>UWYS01000007.1:0-600000 GCA_900291925.1 Thecaphora thlaspeos | reverse complement strand
ATGACCCCGCGTGCACATTTTCGAATTCTCCTCCCCGCAGGCTTGCAACCTTCCAATCGCCAACATGGACTTTGAAGAGGTGAGTCTCGAAAGGAAAGGGATGCCACACCGCCGATTCGAGGCACTCTGGCTGATCCTCACTACGCCTTCACCTTAACCTCGACCTCGACCCTGCCCGCCCCCGCCTTCTTTCGCCAATCTAAAACGCCAGTTCGAGGATGCGTACGACGAGAGCGGCATCTTCCGCGGCTTCAGCTAGCGAGCGGCAGGCTGCCTATCCTCAGTACCCTATTGCAGTGCGACGAGCATGGAAATGCTATCTGTGTCCATCTCATCACAAGGCCGCAGTCGGTGGGTGCGGCCCGGTGGGCGCGGCCCGTTGGCGGGGCTTCAAGTCGCTAGACTGGTCTGTGTGCGTGTGGAAGTATTTCCAAAAACCGCAGCGCCTCCTTTCGGGTTAGCTCGTTGGCGGCTGGTCAGGGAAGAAAAGTGCTTGGCCTTCATTCCGTCCGACCTACTCCCACCCCATCCTCATCCCGTCACCGCCTTCTCGCGGGGTAATGTCGACCGATTCGCTTCACACGACGACAATAGCAGCAGCACAATGATGCTCTCGGGATCCTCCCGCACTCCAACCGGACCGATCACTTCATCACCGCCCGCCGCCGCTGCCGCCAGCCGACATGCCGCCCTTTCGCTACGCCAGCGCTTCGGCTCGATCCGAGACGGCAGCTACCGAATCGGTTCGCTTGAAGAGCTGCTCGACACCTTTGTAGCTCCTCTGTGGCAACTCCACGGGCCATGCTTACCTCGGAAACTCTCATCCTGCGTGGCCAGCACTGCTTGCACAGCGGACGACGACTGTGGCCGCCAGCTCGATGCTGCTACCGCCTCGGCCGCGCAAGGGGCTCTCTTGCAGAGGGTGGTCGTCGATTGGGGGCCAGAGCTGGAAGCCAGAGGGCTGTTGACCCTCCTGCTGTGCACATGGTTCTTCGGCAGCTCCACCGACGCCGACACCGATGGTTCGGGTCGGCCCGATGAGGTCAGACGGGGAGCGGGCACCGCTATCATCCACCCAGACGAGACGCTGGCTCAGAGGAGCATCGAACGTACGGCTCCAGCGCCGATGGAGACACAAGGCGCTCAAGACGGTGTGCTGCAGCTTTGCAGTTTGAGAACGCTGTCGGTAGCCTTGTCGGCACACGGCGGCGGGCACGGACTGTCAGACTCAGCAGCCACTCATCCGGCCACCCGCGATGCCATATCAATGCTCTGCCGCCAGACCGTCGATGCGCTCTCTCTGGCTACTATCTTTCACGCGGTACAGCTGGAGCCAAACAGAGCTAAGCGCTCGCTCTCGTGGGCTGAGACTGTACGCCTCGCGCTCTCCTTGCCTGACCGCATGGCCAACTTCAACCAGGGTGAGGTCGACGAAGCTCTGCGGTCCGGTCCATGGCTTTCCATCGTGGTGACTGTCGGCCTGGTCGATGTGCTGCTCTCCGGCGAGGAAAAGGGCGCAGAGGCCTGCTCGGCCGCCTCCGAGCTTCTGGTTCGGATGGACCGGGCGGCTTTCATTTCGCCGTCAAGCCACACGCTCTCGGAAAGCGCCCACAGCTTCTGGCCCTCTTTCATCGTGGCCTGCCATCGGCGCATCCTCCGACGTCCACTGAGCGAGGCTCAACAGCCCTTCCTGCCCGACGCTTTCGTCAGAGCGTGGGTCGACTGTGTGGCCAGATGCCCATCGCGGGTGCAGGAGCGGATCGACGCCGGCATCTTTACCTTCATAAACGGCGCAGTCAAGAGAAGCGGCCTACACCAGCTCGTCGCCTTTCAAGAGCGGGGAAAGCCTGGCAGAGAAGGGACGGCCCTCTTCAGCGGCCAGAGCACCGCCCTCGTCGGAGCGTCTTGCCGGCTGCTGCTCTCCTTCTGTCCCCTCCGAAAGCGAAGTCCGCCCGGACCCCAGAACTCGGCGGCCAAGGCACATGGTGGCAACATCGACGGCAGCGACGGCGAAAGCGCGAACGACGACGACGGCAATGGGGAGTATCGATCACCCATCCGGGTGTTTGAAAGGGTGGCGCTGGCTGGCAACCATCCCAAGGGGCTCCTCTCGCTACAATTCGAGCCCGCGATGGGATGGCTGTTCAGCGCTTGGCTCGAAAGCGTGCACAACGAAGGACTTCTCTCGGAAGCACTGGAGGCGACGATCAAGGCCTGGTCCTCCCGAGACCGAATACGAGGTGTCGGCCTGGAACAGGAGCAATGTGAGTCTGCTGATGCGACCGCGACACAAGGTGCAATATATCACGCCATCTTACCCTCCGGCCTTTCTCGACTTTCTGCCCATCCCTGCCTCGCTATAGATCTGACGCTGCTGCTTGTCGGCTTGCTAGCATCGCAGAAACCCGGCGCGCCAGCGCTGACCCGCCTGGCCAGTTCGGTCAGCTTCCTCGACGGCGTCTCGTGCCATCTCGAACACTCGGACCCCCACGTTCGGCGGACGGGAATGCTCGTCGCCGAGATCGTCAGCTCCAAATCCAAGGCGAAAGCGAGCGCAAAGTCTCTCAGCTTCGGCAGAGCGACGTGGGATGGCACCGGCCAGGGACGGGAAGAGGCGCGTGTCATTCGGGCCTTCCACGATGCCTGGACGACTCATTGTCAGGCCATCGACGAGTACCTGCTCGCCGCACCACCGGCAGATGCGTGGAAGCAGTGTCTGGAGACGCTCGGGCTAGTGCCACAGGAAGAAGGTCCCGCCCTCGCGAAGTTTGGCCACATGGACGATGCTGTTGGCCCGCAGAGACACAGAGCCGCGCCAGCAACGGTGCGGCTGCCACCATTGCGACCTCCACCAGCGCGCAAAGCCGCATTCCAGGCAGCCGCCCAGGCACCAAGAAGGCCGCTCATCATGTCGCTCTCCGACGAGAAGACTGACGACGGTGACAGTAAAGAGCCTCTGCAGATGTTCTCTTCATCAAAGAGAGGAGCACGCCGACCAACAGCTCGAGACGCGATCGATGCCGCGGCCTCCTCGGCTTCTACCGGCGACGAAAACTCGTCCGACGACGATGACGAAGCCGATGAAGCGAGGTCCACCTCGAAGCAGCAAAACCAACGCGACGACATGACGCGCCTCGCCGCCGACCTCTCTGAGATGACGCACGACGAGGCCGCCAAACTTACGCGCAACGCCGGGCTCGGCGCTCCCTCCGCCCCCTCTGCCGGCGACTTTGACGCCACGCGTGAGGCACACGCACCCGATTTCAGCAAGAAGAAAGGGCTGCGTCCGCCGGTCTACATCTATCAGCTCGGCCCGCTTCTCAAGAGCGACGACAGGGACTCGATCAAGCTGGGACTCAAGAGCTGCGCCGACCTCATCCGACGTAAAGTTGGATGGGGCGGCGAAATTGAGGAGAACGCTGTCGACCTCGTCTTTGCGCTGTGCGGGCTGCAGAACAACTTCAGCATTCGTCAACTCGACGAACGACGGACAAACGCTCTGACCGCACTCGTCGTCGCGAGCCCGCGTACAGTGGGAGGATGCCTGACGGAGCAGTTTTTCAACCATCAGTATTCGATGGTGCAAAAGCTGGCAATGCTCAATGCCCTGGCACAGGGAGCCTTGGAGATCGCTGGACGCGCTGCCGGTGGCGCCGCGACGGTCGGTGCAATAGAAGCGGTAGACAAGGTGGCGGGGACGATGACGCATGCCGCCATTGCGAGGGCGCGTGAGGAGGGGGAGAGACGCGTGCCTGTCATCCAGCGATCCAAGAACCTCTCGATCGCCCAGCCGCTCAGGCAGCGACAAGGAGCGATGATCACGCCTATCTCGTCGTCGTCGCGTGCAACCACCTCCGCCTCGACTCTGTTGCACGGGCAAGGATCCAGAAACCACTCCATCGCCGCTCTACCGACAGTGCTGACAAAGTGGATCCGCGCACTCCTCCTCCGTCTATCCGCACATCTAACAGACCACCAAACGCGGCTCATCCGTCGCCGCGGCGCCTCCTCAGGCGGTTCCTCATCTTACATGGGTACGAACACCTCCGGACTCTTTTCCTCCACCCTCCTCTCGGCCTTGTTCGACACGACCAGCATTCTACTCGACCTCTGTACCTCCTCCCCCTCCTTCCGCACAGAGCTCTCGTCGCTCTGTCTCGAAACTTGTCTTTCGATCCTCACCGACCCGTCCACGGAAGGAGAGGAGTCGGGAAGGACCAAGATCCACGCCTCTACACTCTCGCTCGTCCTCATCGTCCTGGATCGGAACGCGGCGCAGGATGATTGCCAAACGCTCCTTGCGAGCTCGAGGCAGTCGGTCGATGCTGTCGCACAGGTTGCGGAGGCGGCCTTTGCAGTTTCAGAGACGAGGAGGTCGAACGCCGTCGGTAGAGCGGCGGTCGGGGCCGACGAGGCCAGGGTGGCTAGGACTTGTGCTGCCATCCTACTCTTGATGGACCAGATGCGCGACAGGGCCGAAAAGCAACTGAGGCAGAGGCTGGGCGTGCTCGGCTTCTGATGACGAATGAGAGAGTGAAGAAGAGGAACGAGGACCGAGGAAGTGAAAAGGCAATGATTCGCGAGTACAGATACAAGAGGGAGACATGGAGTGGGGTCGTATCGAGGGGCGTCAGCAGGCATCAAGGCGTGAGAGAGGGGAAGAAGAGCTTCGGCATTCAGGCTTTGCGCTTCTTGCTCTTCGGTCCGCCGCCTCCGGCCACAGCAGCCGAGGGCGTCGATCCGCGCGAGCTTGCCCCGCCGTTGCCGTTGGCGTGGACGTCTGAGGCGCGTTTCTGGGTTGGATGAAGAGAGGGGATGAGGGCGGGAGGGGGAGAGAGGGAGAGAGGGAGAGAGGGAGAGAGGGAGAGAGGGAGAGAGGGAGAGAGGGAGAGAGGGAGAGAGGGAGAGAGGGAGAGAGGGAGAGAAAGGAAGAGAAAGGAAGAGAGAAGCATCAGTCACCGCGTCCATCTGTGTCTATCTGTCTCGACAGCATCCTCGCGCCGTGCCGCACTCACCTTGCCGCCCCTGCTCTCCTCCTCGTCCTTCATGACCAAGAGGAGCAACGTATTGCACCGCCGCCCAATCTCCTGTGGCGTTCTCGACTTGATGAACCAGTCAAACCTAAAGCCGGGGAAGACAGCCGCATCCCTCTTGATCTTCTCGTAAACTTCCTCCTTGAAGCCGTACTCTGCCAGCTTGACGAGGAGGAAGCGATCCTCTTCCTCGCTGTAGCTCTTTCCTTTAGCCTGGCCGTACGTCAGCTTGAGCTGGGTCAGGGGCGAACGGTAGGAGTTGACACGTTTCTTGAGGATGCTCTCCTGCGCCTGCTGTTTGGCCAGCTTGGCCTCGCCCTCTTCGATGCGCGTCACCAGTCGCTCGTGGTCGGCCACTTCGGTGTAGCGCTCCCAGAATACCTTGGCGTAGACCTTGACCTCGCGCTCCGTCTTGCTCCCTTCGGGCATCTCGGCAGCGATCGCGCCAAACGCCTTGCGGCCGTATCGCTCGCAGCTCTTGATGAACGTCTGGAAGTCTCGGCGCGTCCACTCCGAAAAGCCCTCGGCGGCCAGCTGCTCCTTCTCCTCCTGCTCGGCCTCGGTCAGCGGCTCGGCCGTGTCGATGACGGCCTGCTCGGCGGCACACTCCGCCTCAACGTCCTCGGCCGTCTCGTCGTCCTTGGGCTCGCGCAGCGGGACCTTGTACTCGATGCTCCGCCGGTACGCCGCCGTCTCTCGCTCCTGCAGCTCGATCAGCTGCGGCGGGTAGAACTGGAAGTCGTAAGCATTGATCTGCTTGGGCGCCCGCGGGGCGCGCGGCTGCGCCGGCTTGGCAGTGACGCGCATCGCGTCGCGGTAGTAGCCGTCGACCGAATAGTTCTGCTTGCGCTCGCGCTTGCTCGGCTCGATCCACAGGTTGCCGAGCGGCTTGCGCTCCGAAAAGTCGTTGCCCTCCCAGTTGTAGACGGTGTCGCTCTTGAAGTTGTTGAGGTCGTCGAGGTTGAGCGACTGGTACTTTTGCTGCAGCTTCTGCGTCCGCTCCTCGCCGCGCGAAATAATCATGTCGATGTCGTCGTTGACCAGCAGGTCATCCTTGGAACTGATGATCTTCTCGGCGCCGTGTTGAATCATGTCGACCAGGTCCTCCTTGCTCTGCTGCGCCTTCTGCTGCTGCTGCGCCCGGTTCTGCTGGATGACAAGTTGGTCGAGCCGAAGCTTCTGCGCCGCGCGGTCGAGGATGCGCTCCTCGATTGCGTGCTCGGTCACGAAGCGGAAGACGTAGACTTGCTTCGTTTGCCCGATTCGGTGAGCGCGGTCCATGGCCTGAAGGTCCGCCTGCGGGTTCCAGTCGCTGTCGAAGAGCACCACAATGTCGGCGGTTGTCAGGTTGATGCCGAGACCGCCGGCTCGCGTTGTGAGAAGGAAGACAAACTTGTCGCTGCCCGGCTTGTTGTACTCGTCGATCGCCTGGACACGGTCCTCGTGGGCCGTGTTGCCATCGATTCGGCAGTACTCGTATTCGCGGAAGTGACAGTAGTCCTCGAGAATGTCGAGCATGCGGCTCATCTGCGAAAAGATTAGGACGCGCGAGCCCTTCTCCTTTATGCTCTTGAGCAGCTTGTCGAGGATGACCATCTTGCCCGCGTTGTCGACGAGGTGCTCGTCGGTCGTGAACGGCGGGCCCAGCTCGGCGCCGTCGAACAGGTACGGATGGTTGCAGCACTTGCGCAGCTGCATCACGATATTGAGCAACCGTGTCTTGCCCTCCTTCTTTCCGCCGCCGCCGTTGACCGCGTCGATATCCTTTTCGAGGATCGACTTGTACCATTTGCGCTGCATGTCGGTCAGGCCGACGAAGACATTCACCTCCTTCTTGGGAAGCAGGCTCTTTTCGACGTCGGCCTTGACGCGGCGCAGCAGGAAAGGGCGCAGCACCTTGTGCAGCTGCTGGATCACCTGGTCCTGGTTCTCGTCGCCCTTGCCCTTGAACCACGACTCGAAATCTTCCGAATTGGAGAAGACGTCGGGCTGTTGGCATGGCGGGCGAGCGGGGCAAAGGAAGGTGTCCTCGCGTCATTAGCCATCGGCGGAAGAGGGACTCGGGAAGAGACTCGGCGACGGTAGTGGCGGCAAGCGCCTCGGTCGCACTCACCAGTAGGAAGTTGAGCAGACTCCACAGCTCCATCAGGTTGTTCTGCAGCGGGGTACCGGTGATGAGGAGCCGGCTGCGCGAGTTGAACGCGCGGACGATCTGCGAGAGCATCGAGTCGACATTCTTGATGCGGTGGGCCTCGTCAATAACGATGTACTCCCACGAGAGCTTCTTGAGCGCCGCCTTTTCGCGCAGGCACATCTCGTAGGTGGTGATCAGGACGTCAAAGTCCTGGGTGAGGAGATGGTCTTGGATCACCTTGTTGCGGTCCTCCTTGGTGCCTTGCATAGTGATGACGTTGAAGCCGGGGACCCACCGCTCAAACTCGCGGCGCCAGTTGTCGAGCGTAGACTTGGGGACGACGACGAGGTGGAAACCGGGCGTGTCGCGGAAGTGCTTGAGATACCCGAGGAACGAGATGGTCTGGAGCGTCTTGCCAAGGCCCATCTCGTCGGCGAGAATGCCGTTGATACCGTTATGATAGAGCGAGATCATCCAGTTGAGGCCCTGGATCTGGTAGTCGCGCATCTTGCCGCCCTTTACGTAGGCGGGGCTCTCGTCGAAGACGAACGCACCCTCCTCTTCGTCGTTACCGTCCTGGAGCAGCTCCTCATCCTCTTCCTTTTCCGTCTTTCTCCTGCGGTTGCTGTCGCCGCCCTTCTTGCCCTTCTTGCTGCTCTTCTCCTGAGACTCCTCAAGCATCCGGGCAAACTCTGGATCGCGGTCCTTTTTGATATCGATAAAGTGCTGGAAGAGCTCGGTCTGGCCGAGGAGGTAGCTGAAGCGCTTCATGCTGTCGGCGAGTTTAGACTTGGAGAGCTCCTCCCTGGTGTTCGCGAGGTCCTCGTTCTGGGCGGCACGCTTGTCCTGGTCGCGCCTGCGTGCGGCCAACCTCTCTGCCTTTTCGCGCTCCTTTTCCAGCTGCCTGGTCGTCTTGGAAGGCGAGGCCATCTCTACGTCGCCGTCATCGTCTTCGATCTCGTCGTCTTCGGAGTGGCGGTCGGCGTCCGAGTCTGGTGTCTTGCTCTGCACTCTTGATGCCGAGGCGGACGCTGTGGGGGCGCGGCTGAGGTCTGCGCTCATGGGAACGTAATCGGAGAGCTTGTCCTGGTCGTCCCAATCCTTGCCGTTCTGCTGGAGCGCTGGCGGGATGGCGCTAGGCTTCGCGCCGATCTTTAGCGTGTCTGTCATGGCAAGGCGGTGGTGAGGCGGCGGTGGCGGTTGTGATGCTGGCCGCTGTCGTCGTTGTCGCGGAAGGAGGAGAAAAGGAGCGGGGAAGTGGTAGAGGGCCGGAGCGAGGTGAAAAGACGCGCAGTCAAGCACGCGCGAACGAGGGGCGAGCGTGAGGCAGGGTCAGCGTAGTCGAGCGAGGTGTGCTGGGCCGAGGAAGCACCACGTAGAGCTGCGTGAGAAGGATGCGCAGAAGGCTCAAGAGGTGGCGTAGTAATCAGCTCTTGCTTCGATGGCGGTGTGGCGGAAGGCTGGCGGTTCGTCAGGCTTAAGGTGGAGGAGGGGGGAAGGGAAGCAGTGGAGTGGAGTGACGAGAAGCGGGTGCGGGAGCGGGAAGGGTGAGCCGAGGCGCGGTGATGGCGGAGGCGCGTGGCGATGGTGGTAGTGGTGAAGAAGGTGGAGTGCAGGGGCGAACGCTAGAGGCGGTAATTTCCAGCTCGAGGCGAGACGAGGGGAGGGACGGGATGTGCCGACGAGCAGCGGGGCCAGGGACGAGGGAGAGGACAAGAGGCGAGCGCGAACGCCTGCGCCTTGCCCCCGCCGACACTTCCGGACGAGAGAGCAGCCAGCTTGCATAAATCCATCGGGCCCATTTTTCCAGCCGGCCGGCCAAACCCGATTCCGCCGGTCGACGCGTTGGATGGTCACCTTTCGCGGGCTGCCAGCGCGTAGCTCCTCACAAGGTGCCAGCTCGGGGCCGTAGTTAATAGCATCCGTTCCCACGTGCTCAAGTTCCGGGGCAGGCTACACTGTTGAGGGGCACAGTAAAGCACATCGGGCAAGTGCCGTTAGCTTTAATCCGATTTAAGGCCTATGTTTGGGGCAAAACACAAGACTTGCCCACAGGTCTCATGCAAGACATGTCCTCAAATCCACACCAAGGCACATTCATTGGTTGTTGTTACACTCCCCATTTTCAGGCAGGTAAACATGCAACTTTGTATCCATGGCAAAACAGGTTTAAGTATTGCACAAATATTTTTGCAGCCAGGCAGGGTTAACACATGTGAAGTAGGCACCTGTAGTTCTTGTGCAAATGAGTGCACAATCTCACCAACACCAAGATGCTTTAACTGTGGGCAGGTCCTGAAGCTTCCTGTGTTAGCTGAGGCATGCATGCCTTGTGCACTTAAACATATGGCTGACCTCCACATCAGGTTGCATCAATTGAACTGGTGTGTATTGCACTGGCAAATATGGGGTTGACCTCCACATCTAAACAAATATGTCAGGGCAGCATGTTTGTGCAAGTGTAATTACACTTTTTGCTTCCACACTGTGTTGCATCAGCCATGCAAATGCATGTGGCACCAGTCACACATGCAATACATCAAGACTCTCACTTGGGCGCAATTTATAAGCTTTGTCATGCATAACATTGCAGCTTCCAATTCATGAAGAGTAATTGTGCTTCATTGTGGTCTCATAGGCAAAGAGTTGGGGCTCCTGGTGAGAGATGTCCTTGATCAGTGCCAAGGCAAAACACACAAGACACATTGCAGCTCCCAATGAACTTGATTTAGAATCAGATCTAGCCATTTCAACACTTGCATTTGTAGTTGTGGCTCTCAATAGGCCTAGTTCTCAATTGGGACCTGTGTATGCAGCTCCAGAATTTAATAATTGTGGCACCCAATGCATCTTTTTTGTATTGGGTCAGGCAATGCAGTTCCCAATGAGACATTTTCCTTACAAGTTTTGTGGCTCCAGGTTTCTATGGAAGCAATGTGAAGCAGCTTCCAATTAAAAAATTTGCATCACCCAATTTAGTAATCACAGCTTCAGGTTTGTTGAGGCAACATGATGTGGCTGCCAAATATGCAGCTCCAATTTTTTTGAGCAAATGCAAGACTGCTCCCAATTTGGTTTTGCTGCTCTAGGATTTTATATTCAATTGCAAATTGGCTCCCAATTTTGTAATTGTGGCTTTTGGTTTTCCAGGGGAACACCCTGGTTTTGTATTTGCAGCTCTGGAATTGTTGGGGCAACAGGCCAACTTTGTATCAGCAGCACCCAATTGTCAGGGTAATATGTGGCAGCTTCCACTTTTGTGTCTGCAGCTCCTGGATTTTAATGGCATCCTCTCACACATGCCAATTTTGTATCAGCCAAAGCATTGAGGCAGCCCAATTGGGAATTGCAGCACCATTCACATGCACCAATTTTGTATTGGCCAATTTTTCAGGGCAGCCCAATTTTCAATTGCAGATCTTTTGAGTGCTCCAATTTTGTATGAACCAATTTTATGGGACAGCTTATTTTTATGCACCACCTCTTTCATGCAGCCTGGTTTGCCAATTTTATGTAGCAGCCCAATTTGTAGTTGTGGCTCCTTTCAAGTGCACCAATTTTGTATTGGCCAATTGGTTTGGGCAGCCCAATTGGTAGTTGCAGCTGCTCTTTTGTGTGCATGATGCAGCCCCTGATTTGTATTTGCACCTCCAATTTTTCTTTGCTGCATTGCACTGAATGTTAATTTATGGCTCCCAAGTGTTTTGGCAACTCAGGGCAGCTCCTATTTTGTATTTTCAGGGTCCTGGTTGTTAGGACATTGTTTGGTGGATCCCAATGGCAACTGGGGTTTGCACACCTCCAATTCAATTAGGGGGCCACACCTCATTTCTTTTCTGGGGCCACAGTTATAAAATTGCAAGCCACAGCTGAATGATTGGGAGCTGTAGCTACAGTAAGTGTGCCTTCAATCCATGATTGGGGTCAACAGCTTTGGTGGGCTGCTTGTTCAATTGGGGCTGCATATTCAGTTCAATAAGGAATTACTTCATACTGTTTTCCTGGAGCTTCTACACTATTAGGTAGAGTGCTGCAAGTCAATAAGTGAAAATCAGAAACCTAGCTACATCTTTTTCCAGAGTTGCAACACCAAAATTGGGTGCTGTAACTATGGTAGGAAGTGGCACCTTTTACTATGGCTCCAGGTTCTTGCATTTTTACAGGCAATGGGGGAAAAGCACATGCAGGGCCAATTTTCTGCTTGCCCTCAGGTGCAAGCACCTGTAGCTACACAATCTCCAAAGTTTTTATAGGGAGGATGCCTCACCCATAACTGCCATTTAACCCGCTTTTAATTTGGGCCAGGGATGTTAGTTAATTTTGAAAGGCCAGGCCCAACACCTTGCATATAATTAGATTAAATATCATATGCCCAATTGCAGGCAAGATCGAATATCGT
Organism: Thecaphora thlaspeos; assembly: GCA_900291925.1. Classification (NCBI taxonomy): domain Eukaryota; kingdom Fungi; phylum Basidiomycota; class Ustilaginomycetes; order Urocystidales; family Glomosporiaceae; genus Thecaphora; species Thecaphora thlaspeos. The sequence continues at coordinate 588,434 of UWYS01000007.1, read as the reverse complement.
TTGTAGCGTTGATTTTATTCCCGAGTTAAGGCTTTCTAATCTGGCACTTGCATTGGTCTCATGTGGAGGCAGCCTGCACTGCTATGAGAATTAGATGCATGTAAGTTACAGTACAATTCTGAGTGCGCTCAGCTGAAAAGGTGTGGCCGCCGCCGCCTCGTACAGAGTTACGCTTTCAGCTGCGCTGCGACTGCCCCTGGCCCGTTGTGGTTGTTCAGCGGATGCATTGACCCCTCATATAGGGGCGCCACCACCTTCACCTTCCCTACCACATTCACTTCCCAGCCCCCACAGCCCCTGCATCCACCCCGTCAACGTACATCACCACAGCAAATCCACCTCACCACCCACCATGGCCCCCGCCCCCTCCTCTTCGTCGACGACGACGGCCACGATCCCCAACGTCGTAGCCACCCACCTCGTCGGCGACCGCACCCTCCAGATTGCACGCGGCCAGCTCACCCTCCAGCCCACCCTGCACTCGCTCGCGAAGGCAAGCGCCGCAGCCGCAGCTCCAGCTCCGGCCCACAAGGACCGCAGCACTCTGCCCTCGAACCACGGCGAGACGAACGGGAGCATCGATCCGAACATTCCCATCCTCCTCCTCACCGTCGGGAACGCGACTTGGCTACTCTACCAAAGCACCCTCTTCGGTACTCACGACAAGGACGAGACGCTCTACACCTTCCTCGCCGAAATGGCTCCGCCCCAAGACTCGGAGGACGTCGCAGCGGCGCAGCCGACTAGCGACGCAGTCATGCAGCCTTCCTCGACCGCTGCCCCAGCCACAGAGACAGCAGCTACACCCGCTCTCCCCGCCACAAAGGCCAGCTTGACGTCCACCTGGATCCGCCTCACTCTCCCGGCCGCTGTATGCGCCTACAAGTCGCCCGTCCAGCTCGGTCGCGACCGCATGGAGACGCTGCTGATCAAGCACGGCCTCCTCAAGGATGGGTTTGCTGCTGCAGCCGACGAGATCGCCAAGTCCGCCCAACAATCAGGCCAGCAGACGGCCGACTCGATCCGCCAGAGGACAGAGGGCTACCTTGCCTCTACGCCCGCCACCTCTATGCCGGCGTCGTTTTCCGATCGAACGCACCGCATTGCCTCTAGTGCGGCGGCCGGCACGGCGACGGCAGCATCGTACACCCACACTGCCTCCGAGGCGATCTCGTACATGGCGCATACAGCCGGTGCGGCGATGGGCAAGGTGTTTGCGTGGACACGGCGCCCATCGCACGACCAGGGCGGCGGCGATGGTGCGACGCACGAAGAGACACCGCGCCTCGATCGACGACCCTCGACGGGCAGACGGATCAGTCTGGAACGCTTCGGTTTCGGTCGCAACCGGTCGAAGTCTCCCAACCCGCCTCCCGCCGCTGCGCAACCTGGACAGACGCACCAACCAGCCACCTTGCACGGCCCCAGCGGCGGCGGTGGCGAGAACCCCAACGCCCAGCTCTCCACGATCCAATCGGTGGGAGAGGCGGCAGGGGGCGTGTGGGCAGGCACCTCGGTTGCCGCTTCGACCGGTCTCGAATCGGCACACCGTATCATCGCAAATGACCACGGTCCCCAGGCGGCAAGCGTAGCGGGCGATACGGGCAACGCGGTCAAGAACTCCGCCCAGGTGGCATGGGACGCCACGCTGGTCACCTCGACCGTCGCTCATGGAGCAGCGGCGGGCAAGGGGGCGTACGACGAGACCAACATGCCGTCGCAGTGAACGAGCAGCAGAGGACGCAACTGGTCGTTGATACCCCTATATCCGTCGGTGCGAGCGGACGGCCTCACGCACGCCGAGCAAGCGATCCTGCGCGGGTAATGTAATGAATGATAAAGGGTCCGAGGAATGTCTATGTTTGTGTCTTGCAATTCGATGCGCTACTCTACGATACGGATACGATGCGATGTCGGCTCACCAGAAGCGCTCAAAGCGCAATCTCGACGCTACGCATCGTGGTCTTGTCTTTATCTTGTCTTTTGTTGGAGGACACAATGGGGAGAAAGGCGGAGGGGATCGAGACGTCCCTTTTGTTGGCTGGGATTGGCGAGGGGCGACACTGCCTACTTCTGGGAGAGCTCCCTGTACTCGACGAGCCTGAGCAGGTTCCTCTGGAGCATGGCGATGGTGGTCTTGCCGATGGCTGGGAGGTACATGGCGGCGTTGTGCCTGACGTCCTTTTCAAAGTTCTTTTCGCTGGAGAAGTTGATGCAGGTCGCACCCTTTCTGATCCACTCGGTTGGGATCTTGTACGAGGCAGAGGGGACACCGGCGATGACGACGTCCGAGCTACGGATGCATTCTTCCGCAGAGAGGGTCGAGGCGCGGATGACGTGGTGCGGTCGAAGGCGCGAGGCGGCGTTGCGGCTGTGCGCCTCCTTGACGACGGCCGAGCGGGCCCTGCCACCCTGCTGGTCCTGCGACGTCGAGGACCTGTCGACGCGCTTGTTGAACTCCTGGATGCTGTCGATGTCGACGGAATACACCTTGGCGCCGTCGTTGCTCAGAAGCGCCGCCAGCGGTCGACCCACCACCTCGGAGCGGTTGACGACCGTGATCGTCTTGCCAAACAGGCGGTCGCCGTATGGCAGGTTGCGATCGTACACTCCGATCGCCTCGAGGCACTTGACCATCGCGAGAGGCGTGCAGGGCAGGATCGACTTGGCCATGCCCGGCGGAACCTGCTCGCCGTCCGTTTCCGAGAGCTTCGAGGCCGCCTTGTCGGTCGACAGTTCCTGCGTCGTCCCGGGAGCGCCGCCAAGCAGCTTGGGCTTCACCCAGCGCACGTTGTGGTACATGTTCCAGCAGTAGCTAAAGTGAAGCCCCTCGACGTCCTTGCGCGGATTGACAATCTGCTGCAGGTACGTGTCCTGGCGCCCGTGAAAGATGGGGTAGTACACCATGATGCCGTGAACCGAGTCGTCGGCGTTGGCGGCGATGATGAGGTCCTCGACGTCGGCCTCGAGGTCAAAGTCGGGTGCGCTGCCGGTGTGGTTAGCCTCCTCGCCTTCCTGCGCCGCTACCGCATCGTCCCACGTCTTCCAGATCTCGAACTCGATCCCGACCGCCTCGCACGCCTTGCGCGTCCACTCGGCGTACGCGACGCTCGGCGCGCTCGGGGTGGCGAGGATGCCGACGAGCTTGGGGCGCGACTTGCCCGCATCGACGCGCGACTGGATCGCCGCCTTGACGGCGTCCTGGTACGGCGCAGCGATCCCAGAGGCCTGGATCAGCTTGCCCGGGTTCTCCTCGCTAGGGAGCGAGTCGGAGGCGGCCCTGTGCTGGACGGCAGGCTCGGACATGCTGCTTGCGATACCACGGAGGACGTCGTTGGGTGCGACGGGTGTGATGGGACTTCCCTGCTGGTCAAAGGCCGAGACAAGGTCGCTCGCGGATAGCTGGTAGCTCGAGCTCGAATGCTCGGGCTCAAAGGTGCAGAAGGTGGCTTGGTGGAAGGTGTCCAGCAGCGACTCAAACTTGGCCTTGCGCTCGGATCGCTTGTAGGCGGGTTCCCTCAGAACACCGTTACCTCGGAGACGCGGTGTGGGTGCACGAGTGGAGAAAGACGTGAGAAAGGACGAAAACGAGGACGAGGACGGATTGGATTCGACCTGGTCTGCTGAAGTGGAAGGGGGAGAGGGCTGTGCAAGCTGGTAGAGGAGCGAGCTGAGGCGGCCCAGGTCGATGGACGACTCAGGCTTGTCTTGCTGCGGAGGTGCGGCGGCGGCGGCGGCGGCGCTTGCCGAGGTGCTAAAGTGGGACCTGGCTCCAGGGAGCGTGGGTGTCGGTGCCGAAGGAGTGGATCCGGTGGAGCTCGACGAGGTGGTCGAGTGCGATTGGGAGAGCGCCGGTGTTGAGGCCGATGCCGTGGCAGTGGCGGATATGCTGGCGGGGCGGAGCGAGCTGCTTGAAGCGGACCGAGGAGGGCTTGCGGCTACCACTGCGGCGGAGGGCAGATGGGTGTGGGCAACGAGGTTGTTGTTAGAGAATGAGATGCGTTCACAGTTACAGCGAGGGAGGACAAGCGACACCCAGTGGGAGGCGGTCATCCTGCGACTCTAAAGCGATGGGGGCAAAGGGGTGGGGGTCGAGCAGGGCGGTGGGTGGAGGAGACGGAAGGGGACGAGGCGGAGAATGCGCAGAGAAAGGGGATAAGGGAAGGGGAGGGAAGATAGGGTAGTGCCGAGCCGCGGGGCTCTCTATAAGTTGACAATCGTGTTGTTGAAACGAGGGGCCGAGGAGGGGAGGGAGAGGCGATAGGAGAAGGCCGAAAGCGTGAAAAGGTAGGGTAGACGGGTGGTGCGGGACGAGAGGGGAAGCCAGCGGGCTCAAAGCTGCGCCGTCTTCCGCCAGGGGGGGAGGGAGGGCAAGGCGCTGCTTGCTAGCTTGCGAGCGAGGGCTGAACAGAGTGTGATGAACGAGGGCGGCGTGGAGCTGAGCAGCCGTCGGTGCGGGCCCGCTCCAAGGGTTGAACATAGAGCGATGTGTGCCCACACCGGCGGGGGGCTCTCGGACCGCCCGTCGCCGTCGGACCAGGCCGAGCAAGGAAGCAGAGCAGCAGAGTAGCGGTACTGCAGTGGCCCCCCGACTTCATGACCGGAAGCGCCTCCGGTGGGTCCGGAAGAGGCCGAAAGGCCGACGGACGGGCTCTGAGAAGCGGAGGGGTGCGTTCACGGCGGCACCATACATGCCGAGGTCCTGGGAAACGGAACTTACCTCGACGGAGCAGTGGCGCGAACAGGTGGCGGGGCGACGATGAAGAGAGCAGCGTGGGCAAAGGCGGAGCGGTGCAGATGAAACGGTGTTGTGGAAGAGAATCAAGATATACGGCGAGGAGATCCAGCAAGGTGGGAAAGAGCCAGCCAGGTCGCCTCAGTTCCGCTTCATTGTGATTTCTCCAAAGGGTCTCCCGCCTTTGTCACCCGGCATGATCCGTGTCCGGATACACAGCCGCGCCTGCCCGCCCTGCTCCTTGATTTTAGGGTTGATGAAGCAACCCCAGCGTAATCGCACTGTGTATGCCAGCCTACAGGCCTGCTGACGTTCCCGAGTCACTCTGCTCTTTGCCTTTGGCATCGGTGCAAGGCGAGAGCGCTCAGATGAGGGCGGCGACAGAAGCTTCGGTGTGCAGGAAAGCGGGATCCACCCCCACCAAAAAGAAAGAAAATTGAAAAAATCTTCCCAACCGCCGCCTGCTTTCTCGGATCGCGGAGATCGAGCGAGGCCGTGCCGGGACGGAGCCGAGGGGGAGGTCGGGCTGAGCTGGGGTAGTAGCACAAGAGTTGCTTTGAGCAGCCTCCACCAACCAGCCACCACCACCACCACCACCACCACCACGCACCAGGACAACCAGCACCTACCTACCTGCCCGCTGCTCAACAGCTCAACCACGTCTTGACTCGGACCGAGCGGACCCTCTGCCACAGGAGCACGACCATGAGCGCCCTCTCGTCGCAACAGAGGCAACACAGCCGCATCCTCTTTGTCAAGAACCTCAACTACCAGACACAAGGTACGTATTGTCGCACCCGCGTCAGCTTCCCTCGCCATACTCTACTGCATCTCTTTCTGTTACAAAAGGTCGAACACACTGACAAATCAACGGCCGCGCTCTCCCCCTCTGCTACAGGGTCCGACCTCTACGAGCTCTTCGGTCGTTACGGTGCGCTGCGGCAGATCCGGATCGGCGACGGGCCAAAGACAAAGGGCACCGCCTACGTCGTCTTTGAAGAAATGGCCGACGCAAAGAGGGCGCTCGACCACCTCAACGGCTTCCACCTCCAGGAGCGTTACATTGTCGGTGAGTGCCGCCGGTTGTCGATCGGCGCACGGCGCGTTGGCGCTCGGCGTCGCTGCCACAGGGACCCGCTGCGGAGTGCATGGTAGAGACTACTTACACGCTGTCTTTTCTGTTCCGTGCTCTGACTTTCTGCAGTGCTATACCACATGCCGGCGAGGCTGACGGCAAAGGCCGACCTGGCACGGCGAGAAGCCGAACTGGCAGAGATCAAGGCGCAGCACAACATCCAGGACGATTAGGCCAAGCTGACACCAGGACTAGGCCCTCGAGCAGCACTTTGGCGCCGACCATCCACACATAGCCCGTTCCGAACCGAGCCCTTCGGCGCCCCTCGCGCGGCGTAGCGACGGTCTTAGCGCGCCATGCTCATCTGCAGACGCACGATGAACTCGTCGGCCCGGCCATCGCCCACGAATGCATCAACATCGCCTCATCGAGGCTCGACACCGCACTCTGACCCGGCATGTATCACACCTTGCATTGTACTTGTACCGCCTCTTCCATCTATCCTGATCTTGACCGTCCACAGGTGTTTCCTTCGGGGTTCTACAGTCGGTAACGTCTAAGACGCTCTGTGGCTTGTGATACTCTGTAAGTGTCGGACTGAAAGCCTCTTGGCATGCGCGCAGGACATTGACAAGCAAGCCATCGAGGACAGCCTCCCCGATGTATTACAGAGGGGCCGCCGGGTGGAGTCTCCACACTGATTCCAGGCTCGAACGGCAGATACAGACGCGGATCCGACTGGACCAGCAGCGGTGACCTCGCCTATCTATCGCTCGCGCGTCCGGCTATTGCTCTCCACGATTTGGACCGGGTCGCCGGCCGGCCTTAGCTTTACCACATCGCCTCCCGTCCCTCTGGATCGTTGCGGCCTTTAAGGCTGGCTTGGAAAGAAGGCGTAAGCAGGTCGAGCAGCCGAACATCTTTGTCCTACCCCGCAACGAGAGAAGGGCGTGGTCTCGCCTAGCGGGGGCAGCAGTAGCCCATGAGCGGAGTCGCCGAGAGCTGGGCTCTTTAGAAGCCGGACAGCCGGTCACCCTCCACGGACGCCCCGCGCCCCTCGAAGGCATCCTCTCTCGCCGTGCCCTTCCTCCTCTCTCCTCTCTCCTCCCTCCACCACCATCCACTCGTTTCCCGTAGACCCGACCTACCACCATCCACCATGGAGAGACTCGGGTTCACGTCATAGACACACCACTCGCCCAGCATGTCTTCGACATCTTCCTCGCCGCACGTCGTCCTGTACGGCTACGATGCCTCGCCGTTTTACCAAAAGATCCTCTTCCTCCTGGCCCACTACAAAGTCGATTTCGTTGTCGTAAAGGTCGCTCCCATCCCGCCTCGACCCGCCCTCTCGGAGCTGTTGGGCGTCACTTACCATCGCATCCCCGGTACGTTGCCATTGCCACCCTTCCCTTGAACACGTCGCGCGCTTGGACGAGCACAGGCTGACGAGAACTCACCGACGGACGAAACGACGGGGCGGGGTGGAACAGTGATGTTCCTAGACGGTCAGGCCTACTTTGAGATGACGCTGTGCGCACGAGCGCTCGAGACGGCCTTTGGCGGTAAAGATGGACACGGTCACCGTCCATTCAACAAGCGCGATGAGATCTTGCAGATCCAACTGGCCGGTAAGTACCCTTCCCCCCTCGCTCTATCCGTCCGCCTTGCCTTGTTCTCACCACGTCTCTTCGCTCCGTTCGGCTCCCCGACCGACGAAGCTTTCTGGGCCGAGACGCAACTCTTCCGCGTCGCCGTAGGCCACCTGTCCACAGCAGCCTTCACACTTGACTTTGTCGCGGACCGGTCCAAGTTCAAAATCGCTCGAGATCCGCCTGCAACAACTCAACAAGGCCGATCCCTCCACCACCTCGACGTTCCTCATGGGGGATGATAAGGTATCCTACCTCGACATTTGCACGTACTTCCCCCTTGAATGGGTTCAATCGTTTGGTACGGCGTCCGAGATGCTACCCAAGAAGAAAGGAGGCGAGACACCTTTCCCTCGTGTCTTGTTCTGGCTCGACAACGTCAAACAACACCTAGTAGCGCAGGGTATGAAAAATGCACGCGGTATCAGAGTCGAAGAAGCAGCGACCTTGATCTTGGAACAGGTCGAACCGACCTCGATCAAAAAGGCAAGCACCAACGTCAACATTGATCCGAACGATCCGCTCGTCAGGGCAGGATGGATCGATAAAGCAAGTCAACAGGTCATCGTGACACCCACCGATAGCGGTAAAGTCCCGCAGCTGGGTCAGTTGGTAGCCCTCGATCCGCAGAAGGTCGCCATCCTCATCTTCACCAACGTCGGTAATGGCAAGTTCCTCGCACACTTCCCCCGGGTTCAGTTTGACGTGAGGAAGGTAGAGATGGCCAACAAGAAGAGGGAGGCCAAAATCTAGCTGACGTTGCTCAGGACGCTTACGCAAGAGACTTGCGAGGCTGTTTCGCAATGTTGTAGGACGTCGAGCGCCGATGTATGCTATGCTGTATCTGCGTGAACATCGGCGGCGGAACAGTCAGACGAGGATGATTGAGAAGATGTGCCGGGCAGACGGTTGTGACGCGAAGCGATGCGATGCGATGCAAACGGCGAGGCGAAAGAGGGGGGTATCATAGCGAACTCATAGCCGCTACTTTCGTTCCTGTAGGGCCAGCACGTATATCCTCTAGCGATAGCGTCCCTACCTGTAGTTTGCCTTGAACTGCGAGATGAACAGGCTCTTTCCCTTTGCGAAGCTCGTGAACCACCCACCCAGCGAGACGACAAAGAGCTGCGAGGCTCCGCCCTTCTTGCCGAGCGGCACAACGATCATGTTGGGCGGTAGGCTGGCGTCCTGTACCCTTACGGGACCCATAGCGCAGCTGCTGGTCTTGATGATTTCGAGGATGTTGTTGGCGGCTGTTTTTGCCTGGCCCTCTGCGGCGAACCACGTCTTGGCGCAGGGGAGGTCGTTGCAGTCCCCCGTCGCAAGGTAGCGCGACCAGTCGAACGTCGATGATTCGGAGGATTTGACGCGGAGCGCGGCATCGACCTTGATGGCGCCGACATCGTTGAGGATCGACGGATCGACGGAAGAAATCAGCGACGTGTTGGGCTTCCCACCCGTCCCGTCGAGAAGGTAGTCTGCCTGGACGGAAGTGCCGTTGTTCTTGGTCATGAACGTCCTCGGTCCACCTTCGATCGGACCCGTCTTGAAGGGAACGTCTGGGCCGAATTCGATCTCATCCTCGAACAGAATCTTGACGCCCTTTGCGTTGAGCTGGGAGTAGAACTTGTGGTGGACGCCCTCCTGCTTGCCGTCCTTTGATACGAGCCGGTCGGAGCGCGTGATGAGCGTGATGTTCTCTGCCTTTTGTGGGAAACGCTCCAACACTTCGCCCACGAACTCGACGCCCACCGGTCCACCACCGACGACGACGAGGTGTTGCGCGCGCTCGATATCCTTCTGAGCCTGCTGGAAGGATTGGAGGATTTTGGCCTCTTCCGGTGCGACGGCACGACTCGGGAACGAGTACGAAGAGCCGAGCGCCAGGACGATGCGGTCAAACTCGATGCGGTGTCCTCCGTGGTCAGTCGTGCTGGAGGTGGGGCCGAGCTGGGCATTGGGGGCGTTGTCGACGATGACGGCCGAAGGTTCGAGGGCGGTGACACGCGTCTTTGCGAGTACGACGTGGCGCGTTCCCTTGAAGAGATCGAGAGGAGCGATGATTTCCTTTTCAAAGCCCGGCTCGACGGCGGCGCGCAGAGCCCCAATAGGCCAGAAGGCGACCTCGTTGGCCTCGATCAGCACGAGTCGGTGGCTAGAGGGGAGCTTGGCGGCGAGGATGTTGGCAGTCACGATGCCAGAGGCGGCGCCGACGACGACGAGATTCTTGTAGTTGGTGGTGGCGGTGGCGGTAGACATGGTGCGGATTGGCTAGGGCGCCAGATGTGGGTAGGGGAGAGAGGAGGTTGGATCGTCTGCGAGGGTTGCACGCTGGACGGGGAGGCAGGTGGCGAGCAAGGTCGAAGCGGCGAGGCAAGATGATGATGGGATCGAGGTGTTGCGTTGGGCCTTGCCACCGCTGCCGCTGCCGCTGCCCCAAAAGGGCTGAGGTAAGCATTCAAGGTCAAGATTCTGCTCGAGGGTCCAAGCGCTGGACCCTGGTTTCCTCCCCGCACCGCAGAGGCGCGTCATCAACCGCGCCGGCCCAGGCCAGGCCAGGCCAGGCCAGGGTCCGCCACCCGCGACCACGCGCACCGCATACATCGCCGCTTCCACTCGGCCATAGAAGCACCTGCCCCGCCCCCGTCCTCTCTGGACCCGCGCTACGTGAACACGCGGCGATAGGCACCAGCAGCCGCCTAAATCCGATCGCAGAGCAAATGACGCCAGCCATATATGCTTGCGCCGACGACGACGACGACGACGACGGCCATGCAACGATATAGAACGGTGACACTAGATTCCATCTCATCACTCTTGCTAGTCGGATCTACAACTACAACCCATGCCAAGAAACTCAATTTAGAGTCGTCATCCCTTGAACGCAAAACGATTACAAAGAAACAACGACGTAAAGGTCTACATACCTCCCCTCCCCACAGAGAGAAGCGTCCGCGACATACTGTGCCGTGCTGGTGGCATGTGGACACCATCAGTGCGCCGCCATCAGGTTCGTGGCACTCGGCGCCGATGACTCTGCCGCCGCCGGCCTCGACGTGTCGCCCAACCGCGTCGAAGCCACCACACGCTCGCCCTGCCTCGCATTCGCCTCGTATGCCGGCGGAGGCGAATCGTGATCCCTGCCCAGCGCAGAGACCGGTCCGCCACCTCGCGCAGCGCCTCTGCATGTCGACCTGGTAGCCGATCCAACCACACCCTCAACGCTTCGCGCCGCTGTTCGTGCATCCTGGGCGCCGACGCTGGAGCTTAGCGCCAGCCAGCGCTGCGATACTCGCTGCGGCGTCGGCCCATTTGAAATCCCATCGTGGCGGTCGCGAGCGGGAGGCGACCGAGGCGCCAGCGGCGACGGCGGTGGTCCAGAGAGGCCCATGACGGGCGTCGGCAGCGCAGGCCGAGGGATTGCCCGGGCCAAGCCAGGCGGGGCCGCCAGCGGCCGAGGACTGACAGGCCCTGATGCCGGCGCCAGCGGCTGCACTGTAGCGATAGCATCGACGTCGTTCGCAGCGCCGTCGTCGGCCGCCAGACTCCAGTAGTTGGGCAGATTCATCCACTCGTCGGCCGTGTGGAGCGACGTCAGCGTGATTGGCGCCTCGATGATGATGTCGTACATCTTGTGTCGCTCGTTGTCTTTGAGCCCGGCAGCGGCGGCCTCGGCGGCGAAGCCGTCAGGCTTTTCGACACGGATCATAACGCGGATCAAGTGGTGCACGGCGATATTCGACTTGGCATGGTTGGTGCTGAGGTTGATGCGTGTCGTCCTGTGGTCGGGCAGGTCGAGGTCGGCCGCCAGCTCCCAGGGCCCGTTCGGATCCATGATCGAAGGCAGCGCGTCCGATTGCGGATCGTCGCCCGCCGCCGCTTCGGCCATGGCGGCCAGCGGACTGCGCTGAAGCGCTGAAGCGGAGTCGGACACGATCGGCAGCAGTGGCTCGCTTGAGCCTTCGTTGGCCACCTTGAGCATCGTCCACTTCCGCGGGACCTCGTGCCGCGCCATACGCCTCCCCTTGGCAAAGTAGTCGGTCCGCTCCTCGAGCGTCGCGGTGATCTTGTGGATCCGCACCTTGCCCTGCGGGACAAACTTGAGCCACAGCGGGATCTTACGACCAAAGGGGAAGCTCTTGCCGCTGAGAACGACCATATACGAGAGGACGTCCTCCCAGCTCCGTTCAACGACGATCGAATCGGTCTCGTCGAGCGCGTCCTCGTCGGGCGCGTGGATCAGCTTGATCTCCTTTTCGGCCGCCAGGTTCGGCGTCAGCGCGCCCGACCGGTTGACGGTGGCCTTGAGCACGTACTTGTTGAAGCCGAAGTCGGCGTGCAGTGTTGGCGGCAGGTTGGCGGGCAGCGAGATACAGACAAGGAAGGTGTAGGTGCCCTTCTTGAACTCCTTCGACTCGGCCGCAGCGCCTGCGTCGTCCTCGCTCTTGCCGTCGTGCTCCTTGAGCAGGCCGCCGATGAGGCCCTTAAGGCCGCCCGTCTTCTTGCCCTTTGCCTGGTCAGCGGCGCCCTTGCTGGCCTGCTTGAGCTTGCTAGCGGCCGAGGCCTTGTCGCGCTCTTGCACCTCGACCGAGTTTCTTCGGGAGGCAGGCGCGCTCCGGCCGGGGCTCGGTGTGGCCTGCTGCGCCCCGGCCACAGACGACGACGAGGTTGATGCCGAGGGGGACGCAGATGCGCCGGCCAGGGGCGAAGCCGGCCCCAATGCTGGGGGAGGGCGGTTGTCGAAGCGCACGGTCTGCTCCTTGGGACGCGCCTGCTGCTGCGTCTGGCTACTAAGGATGCTCTTCGACGGGGCGGCAAAAGGTGCGCGCGACATCGTCGGGGAGGATGGAGCGGTCGAATTTCGTGAGTTGGATGGATAAGCATCGTGCGACACGTTGCCCCCTGACCAGAGGGCCGCAGGACCGGGGCCGGGCATCCGGAGGGGCGAGCCAACCTCGCTCGACGGCGACAGATCGCTCGGCGGCTCGACGGTCGACGTCGAGGGCCAGCTGTCGTACCCAAAGAGCGGCGCCGACCTGGATGCGTAGCCGGGAGGCCGCTCCTGACCACCGGGCGCTTCGAGGAAGCCGTTCCAGGGCAGCGCGGAGCTGGACCCGTGGGCGCGATCGATGGACGTCGACTCAGCGGCGGCGAGGCCATCCTGCGCTCTGGGGCCGAGCGATGCCTCGCGGGCAAATAGATCGGTAAAGCTGCCAAGACCCTCGCGAGGCGCCCGCCTCGACGAAGAACCAGCAGACTGGGAGCTTGGAAGCTGCAAAGGCGGCGAGCGGCTGCCCGCATCCGTGGCAGCGGTGGCATTGCCCTGATGCGACCAGGACGTGGTTCCGGAGCCTGTGCGGTTGAGGGAAGGCCGGGTGGCCTTGTTGGTGTTGGTGTTGTGTATCGACGAGGTGTTCTTAGACTTGCTCAAGTTGAGGTCGGGCCGCAGCGTGGGCGGGATGATGGCGGTGCCTGCCTTGGCGGCGGCTCCAGCCAGCTGACGCGCTAGGTTGCCGCTCGTCGAGGGCTCCTCTTTCCGGGCGCTGCCCGAGCCACGAGCGGCGTTGTTCGAGCCATTTCCGCTCGGCGCGCGCTGCTGGCCGCTGGAGGCATTGGCCGCGGCAAGGTCCCAGTCGACTTCGTCGTTGAGGCCGATGCCGGGTCCGACGGAGTTGCTTCGCTTTCTGCCAGGCACCGAGCCTTCCACCTTGGCATCGAAGAGAGTGGTGATCTGCTTGAAGATGGTGACCTCCTCGACCAGCTCGACTTTGTTGGGGCCAATGCCTTCTGGCCAGTCGGTCCTGGCGATGCCCGTGAGGCTGATGGAGATCTCGCGGATCTTGCAAGGCTTCGGCAGATACACGGTGACCAGGCCCCTCAGCTGCGAGGGAGGGGCATCGACGTTAATGGGCCTTCTGCGACCGCGAGCATCTTCGCCTGTTGCCGACTGGCCTCGGAGGTAGACGACAGGCTCGAGCTGTGTGATAGAGACTGCGGCCGGCGACATCACCGGTCGCTCCGCGTCAAAGTCTAGCGAACCCGCTTGAAGAGGGAGAAGGAAGGGCTGAAAAGAGCGTCGGTCGATGCTCGGGGAGATGCGGCGGTGTGCGATGACTTGTCTAGTCCACCTATGACGAGGCTTGAGAGCGGTGGGCGCGTACGACGAGAGCGACTCCGATCAGAAGCGAGGCGCCAGCACAGCCCAGCGTGTCCCGGCTACGGGGGAGCGTCGGCCGGTGAGAGGACGCAGATCTATCGTGGTGTTGGGGGGGTAGGCCTGACCTCGGCGTGGTTCGGGTGTATAAACGAAGAGCTGTAGAGGCAGGGCGAGGGAGTGAGCGGGCAGCGATGAGGGTAGCCGTGGTAGCAGACGTCGGCGACGGCCGAGAGGGAGCGGCAAACTAGCGTCTTTTGTTCCGAGTGGCGTGCCGTCAAGTCCAAGCCTAGAGATGTCCAAGGGCTGGTGATGAAGGAAGAGGGTCGTAGAATGACACGGAGAGCGTGCCGGGAATGGAGGGGGTCGCCGAGGTGATGTAGAAGGCTAACGGTGTTGTAAGGTTGGCGTCGTCTCTACCCTGGCCGGTGCGGCCCTTGGACGCTGGGTGGCGGCGGGTGCGGAGGTGATGATGATGGGAGGAGGGAAGAGGAAGGTGGGGCGAGTGGGCCCCTCTTTGGGGTGGTGTTAGGTGAGCCTGCCCTGTCTGGGGGGGGGGGGGCGTCATCTCGGGTCTTCCCGACTCTGGCTGAGCCTCAGAAACTTTTATTTTAGCAAGGCCTCGCCTTGGCCCCACAGCCAGACAGCCGCTGTGGCACGGAAAGGGCGGAGCGGGAAGCCACGCCGACGAAAGACGTTTGCTATACGCTGACTCACCGACGGGCCTCGTGCAGCGGCGTGGAGGCGCTCGCACCTCCTCGCGCTCGTCGCGCCAGAGAAGATAGGACCACCGTACCCTGCCCCCAGCGGCACTTGGCCAAGAATGCCACGAAAAATTGCCTGTACGCCACCAGAGAAGAAGGTTCCAGGGAGAGTGCAACAACGTTGCTCACGTCCGAGGCATGCGCTTGGGCAGAGGGTGGCGGCTCAAACGACCCAATTCATGAGAGGTGGAGGAACACGATGCATGGCCTCTCCTGTTCAGGACGCCGATTCAGAACGCTGTGGCAGAGGCAACCTCTGGCCCGACTCGACGACGAGCTCATCTCGCTCGATATCCATAAGGTGTTAGGCTAGCTATTCATGCGATGGCGTCGTGAGCCGTCCGAGCTTTCGCTCACCATCACGGAGGAGTCAGCGTCGCGCTTGTCATCGCTCGAATGGGCGACCGACCGGAAAAAGAGGGGGGCGGGGTCAGGGTGAATCTAGCCGTGGGCCAACTCTCAAAACAAAGACCCTGCCTCTGCCCTGACCCCGATCGACGCTCGGCCGCTCTGGTCGCCGCGAGAGATGCGATTGGCCTGTCGACCCGTCTTAAAGCCAGCGTAAGTACTCGCGCGAGACGCGTGAAAGGACGACGCGTCGATTTACTCCCGCAAGTCGCAAGACGCACAAGTCAACAGGGAGATACGCCTGGTCGCGCGTTCATCGGACGAGACGGGTCAACCGGCAGGACCGCGACTTCACTCGGGCGGGAGGCGGAGGCGCCGGCGCTGATGACGCGACTAAACACCGGGCTGCCAAAACAAACTGGCCGATACAAGATCGGCGCACAGAAAAGAGCCGCACATACGAATCGGGCTGGCCCAGCAATTGGACCAATACAAAATCGGCGCGCGTGAAAGAACCGCGCATAGACGTCGGGCTGCCCTTACAGATTGGCCGTCCCATGTTTACTCGCGCGAGTAAACGCGCGACCCACCTTTAAATCACAACGCGTTCCAGGAAATGACGCGTCTCGCCGGAGTAAATACGCGACCGACCTCCACATCACGACGTGTCCACCGGCCGCCGAACGCGTCTCGCGCGAGTAATTTTCCGGACCTCCCACCTCAAGTCGCCTGGAGGGCGACCGTGCCGACGCGTCTCCCCGAGGGTGCTTGCAGGCTAGGCGGGAGAGAGGGAGTGGGTGCTTCGCCACAAAACGCAAGCCAAGACGTCTTCCTTGTCTATTCCGAAGAGCGGAGGAGCCGAAAGCAACCCCACCTGTCACGCCCACACCTGCACCCATACGGACCTTCCGGCAGAGTCTCCCTCTCTGCTACGTCAAGGCCTAGCCACCTCTCTCACCCGAATTTCAAAGGTCGACATGCCGTCTGCTCCCGCCCAGGCTGCCGCCGCCGCCGGGGCTCGGGGCGATGCTGCCCCCGCTACCGACTGGAAGTGGACCGTGGGGCGAGCGATGCTCATCTACTTTGGCGTCCAGTATGCCATGGGACGTGAGTAGCAGAAGCAGCGCTAGCGGCAGCGGCAGCGTAGCAGCGGCGACCATGTTCGATCTCGATCCGCTCCGACGAGCTCCTCGCCAGCTGACCCAGGCCCAATCTTATCCTCCTCCCTCCCTTTTGCGGCCCCTTGCGAAATCGTCGCCATCATCGACGCCGCCAGCCAACGGTCCTTTCTTTGGCAACAAGGCTTCCGAGACTCAGCCCCTGGCTCATCAACAGGAGGCCGACCCTTCGTTCGGCTCCGCTGCCCCCTCGATACCGCAGCAGAGCGCCGTTGTTGCTCCGGGCTCCGAGGTGGTCCCCCAGGCCGCGCTCGGCCTGCACACCGTGCCGGCGTGGTCGCAGCAGATGGCGCTCGACTTCTACGTCTACGTCTCCTCGGCCCCTGCCCCCACGCACGAGGACCTCCTCACGCAGTCCTCGGAGATGGTCCAAGGCGGCGGGACGCAGCACGCCCCCGACGTCCCCTTTTCCGCTTTCCCCGAGTTGCTCGAGGATCCCTTCCGCCCCAACGCCGGCTCCGAAGCCCGCGTCGTCTATGCGAGCGATCGCAGCATGGCGACGCGCGGCGGCCTCAAGCCCATTGCCGCCGCAAAGTGGTCCGACATCACCCTTGGCGACTTCGCCATGACGAGGGACGTCGACTTCGCGCTCCAGCTCGACGAAGGCGTCCGGAGAAACAACGGGAGCATCTGGGCCGACCTCGTCGTCACCCCGCGCGGCATGACGCCGGATCCTTCCGACATGGCCACGGCCGCCAGAACGATGCTGCGCACGAGGAAACGTGAGTCTCGAATGCCAATTCTCTCACCCCGATCGCTGCATCGCCGAATCGGTTTCATGCTTGCTGATCCGCAGCCCTCGTCCTTTGTCCTCTTGCTTTGCCTTCCGCCGTACACCTCCGCCTCCAGTGCTAACCCGACTGATGCCGCTCAAGAAGAAGCGAGAGGAGAAGAACCTCTTTGGCGGCAAGGCGAGCTCCGACGCCGAGACCGACGGGGAGGCAGAGGATGCGGCCGATGGCGACGCCCCGCCGCCGCTGGTTGGACACTGGCACAGGAATGTCTCGGTCGCGCTGGTGCAGGACGACAACAATCCGCAGGTGCTGCTCCAGCAGCTCCCGCCGCAGCTGCGCCAGTACATCCACGTCCCGCGCGACGAGCATGGCCAGAAACTCCGGGACCCAACGGGCCACTTTGACCTGCGCTTCCCCACCCTCTTCCCCAACGACTTCTGGCTGCTCAAAGAGCACATGTCGCCAGTCAACGAGACGGTGACCGAGGTGCCGCTCCACGTGCACCTCTACCATCAGAGCTTCTTCAAGTTCCAGATCCTCGCCTCGATGTCCGACTCCTTCGACAAGCAGAGCTCCGGTCTCGGCGGCGGCGCAAAGGGCAGCGAGATCGACATGCTCAAGGCGATGCTGCTCGAGACGAACCCGTGGTTCCTCGCGCTGACGGTGACCATCAGCCTGCTGCACAGCCTGTTCGAGTTCCTCGCCTTTTCGTCCGACGTCCGCCATTGGAAGAACAAGGACAACATGGCTGGCGTCAGCCTCGGCTCGATTCTCACCAACGTCATCGTCCAGATCATCATCACCCTCTATTTGCTCGACAACAACGAGGACACGTCGTGGATGATCCTGGCGGGCCAGGCGGTCGGCATGCTGATCGAGATCTGGAAGCTGACCAAGGCCGTCACTGTCGGTCTCGTCGCTGCGCCGCCCGGGTCCCTCGTCTCGTATCGCCTCAAGGTCTCGGACAAGCACGTGCTGAGCGAAGAGGAGAAGCGGACGCAGGAGTTCGACAGGCTGGCGTTCAAGTACGTCGGCTACGTTGCCGTCCCCGTGTTGGTGGCCTACACCGTGTACTCGGCCGTGTATCAGACCCATCGAGGCGTGAGTAGCAATCGGTCAACTTGTTGCGTCTGTCGGTCGCATGATGGAATGTTACTGACAGAACGCGCCAACTTCTCTCTTCGACCCGCTCGCTGCTTGGCAACGACGACGCTCTAGTGGTGGTCCTTCATCATCTCGACGGCCACGTCGTTTGTCTACGCGTTTGGTTTCGTCTCGCTCGTGCCGCAGCTGATCGTCAACTACAAGCTGAAGAGCACGGCTGGGATGAATAACAAGACTTTTGTCTACAAGATCCTCGGCACGTTTGTCGACGACCTGTTCGCCTTCTGTGAGTGGACAAGCAGTGGTTTCCCACCGACGTCGTGACCGGTGATTCGCTGACGATGTTGCCGCCTACGCTTCCCCGCCTCGCCTTGGATACCATCAGGCATCAAGATGCCTACTCTCCATCGTCTAGCCTGCTTCAGGGACGACATCGTCTTCTTCATCTTCCGTGAGTATTCGCCCTATCTCGCTCGCCTCGCCTTGCGACTGGCACCGGCCCAGGTCTAGATACGAACTGACGCGAGACTTGGTGCGCCCTGCTCCGCTGATGGAACAGTCTATCAACGTTGGATCTATGGGACGGATCTGACGCGTCGCAACGAGTTCGGACAGGTCGTCGAGCCCAAGGACGGCGAGGGCGATGACAGCAAAGGCGAGGACAAGAAGAAGCTGCTCGAGGGCGCTGCTGCTTCCGACGCGGCGGCCGCGGAGGCGGAGACGATCAAGGCGAGCGGACGGGAGGAGCAGAGCACAGATGGTGTACGCACTAGAGGTAAAGCCTCCAAGGCTCTCTAGATCTTGGCGCAAAGAGCGGCTCCCGCTGGTGAGCTAAATCGGTGAGCGCAGGGGAGAAGATGCGCGGGATGTGTTCATGGATCGCCGCGTTGTCTTGGACGCAGTGACACACACAGTCGCATAGCATCGAACACTTTGACCTCTGTCTGCGAGAGAAGGCCTTTCGGCGGCTCCGCATCAGGCGACGGTAGCGGAGAGATACGAAGACGTCGAGGGGTACGTAGATGATCGTGACCTCATCGATTGGATTCTTGTCCGTCCCATCCCTCTTGTCTCCGGCCGTTCCGGCTTCGAGGGTTTCAGGGTGAGGGGGAGATGGAAGGGAAGCAATGGGACGGAAGGAAAGACGGTGGAATGAGGACTGCATGGTCGAAGGGAGCGGGGTGGGGAGATAAGGAAGCCAAAGGACTTAGTTAGGGCCGTTTTTGTTTGTCTAGCGGAGCTAGCTTTACCGTCGCATGCCCCCCACGCGCTTGCTCCGTCGAGAAGCGAGGGAACGACGTCAATCGACGTCTCGCAGCTGACCATGCACCGTCGCTCTGCTTACTCGCGATCACGCTACCTTTCTGTGGAGGTTAAGTATCGAACTACTGATCGTTGTCTCTCCAAGTGCTGGTGTGAGAGACGAGGCGATAAGAGAAAAGCCTCTTATCTACAAGCGACCTCCTTTGTCGACCTGTGGTACAGCACGGGTAATAAAAAAGGGGGGAGCTGAGTGTGCAGTAAGGAAGGGGGGACCGACGAGCGGCAAGGTGCACCTTGCAGTTGCGCTGCAGTACGCTTCCTTGTGTCCGTCCGGTGTCTTTACAGCAGCCAAGAGGCCGACGAGGTCGAGGCGAGGTTCTTCTGAAGGATCGACGGGCCATTGTGGCTTGGCCAGCAAGGCAAGGAAGGAGAGGGCATGTGCGCTACGACGTCCCCCGTACATGCATAGATTGCGCAGGTGTGTAGGGTGGAGGCAAGATGTGGTCGACGGGGCCCAGCGGCCAGAGATGGTGCACACGACCAATGACAACGCTTGCGTATGGATGGACGCAGCGTTATCCTTGGCTATGTAGTTGGTTGCTTAGCTACCTTTTTAAAAGTCGACGAGCGAGGCAGCTTCGCCCGGAAGCGGGCTTTTTTTTGTTCTTCCCTTTCCGTATCTCACATGTCGCTTGGAAGCTCTGGTGGTGAGGCCTTTGCCTGTCCAACTTGGCCGGACACCGGAGGCCATCAACGAACGACATCACCGCGACATGGCGTCCACCTGAGCATGCTCGCCGCTCCAACTCTGCTTTCCTTTCACATGGTCCCTCCTGCAACAGATCCCTCCGGCCGGACGTCGTACTGTAGCATGTCCAAAATCTGTTCGTTACTCATCTTTCTTGGCCTGCCACACCCCTACGGTCACTCGCTTCTTCCTCCAGGCCAACGAAAAACAAGATCCGACGATGGCGGTCTATGAATTCTTCTTTCACGTCGCACCGGGTCACCTGCTCTCACACTGTGCGCCCCACCAGATCTATACATAGCAAACAAAGGAACTGACGTCGCACATCCCACTGTTCCGCGCCCGTCCCGCGACGGAGCAGCCTTATCTAGACAGCTAGCCAGGCCGTGTAGGTAGCGACAAAGCAACAAAATGTTCCGAGATCGACGTGCTTGCAAGCTCGGAAGGATCTTACAACTTTTAAGCACTGCACTGCATGGCACTGCGACGCCAAAACTGCTCAAGGACGTCGCAACATTCAGCTGGGTAAGTACCTTATCTATGGTCCTGTTCTCCCTTCCATATGGTGGTTTCTCGGATCAGTGACAAGATGTGAGTCAAAGGAGGATTAGTGTGGCTTGACCAGCGTCTTTTTCGTCGATCTTCTCGTTCGTCCCCCGTCCCCCACAGGGTCCAACGTCTGGTGATCAGCAAGGAGATGTCCCCCACCTCCCCTTCCTCCTGCTGAATGACCCCCAGATAGAGATTTGGCTCCTCACCGTCAGACTCTATCCCTTCCCTCGGTCTTTCCTTCTCCGTTGGTCCAGAGACGGTGGCGAGGAGCAAGAGATAGCGAGTCGATACAGTACCACCTCGCTTGACACTTCAGTCGATCGACCTCGTACTACGGCACCGTCTCGCTCTTGCTCAGTCTCTTGACTTGTTTGTCGTTCCAGCCTGGCCCGGCCTCGTCTAGCGGCCAGAAGTATCGGACACCGTGATAGATCAGAGAAACAAGCTGTCTTGTAATTTGTCGACGGGGCAAGGAGAGGCCTTATCGCTACCTCGACTAGCGGTGGACGGTAGCAAAGGCCTGCTGTGATTGCCCGTTGTGACACTGCGACGATGCTGTCGAAGAGGTGTTGAGAGTGCCTCGCTGTGTCTTGTCCTACGACGTCTCTATACCGCTCCTTGAAGACGGTAGGGCAATGAGGAAGGGTATAAGTCCCCCTCCTCATTCGCACCTCCCTCCCATCTCCATCTCATCTCATCACACACACCCAACCACTCTCCTATCTCTCTCTCTCTCTGTTTCTCTCTCTGTTTCTCTCCCTCTCACTCTCTCTCTCTTTCTCACTCCCAACCTCCCAACCTTACCCACCCTCTATAAACAAAACCCAAGATGCGCATCGCCACCCTCCTCGTTCCTCTGGCCGTCCTCTCTTCTGCCGTTTCGGCCACGGCCATCCCTCGCGAATCCAAGGGAGACCTGCAAAAGATCGGCAAGGGCATCTGCGAGCTTGAGAAGGCGCTTGGTGTCACGTCCATCGAGGATTTCCTTGACACCTCTCTGTGCGTTTCTCTCTTAATACTTCTTTCTCCCTTTCGCTATCCATGTTCTTCCTCTGACCTATCTCCTTCCCCTCCTTTTCTCCTCCTTGCGATCGTTGCACCAACTTCAGCGGCGGAGCGATCACAGTGCTAGACGACAAACTCGACGTAACAGCCATTGAAAACTCTCGGGGACTGCTAGACTGCACGCCGGACAAGAAGCCCAACAAGACAGACGCCAAGTCGGACATTGAGATCATCTCGAACGGTCTCTGTCTCATTGAAAAGGGTCTCGGCGTCACGGACCTCGAGGATCTGCTGGACGGCCTGCTCGGTGGTCTGCTCACCAGCCTCGAGGACGTCCTTGGTCTCACTTACACCCAGACGAAACTTGGTCTTACCGGTTGTTAAGCCCCCTTTCCCTTTTGCCTTTCCCCCCGTCCGGTTCGATCGATGTGATTCTTGGTCTTTTGCGTTGATCTTGCCTCTTACCTGGAGTCTTCTGATCCGCAGTGTCTCCGCCGCCCCTCTCTCCCTTCTCTATCTCGTTTCTTGTAATTCTCCCTTCGTCCGTCTTCTGAACCACCTTTAAACAACCTCTCCTGATCCAACCCTGTACAGCCCCATCTTACCCCTATTAGAGAGAGACAAACGATAGATGCCAACTCTCACACGTTCGCTTGCACGTTGCTCATACCTTCGACCGACTTCCCCCTTCACCCTCGCACAAAGAACACAGACGAGTGGTGACCGAAACCACCTCGTCCTTATCCTCCACCGACCTAACGACCGTTCAAGCTTCGACGACCTCAACACGGTCGATATAAGACGGTACGTACCGAAGCTGACGAGATCGCCGCGCGGCGTAGGCAACGTACCGAGCGTTCGGTGCCAGAACGTTCTTCCTCCATCTGTGCGAGGGTCGAAGATCGACGGACCAACGACCGACGGACACGTCGAGAGCGAACGCGACGCTACAGACAAGCTGCGGCTATGATTTGCGTCCGTAACGACACTCGCGAGACGGCTGTGCCACGTCTGTAGGCGAGACGATGACAGGCAAGGCAGTGGGGGCAGGCATCGTTCAGACGTGCGGACGTGGAAGATGATGTGTGATTTAAGTATGTCCTATAGATCATGTGGCGTGCGAGGTTCGTGCTGAGTCTGCTAGTGCGGTGGTATGTAGTAGTGGGTCGTACAAACTTGGCAAGTGGGGGCAGGGACGGAGACAAGAGAACTAAACCATGTACGGGTGGTGTCCCGCGCTCTTCCTCGGCCGAGTTTCGCCCGCGGCGATTCTTCAAAAGTCCATCGCGACGTCGCCGTCCGTATCTCCCAGCGAGCTCGACATGCGGTCGATGCTGGCGGCGCGCTGCCTGCGCTCCAGGCCGGAGAACATCGGCGTGTGGGAGACGGCCCTGACGTGTCCCTGGTCGCCTCGCTCTTGCATCTCGGCATCGCCGGCAGCAGCCGTCGAGGGGGTCGCCGACCTCATCCGGACACCGCCCTCGTCGTCGTTGCGATAGCCTCGGACCGGGTTGGCCGACAGCGGCGATGGCGTCATGACGGCCCGGCTGGGGTGTAGGGCAGACGGACCAGCGCCGGACGCTCCAAACATGGGAGTATTGGATCCAGTGGGCGTGGCAAACCCGCTGATCGAGCGTTGCTGCTGGAGCCGGTGGCTGAAGGGTTGATGGGCGCGCGAGACGCTGGCATATTGCGGTTGCTGGTGGCCGTAGAGTGCGTGGTAGCGCGCCCGGGGAGCGTGGAGCTCGTCCTCCGAATGCCCCTCCGACCTCGTCTCGGCCTCCTGCCAAGCGACGGCATCGGGCGACGACGAGCGGTCCGGCGAGGGGATCTCGGCGCGGACCTCGGCCAGCCGATGCCGGAGGCCTATCGCGCCGACGGCCCGGCTGGGATCCCAGTGACCCAGCATCTGGTCGAAGGCTCCGTCGCCAAAGTCCTGGTCGCCCCCGACTCCCGGGGTCGCCCTCCCGCCCAGCGCCAGCTCGTCTTCGTCGGCGATCTGCGAGGCTATGACTGGCGGCGGTAGAGGCCGTCCGGCCAGATCGGTACGCTGAGGGGTGACAAGGGGGACCTCGTGTCCAGCCCCGTTGCGGCCTCCGGCTGCCACGGCGGCAGCAGCGACGGCGGGATGCATCCCCTCGGTCTCGATCATGCGTCGGTCCAGCTCGTCGTCGCTGAAATCGGAACCATCAATGGTGTCGACGCTGGCGAGGCTCGAGACGCGTCGGTCCTGGAGGTGGCCGCCAGCCAGTGTCGAGGGCAGCCCTCGGGCCCGGAGTTGGCTCTCTGCCAGAGTCGTTTGAGACCCCGAGGCAGGCTGCTGGGATTCGGGCGCCTGCCGCTGGACAACTAGCCCCTCCGCTCTGGCAGAGCGTAAGGGGGGTCCAGCGGCCTGGTCGGTCTGGACATCAACACCTCCATGTCCGGCGGCCTGGTTAGGATGTTGGTGCGTGTGCTGGCGAGCATGCTGGTGGGTGTGCCAGTGGGCCTGCGTCTGCGCGGTTGCCTGCGGAGCCGGTGGTTGGGAGTGATGGTGGACCTGTGCCACGGGTTGGTGCATCGTCTGCGTCTGGGCCTGAGCCTGAGTCTGGTGCTGCGTTGTCTGAGCGTGATGATGGTGGTGGTGGTGCGGGTGGGTTTGCGGTTGCGGGTGGTGGTGGTGAGCGTGATGGCCTTCAGCCGCCTGACCCAGACGCTGGCCGACATCACCGAGGTCTTCATCCATGTTCTGCCCGGCCACGAAGCCAATCTCGCCCGGCCGCGTACCGACGGCACCGGCGGCCACCACGGTCGGCGGGGCGCGTCCGTCGACGGCCTGGATCTGGTTAGCACGCTCCCGGTCCCTCTCCCGCGCATCGCCGTCGTCGCTCCTGGAGCTGCACCAGAAGCGATGGCCCATCTGCCACCCTTTGCTCTGGCACTGCTTGCTGCAGTACTTGGCCTTCCTGCACCGGCGGCACTTGGCAAACTCGCGAGGGAACGCCTCCCACTTGCCGCACAGCATGTTGGCGCACTGGCGGATCCCGCCGCGCGACTCGTCCTTGCGGCACGCGTTGCGCATGATGACGCCAGCCCAATACTGGATCTCCATCGCGAGCCGCGGCGGCGGATGCGACGAGCCGCTACGCGACGACCGCAGCGTGAACCTCTCAGCGACGGAAAAGACGTTGCGCTTGGGGGCCTCGGCAGGATCCCAGCTCCTCGACGTGTCGGCCGACGTGCTGAGGCTCTCGTTGAGCACGTTCAGGGGCCCGACGAACTTGGTGTTGGCCAAGTCGGAGCTGTGGAAGAGTGTCCTAACGTGGGCGTACTTGGAGAGGTAGGCAAGCAGCTGCAGGCTGAGAAGGACCTCCTCCTCGCGGTAGACCATGTCGACTGTGGTCGAAGCAGCAGAGGACACGTGCGCGGTGGTCTGGGCGGCCCTCGTCGGAGCAGCGGCGGCAGGAGCATCGCGATTCCTACTTCTGGCGGCATGCGCCACTGTGTCGGCGAGCGGCTGCTGGAACTCGGACTGACGGAGCGTCTGTGTGCGGACGCGGGACGTCCCATCCTCCTGGCGCAGCGTGAGCTCGGATGCCATCGCGGCCGCGGTGGCGGTCTGAGCGGGTGTGTTGAAGGCCGACGAAAACACCGGCGACGCCTCTTGGTCAGCGAGAGGCGCAAGGGATCGCCTCGTAGGCCTTGGCGTCCTGCGGTCCTCGGCCTCTTCCGCGGCCATGTCATCCGAAGGCCTCGCGGACGCGGCGGAGGCGTCGAACTCGCTGTCGTCCGCATCGTCTGCAAACATATCGGCATCCTCAGCCCCCTCCGAGCCGCTCCCGCTAGCTTCACCGCCATGCCCACCGAGGTCCTCCGCGGAGCTCACGTTTGTCAGGACGCCCGAGTTCGAGTGGCCGCGGCCTGCAAACGTCGGACCATCACCTTCGCCGGCAGGGCCGGCGCTCGTGGACGGAAGCTCGCTCGAGGACGAGGCCGATGGTGACGCGGGCGCATTCATGTGGCCGGTGTCGAGGTCGACATCGGTTGGGGCGAGCGGCATCGCGTCCAGAGCATCTATAATTGGCAGCGGGCTGCGGCCGCTGTTGGCGCCGGCCAGGTTGGAGGTTTGAGCGTCCAGAAAGCCATCCGAAGAGCTCCGGCTCTCCATACCGACGAGCACGGTCGAGGCGGTCCCACCTTCCAGCGGCGTCGTCGGTCGCGTCTCACTCACCAGCTGCCTCAGCCGACCCTCACCGCCAGCGCGACTCGGCCCTTGCGAGACGAGCTGCAGCGCCTCGGTAGGAGCCGTAGTCTGTGGCGCCACTTCGGTGATGTCGACGTCTACGTCCGGACCCACGCTGCTCGGCAAGGCGGGCGCCTGACGGGCTGTCGAAGATGATGTGGCGCGCTGTCGAGAGGTTGAGTTGGTGGCGGTAGTAGCGGTGGTGGTAGTGGGCAGCATGCCGGTCGCGTGTGCGGTTGGATTGGTGGCGGCTGCGGCTGCGGCTGCGGCTGCGACAGCGATAGCGAGATGCGCCCGGTGCGTCATCGGAGCTGACCTCGCCTCAGTCTCGTGTGCGGAGCGAGCGCTTCGCTCTTCGCGCCTGCTGGTCTCGTGGGCCTCGCGACGTCGCTCCTCCTTGGCCAGCTCGACGCTGCGAAGGTAGGACTCGAGCACCCGGATGGTGACGGGGACCATGCCAGCTTCCACCACGCGGGTCCGCACATGTTCGCTACCGCGTACCCCGATGTTGACGACGCACTGGAAGGCCAAGCTCCACTTCCAGATGGCTTGCATCTCCTTGATCGAGATGGTCCTCGCGTTGGGCCCCGGCGTCTTCGGGATGGTCCTGAGGATCCGGACGAGCCTCTCGAGGCCCCCGTCCATGGTGACCATCTCCCGGATGCGAGGCGAGGTCGAGGTGAGGTAGGCCAGATGGTTGAGCGAGTTGATCAACGGCAAAGTTGCCGTGCAGTCGATCGCTATGGGTGTCAAATGAGGAGAGAAGTGGGGATCCAGAGACAGGGCGACCGGGCCAAGGAAGGAAGTGAAGGGACGGCGTCAGCATCCACACCGGAGGGAGCGACAGGACAGGGTCGACGACGGCATGCCGGCGAAGCCTCGCCGAGCTGACGGCAGAACCCTGCGGCATGCTACCTCTGCGGCAGACGTCTGACGAGGTGGACAAGGTGCTGTAGCAGAAGCCGTCGAGCGGTCGGAGGTACAAAGATGGCCGCAGACCCGCCCATCTGCTGTTGCGGTACAAGCGCCGCTATGCTCGAACTCACCTCTTCGGTCATAGACGGCGGCCGATATGCAAACGCACGCCTTGTTCTGCGCCGGATTGCTGAAGTTGGACTCCCTCATGGCGAAGACGACGGGCCACAATCAGCCACTACTTTGACGGCCGAAGTAGTGAGTGAGATCGGCAGGTTGATGACAAAGCGAGGGATACCCAGAGGGTGGGTGGTGAGTCGGCTTGCTGATAGTTTTGCGGCTGCGTCGTGAGAACGTGGGGTCTCGTCGTGGAGAGAGAGAGAGAGAGAGAGCCGGTTGACGTAGCGTGATGGCGTAATGGCAGAATAAGGCCGGGCAAATGGTCGTAGTGGCGAGACGGTTTGGCTCAGGCGCAAGGGGACGAAGTAAAGACAGAGGCTCGGTGGATGGCGCTGGGCGCGCCTGTTTTTTTTTGGAAGACTGGTGGATTGGCGGGCGGGATCAAGTATGCTGCGGCGAGGGGATGGACCTGGACTGTTCTAGATCGAAAAGAGACGGGCGAGATTGGTTGACGCAGGTATACAGGTATGCTTTTGGACGGGTACGGAGGAGTGAGCGAGATAATTGGGCGCGAGACGGACGATGACTGCTGATGCTGGTGAGACGGCAGGCGGAGGATGGATGCTCAGGTGGTAGTGAGAGACGGAAGGTCGCATGCGGATGGAAGAGCCGACGCAAGCTGAGCGCGGTGCGCTACGTTGAGGATGACGTTAAGGATGATGCACTGGAGCGGGGATGGCGGCGGCGGGCGATGCGATCGAGGGGCAGGCGCATACCCTCTCGTCGGCGGCGAGACGAAGATGGATACCGCCGATGCCGTGTAGTGCGGATGGCGGGGTCTGCAACCGATGAAACCAGCTGAGTGAGGGAGACGGTGGCGGTGTAGAGGGTGGCAAGGTGGGGGATGAGGCGTGGTGGGTGGGTGATGGTGGTTGGTGGTGAAAACGACGATGGCGAAGCGGCTGACCGACTCGAGGCGGCCATGCCAGCCCACAGCTGCTGGCTGTGCGCTCGCCACCCCTCGTCACTCGAGCCTTTGCGTGTGCGTGTGCGTGTGCGTGTGCGTGTGCGTGTGCCTCTGCCACTGCCACTCTGCCTCGCCGCGACTGACCCTTGCGCTGGTACGTTAGTCGCCCGCCGCGTTGACTAACATTACGACTAAAACCGCCCTAGCCTTTCCGCCCGCCATTTTCGCCATTTTGTAATCAGCGGTCTCGACGCCTTGGGAAAAGGCCGCAAGGGGCTCCACGCAAGGCGGTCCGTCGGCGACGGCAGCGAGAGAGCAAGTCTGGGCCCGCCGAGGCCGTCCACCACCGAGCACCGGCTCCCCCGCCTGCCAAGCCGAAACACGCTACGCCGGTCCAGCTCGTCAGGCAGCCCATGATGAGCAGGTGTGGGTGTGGGCGACGGATGCCTTCCGGGTCGGCTTCAATATGCCTTGACCCCCTTTTAACATGCAGCGTCCCCCTTTGCCCAGGGTCTCATTCATTTCTCTCTCTCTCTTCTCCGGACGCGACAAACAAACGCTATGTAGCATCCCGGCCCGTACCTTCCGCCGAGGCGGTCCAGCGCGCCCACCTCCGCTCGACGTTGGCGCTATCACAGCATGTACTGTATGATCCCTGCACCTTCAGCCTCGGAGACGTGCCCTAATTCACCTTGCTGGCCTCAGAGACATGCTTCGCCTCCTGCTTGACCCCCCCAGCAGAGGACGCAGCCGATCAAGACGACCCACCTCGTCGTCGCCATTCGAGCTCGCGCAGCGGACGTAGGCCTCCCCTTTCCCCCTTGCCGCCTTCTAAGGTACTTACAACAGAGAGCGCGCTGCATCCGTTGCCGCCCGTCTGCCTTGCTGCGGCGTTTGACTACTACTGGCTTGCTTGCGGTACGGACGTAGTCCAGCATGCCAGCTCCCGCTCCTGCTCGGCGCAAGCCGGCATCACCGACAATCCCCAAGTGAAATGCCGACGTGGCTCGCGATGCGACGCTGCGCTGCGCTGGTAAGGTTTGCATGGCATTACAGACGGGAGAGAGATCGACAAGAATCGCGTCGCACAGGTCGCGCAAGCGTGTGTGGTAGTGTTTCGACAAAGGAGCCACGTCAAAATGTGAGGAGGCCAGGATATAGACTCGCTCAACCGGCGGGGAGCGACGCTCTAGGAAACAAAGAGGGGCGGATGATTCCTCCGCGGCGGTGGACCCCCATCGGTCGGCGATGTTGATGAGTTGTGTGCGATGCAAAGAGGGGGACCTAGTCTCACCTCCCCTACGGCGATCGCCGCCGTAGAAGAGAAACAGAGCAGAAGGGAACAGATTAGAAAAGAAAAAGAAAAAGGGGGGCGCGAGAAGGGAGAAGAGAGACGGAGCATTGATGATGGCGGTACCGATTCTTGATGTTGGCCGCTGGACGTTGTGAGACGTAGCAGCCGTGTGTATCGATGAAAGTTGATGCAGCGGTCGAAGAAGGGTTGAGGGGGGAACAGCGCGAAGAGGGAAGGCAAGGGACGCCGAGGGGGAAAAGGGAAGGGGAAAAGGGCTCGGATGCAATGGTTGGGATAGTAGATGAAGTCGAAGGCGAAAAGCTGCAACGAGTGTAGAAAGGGTCGGTGGGCGGCTTCTGCGTTCGAGGATGCGTGCTTTGCTTGTGTGGTCGTACAGTGGGCGTCCGGGTTCGTTTGAAGATTGAAGCCAGGGGTCCTAACGAGGACGGGAGAAAGTGTCGTGTAGAGCGCTGCTGCTGCTGTTGCTGCCTCTCCTGGTTCAGAGTGGCGGCTGCTGGTCGTAGGGATTTGAGCCCCCAGCGGCGGCGGCAGCGGCCATAAGGGCGTTGTGGTTGCGGATCGCCCACTTGCGCGCGTAGACGCTGGCGCGAAGAAACTTCTTTTTGTTGGCGTACTTTCGGTAGACGAACTGCTCCTCGATCGCCGGGTCGAGCAGGCGCTCCAGCAGCAGGTTGGCCCCCGGCACCAGCTGCTCTTCGGTAAAGTTGGAGTGGTAGACGAAGCCGTCGTCCCACTCGCCCGCCAGCATCTTCTTGGCCAGGAACATGCCGATGGCGGCGATCAGGCTCGGCTTGGCCCGGAGGAAGCGGTGGTCCAGCAGCGTCAGCTCCATCAGGAATTTGGAGAGGGTCCTCGTCTGGATGTCGTAGTCGTCGGCCTTGGAGATCCGTCGCACCCACGAGTAAGGCGAGCAGTACGACGACACGTTGAAGTCGAGCGTCGCTAGAATGATGCGCTCGCCTTTGAGGATCTCCTCCCGCGAGTAGCCGTTCTCAGTCATGAAGACAAACTCGTCGACGCCGGGCGCGAGGATCTCTTCGTACTTCGCCGCGATGAACATGGCGCTTACGCCGACCAGCTGCAGCTTGGCCAGGCTGACGACGCGCACGCTGAGGAAGCGGTCGACGATATTGATCGCGATCCACAGCGTCTCGGGCAGCATGTGATATCGCATGTGCACCTGCAGGAGCCAGTCGACGAGGGTCGCGCGCATGTGCCTGTCGAGATCGGGGTCGGAAAGGGTCACAGAGCGAAAGGAGAAGGAGAGGGAGAGAGCATGGTCAGTCGCCGTCGATCCATCGTCGCCACGAGCGAGCGGCAAGACAGCCCAGGCCGGGAGAGACAAAGGGATGGAAGGCACTCACCATTGGATCTCATTCTGGAAGTCCATGTAGTTCGGGTTCGCCATCGTCTGCTTCTCGCAGCGCCCCATATAGTTGAAGATCTCCAGCGCGTACTCTGCCACCATGGTAGTGTCGCGCACCTCCTCAGGCTCCAGACCCATGACGGCCAGCTCATCGTCGTGAGCGGCCAGCTCGAGCGGAATTTCGCCGCGGGCGACGGCCTCGTGTCGCTCCTGCTGCGCTCGCAAGGCGCGGGGCTGGACCACCTCCTCGGTGTAGCGGGCCTTGATCAGACCAATCTTCTCCTGAGCCGCCGCCTCGAGCTCCGGATGGAGGGAGACGATGCCCTCTGGGTCGATGTTGAGCTCAAAATTGTCGCCGTCCTCGGCCGATGTGACGCTCTCTGGCCTCGAGGGCGCACTGAGGCCCTCCGGGTCCAGCCACGGCTGGCCGCTCTCGCCGAGGTCGCCGCGACCCGACGACGAGTCGTCGTCGCTGCTGAAGGACGAGTCGCCGTCGCTCATGTCGTCCTGTCCTACGACGGTGTCGTCCTCGGGCTTTGTCGCGAGCGGACCTTCCTCGTCGTCCTCAGAGTCGCTGCAGACATCGTCGGCGAGCCCGTCGATGTCGGAGTCGGCGTCGTCGATGTGGACCGCGTTGCTGCCGTGTGACGGCGCATCGACGTCCATCGACGACGTTGCTGCCGCTGCCGCTAAGAATACGCTAGTGGATGTGAGCCTTGGCCAGCGGTGGCCCTGGGCGACCGCCGCGACTCCCTCGGGTATAGACCGGCTGCCGGAGATGGACGTGTGTGTTGGCGCCTGCTGGACCGCGTGGTGGGTGCCGATGTTGCTAAGGGTCCGAGCTTTTAGGCCGGGCCCTGAGCTGCTCGACGAGGGCCGCAGGAGCTTGGCCTTTAGTGCGTTGTGTTCTGACGGATCTGAGACCTGCAGCAGCGTAGGGTGAACAAGACGTTCCTGATGATGAGCACATGACCAACCGAACGCATAGCGACCATCTACGGGAGCTAGGTGTCGGAATACAGAAGGGCGGGACAACTCACCCTAGCGGCATGTGTGCGGTTGCTGACGTCCGATAGCGCGACTCTCGCCGGACCCGTCCTCTGCTCTGGCCTCGCCTTGCCCGGCAGCACCGTGGCCGGCGCACGCTGTGCCTTGACCCTGATGCCAGCGCTGCTGGACTCGGTGAGGTAGATCCGCTCGCCGCTGCGAGACGCCGGGATGCCCGTGCGAGTGGCTCGTGGTCTCGTGAGAGACGGCTGAGAGGTGAGGCGATGACGGGGTGCGCAAGGGACGGCGCGTAAGGGTAGATATCAGTGAGCTGCGCTGAGGAGGGACCTATCGCCGCGCCTCTGTCGCACAAGAGGCGGCCCAAGACATACCCTTACTGCCGGTTGAGCCATGATGCCTGTGCGTGTGTATGCGTGTGTGTGTGTGTGTGTGTGTGTGCGAGGGGGAAGAAGGGAGCTCAGATCGACTAGCAGCCTACGTCACGCTGGACTGGAGAGAAGGCGGGGGCGCGTGCAGGTATTCAGCGAGACGTCCTTCCATCGCGAGAGGCTCAAGATGAGGGCCCGAGACTCACGCTTCAGACGAGAACTGGAGGAATGGGTGGTGCTGGTGATGGTGCGGGTGGTGGTGGGCACAGACGAGAGGGAAAGTGGCGGACTGCAGGGACGAGGGACAAGGACCAGAGCCTAGCCGCTGTAGCACAAAGTAGGGAGGACGGACGGTTGCCTTGACAACCTGACGAGAGAGATTAAAGGCGTGCGTGTGTCTCACAAAGGCAGGTCGATACGGTGGGACGGTAGGTGATCGGCTCTTCGCGATGTCACAGTCTCCGAAGTCACACTGCTGCTGGACGAGGAAGAAGCAGGAAGCGCAGCGTGTGACGGGCACAGGCGCTGAAAGTCCAAGGGGTGATGCGTTCCTTCCGAAGTGGGCGCACCGACGGGAGGCGGAGGGGGGTTGTCAGATAGTATATGTCGCGCCGAGCCTAATTCATTCGTGGCGGAGACGGGCAGTGGTGGTTGCAGGACGTCGGATGCTGGTCCTTGCTGTGGCTGATCACGAAACGTGCCGGAGGAGCAGGAAACGCCTGAAGTGCAAGCGGATCTACGGTAGCAGCTGAGGGCGGTGCGATCGTGACAATTGAGAGCCGGTCGATGAGCCAGACGTGGGTGCGACTGGGATGGATGGACAAAGGACGGCGGCGGCGACGACGGCGACCACGACGACGAGGTCGGGGCTTGGTCGGGCTGATGGGGTTGCGAGCAAAGGGAAGACGATAGGACGACGGAGCCAAGGAGGAGGTCGGAGGCGAAGGCGAGAGCAAGAGGTGGCGGAGGAAGGTGAAGAAGGATGGAAAAGATGGTGATGAGGAGGTGGACACGGACAATCACCAGGAGGGAAAATGTGACGAAGAGGCCGGAGGGAGGTTGGGTCGAGGAGGATGTGATGATATTGAGAGAGGACGATCTGCCCGTGTCACGTCCAGCCAGGCATGCGCTTAGAGCTGGGCAGGCCAGGGTGTGATGATGGACCGGCCTGGGCCTTGGAGGGGGGTGCTGGCGTGTTGTTGTGGGTGCGTGCGTGTGTGATGTTGTGTTGGAACGGCGGTACAGCCTCTGCTCTCGCCGCTCGGCCAGCCAGCGTCTTTTCCATTTTAAAAGTTCAGCGCATCAACGGCGGTGCTGGAAGCGGGCCCAAAAAACAATAGCGAGGAAAACAAACAGATTTCCGTGTGTTTTATCTGTACTAGAAAATCGAGAATTTGAATTTAAACAGTAGTAGTAATAATAAAAACGGCTTGGCCGGGGAGATGGGAACGTCGGCGGCGATCGCAGTCATCAACGACAGCAAGCAAGCAGCAGCAGCAGCAGCAGCAGCAGCAGCAGCAGCACCGCACCTACCACCAGGCAGGCAGAGCAAGAGTTGGGTCGACAGTCTCCGCCATGCAACAAGTTCGACAAAGCTAGGCTCATGGGTCGTCAGCCTGCCACGGCATGTTGTCCTTCTCATCGGCAGACCCATGCTGGCCTGACATCAAGTCCCCTTGGACCGGAAGCTGAGCGTAGGCTGTGTACAGTACGCGTCTGCCGCCCAACCTGTGGCTCGCCCTGCTGCGACCCCTCTCTACAATCACAACGACCCTGCTCTGCTGGCCTGCGCCTTGCTCGACAGACAGACACCTCCGTGCTTTCCACCCGCCCGACCCATAAATCCGATGCATCGGAACCGAACCTGCTGCGCTGCTTCGCCGTGCGGTTGTCAACGCCGCGCCGGTCGTCTGGGTCGCTGCGGTGTTGTTCTTTCTGGCGGGCGGGGGCGGCTCTCGCTTTTGTCACGGCCGCGCTAGCCTCGAGGACGTTTACTGTACCCGCCCTCGCACCGATCCGCAAAGGCAGATCAGACGATGCAGTATGTATCTACCACCACGCAGCGGCTTCCTTGCTTGCTTCACTCTCGCTCGCTCGCTCGCACAGCGCTATGACGCCTTGCCCCCCGACGTCTTTGTGCAGGCCGTCATGTGGCTGAGTACGGCATCTCCTCAACAGCCTAGGCTAAGCTTTGTTTCTGGCCTTCTTCCCTCCTGCCTCTCCATTGGCTCGTCAAGGCTTCTCTGTCGTAGCAGATCCTACAACTCGACCATCGCCGAGCACGAGGTGCTGGATTGCGATAAGGGACCCAATACCGACAAGGGCATTGTGGTGGTGCTCGGCGTCGGCCAAGGGCGGCAACAACGAGTCCGGGCAGACGCTGTCATGCGTCCCAGCCGTTCGGTCCGCCAGCCGTGCAAAGAGGGAGCACAAGGTGTCAGACTGACCTCTTTGCCTCGTCGCCGCAATGTTCACGGAGCTCGATCCTGCTGAACCGTCCTTCGGCTTGCGTTCAACCCATTGCGGACATTTCAGCTCTGCAGAAGGGCCAGCGACCGAGCTCAAAGACACCAGATGAGCTCGACGTGTCTCGATAGTTGGCATAACATCGAGGTCCATGAAGCATCATTGCTCGGGCTAGGACCTCGACGTGCCGGTCCTTGGGCCGCCGCTTCTACAACATGAGGATTTTCGACAACAAAAGCAGACGTACTGCCTCTTTGCCGCCAAGTCTCCGGGAGAGCATGTCTTGGTTAGCTCGTCTTCGCTGGTCGTGTCGAACAAGTAAACTCTCCCTTTGTTCTTCGCGCCCGATCGACATCCAAAGGCTCAACATCGACCGCAGCTCAGAAGCTTCTGTGGAGAAAAGGGCGGATCGGCGGGTGGATGCTCAGCTGCGGCGCCCTGTCCATCTTGGCCATTATGTTGCCCATACCATCTATACTGCTTGCCTGTTGTACTGGATCATCTCCTCGCTCGCCCCAGCATAGAGGCACGTCGGCATCGGATGGGCCCCGTTTCGTAGATGAAGCGTGCGCGTCTGAACCGGCGAGTAACATGGCGGGCAGCTCGCTCCGGGTGCGTGGGGTGTCGCTTTGGCAGAAATGGGCGAAGCTCGCCCGGATGTACATACCGGTAGCTACTGTACCGCAGCCTCGTCAATCTTGGTTCCGGATGGGCGATTCAGGACCTTACACCGGACCAGCCGCCAGCTTGCTCTCGTTGCGCTTGGGGTGCTCGACCGCTCCTATATACTGGCCGAAGCTCCCGCTCCGACTGACACGCATGTGAGTAGTGCTGGCTGGGCTGGGCCCTTCCAAGTGGGTGTCCGACTCCGCCAGGTACCCTGTGGCCTGCCGAACGAAAGCCGCTCGATCACTCAACCCCGCTGCAAGCATACACCCTCTCTCCTTGTAAGCCATCGTACGAGGACCGCCCGAGCTGGAGTCTGGCCCATCGAGTACTTAGGTGGCACCACCCTGGGCACAGCTCAGACTGACGGAGCCTAGCGGGGTCGGCGCCGTCGTTGCGGCGAGCATACTGTACATACGATGCCGCATCCTCGTCTTGCTTGGATGGATAAATAAATCTCGACGGCTGGAGCAAGGACAAGCAAGCACACGCGACAGCCTCGCCTCTGTCACGCTTCGATGCTTTTTCTGGGACAGCAACCAGTGTCCACCCGCCATCCAGCCGCTTCCCTAGCTTCACTTTATAACATCCCATTTCTTGCCAGACCCGTGGCACTGCCTCGTTGGCAGGACTCTGACGACACCGCGGATCCGTTGGCTGTGTGCAGACGGCGTTACGGGCGCGTCTGGACTCTCATAGATACCTGCTACTGTACAGTACAAGGTAGAAGACGAGGTGCGACGGGATGCTAGAGAGCATACTGTATATTCGCAAAGGCCCCAACGAAGCCGGGGCTTGGTGTGATACTGTAATGACCTGCGCCGGAGCTCAGGAGCAAGAGACGAGGTCAACCTCGAATCGACCTGTACATGTGCTCGCGATACCTTTGCTATCGGGACGGGTGAAGGAAGCGGAGCGCAAGACGGCGTCCCGTCGGCGAGGTCATTTGCCTGGTGCTGGTCTTGGTCTTGCCCCGCAAGCGTGGGTGGGGCGGGGCTGATGGCGGCGAGGCGCTAGAACGGAACGCCATGACGCGACAGCTGACGACGCCCGGCCCGTCTTTTGGAGCCATGAAGCTTCCCGTCTCCGCCGTCTTTATTTTTGATTCCCAGACACCATCACTCTCCCATGGCATCAATCCGCGGCGGGGCGAGCGGGCTTGTAGCACGGTCGTCCACGTCGGAGCAACTTTTGAGCTACACCTAGTCGCTGAGTCACAGGGCAAGAGGCGAGATCCGGCAGCATGTCCTTTCACCACGGAGTCTCTGTCGGGCACCTCTTCACATGCTGAGCCGCAAAGCACAGTACACCGAGTTCAGGTCAAGGTGTAGAACGGGCCGGCGCAAGCGAAAGGCTGGCGGTAATATAATGTGAATCGGAGGGACGTTGGTCTTCCGGCACCTGCCTGTCATCGTGTCGTGCGGTGGACCCTACTTGCGATGCTGCGAAGCGCATATAACTCTGCCGAACCCACCACTGCGCTACTAGCTAGGGAGCTAGATGTGGGAAGGTAAGAAAAGGCACGAGGAGCAGTGCGATGGTACTGTAAATACATAGCTGCTTGACATCGCCGCTGTGACAGGCTAGGTACAGATACCGTAACACGCCGCGTCTCCGTGCTGCTACAGGAGCTCCTTTGGTCCGACCTCGTTGTCAACGTCCGAGTGCGCGAGCTCCAAGATCGTAGCACAGCACGCGAGAGAGGCAGTGCTTCGACGCACCAGGATCCAAGGTGGGCGATCGCATGACAACTACAGTACAAACCTCTCCCTCTCACGGCCCGTTGTAGTTACAATAAAAGAGTTACAGCAGGGCCTTGCTCGATTTACACGCTTGTAACTAGCGATGTACAGTGACTAGTGCGGTCCTTGTCGAGATTCACTGTAAGAGCAAGCACGGGCGACCTCGCTTCGATGCGATTGCCGTTTGATAGGCGCTGACTTTAGGCGGAGTCGGTCAGACCCGCACCGTTTCTTCCCGCCCCGCGAGGGATATCCCGTGTCCCCGACAAATTGATTGTCGGCGGCGGCGTCAAGATGTACATTTTTGTAGGTACTACCAGACTCACCCGTCGGCTTGAGCGCACAAGAAGCTTGTCCAGCAGGTGGATCATCGCCTGGAGCGGACTGGACTCGAAAGGTACGGTCGCGCGAGAACGAACCGTCAGATCTGATGCTTGACGACCTTGGCGTGGAGGGTTCGGCAAGCTCTCTCGATGTGATCTCATGAATGGCGCGGTAGCTGGCGCTTTACTGTAACGTCGCAAGATTTCCGTAGCTTCCCTTCTAGGAGTGTAAAGCCCAACGAGCGAGATGCATATGTAGGCGGTCCAGGTCTGGGAGCCGACTCCATCGAGCGGCGAACAGCTTGCGACACATGGGGCCTACCGGGCGACTCGTCGAATAACTACTGTACGACATGCGACTCGACGCAAAGGCACAGGGTAGTGGGGTCAGATTCGCTGTACGGAGGCAAGGGAAAGAAGTACGTGTAGGCTCAACGCACAGGCAGAGTACGTGTGCGGGTCGACATCGAGGTACACAGCTCTCTACAGGTACGTCCCCGCACTGATAACCTCTTCACACGTCAAAGGCAGATGTGGGCGGGGCCGCGTCGAGACGGTCCAGACCGTCGTGGCTTGGCAACTTCCGGCGAGTCCACGTCGACCGGCGCTCGTGTGGTAGGGATCTGGATACACGTTCGGCACCTTCTGATATCAATGCAGGAAACGAAGGGCAGAACGAGCGAGGGTGCGAAGGAGCAGCAGGTCAAGCGGCCCACCGAAAACCTGGGACGGCTTGGGACGGAGAGGGAGGGGGCTGTCGAGCTGTTACCAGCTTGGGCGTCGAGGGCGTCCGCCGAGTACCTTGCGCCAAGCTCCTTTGACATCTCAAGGGTCCATCCGAGGTCTCGAGATCGCTACTCTGCCCTATCGTCGATGGTGTACCGCTAGTCGGCCAAAGGTAAGAGTTCTGCGATCCGTACGTCAGCGCCTCGTTGCAGAACGGTTGAGAGGAGCGAACCAGCAAGGGGCGGGGCGATAGGCGATAGAGGCAGGCGAAGCTGTACATACAGCATGTACATACTGTACATCCAGAGCGAGCGCGCGTTCGTCGCTGCGTACCGCCCTACGACGGTCTGCAGCAGCCCGCAGCGTGATCTACGGGCAAGCTGCACGAAGCTGCTTCTTTCTGCCTCGCCTCGCATCTCCACCCTCTCATGGTTTGGCCGTCTCACAGCCGTGGCCCTCGTCTCTCTCTCTCTCTTTCAACTGCTTTCAACAGAGCGACGTCTTCTTGGCCGCTATGAGCATGGGCGGTTTGGCGTAAAGCAACAAACGCCATGACATGAAGAGGCTAGGGCTCCTGCGACTTTTCGACGTCGTCATCCTCGCTCTCGAGTCCTTTTCTTCTAGCGCTGCATGACGGACCAGATCCATGCACAGACTTCCCATTACCAAGCAAAGTGACGGCGGCCTTGGCTCTTTGTTTGCAACACCCACGCTTCTTAAAGGTTAGTGGTAGCGGTTCTTAAAAGGCCCCTTTGTCTATCACTCGCCAGGCGACGACTCGGGAAGGAGAGCTGGCAAGGTGACAGGACGAGAGCCCATGGTACTTCCTGCCTTGGCCACGGTCATGCTGGATAGATGAACGTCACTGGCTGGTTGCGTAACCCTTCCCTCCTCGTCTTCGTCGTTGCCCTGTCCATGAACCTGGCACGGTTGCAACGCAAGGGCAGGCACCGACCCTCGGACAGATATTTCGCGCGGGGTCTCTTTGTGATGTTGCTTCGTCTATGAAGCTCATGACATGGACTCGCCACACGAGTTGGCCATACAAAGGGCCACCGAATGGCCCCATCGAAGCGTTGTGAATACATGCCATTTCATTGGCCAGGTGCACCGGTAAAGTCACAGAGCAGAAGCATGTTGCTTCGCGTGTGCTTGTCGAAAGGCCACGCTAAGATGGTGACCATCGGTCTTGACCTTTCCTTTCGCTCCCTCGTTTCCTTTGCTACTCGATTTCATGCGTGCGCTATTACGCCGTGCAAGTTCCGCAGAAAGGCCTCTTCTTGGGTGGGTGGCCTTCTGGCTGCTTCACTAGTCGACTGCTGGGCGCTGCCTGCGCTTCCCGCGTGCCTTTGTGAACTGCGAACAAGGACGGGAACAGCGTCGACTTCTCGGACCGTGCTGAGCGCAAAAGTTGGCAGCTCAATCTCCATCTCTGTGCCCTGGTCAAGTATTCTGTACTCGACCGGACAGACTAGATGTAGTTCTGTGCGGTCAAAGGCCAAGCAAAAGCGTCGGCGGCACGGAAGAGCTGCTCTGAACCCTCCAACTGTCCCGCATGTGATTTTGCGGCATTGCAGTTGCCGACTATGGTACGTGGTCCCCGTTGTGCTTGGTGTGCTCGCAATCGTAGGACAAAGGGCCGCTTTCTGTACGCCTAGGCGCATCGGCCGTTAAATGGTCTCTGTTCGCTGCACCTGCCTTGTACGTGCTGTAAGTGTCGTTGAGGGCAGTCTCAAAGAGCAGACGAAAATGCCCGGAGCGCTCGTCGCCGTCCCTGCTGCGTGGCGTTCGATAGCACGTCAGCTCGTTGTGAGACCTACTCTGGTTGCTTGCGACAGGACGGGGCTAGCCACTCTACTGGGCTTCCTTCTTGTAAGTCAAGAGGTAGGGGTTTGAGGCGCGGCGTTGCTCTTTTCTTCGTCCTCGATACTCGGTACGGCGCGGGGCTCGTCGGCTCCGTCTAGCCCAGTCTCTTCCAGGGGTGCGGGTATGGCACGGGGAGCGGTGGTGCTTGGCGAGTCGGTCGAGCGGCCTCGGGCAGGCACATGGCAAATTCGTGATCCCGTGGCCTCTGTGCGTATCGTTCAGCGGCGAGGAGAGCAGAGAAGGCCACTCTGTGAGATGAAGCTGCTGCTATGACCGCACGAAACGGGGTTAGTCATGCTGCGGTCTGGGCGGCCTCCAGCCGGTGGGTCATCACACTGACCACTCTGGATCACCCAAGACTATTGCGCCTGCCGTGATGTGCAAAGGGAAGCGAAAAGGCTGACAAAATTTACCTGAATATCACCAACGCAGGCAACCCTGCCGTCTTGATGCTGCGAACCACGCAAACTCATGGCACGCCCGCCAAGCTCCTGTTCCGAGGTTTCGATCGGGAGAGGGGGAGAGCGCGGCGACGATGACGAGGATAGAGGAACAGGTATGTAGACTTAGGCGTCCACAGCGGGAACCTCTGTAAGCTTGCGGCATCGCAGAGGAGCAGCGTAGCGCGGCAGCATGCCTCGATGTATGCGTCGGCCCCGTCGCGCAGGCCAAGTCGGAATCCCGGCCAACGCGCGAGCCACGCGAGACTTTCCCGGCTTCCGAGGGTAGGCGCCGAGGCGCCCGCGTGTCGTCGCGATCCTGTCACGTGCCTTCCGCGAACATCCCATCCAGGCCCACCGAAGCCAGGGAGCGAGACTGCTCCTGTCGACTGGGGACTCCGTCTGCGAGCTCCGCTCCGGTCCCTCCAAGGAGCAGCTGGTATGTAGCAGGTAGAAGGACCACTGCGACATGCCAGGTGATGCCACCATGATCGACCCAGTATCTCCAGCCGCTAGCCTAACGGCAGTCGGCGTGCAGGTCACGGTCGATCCGCTCGTTACGCAACACCAGGTCATCGACTATGCCGGCGCTGGGAGCTAGACGAGACCGACCACTACTTACCCCTCGCTCGGTCGCTGCATCGACGTGGGTAGACGGCGGCCACTCATAGCCTGCAGGTCCTGCGATTGGGCTCGTGGCGAGGCACGACAGGCCGGTCGACCGTCCGAACGGAGAGTTCTGAACAGCGTTGGCCAGCTGTCGACCATGTGTCGTGCAGCCATGAACCGAGCCTATCTCCCAACCAGGCCAGCAGCCATCTAAGCTCCAGGCTAATGTACCCCAGACTCAAAGCGACATCGCCAGCAGATAGCCCATGTATGCTAGGTACCGCCCATCGCCGCAGCTCGTCGTTGTCTCGGCGGCAGTGTCCATGCCGCTGCAGTTCCTCAGCGGCGCGTCGCGCGTCCACCGACGGATTAACGTGTGACGCTGCCGTGCCGTCCTTGGACTTTCGGGCAAAGCTGACCTGTGTGCGTAGCGTCGACAGCGCCTTGCGTAATGACAGGGACCCCGCACTTTGGCCTTCGCTGCCCACCCATCGACGCTCCAGGTCGCCGTAGTACAGATTGTGGCAAGCACGAAGTTGAGCTTCATCGGGACCCTTCCCCCGTTGGGATCGGAATGATGCGGCCCTCCGGGGTGGTGGTAGTGGGGGTTGAGGCGGACGGTACTGTATGCATCATTTACCCCGTCGAGCGGGATGCGACCGACCTCGCTTGGCATTGTTGGCATGCTGTTGGCGGTCTGTGAGCG
Organism: Thecaphora thlaspeos; assembly: GCA_900291925.1. NCBI lineage: Eukaryota > Fungi > Basidiomycota > Ustilaginomycetes > Urocystidales > Glomosporiaceae > Thecaphora > Thecaphora thlaspeos. The sequence continues at coordinate 547,297 of UWYS01000007.1, read as the reverse complement.
GTTTGGGTCGGGTCGGACGATGAGGTCGGTGGCGGTCGTCAACGGGTCCGGCCCGGTTCGCCAGCGGTTCCGAGGTTTTGATGGTGCCGGGCGGACAGGGAACGCCCGGGGCCGAGGCCCCGGCGAGGCAGACGGACGCCGCCTCCGACGCGCGCGGGCCAGCCGGGCACATGGGCGCGCCGCTTTACTCGCCTCTTAACCCGCGCCCTCGGGTGGCCCGGGCGCTCCGAGGCCTAGACCCTGCCTGTCCAGCGCCCTCGGCCCTTGCCTCCCTTGCTTGCTCCTTGCCACCATCGCCTCTCTGCCGGACTCCGCCGGCGTCCCTTCCTTCCCACCGCTCGGCGAGCAGGACTCGCCCCAGCAACCGAGAAACTCAGCAAGCAGAGTGCTCGCCTTTGCCTTTCACCGACGGACCGCCATCTCAGGTAGCCTCGCCGCGCAGTTTCCCGCGCTGCACCACGTTCTTCGCGCGCCAACTCGGCGTCTCGACAAGAACGCCCGCCTCTGCTACTCAGAGCCGACTGCGATGTAGCTTCTCCTCTTCCATCGCTACAACGACCCTCCAACGCACTCATCGTCGCGCCAGTCATCTCAAACCATCGATGGTCATCAACATAATCAAACCCGATCTCAAGATGCCAGACGGCTTCTTCGCCAACCTTCTCGGCAGGTCTCCCCCGCAAAAGCAGCCTGTCGAATCTACCGCACTCGACCGGACAAAGACGGAGCAGAAGGGTGCACCGCTTGCCTTGCCCAGGAGTGAGGATGCTCTCAGGTCGCTGTCCGGCCCCGTCAACACATCGCGACGACTCTTGGACGTAGCGCATACACGCCGCCTCGAGAGCAACGCACCGGTCCACAGGTCCAGAAAGGCCTGCGTCGCTCCGAACCTCGAAGATAGGCAGCCGTCGCTGGATCGCCTGGCCTCGAACGACTCCTCCGAGCAGCGCCTACAGTCATGGCCTGGCGGACTGGCAAGGAAGGACCGCATACATGGACAGGCGGGCGGGGAGGAGCCCATGGCCTCTCCAAGGCACAAGCGTCATGTCTCCTTCTCCGTTCCCGAGCCTCCGTCGAGGCCGGACCTGCGTCATCGCAGGACCATCTCCGGGACGGGCCCGGAAGGGCGCCGCGAGGAACGCGGGAGGCCGCTCTACCTGTCCGGGCACAGGTCTTCGACGTCGCTGCAACAGACGCAGGTGCTCGAGCATCAAGAGGGACGCAGTCTTGCAAAGATACTCGAGGTCGGAGGCTCCGAGCATCCCAGGTCCAGCAGAGGCCAGCCGCAGCCGCCGCAGCTAGAGGAAAACTCGCAGAGGTCGCGTCGTGACGATGGAGGGCTCGCGATGAAGCTGAAGAACGCTGGCGTCACCACGATTCAGGCGCAATCCCCGGCAAGGACGGTGGTCGTCAGCTCCGAGTCCGCCCAGCCTGCGAGGATCCCAGCCGAAGCGCAGGGAAGGCTGCACGAACAACGCGGAGCGAAGGAACCGGCTCGTTTCGGACAGGCAGCCCCCCCGGCCAGACCAAACGATCCTCGGCCCTACGGCATGCGGGAGGGGGGCGGCAACTCGTCAGATTCGTCCGTTGACAATCGACAGCGTGTGGCGTGGCGAGGGAGGGGCGAGAGGGACAAGGAGTGGGCTCGTCTGGCAGGTCCCGGGAGAGACGAAAGGGACGCGGCTCAAGCTCCTCGACAACGTCGTCGCGACTCGCAGCGCTCTGAGCCTTCGTCGGCCGTTGGTCAGCGAGGCCAAGGGCAAATAATGCTGAGTGCCGGCCGCGGCGGACTCCGCTCGGGACCGCCTCTCAGCGCTGCCTTCTTTGCACTGGTCAGTGTCTGAAGCAGAGTGCACTTGGCCCTGAACAGGGGGGCGCGCCACCGCAGACCGCTCTGGATCTTGCCACACACGTCGGCGCGCGTCCTTTGCCGTTCCCGCATTGCCTCGTCTCCTCTTCCCTATGTATCGTTAGGTCGACTTCCAGCTCGTTCGTGTTTCGCCTTCCTCTTGTATTATTCCTATGTTTCGGCGGTTCCAGGTTGTCGAAGGGACCCAGTGCTGTCTCTGCTCTCGGTCATCATTTGCTGTAGCTCTAGGTTATGTAGTTGTCATGACGGATGGTCAGAGTGTCTTGAGAATCGCTCGCCTTCATCCCTGTGTGCGTCTTTTGGAATCGCGAGTGGGCGCTGCAGGCGGGGGCCCTTTCACTCTGCCCTCTGCGGTGCGCGTCGCGCTGCGGCGATTTCTCGGCTTCGCTGGCCCTGAGCGGGCTGCGCGCGCGCGCCTGGGCGGCCTGGCGTAGATTTCGTCCAACGCACTGGCCCTGCTCGCCATCCATCCACATTCTCGACCTCTTCACTTCCTCCCTCACATCCATCCAGGGCCACTTCTCTCGTCCGGCGCTCTTCCGCAATCTCGCCCAGCCCTCCATCCATCGCCCGCCCTCATCTCCCCCTCCCGACACTCCATCCCACCGTCCACCCAGCCTCGACCCGGTCCGGGCCACCGTCACATCTAGGGGCTCGTCGCGCCACCTGCCCTCCCTCCGTTCAAGGCCAAGCCGTGCTTCCCCGCTCGCAGCTGCAGGTCGCAACGGACATCCATCCACCCTATCCACGGACATCTCAGCACAGAAGTGGGCCCGCTGCATCTCTCCGCCATATCCCGACGCCGTTCTCTTGGTGTGAATCACATCCCTCGCCATGTTCTACAGCGAGGTCATCCTAGCCAAAAAGGGCCCGTTGGCCAGGGTATGGCTCGCAGCCCACATGGAGCGCAAGCTCAGCAAGACACAATTCCTCCAGACCAGCATCGAAAAGAGCGTCAGTGAGTAGACCACTAGAGCGCCAGGATAAGAAAGGCGTCTTGGCGAGGTGAGCTCAGGCCGCTGACGTCCGCCCGCTGCCTTCCCTGCTTCCTCGTCCGCTCTCGCTCGCAGGCGCCATCATGGGCCAGGAGGTTGTCCCCATGGCGCTGCGACTCTCCGGTCAACTGCTGCTCGGTGTCGTCAGGATCTACTCGCGAAAGGCAAAGTACCTGCTTGAGGACTGCAACGAGGCGCTCCTCAAGATTAAGATGGCCTTCCGCTCCGGCGCCGTCGACATGACGAGCGACCAGCTCAACATCTCGCGCAACGCTATCACCCTTCAGGATACCCGCACCGATCTCGACATCCTTCTGCCCGACCCGGCGCTAGAGAATTGGAGCATGGACTTCACCAACAGGACGGCCGCCAAGAAGGCCAAGTCAAAGTCGGGCGCAGACGGCGGCAGCTCGCACGTTGCCCGGGCCGCCGACATCACGCTCCCGCACGTCGACTACGCTGCCTTTGACGACACATTTGATATTGAGAGCGGCATCGACGGGATCGCCTCGCAGGACTTTGACCCTGATGGCGGGCTCGACCTCGGCCTCGAGGATGACTTCCCCGAGCCGACACCGATGCGGCGCGACGAGCTTGGCAGGCTCGTCGACGAGAACGGCGATCCTGTCGCGGGAGGCATCGAGGACGACTCGATGAGCATCGGAGTCGGACGTGACGCCCCCAGCGAGACGGGGAGGCAGAGTGTCGCCTCGATGCTCAACCTCGGCGTGGAGGGCGATCTCCAGCTCGGCAGCGACCTGGGTGGGAGCGTGCGGGCACCGAGCGTCGGCCTACCGGACTTTGACATGGGCGGCGAGGGGCTCGACCTCGGCCTCGACAGGCCAGAGCCGATGCAGGTCGATGTCGACGCGCCCGAAGCACCCAGGCCCGTCACGCCGCCGCCGGGCGACAACAGCATGGCGCTGGCCATGGCCGACATGACGCCCACCACGGCCGCCCGGATCCGCGACGCCGCCATCAAGAGGCAGCAGGAGGAGGTCGCTACCAAGCAGGCCAAAGCGCGCAAGCAGCTTATCGACGCGCGCACCGAGCTGCCGGAGAGCCAGCTCGGTGGACGGCCGGCGCTCGGATCGCTGAGGGAGGGCCTGAGCCAGGGCGCCTCGCAGCTGGCCGGCGCAGACCTCGATGACATCCTCACCGAGGAGCGATACCTACCTCGATCGCGCGCCTACCTTCGCCTCCTCACGATCCGACAGGACCCCACCGCCCACTTCCTGCCGTACGCCGATCCTTCGAACAAGGATAAGAGCTCCTTCTTCATCGGGCCAGCCGGTCTGGCGCCAGAGCTGAGCGAGCTGTTCACCTTCGACCTGTCGGCTATGCGGCGACGACGGGCCGCGGCCATCGCCGAGGAAGAGGGGCCGTCGAAGCGCGCCAGGCTGGATGAGGACGAGGACGAGGTGGCAGAGGTGGCCCGTCGAGGCGACGAGGCATCTAGGCGCGAGTCGCTCGGCCTCGGGCCCGTTGGCGAGGACAGCAACCTGAACATTACGCTCGGCGGCAACGACGGCTTCGACCTGCCGCCGATGGACGACAACCTCAACCTCGACCTTGGCGACCTCGGGGGAGACTTCCCAGCGGACGACGTGGCGCCGCGACGGTCGCAGAGGAAGTCAAAGGGCGGCATCAACGTCGACGTCGACGCCGAGGACGACGACGGCGAGACGGGACGGCTGCCGGCGCTCTCGCGACTCTCTACGCCGGATGTCGAGGGTGACGAAGAGCACGACGCGTACACGCCCAGTTCGACCAACCCGCTGGCAGGCTTCGACACTCGATCGGCGGACGAGAAGGTGCAGGACGAGGTGGCCGCGCTGCTCGCCTCGAGCGAGGAGCAGGAAGCCACGGTCCAGGGATGGAGCAAGAATACGGTCCGGGCACTCCGCGTGGTTCGATCGCAGCTCTCTGCCGCCGGTACCGGACCTACGACGGGAGGAGTAGAGGAAGAGGCGGAAGCAGCACCGACGACGACGCCGACGACGACGCAGACGGAAGAAGTGTCGCGTTTCATCGAGACCGAGGGAGGAGTCAAGAAGCTCAGCTTCGCCAAGATCTCGAAAAACGCATCGAGGAGGGCGGCGGCGGGCTTCTTTTTCGAGATGCTCGTGCTCGGGACAAAGGACTGCGTCAAGCTGCAACAGGAGGAAGAGTACGGCGACATCAAGGTGGTAGCCAAGCAGAAGCTATGGCAGACGGCGACCGGGAGCGTCAGTGCTTGATGTCTTTACCCTTTGTCCTGTGACGCTCTCGATGGGCTTTCATTCGGTGTACATTCGCTCTCTTTCTCTCGATGCCTCTTTGTTGACGTTGCTGTCGTTGTTGTGTCGTGTAAAAGATACCTTTAGTACATTTCTTCCACCCTCTGTGCTTCCGAGCAACATTAGCATCCTCTCATCCTCTCTTAGCCCTCTTCCCCGGCCAAGGGGTCTGTGCCGGGATGTGCAAGAAGCTTCCCCCGGTCACAGCGTGAGGTGTTTATGCATCACAGGGGCAGGACAGGCGAGACGGCTTGAGAAGGGTCGGATCAAAATTTCTTCGTTAAGATGCTACGTAAGGCGACCTTAGTTGAGCTGCTAGTTGCGTAAAGCGACCTTTAACTTGGAAGCGATGTACATCAACGTGAGGAAAGGGGTAAGCGATCATGAGTAGATGGAGGACCGTGAGGGGTCACTCGGTCTGTTCCGTCTAGCGACGTGAAGAAAATGGCGGAAACGGTTGGAGAACGCGGAGACACAACGTATAGAGATGGAACTGAGGGACATTGGGTATGCAACACGATAGCCAGCTTGGACTCTACTGATAGGGGATTGGAAGCCGACTTGAACCGTGGTGTATCGAGACCTTCGACCTGGAACGGAGCGGAAATTAGGCTGAGACAGGCCCAAGGTGGACGGCGACCAGTCACTGGTCTGTGTTGTAGTCGGGGTTGCCGGCCTTCCCATCGAACTGGCCGAGATCGGCGCGATGGCCGTCATGGTGATGCTTCTTCGGCGGGTGCTAACGGTATGGGTTGGGGTAGGCGGGGCAAGATTTGTAAACCTCCTTTCCGACGACGCGCTGCGAGCCACGCTTACGGCCAGATCGAGAACACTTGTAGTCGTCAGGGCCAGTACAGGCGTCACGCTTGCCATCGAGGGTGTTACCAGGAAGACCGGCATAGCATGCCCACCAAGGCTCATTGTCGAGCCACCTCCAGACGACCTTGCCAGCTTCCAGGTGGCCTGAGTTGAGCTCCGAATCTCCGGCGAGGTAAAGGAAGGGACGCTTGGAGATATAGATGCCGTCGCACCCAGCGCCGGGGCACTTGTCCTGGACGCGGAGCTGCACGGTCTTGTTGCCGTAGCTGAGCTCGATCCAGGCGTCGCAGGGGAAGCCTCCCTTGTTGGGCAGGGTCCAGTTGGGGTCAATGCAGGCCGTCATGGAAGAGTCCCTGTAAGCGCTGCACGCTCCCACGCCGGGAGCCAGGTACACTATAGATGACCAAAAGGCCGAGCAAAACAAGGGAGCGATTGTGGCTCGGTTAGCGGCCGTCCCTACTCTCTTTGCAGCAACATGGAACATTGATGACCCCAAGGCCGTACTGGAACTCACAAGTATCGGTAGTGCTCTTGATTACGGGGATAGGGGCGTCGTTCATGGTCCCCGCACTCGACGAAGACTTGTAGGGCTTGACACTCTTGGCCGGGATCGTCATGGCTTTGCCGCTGCTGACATTCGGGCCATTGTGGTCCGGGTCGCGGCAGGTGAGTCCGCTAAGTTCGGCCTTGGAAGGAGAGCTTGGAACGGGAACAGTGGCGGCGATAGCGGGGACGGCAAGGGCTACCGCCACGGCGAGCAGGCCGGTCAAGGTCTGGAACCGCATGATCGGACGGGAGGTGCGAGCAAGCGAGAGGGAGGTGTCTTGTGCGGAAGTGTGAGAAAGAGGTGTGGTGTCGGAGTGGGAACGGGGGATGGGATAAGGTTGGAAGCGCGCGGTGAGGAGAAAGAGGTTATTTCTGGCCAGTCAAAGCCTCGGTACTTATGCCTTCCGCAGCAGGCGGGCTGAAAGAGGCCGGTAGGTAGGGGCGAAAGCGAAAGGGAGCCAGGGTGGGCTGGGAGATCGTGCGTGCCGAATGTCCGGCGGAGGGTTCCGACCCACTTCTTAGTGCGACGGCCCGTTGCAACGCCCCTGCTGACCGTGGCGGTGCTTTCCGCCCTAAGTCCCTATGATGGTGACTGCACACCTTCCCACGATGGGACTGAAAGGGAGCCGGTAAGAATCAGCGCCAACTAGCCCTCAACTCAAACTAGCGGATGTTGCGCCGTCCCTTCCGCCCACCGCCAATGGTGGGTTGCGCCCAGCGGAAGAGACGCCAAGGGGTAAATTCAAAGGAGCGTCGCTGCACGACCAATGGCAACGTGTGAGTACATCGAGAATCGTCACTAGCAGCCCACTCGGTGGGCGCATTAGGCTTTCGAGCGATGGGTGGGGCGGCGAAGGAAGTCCGTGGGTGAATGGTGCCTGACGAATGGACCGTAGTTGAGTAGTCGCCGTGATGATGGATGCTGCTGCGTCGAGATGGCCGAGACGATGAACCGAAGAGGATGGTTAGCTCGGCGCCGGGTCGCGCAGGCTCACTGAGCGACTGCCGACATCGTCCGTCGCTGTCTCGCCCCCACTCATCTTACCCCGATCCCCCGGCCATCGCTTTCTCTTCCCTCGCCTCTTTTCGCGTGCTGCGCCTCGATGGCCTTTGGAAACGTGCTATCGTTGGGACAATTGAGTGGTAGGCTTGCGTCACGTGCCGAAGGGCGATGTGAGCGTCTGGAGGCCGTCGATCACGCAGCGCCAGCGTGCTGGCAGCCTTAGGCCGCCAGACCGCCTCGCTCTCTCCTCTCCTCCATCTCCTTCGTCTCCCGGCCTATAGCCTCTCCCTTGTAGACTCGTTTCGCAGCCCGCCCTACCCTCTCTTCTCGCTCCTGCATGCGCTCGACCGCCCGCCGTACGGCGGGCTGGGAGCCTCCGAGCTCAGAGGCCTCGCTCCTCTGCCCGCAACCACCCTGTCCCCTGCTCAATCTATGAATCCAAGCTTGTTCCTGACTCCGCGTGTGACCGACAGCCCGGGATTCGGGGAACATTGTAAGTGGGGCTGCACAGCGATGCCGTAATACATTTATGCAATGACTCGGGAGATGGTGGGGGCCAGAACAGGCTCTCTCTGATGAATGGGGAACAAAAAGGCAAAGTGGGGGTGAGCCGGTAAGCAGTCACTGCAGAGCGTCAGGCGGCGTCACAGAGGGAGCAGGCCTCTCCCTCGACATACTCTCTGTGAGCAGGCGGTTCAGTGGACGAATCGCACTCTGAGATGTGGGCTGGAAATCGAATCGCCCGGGATGGGCACATACTGCTGCACGTGTAAGGCGCTGTGTCTCTGGCAGCGAAGGGGGGAATAGGATTGATTGAGGCATGCTGAGTGGCCTTTCGGAGAGGTCATCGGAGGCTGGTGCCTTCTCCAAGGTAGTAGATGTGTCCACGCCCGCCCTGTCCCGCCTGGCCGAGGCCGGGACTCGTCTTGCCCTCAACCATCTTTTCCACCTTGTCGGCATTCCGACCGAGGCTCCTGGCCAGCCGGGCCCCGATCTTTGAGCCAGGCCGCTCGGCCTCCTGGATCGTCTCCTGGACGACGTTGGTGGGTTCTCGCAGCGAGACGCCCGCCGTCGAGACGATGCCCGATCCAGACGCTGCCGCCGCCTTGCCCGTGACGGGCGAAGTGGAGCCGGCCTCTTCCGAGATTTGCGATGTGATGCGTTGGGCGAGGCTCTTGGCGCCCGACAGGCCATTCGCGAAGAGGTCGTAGTAGTTGGCGTTCGAGACGGTGTTGACGCCCGCAAGGAATTGCTCCTGTAGCGAGCAGGACAAGGCAGTGGCGGTGCGGTCAGCCCGGGTGAACTCATAGACGGAACCAAGGCCCCGCTATGTCGAGGCGGGGCGTCCAAGCTGTCCGACTAGATCCAGGGCACGCTCTGCTACACTACTCACGTTCCATCTGGCCTTGACTTCTTCCATCACGCTCAGTCTCTGTGGTGGGACGTAGGCAGGACGGAGCTTCTCCATGGAAACCTTTTCCCTGCCTTCCCTGTCCCAGTTGTCCGGGTCGATATCGTCGAGCCGAAGCTTGACTTCATTGAGCGCCATTGCTGTGTCGTGAGTCCGGACGGCGATGGTGTGTCGGAAGGTGTAGAGCAGCGACGTTGCCACGAAGACGCCCGAAAGCGGAACAAGGAGGATCCGGGTGGCCGCCATCTTGAGCCGACGGTGGTCGCTTTCGTTGGTGACGAAGGGCTAGGGGGTGCGGGGAGCTGAGAAGCCGACGTGGGCCACCTAGAGCACGGCGATGGCGTATAGAGCGTGCGTGCGACGGTATAGGTATCGGGCCTGAGTCGCGTCGAGCGGTCGAGGTTGGTGATGATAGGACGGATGCGATGGCGATTGTCACACTCGCAGGTCGGCCAGATGGCTCGCTCGTCCTCGGAAGAATCGGATCGCGACTCCACACGGCGGCCGCCTCTTCGGTCGGCGGTCTCATTGAATGTCACAGGTGATCGATGCGAGAGGAAGCTCCTCGACTCCACCTCGTGATCCGGAAGCTTCCGAGACCGCCTCTCTTCGCTCGGCCCCGTCACTCGACTCGACCTCTATCTACTAGCCACACTCCCGAGCACGCCTCCCTACCTTTCGGACCTTGATCCGACGACCCTCCTCGACCGAAAGCCAAGCTAGTGGCGGAAAGCTTCCGTGTACCTTTGTGCATTCCACAAGGTGCGGCAGCTGGCAGCTCGGGCCGTCCACCGTCTGCTCGCAAGGTGGTCGGCTGCTCCGTCCGTCATGGCCGCCTTTAACCCGCTGGCGATGCTGGCAGAGCGCACCTGCGCCCCCATCTACAATGCCATCGACACGGGCAACAGCGTTCTCGCCATCAAGCACGCCGACAAGGTCCTCGCCTCTCAGCCCAACCTCTCGCTCGCCAGCGCGCTAAAGACGATCGCCCTCATCCGCACCGGCAAAAAGGCAGAGGCCAGCAAGCTCTGCGACCTCCTCCTCAAGCGCGACCTCACCAAGAACGGAGACGATGTGGCCCTCCACCCGCTCACATGGTCCCTCTCGAGGCTCGGCAGGGGCCAGGACGAGGTTGCCCTGCTCGAAAAGGCCACCAAGGCGCAGCCGGCCAACGAGGACCTCGCAAGGCAGGCCTTCCTCGCCATGGTCAAGCACAAGTACTACCAAAAGGCTCAACAGACCAGCTTCAAGATGCACAAGTCGTTCGACGGTTCCCTCAAGGACCCAAAGGCCCGATGGCAGTACTTCTGGTGGTCGATACAGAGCTACATCCTGCTCTCGCGCCGTGCCGAAGAGCCAGGCGCCGCACTCGCCCTGCCGCTCTGCGAAAGGATGATCGCAAGCCATTCAAAGGTCCAGCTGCTTGACGAGAATGCAGAAGAGGAGCTGGCGCTCCAGCTGGCCGTCCTCACAAAGCAGGGCAAGAAGGCCGAGGCTTTCGCGCTGCTCTCGGCCGTTGGCACGCCGGCCGACAAGCTGTGCGAGAGGAGCCTGAGCCTCGAGTTCTTCCGGAGGGAGCTCGCAGAGGAGTTCGGCGAATGGCCCTTTGTCCGCGACGAGGCCAAGGCGAAGCTCGAAGCAGGGTAAGTTTACAATGTCGAGATTGTCTGTCCAGCGCTGGCTTCGTTGTTGATCGTCGTGTCCGCTTGGTCGCCGCTCTGCCCCCATTTCCAGAAGCCGCAACTGGGCACATGTCCTGGCTTTTGTGAAGGCGTCTGCCCGCATCGGCAGCGACAGCGTCGAGCAGGCTGGCAAGCTCGTGGAGGCGTTAGCATCAGACGAGGCAGGCAGCAAGGATCGCTCCGCAAGGCTGGCTCGCCTCGAGCTACTCAGGGCAAACGCGCATGGCACAGCGACTGCAGCGACCGAGACGTCCGAAAGAGCATCGACACTGATAGTGGACTACTTCCAGACGTTCGGCACCAAGCCATGCTGCCACGAAGACGTCCTGTCGTACCTGTCCTTGCTGTCGTCGGAGCATCGCGTGCAGCTCAGTGGCGAGCTCGAGCGCCTGCGGAGGGCGCATCCAGTCAAGGACGAGAAGGACCTCCGATGGAACATCAACATTGCCAAGGTGCAGCGATCAGTCGTGGCGAAGGACGAGATCACGGTCGACTCCGAGCTCAAGACGGCTGCCGTCAGGCTCGAAGAGTACCTGCAGGGCCTAACGATCGGTGAGCGTTCGTCTCCGTTGCACGAGTATTTTCTAGCCCCAGCATGGGTGGCAAAGCACGATTGACCAACCTTCTCTGCCGTCCTCCTTCGACGATCGTCAACAGGCAAGGAGCTCCCGGACACGGAAATGCAGCCAGCCGACGATCTGGCCCTGCTCGCTGCCCAATCGCTGATATCTGCTTATGCTATCGCGTTGCAGCAGCGGATCAGCATACTCCACCAGGCTGTCACCCTGTTGGAGTATGCCTGTGCGAGGAGCAAGAAGGGCTACCAGCTGCGGATGCTGCTGATACGGTGTTACCTGATCCTGGGTAAGCACGGTGCTAAGCTTGTTCTTGGCCGAGAGTGCTCAGCGATTTCGAGAAGCGTCATTCTGTGTTGACGATCCCCTCCGCTTTCCGAACGACCAGGCTGCTACGACAGAGCATCGATCCACTACAGCCTGATCGGAATCAAGGTCATCCAGAACGACACGCTCTCCCACCTCTGGAGCGACCGGGTCTCGGCGTTCGGTGCTGCTGCCTCGCCACCCTCATCCGGCGGCAAGGTCTCGGAGTCGGTTTTCAGGCTTCTGGTCAACAAGGCTATCCTAGCCGCCGAGGAGATCTACGACGAGAATTTGCGCTCGACGCCAGAGATGGTGGTAAAGTGCTTCGAGCACGGCACTTTTTCAAGGGTGAGTCAGGGGTATCGCACACGCTCGACCGACGGTGGCTCTTTCCTTGTCTCGCCGACTGACGATGCTGAACCTCTCCACTCACTGGTCGCGCTGCGCAGGTGGAAGAGTTTGTCGAATTTGGCGAGGCGATAGACCGGTCAATTCAGCGCCAGCTCTTTCGTATCGAGTCGGCGCGCTCCAAGACGATCACTCTATCTTCGAGCAACGTCTCGGAATCTGACCGCCAGCGTCTTGTCAAGGAGATTGCAACGCTCGCGTTGTCCGTGAAGCAGGACCTCGCTCGTAAGTCCTTCAGCCCTCCCAGAGGTTAACGGATTGCGTGCCGTACTGATGCACGACACCACCATCTTTATGTCTTCGGACGGCGACCTCAACGATCGCACCGCAGGCGGCTGCCACGACCAGCGTGACTTTGCCATCCTCCCCAACTTTCAGCCTCTCGACACCCCGGGCATCATCGAGCAGACGGCGCTCGGACCCATCGCCAAGGTAAGCGGATGCGCAGACGCCGTCCTCCGACGCAATGAGTCGCTGGACATCGACTGATCCTCCCACCGTCTTGTACTCAACACCCCACGATCCATCTCGAAGACTGGCTGGCTGAAAGCTATGAACGGGCTCTTCGACAGTACAGCTGTCGTCAAGGCATCAAGCGATGATAACGGCGAGCTAACAGCGGCCGAGCGGGAGATGTATGACCTCATCACCAAGCGCAGCGCGGGGACGTTGGAGGCAGCAGCCATCGAGAAGTTCTTTAGCGGTGAGCATCTTCCGTTCTCGCTTGTTCTCGATACCGCGATGGTTTGGTCCTGATGTGTTCTCCCTCCATCCTTGTACCAACCGTCCATCAACGTAGGTCGGAGAACCCTCGTCTCGACTCTCACCGCCACCCTCCGATCCGGGGAGACTCGACCCTTCGACCTCCTCCACACCGTCAGCAACACACTGGAAACCTACTCGCACCTCTTCTCCAGCGTCCACACGTCCTCCGATCTTGAGGAGACAAAGGCAACGGCCCAAGCTCATCTACGTGAGATGGCGATGCTAATCAGCGATGCGTCGAAAAGACTGACGAGCAACGATTCATCGTCGTCGTCGACGGACCTTGACGTGCTCGAGCGAGGTCTCGCCGCGCTTGGAAAGAAAAAGATCGAGTCGCTGCGTAGAGCGACAAGCAAGAATACCGCAAAGAGCCTGGAGAAGGTGTTGGATGCTTTGGAGAATGCATCGAGTGATGTATAGAGCGGTCGACAGGCGAGGTTGTGCGATGTCGAGCAGAACTCTCTTTGCATACAAGTGGCATCGTCTTCCTCGTCGATTCAGTGAAGGGAACAGTGCGAGATTGCACTCGGACCCGGATGGATGGCGTCGACGCTCCGTGACATTCCTGGTATCATAATGGAAGGGTCATCTGCAAGAGATACAGCGTGATGTGTGGGAGGATCCCGAACGCGTCGAGAACTTTACGCAGGTGTACACAGATGTTTGTTTTGCAGAGAAGGGCCAGAAGAGAGAGAGAGAGAGAGCAATGAGGGAAGAGAACAAGGGCAGATATAATGACCGAGCGAGCCCGAGCGAGCGAGCGTCTCCCTAATGAAGACGACTAGCGGGCAAGGACGTCTAGCTCTTCTCATTGTGGGGGACATCGCCGAGCTGGGGCTGGACAGCGTGCGGCGCGTCGACGTAGTCCCTCGCGAGCTCGCGGTCGCCAGCGACAACCTCTCCGTGATCGAGCTCGTTGAGCGCATCCTCCTCCGAGTCGAGCTTGCGGAACGAGTACCTGTAATCGGAAGACGACGAAGAAGCCAGGAGGACAGTGAGCAAGAGTCGACGAGAGTACGAGGAACATGCGGGCTTGAGCGCGCAAAACTCACCAGAAGCCACAACCTCCAACGAATGCAATGACGGCAAACGTGCCGTAGAGCCACTCGAGGTACGGGTCCTCGGAGATGGACGTAAATGCTTGCTGCAGGGCAGCGGCGATGGCGCTGGTGAAGAGGAAGGCAGCCATAACGAGGGAACGCATCGACTTGGGCGCCTTCGAGTAAGCGTACTCGAGGCCTGTGATCGAGGCAAGGATCTCCGAGACGGCGATGAGGATGTACGAGCCCGACTGGATCCAGATGTTGAGCGGCGAGGGAATGTAAACGGCGCCGTCCTCGGTGCCGTCGGCTCCGAGGTCGGCGATACCGTCACCGTTGATGTCGTAGCAGCTCGAGGCGTTCTTGCCGCACTGCGACGTCTTGTAGATGTAGTACTGCAGCACGCACGACCAGACCATGGCGAACGAACCCGTGAAGAAGCCGAGGGTGACCCTCTTGAGCGGTGTGAAGCGAAGGCCGCACCTGCGCAGGTACGGGTACAGGAACAGATCGAACAGAGGAATGAGAATGATGAGGGCGAAGGGGTTGAGGTTCGAGACGATCTCGTTGGGGAGGCCGTTGACGGTCATGGTGGCCGCCTGCGAGGTGAGGTTGTTGACAATCTGGTTGTAACTGAGCCAGTAGAGCGGGTACCACAGGAAGACGGTGCACGCCTTGAAGCCACGTCGCACCTCATCGACCCAGGCATCGTCGAACGTCATCCAGCGCGGCTTAGCCTCGCCGGCCGCGACGACCTGCGAAGGCTTGACGCTCATCCAGAAGTCGTCGGCCGTCATCTTCTTGAAGAGCTTGATCGGGTTGAGCGACCAGCGTCCGCTAGCGGCGTAGCGCCACAGACGGACGCACTCAGCCAGCACCGAGCCGGTAGGGGGCGTCTTGACGTAGTACTTGTTGCCAAAGATTAGGACGGGAACGCAGAAGAGGAAGACGATCGTGGGGAGCGTGTACGACAGCCAGAAGCCTGAGCGGGACACGACGCGGGTCGGAGGACAGGGTATGGGGGAAGAGGATGAAAAATAAATAAATAAATAAATAAATCTCGCCGCCATCAGGCTGGACCGTACGATCGTCCTCCTCTTATACGAGGCACTCACCTACGTATTTCTCGGCAAACGACATGCCAAGCTGGCCAGCGAGTGCACCAAGGTTAATACCTGAGTAGGATAAGGAGTAGAGAGTAATTGTTTAGAAGGAAGCGCCAGGTGGTGTTGGGATCTCCGGCGGCAAGGGGATTGGCAGGGGACGTACCTAGGTAGAAGTACATGAAGATTCTCGAGATGGTGAGCGTAGGGTCGACAATGACCCTCTCGCCGGTCTTGGGGAGCACCTTGACGCTCTGCTTGGTGCCGCGGACCTGCTCGGCGATCATGGGCGAGATGGACGACTTAAACCAGCCGGTACCGACGCCCATGACGATGATGGCGATAACGAAGCAGGCCATGGCTCGCCCGCGGTCGTCGAGGACGCTAGGGATGGCGCTGACGATGAGGAGGATGTGTCCGGCCATAGCAATAAAGACGGCGATGCAGATCGTCTTGAAACGACCCCAGCGGGCATCGGCGAGGTAGGCACCGAGCAGAGGCATGCAGTAGACCCAGAAGGTGTTGAAGGTGTTCATGCCGGAAGCAATCTGCTGGCCGTAGTTGAGGGCGCCCGACTGGTTGTTGGAGCCACCGCTGCCGGCGCGGTTGTTGGCGGGACGCGGCTGCTGAACGAAGTTCTGGAACACCTGCTGGCAACCGTAGTAGGAGAAGCGCTCGGCCAGTTCGCAGAAGGCGATGGCGTAGGCTGCCAGGGGGAGTTTCTCGGGGATTCGGCGAAGAGTTGAGCGCTCCTCGTCGGTGGGGGCCACGTAGTCGGCGTCCTGCACCTCGCCCTTGTTGTGGACAGGCGAGGCAGCGCCGTGGTGGGCCATGGGGTGAACATCGTCATGTGCACCGTGCTCCTTGAGGTCGGTGACATGGTCGTCGCGCTGGGCCTCGGCTACACCGGCGAAGAGGTCGTCGGTAGCGTCGGCGGGCATGGCGAGCGGGAGGTGTGAGAAGGTAGGGAGGAAGGAAGGGGCGTCTATCTAACCTGAGTGGCGAAGAACCGGGGAGAGAGGGAAGAGGGCGAGGGGGGTGGTGGACGGGAGAGCGAAGAGGAGATTGGTGGCGGGAACGGGGGGTCGCCGAGGGGCCCAACGGCGAGGGTGCCTTGGATATATAGGTACAACCAGGAAAGGGGCAACCACACGCAGGCATAGGAGGGAGAGGAAGCTAAGGCGGAGCGCTTGCGTGCTTGCCATGCTCAACCTTTCTTCCGGCTCTACTTGTTGTCTGCAAGCCGATGTCGTTGTGGCCAGCCCACCTGCGGCAAATTCACTGCCTCTGGTCCACCCTGCCTCTCGTCTATAGGACGGCAATTGCCGTGGCGGAGCTTGTCTGTACCCTAGACGGCCCTTGCTCGCCTACGACCATCCACTTTGGCTCGTGGTCACGCGGCAGAGGGCAGTGCGTTACAGATTGCCTAAAAGGGTTGGCAACGAACTGGCCTCGGAGAGCGCGCGGGAGAGAGAGTGAGAGGCACCATCGCGGTGGGTCTTGAGCCAGAGGAAGCGCTTCAAGCGACGGCTCGAGCCGAAGCTTGGCCTCCGTTAACTTATTAGCGTCTTCCACGCTGGTCGAGACGGGGCGTAACGCATTTCCCTAGCAATCCGGCGTCGCTAGGAATCCGGCCGAGAAAAAGCAGACTGTCTACCACCCTCACTTCCACCATCGACGACAATGGCGGTGAGGGTGGTAGACAGTCTGCTTTTTTTCGGCCGGATTCCGAGGGAAACGCGTTAGCCTACACATGAGCGAGTCGTGCGTTCATGGCGATAGCCGTGTGAGCTGGTGCCGCAACCCTGTCCCAGCACTTAGCATCACCCTCACGCTCAACCTTCGCTCCGACCGCCGAGTTGTCATCCCAAGAGCAGTCCAGCATAGGGTGGCTTCCTTATCGATCTTGACCCAATCAAGTCACTCAGAGTGTGTTGTAAAGCTTCGCTATGTCCTCCCGTACAGCAGGAGTGCTTAACGCTGGGGTTACCGTGGGCGCCTGTAGTTCGGATAGGAGTTGCGAAGCCCGCGGCCTGGTCTGGCGGCGTCGTGCGGCGGCAGCGGCGGCGGGCGGGCGGTCGGGCTTAAATTACTCAGCAAAATCTCCCCTCCACGGTACGGGGTGTTGAAATCCTGCTACGCCAGAGTGACCCGGATCGACAGTTGGTAGCTATGTTTGATACTTCCAACACGGCGAAGCCCAGAAATATCACACCTGTGCCCTTGCCACACGTCGCATGCGAAGCCATAGCCTGCTGGTGTTTGAAGAATAAAATAAAAAGGGGAACGAGGCAGGTCTACGATCCGCTCTGCACTCCAGCGTCGCTTGACTGTCTTCCGATATCATCAAAGGCTTTATGAGCGCTTCAGATGTCGCTTTTTGGCGTCCCGGCTGCATGTCGCCTCTTCGACCGACGATCCTCGGACACCGCCGCACGACACTCGCCGCACCAACACCACCAGACTCGATGCGGCGGAAAGGCCGAATTTTTATTTTCCTCAACGTTTTGCTCCCTTCGTCCCTCTCACGCCCAACCCTTTCACCACCAGGCCCTCGCGTCATGCCGCTTCCCCGCTCTTGCCCGCGTATCTGTCCCATCACTTGCTTCGGCCCACGGTGCTCCGTATCGGAGCGGTCGCACAGCGCGGAGACGGCCACGCTTGTCAGGCACCCTGCCAAATGGGGCAGGCTTCGGTACAGCATTTCCCTGCATCTGCAGCGACAATCTGGGGAATAGCTCGAGCAAGCGCCGGGCAGCAGACAGGGATATCGGGAAGGGACAGAGGTCGCCGCCACCACCACCATCATCCGGTTCGGTCCAATCGGTCCACCGAAAGCAGCTCGGTCCGGACTTGCGCCATGGGTCATCGACGGGTGCTTCAGGAACGTCGCCAATCCACATGGCTCGCCGCCGCCTCATCGTGATTCGAGGGCCCGTGGTGACAGAGGCCGGTGTCGCCTTGCAAAGGAAACACAGCAACATGCTCGTACAGCGACGAAACTAGGGCGTGATGAGGGCGGCTGGAGCAAGATGATTGGGGCGAGGCTTGAGCAGCTGGCTATTCGTACGAGTATCGCTGATCGGCGGATCCGGGGACTTACTTCGGACATCGCCGAAGAAGTAGAGCGTTGCTGCTCTTCGAGAGAAGGACAATAATCCCACAGCTTGCAGTTCCCTCCATCCCCCCCCCTTTCCCCGTCTTTTCCTCGCCCCTTCCCTCTTGCTTCCTACCCCACAACACCGTCTACACCGTCGAGCCAGTCTCATATCAATCACTTTCAACACCTTGCAAGATGGCGCCGCTCTCCTCTGTTGATCTCTCTGCCCTGCCCGCCCACTTTGGCTCCGCCGTCGAGGCGATCAGAAAGGCCGTTCCCAAGGAGCTGGCCAGCCCGCAATGGGGCATCATCTGGTGAGCTTCGAAGTCGGCTCAGAAGTCGCCTCTGAATCCGTCGTTGAACGTATCGTCGCCACACATCTGCTATCGTCTCGTCACACAGCGGCTCTGGTCTGTCCGGTCTCGCTTCGACGCTCGAGGGCAAGGTCGAGATCCCGTACACCGAGATCCCTGGCTTCTCTGTGTCCACCGTGGAAGGCCACAAGTCTTCGCTCGCCTTTGGCTACCTTTTCCAGCCGGACGAGTCCGACCCGTCCAAGGTCAACCGGGTCTCCGTGGTCGCTTGCCTCGGCCGTTTCCACACGTACGAGGGACACAGCGCCCAGGCGTGCGTCTTCCCGGTGCGCGTGATGCGCTGCCTCGGGGTGAGCGCCATCATCGTCACCAACGCCGCCGGCGGTCTCAACTCCAACTTCAAGGTCGGCACCATCATGGCGCTGCATGATCACCTCTCCCTCCCGACGCTGACCAGCATGAACCCTCTCATCGGAGCCAACCTGTCCGCGCTCGGTCCGAGGTTCCCTCCGCTCTCCAACGCGTACGACGTCGAGCTGCGCCTTTCCCTCTTCCGCGCAGCCGACAAGATCGGCATCGACGAGGCATCGATGCAGCAGGGCACGTACGCCTACGTCCTGGGACCTTCGTACGAGTCTCGCGCCGACGCCCGTTTCCTGCAGACGGTGGGCGCCGATGCCGTCGGAATGTCGACGGTGCCCGAAGTCATCGCCGCCGCCCACTGTGGTATGCGCGTGCTCGCCATCTCGTTGATCACGAACAGGGTCGTCCTCTCGCCCTACTTTGACACGAGAAAGGCCCTCCAGGACGAGATCAAGGCCGGCGCCGGCGCAAACAAGGGCGGAGACGCACTCAAGCAGCTCCAGGCTGATAAGAGCGAGGCCGCTAACCACGAAGAGGTCCTAGAGGTCGGAAGGATCAGGGCAGAGGATATGCGCAAGCTCGTAGAGTCGGTCGTTTGCCAGACTACGTTGTAGATCGCTCCGAGCATAGAGAGGCCGTACAGCAGAGCGAGCGATGTAAATGGCTAGTAGACATTGGAGGACTCCTTATACAACTGACCGACTCGGAACTGCCACGGTTCCATCGCCATGTGTGTATCGTGCAATGTGCGGCTAGATGAGACCCTGTCGCTTGAGCAACTCGTAGGTCTTTCTGGTATACGTGTTTCCATGATCATCCTCTACCTCTGCGTCGTCGTCCTGTTCCGTCAGTTGCTTTCCCTGCTTCTTGACCTTGTCAGCCACTGTGAGATTCGGAATGATATAGAGAGGACTCATTTCAGCATGGGTGAACTAGCGAGGTTGAGCAAGAGGGGTCCAGGTGGAGAGGCAGGGACGTTCGATGCTTACATGCGAGAGCATCTTGGATCCGGGTAACGTCTCGGAATTGCACAGTGTTCGGCAGACCGAGCGCTCGCATGCCGAAAGCGTGGCGAGATTCCTGGAAGTGTTTCTCAAAGTTTTTCCTAATGGTCAGAAAACGGCGCAGGTAGATGGATCATCAGACGAAGAATTGGGGTCAGTTTGGTCGCGGCGTGCTTTGGCCTGGGACGGGTCGGGTCGATGCGGACTCACCTGCCTTGGTAGACGTGGTCCGAGCAGATCTCACACCTGAACTCGACGCCCAGCCCGTGCAGCTTGTAGAGCCAGTATGGAATAGGCCTTCCGTCCCACCCCAACGGCAGCCGGAGGGGATTGTAAATCTTCTCTTCCCCGTCTTCGTCTTCATCGCCGTTTGCTTCGCCGTCGAGGACGCCGTTGCCGCCGGTAGCCGCCGCCATGTTGTTGAGGTCGTCCTCGGCCGCCTCGGCCTCTGCCTGCCTCTCCCGATCTGTCAGGGCCGCTCTGCGCTCGACGTTGGCCCTGGTATCCGCTCGGACTGAAGCTAGCTCGACGCCCAGCGCTCGGACCAGCGCCTCCTCGCGCGCCAAGGCTTTCGCCCTCGTCTGCCGCTTGATGCGTTCGATCTCGCCGGTGTTGGCGCCCGCTGCTGTTGGCGTGCCGCGGTTGTCGCCGTCCTTTGTCTCACTGCCTGCCGCGGCCAGCCTCTGGGCAGCCTTCTGATGCTTGGGCGACTTGAGGTGGGCGTCGTAGACTGTCTGTTTTGAGTAGGAACGTCGACAGGCTTCGCACCCGATCCCTTCGCCGTTCTCTGCCGTCGCTGCGTTTCCGTTCGACTTGCCCTTGCCTTGTCCCTTTGTGCCGGCGTTGAAGATGGCGTCTCCGTGGTCTTCCCAGCCCTCCACTTTGGCGGCCTCCCACTGCTCGTCGAACGCCGCGAGCGTCGATGCCTCGAGCTGATCGATGTCGGAGAGCGGCTGCGTCTTGCGGAGGAAGTTGGAGAGGTAGCTGCGCAGGTCTGCCAGGTACTTCTTGTATCCGTCGGAGCGCTTGGCTTCGTCCGGTACCTTGCTATCCTCCCCCGCGAGCTTGTCGAATTCGTCGATGTAGCGGAGGTAGGTGACGCGCTTGACGCGCTTGAGATTGAGGAAAGCCTCGTGATGGAGGTAGAGGTCCATGTAGCGCCCAGCCATCTCTTCTCCGCTAAACATGCGGTCGACAAAGTCGAGGCCGGATGCCGACATCTCTGACGCGGCCGCGCTGCTTATGCCGCCGTGCGCGCCGCCCTCGAGCGCGCCAAAGTCGACGGCAAAGGCATCTGGGACGGCGCCTGGGTACTTTTGGTGGTACTCTTTGATCTTGTCGAGCCTCGAGTAGAACTCAGAGAAGGCATCGCCGTGCGGGGTGGAAGCGGCTGCGGCGGATGTGGAAGATTCTGCGGTGGCATTGGAGCCGTCTAGGTGGTGAAACTCGCGCGCCTTGTCGCCCGAGGTGTCTGTGTAGAAGTCGTCTAGGAATGCGTATCGGGACAAAATGCGGTCGAGGAGGTGGGACGCCTTGTGGGAGCGTACGAGCTTGTCCTTGTGGGTGATGGGAGCGGAGGAGGTGGTGGACTGGACGAAGATGTCGACGAGGGCCTGCTGGTAGCGCTCGGTCTCCTCGTGCGTCTGGCGGGCGACTTCGAAGAGGGAAGTGTCGGCCATGTTTGGGCGGTGACGGTGGTGGCGGTGGCGACGGTGGTGGTGGTGGTGGTGATGCTGGCTGGTGAGTGGCGGCAGGGAGGTGGGCGACGAGGTGGAGGCGTGGAGGAAAGGGAGGAAGAAAGGCGCGGCCGTGTGGAGAGATGGCAAGCGGCAACCCTCGAGTGGGGCGTGCTCTTTTGGTTGACCACTCTGGACCTCTGAATGCAGGTGCAATTGAATGATACTCGGAACACGGAGTGATCAGGCCCAGAAGCAGCGCCGCAGCAGCGCCGCTGCCCACTTTTTGGCATTTCTCACGGCGCGCTCTCCCCTCCCTCCCTCCACCAGCCTCCACCAGCCACCACCACCCGTCACCCGTCAGCGTCACCCACCACCACCCTCCCCTCCCTTCAACCTTTCCCTCATCACTCTTCCCTACGCACACACATACACACACACACACACACACACACACACACACACACACACACACGCAATACATCCATCATGTCCGGAATCAACGCCGGCGACAACAAGCTCGTGTTCGAGAGCAGCGAGGAGGTCAAGGTCGCCCCAACCTTCGTACGTCGCCTCCCACCACTTCCCATGGCCCTCCCAGAGTACACCACCGAACGCACGTCAAATGACTCTCTCTCTGCTCGCACCTCTGCCCCCTCATATTGCACAGGACTCCATGGGCCTCAAAGAGGACCTGCTGCGAGGCATCTACGCTTACAGTGAGCAGTCTCCCCTCCGCCCATTGTTCCCTCGCCGCAATCCTGTCGCCTGACGCCCTTGCTTCCTCACTCGGCCCCCTCATCTGTCATCCAGACTTTGAGAAGCCTTCGGCCATCCAGCAACGAGCCATCCTTCCCATCATCCGCGGCCGCGACGTGATCGCACAGGCCCAGTCCGGAACCGGAAAGACGGCCACCTTCTCCATCTCCATGCTCCAGTCCATCGACACAACCCTAAGAGACACACAGGCCCTTGTTCTCAGCCCCACCCGCGAGCTGGCAACACAGATCCAGAGCGTAGTCCTAGCGTTGGGTGACTACATGAACGTTCAGTGCCACGCCTGCATCGGTGAGTGCAGCGACGTCCCAGGTAGAGCGTATGCGAAGGAAACCTCTCTGGTGTGCTGACTGGCTCGAATGTATGCCCTTTCCTCCTGCTCGCTTCGCCTCGCCCTGCCTCTTGCTCTACCTCAGGTGGAACGTCGATCGGCGAAGACATCCGCAAGCTCGACTACGGCCAACACATCGTCTCGGGCACGCCCGGCCGTGTGTTTGACATGATCCGCAGAAGACACCTCCGAACGAAGAACATCAAGATGCTCATCCTCGACGAGAGCGACGAGCTGCTCAACATGGGCTTCAAGGATCAGATCTACGACGTCTACCGATACCTCCCGCCCGCTACACAGGTCGTCCTGCTCTCAGCCACGCTGCCGCACGATGTTCTCGAGATGACGACAAAGTTCATGACGGATCCGTGAGTGGCCTAGCGCTCAGGCTTGTGGTACCGCTGATTCGCTTTACCTCTGTGCAAGCCTTCTCTCCGCACTTGCCGCAGCCTGCGTCGCTGACGAGCTCTGTACTGACATCACCCTGCCTCGCTCCTCGCCCCTCACCCCTTGGCGCCTCCACCCGCAGCATCCGCATTCTGGTAAAGCGAGACGAGCTTACGCTCGAGGGGATCAAGCAGTTCTTCGTAGCCGTCGAAAAGGAGGATTGGAAGTTCGACACGCTCTGCGACCTCTACGACACGCTGACCATCACGCAGGCCGTCATCTTCTGCAACACGCGACGCAAGGTCGACTGGCTGACGGAAAAGATGCGCGAGAACAACTTCCAGATCAGCAGCATGCACGGCGAGATGCAGCAAAAGGAGCGCGACGCCATCATGAGCGAGTTCCGACAGGGTTCCAGCAGGGTGCTCATCACGACCGACGTGTGGGCGCGCGGAATCGACGTCAGCAACATCTCGCTCGTCATCAACTACGACCTGCCGAGTAATCGAGGTGAGTTGACGCGGCCGGAGCACGACCTATTCTCCCGCAACTCGAGAGACTGGCACTGACCTTGCCTTCTCTCCCTACCATCCTTGTCTCTTCCTCTTCGCTCCCTCGCAGAGAACTACATCCACCGTATCGGCAGGTCGGGTAGATTCGGACGCAAGGGTGTCGCGATCAACTTTGTCACGGTCGAGGACGTCGTGAGTTCTCCCATTATCCCCCGGTCCTACCCACCTTTCTTTCTCTCTCTCTCGCTCCCTGTCTCCACCTCCCTCCTCTATCTACTAACACAACATTCTACACCTCACCCCATCTCGACACCTCCAGAGGATCCTACGGGACATTGAACAATTCTACAGCACTCAAATCGACGAGATGCCCGTCAAACTCGAAGATATGCTCTGAATTTTCCCCATCGTCTCTCCATCTTCGACGTTCCAGTATCCAATGGACGGTTGTCTTTCTCAGCCGGTCCTCAAAACATCACATAGAGTCCCTACGCTGGATTCTATGCAAATACCATCACGTACGCCGCACCAAGTCGACCGCTCACTTTTATGCAGAAATTGGGAGAGAGAAAACATGTTAATTGACTAGGGAGGGTATGTGTGACTGCTTCGGACGGAGAATGAGCGTGTTGGTACATGCAGAGGCGGCGCTAGATACGATGGAACAGCAAGGCGGGTAGTCAGGTAACGACAAACCGGGTAAGGGTAGATACAGAGACTATGAGAGAAAGAAAAAGCTGGAGGGTGGGGGGGTAACAGTGTCCACAAGCGGTTCGGACAACGAGCGGAGGCTGTAAAGGATGTTTCGAGCAGCATCAGGTCCGGTGCGTCGAGACGTTTACGAGCGCTGCAGCGGGCATCTTGGCCGTTTGGTCCGGCATAAGGTTCTGGGCGGTCCTGGGTCTGCCAAAGGTCGGTCGGCCCCTCTGCGCCACGCTGCCTGTCTGAGCTAGGAATATGGAAGCTTCCTGCCACTTCAACTGCTGCTGCGGATGCGGATGCTGCTGCTGGATGGTCTGGTGGGTGCGTTCCTGCTGTAGCGTTCCGCGGATAGCTTCGACGGGAGGGTACATGGCTGCACCCCACGCATCGGCGGTGAAAGGTCGACCCTGCTCCACCTGCGCCGAGCCTTCCGACGTGCGGCTCCGTTGACGACTCGTCGTCGTTGTCGTAGAGGTGCGCGTTTCGTCGTGGTCCGCTATCGTCGAGTTGGGCGTGAGGATAAAGGTACCGTGCGAACGCTGCGAGCGCAGAGGGCGCATCGAACTCTGTTCTTCGCGCGCGAGATACTCAAATTTGATCGCTTCCGACGTAGTAGGCGGGCGAGAGGACGAGGTCGTCCCGGAACGAGGTCGGCTCGAGAGGGCTCGGATGCCGTCGTCCGGTCGGATGCTGCTCGTGGTCGGTAGAGACGGCGTCGATGCCGTCGCCGCAGCCGCGACGGGCTGCCGAGAGGAAGGCCTCGCTGTAGAGATTGACGTCGTCGTGTTGGCCTGCAGCCGCGCCGGATCGATCCTGGACCGCTTCTGCAGCTCCGGCGGCAGGCTGATGGGGATCAGCTTTCGTCCGCCAATCATGCGCGGCGGACCCGTGGCGTGGAAGCTGCCAAACGACGCCTTCTCCTGCAGCGCGAGGCTCGACTGTCTGATGCGCAGCGTCGCACCGTCAAGACCGATGTGGTTGGGCGAGACGCCGTGCCGACCATGACCCTGTTCGGTGGCCGAGCCGGGGTATCGACGCGGGCCCGACACGTCGTCACCGCCGCTGCCGACACCGCCGGCGGATGGCGCCACCTTGCCGAAGCGCGGCGAGACGGGCGAGCTTTGCAGGCGGGAGCGATCGGAGAACGACTCGCCCGTCCCGCGGCCCGAGAGAGGGGTGATAGGCTGCGAGGCAGAGAGGATGCTGGAGTCCGTCGAGGCGATGCTGTTGGCGGAGAGGGGCGGGCGCGACGTGGCAGGTGTGCCAAGGAAGGTCGTGTGGGACGAGGCTAGGTAGTGCGAGTCGAAGCGGTGGCGCATCGGAGATGGCGAGGCCATCGTTTCGCCGTAGGAGGGACGTGCAGCGGACGTCGAGCCGGTCTTTTCGTGCGCCAGGAACTCTCGGCGCAGACTTGCCTGCGAGCGGTACGACGAAGGCGGCGACGGTGCGTAGCCGCTGCCGCTGACCGGGGGAAGGTCGTGCTTCGACGAGGCGGGAGAGGCCGAGACCGACTTGGAGACGAGGTTGGGGACGACCTGCTTGCAGAGGCTGGTCAAGATCCTCGACTTTCGGGCGCGCGCTGGGTCTAGCAGAGTGACGGAGCACAAGAAGCTGACGGGGATGAGGAGCTTGTCGCCGGCGGCGGCGCCGTTGGCGTGGTCCTCGACGCGGTAGACAAACTTCCAGGCGAGCTGGCCCTTTTGCTCGTATCCCCCGACCTCGTGGTCGCCGTTCGCCTTGACCATCAGCGCCGCCTGGCGCGTCAGCAGGTCGGCCTTGACGTCGTCGCCGATGGTGAGGTGCTTCAGGATGGGCGGCGACTTGTGACCGGACGAGCGGATGGGCCAGAGATGCTGGTGGATCTCGTCGCCCTGGCCGAATTCGAGCGTCCCCACTTGGCTTGCTTCGCCGTCCCTGTCCTGCCTCGACTTGGGCCGCCTCGACGCGGCGCTGCTGCCCTGCTTGGCTTCCGCACCTCCGACGAGCGCATCGGGACTGCCGAAAGGGTCGTAGCTGAGGTACGACATGTTGACCTGCGTCAGCCTCTGCCCGTCCTGGTCGATGTGCAGCGTGAGGCCCGTGGTGAGGTACGAGGCCCAGCCGCCGGCGCCGCTCTTGGTTCTCGGTCGACCGGGGCTCTTTGGCGTCGATGGGATGGAAGGCGACGCGCTGCTGGCCGAGGTCAAGAGAACCGACCTGGCCGAGAACGTGGCCGAGCTGGCCAGCGTGTCGCTCTTACTCGAACGCCGTGCCCAGGCGGTCGTAGCCGGAGCCATGTCGATGTCGGCCCTCTTCTCCGGAACTTTAGGGCCCGGCTGCATCGAGACGGCGCGGTCGACCTCTCCGAGCGTCCTCGAACGAAAGCGACCCTTTGGCTTTCCCTCCTGGCCATTGACCTGGGCGGTCGAAGGGCGAGAAGAGAGCCCGCTGGGCAGCGCTGGCAGCGCTGGCAGTGCCGGAACGTCTCCGCCGCCAAACAGCTTCCACGGCGACGTGGGCCGCAGCTTTGAGGTGGACAGCGCCCTCGATCGCATGCGCGACCCGGTGCTAGAGGGCAGGCGGTTTTCGGGCGAGCCCTCGTCTCGAGAGAGGGGCGGCGACAGTCGGATGTCGGTCTGCGCGCCGTCGGTGTTGAGCGAGAGCGCCTGGGTCAGGGCGGCCTGGCTCGTCATTGGCCTCGAGATCTTGAGGGGCGTCGGCGGGCCCTTGACCACGCGCCTGGGCGAGAAGCCGTTGGGCGAGCGGCCTCGGTTCGTGTCCGCCGTCCGCGGCCGAGACGCATGCCTCGAGGCGAAGCCGCGCGGCGAGTTCGGGCCCGACAGGCTGGGCGAGACGTTGGGAGAGGACGGCAGCGACGGTAGCGTTGCGAGGTCCTTGCTCTGGTCGACGGCCTTGTCGCCAAGCTGGACCGGCGGGTACTCTCGCGTCGGTGTGTGTTCGCTCGGATGCATCCCGGCGTCCATCGCCATGGCCAACGAGAGGCCCTTGACCGGTGGGATGCCGAAGAAATAGGCCTGCGCCAGCGAGTCGGAAAGGTCCGGCAGCACCGACGAATCCTCTGAACTCAGCCGGTCCGAACGGTGCGAGGCCGAGCACAAGTGCATGCTGTCCTCGTGCAACAGGTCGCTGAAGGCCGACGAGAGGACGCGCTCGCGCCGTTCGAGCCCGTCCTCGTGGTCGTCGGGGCCCACCATCTGCCGGCTCCCGGGCTTCAGCGATGCGCCAGAGCGGTCCGGGTCCATGCTGTAGTCGGCCTCGAAGAGCTGCCTGGCGTGGACATAGAGATCCCCTTGCCTGCGCAGTTTTCCTCCGTCGCCACTGCTGCCGCTGGGCGACGCTTGCGTTCCGCCCGCGATGGACGCGTGTTTGCTGCTGTCGCTGCCGCTGCTCTGCGTCGAGACGCCGGCCTTGCAGCTTTTACCAGCGCCTTGGCGGGCTAGGGGGCTGCAAGAGGCCGACGGCGGCGCAACCTCGCTCATCGGACCACTGCCAGACGAGACTGACGCCGGCATGCTCGGGGCGGAGGCATTGTGACTGTCCTCCGAAGGTCGCAGTCGATGGTCCCGCTTTGACTTCAGGGTTGCGTGAAGAGACGAGGACTGGGAAGACGACGGCGGAACCATCTCAGGCGGCGAGCCATACACGCGACTTCCGCCAGTCGCAGTGGCTGCGATACGGTCGGCGCGTTCGCCGCGATGAAGCCTGTCGCGGCTCGGAGGCGACTCTTGGTGAGGACGCAGAGCCAGCGCGTTGGGGAGGTCGAGGGAGTAGTCGTAGTACCTCTCCTCGGCGAGGCTGAGGCTCGGTCGCTCCATGTCGATCGAGCAGGGCCTCGAGGACCCAGATCCTCGCGAGAAGCGCGGATACCCGTCCGGCCTATTGAGCCTGCCTCCAGGGTTGCCGGCGGTGAGGGCGATTGCCTGTCCCGACCCCGTCATGCGAGGATCGAGGCAGAACGGGACATCGGCAGAGCTCCAGATCGTCGAGATGCTGTCGGTCCTCGAGCTCCCCCTGATCATGTCTTCGGCCTGTGGCATCGTGAACGCCAACATTGGTGGGATCGAGTCGCTGATCCTGTCCACCAGAGGAGCAGAATGGGACGACCGTTGACGCTATCTAAAAAGCCTGGTGACGCGGCGCCATCGAGGTTGTCGCGGTGACGAAGCGGCACTTGATCACTGCTGTGACGGAGGCGGAGGCGGGGTGGCGAGGAGGTCTAGCGTCGAGGTGGGCACGGTGGGGTGGCGAGGGTGCAGGACGGATAGGTGGTGGCGGGTGTCAAAGCTCGACTGACGACGAACTAGGTATATGGAAGCGACCTGAAGGGAAGGATGATCTGCTCGAGAAGCCTTGGAGCCTAGGCTTGCAGTGGCTGTCTCGTATCGGTTGCAGGGGCGAGGCCAAGGAATGACACGTTGGGTACGGTGGTAGGAGCTCGAATGCAGGGCCACGCCGATGGCATGCCCAATGTCATGCCTGAATCACCGGGACAAGGAGGGGCATGCCAGAAGGGGGAAGGGAGGAGGGCTGATGGATGTCAGAGAGGTTCCGGCGAGGAGGCTGAGAGGAGGCGGCGTCGAGCGTGAGCTGGAGGTTATCGCCCGTTACGGTCCAGATGAAGCGGCTGTTGGAGGGGCGAGAATTGGTCGAGCTGCGCGGTGCGAGCCGGCGTGAGGCTAGCACGATCAGGTGGGGGGGGTAAGGTTGTTCGTGTAGAAGATAGATGCCAAGGATGATGGATTCCAGCTCGACGATGGTGCCCAGGAGCCTCTATTTGTACATTAGACGGTCCCCAGCAAACCCACAAGCATGCCTTGGGTCTCTGAGATGCTCTTGGGATGTTGTCGGCGTCCCGGAAGGCTTCTACCCGGAAGGCTTCTACCCGCAAGGCTTCTACCCGCAAGGCCTAGGCCTAGGTGGTCTAGACCTGGTGGTAGTAGCTCCGACGGCGAGTCGGCGGCTGACCGCAGCCCGATCGGTCCGATTATATCGGGCTCAGATCCGATGCGGCCGATCGCCAACAGGGCGGAGCTGCAAGAAGATAGAGGGCTTGCTTTGGTGTCCGGCCCTGAACGAGGAAGTCGGCGGTGGTAGGGTGGGTGTGGGCATGTCAGCGGGCGTCGAGGAGGTGGGTGCGTGGGCGGTTGGATGAACCTATCGCAGCGAGGATCGATGCCGTGTCGGGTGTGTGAGAGGTGGTAGAGTGAAGACAAAGTGACAAGCCAGCAGGTTGGCTTCCGGGAGAGGATCGGAGTGGTTCTTGCCTCGAAGGTAGGAGGCGGTCGATGCCCAATCAGGAAGTCAAAGTCGAGTCACGCAGGAGTGGTGGCCACCGATGCCGGGGGCAAGGGGTTGGCGGGGCGCTGCGTAAGTCGTACTGAAGAGTGAACGACAGAGGCGGCGAGACGGACGGGTTGGCGGGCGGGTACTGTACATATGTTTGTGTGGGTGGTCGATGTGCGCGAGGTCCCTGTCGAGGCAAGGGGCGAAAGAAGGAGGTTGGGTGCGAGCGCATCAAAGAGGCCATGGATGCGCACGGCGACCAGGGACAAGGCAGTGACGGCGACGAGACAGCGGTACTGTACTACCGGCCACGGCCTCGAGACGCTCGTTGCACCGGAAGCAACTGTGAGATGCAAAGCGATGAGCATGCCAGCGGCTTCGGTGCTCTGCCTGTCTCCACCTAGGGTAGGGTAGGGTAAGATTTGGAGTGGTCTCTTCACACACTCTGCTTTCGTCGCATGGACTTGAGCGTCACGGCCTCGTCTGAGATCTGGCAAGGCGGAAGATGAGGTGCAGATGATGCTGTCTGTGCTGTACTCCTCTGTCTCCCTGCAGAGGTCCCGCATGTCAAAGCTCCAAGGGTTTGCCGGAAGCTGTGGTTGCACACGTAGAGGCAGGGCACATGACCTTGGCTCTGTGCGCTCGAGTCGCCCTCTCTCTGTTGCTGTCGAGTGTGGTGGCAGAAGGCTTGCTCGTCATTTTGGGTTTCTTCCTTGCTCGCCACTCTCTGTGCTACAGAGTACTTACAGTATGTACAGCAACGAGCGCAGGAATGGAACGAGCATTTGCTAGCTAGAGCAGCAGGCAGGACGTGCGTACAGTACTGTACTGTACTTGTTTCGTATTGATACAGTACAGTAGCAAGCATCTGGGCGAGGGACGAAAGCTTGAGCGTGTCGTCGAGCGCACCGACTCAGCTACAGTACATTGTACTGTCTCCTCCGTTGCGTCTAAGCAAGAGGTACGTTAGGACTCTGCATGCTGCACGGCTGCCCTCGAAGCGATGCCGTCAAGCAGCGGGACGTGCTCTGGACTGTATGTACAGTACTTACCACGTTACTGTACGCCTGCAATCCAACGGTGTAACGTCACACCTTGGCGTGCGATGGCGGTGGTGGCACGGAAGGTGTACGGGGACTGCCGGTCTCTCGACCTCCCTGCAGCTGCGTACCGCACTCCGGTCGTGTCAAAGAGGGCCAAGCTGCGCCGCCTGCGCTCGCAAGCAAGATCCCAACCGCAGGCAGGCAGGCAGGCAGGCAGGGGTAGATTCAAACCACGACACTACAAGGCGCGGCGCCCCTTCGACTCACCCAGATACAGTACAGGTACCTACTGTACGTACACTCTAGAGTACTGTACTTCCTGTACGACCAAGACAACGGCACCCTGCTCGCGTAGCGCTGACACTATACAGATAGTAGAATGAGCCAAGACAAGAGAACAAAGAAATCTTGAAATCCTTCTCGCCCAGACAGCGACCGGGTCGAGATCGGAGGCCTCCAACGGGATTCCTTTAAAGACGATGGTGACCTGCCTCTCTGAAAGGCGCCCTCTTCTCCCCGTCTCCTCCTTGTCCCACGGCCTTGCATGAGCGCGCTGCCTCTCTGGCTCTTTCCAGCTTGGCCATTGCAAAGAAGCAACATCCTGTATGAAGCAATGGTCTGTAATCGGCCACACGTACAGTATCACATCGAGATCCTCCCCCCCTTCCATCGTCCCCGTTTCATGGGACGTGGAACCTGGAACGAGGCATGGCGCTCGCCGGCTCCGATCTCAGCACTTGTTTGGCAGATGGAATGGAACAAGGAGAGGAAACGGGATCCGATATAGCCGGATGCATAGACTTCCGCGGACAACAACGGCGCTTATCCCCGAAGTCGAGGTCCTCCTTGATGAGCTTTCGGATCCGCAAGGATAGGTCTTGTCATATAGCAAGCGTCGCTACAGGTGCGCCGGCCCCAGTCTCTACAGTCAGTGTGGATCAATCGTGCGATCGCTCTCCACTGCTATCACCTTGAGGCTGGCGGTGGTGCTTGGAAGAAGTTGAGGGACAGTCGCTGAGAATATGGCGAACTCAGAACTGGCCTCCCGGGGATATCGCTACGCCTTTCCTGAAGACTTGAAGGAGACTGGGCGTCGACAGGCACGAGGGAAGGCCGCGGGGCTATCTGTGAACGGACATCTCGCGACAAAGCTTCTTCGCCACTCTATCTGTCCGCCAGAGGACGCGAGGCTCTCCCCGTCGACCGCAAGGAAAATATGAGGCAAACTACTACGAAATGGCCGGAGTGGCGGGCTTCGTGTCCTGCGGGGGAGCCCGGCTTCTACCGCTCGAGACTCGCCGTTCTGTCAGAGGTGGCACGATCTCCATCAGCAACACGACCGTTCCGCCGATCAGCTGCAAATTCTGTGGTCGAGCGGCTGTCAGAGGGGCGCATCATCGAGCAACGGTCGATCTCTGCAAGGCTGACCTTGACCTCGAGCCGCGATCTGCGCACGAGGCGCCACGTCTTTTTGTTGCGTTCCGTCTGGCCATCTACTTGCAGGATCAAGCGCCATGGTTGCCGCATCACTGTCGTCGAGAACCTTGGTCTGCGCAGAATCGAATCATAGGACCTGCGTTGCACGTCTGATTAGGGCCGCTGCGTGCGTTTTCTCAGTGGCGTGCCCTGATGCCATGAGCCGACATGGCCTCCAGGGAGTATGATGTGCCAGGCCTCGAAAGGCGAGCAGACGCAAGACTCAGAGAAAGCTCGCGCGACAGTTCGAAAAGGCCCGCATCGAGCGCATCGGTGTACCTTCAATATCTCTGGATTGCCCCGTGTTCCTCCAGAAATCGAGGTGCAAGCATCGGACGTTAGATCGTGTACAGGAAGCGGTTCGTCGCCGCACTCTAACATCGAGGATGGGTCCGCAGTTGCATCAAGGCGTCCGTCGGTCCAGCCTTTACTCGGAATCGGAGTCCTCAGTGAGGTACTGTTGGCAGTTGGCAAACGACAGACAAATACGAGAGAAGGGGAGCATAAAGTCAGACCATAGGTGCCAGAGACGGGGCGCTGACCGACATGGCACCGCCCTAAAGAAGATCGGACTGCTTACCTTGTGACGGATGTCCTTCCATTGTTTCTGCGGAGAGCAAAGCGTCAAGGCAAAAGGAGTGGAGAGTCAGCGACTTTCGTTGGCGCATCATCCACAGCTGACCAATAGCCCTGCAGCTATCGGGCTCATACGCAGCTGCCTCGCATCCCGGGCGTGCGCGAGTTGTCCCTGTGACTCTGAACGGCGACTTTGCCACCACACCAGCTCTCGCCACCCCACCGACTCTTGCCCGTCCGGAAGGCAGTGTGCGATCGCTGACACCTCACGATCCATCATCGCCCCACAGCAGAGTATCTTAGACTTTGCTTTTATCCCTTCGCCTTTCCTGAGGTCCTTGATTCTGATGCCATCTCCCCTCCTTCCCGCGACGGGAGTCTACTCACGCCTCGGTTGTGTGCGTCCCACCACTTCGTTGTCGCGGTGTCGAAGCCGATTCCGAAAGCGAACGCTCCAAAGAAGATGGTTCCGACGCTGTCCGTACGGAATGGGAAGGATCAGTGGTCGGAAGGGAGGCCAGCGCAGGAGGCACAAGCAGAGAGTTCATTGGTCGAGGCGGAGGTGGAGGCAAGCATGGAACGGCGAGTCCAGATAGGAGCATCGACGAAGATTGGAAGATGGCGGGCACAGAAGAGCATCATAGCAGTCAGCAAGCCAATCTCAGCCGAGCTTGAACGCTTGTCATCATCCCTGCTTCGGTGATCCTCTGCGGGGGGTCGCTGCGACCAGCCGTGAGAGCATCCGTCATGCTCGCTCGGACGGCAGACGGCCACACTCACTAGATGGAGTTCCTCTTGAAGACGGTGTTGTAGATGATGTTGTAGACGGACATGGTGGAGCTCGCGGGTTGTATGGTGGTCGGTGATGCTAGGGGATGGAGGTCGATGGTCGGGTCTTCTGGTAATGCATCGAATTCCAAACCGTGGCCGGCGGGGGCGCTCGCCCGGTCCCCTCGCGCCTCTTTGCTTTGAAATAAGCCAGCCAGCCGGGAACGGCCGATCACTTACTTATCGGCCGGCAGCACGGCGCCCCGGCAATCGGGCCTTGGCTTGGATCCTGGGCCCCGCTGCAGGCTGGACCCCTTTAGGGTATTTCGATGCAGGCTGCCGCAAGATCAGGGGCTCCCGCGTTCTGTGCGTGGACCACACCGCGGACGCTCGGGGACCGTCATTCAATACAATAAGAATCAAGGATTCAAGGTCCAAGCAGCGTCGACCTCTTCCCCTGTCCTGCTCGTCCTGCCTTGACGCCCAGTAGATTGGTCCGCCCTATTCTTATTTTCCAGCCAGCACACGGACTCGTCCTTCGGCAGACTCGCATCCCACCGTTCACCACAGTAAACAGCGTCTTCTCGACCTCGAAGACTCCCCCTGACTGAAGCCATCACCGACGCGCACCAATCCTGGGAGACGACTACCTCGAGACGACTACTCTGGAGCCAGCCAACATCGAGCCCGTCACGGGAGATTTCGCTTTGTAGGCCTGCTTCTTCTTCTGGCCTCGCGCACGACCTGGCTTCCTTGCTCCAAGCACATTGCGAAGCCTCGGGACACAAGGGGAATACAGCAACATCCACCATCGTCCTGGACACCCGCACCCGAACGGCGGACGGCTGCCATCTACTCAAGAGGCCTGACCAGGCCGATCGCAAATCTCGGAACCCGTCCGACAGAGTGGAACTCCTTTGACGAATCACCTGCTCGACCTTCGGATCCTCGGATTCTCCAACCGCCTCACGATGCGGCGGATGCAGAAGTTTATCGGCGTGGCCGATGCCAAGCCGGCCTCGGCATCCATCTCGTCGCCCTCTAACGTCGCCACCAGCGGCGGCCATGCCGACACGAACAGGAGCAGCGGCAGCGCCGGCTTCAGCAGCCAGGATTCGCAGTACGCCGTTGCCTCCAATCTCCAGGTCCCGGCGGCGGGAGCGTCCGGCAGCTTCCAGATGAACAACCAGCTCACCGCCCCCTACAGCTCCCTCGCCTCGCCGTCCTCTCTGCGCGGCTCGAACCCTCCCAGCCCATCGGCCGCCGCTGCTGCGCAGTCGCCTTACGGCGACTACTTTGCGTCTGCGCGGGCAGGGCGCGCCACCTCGCCCGTCCCTTCGGCGGGGCCGATGCAGACTCCGAGACCGATCACGCCCAGCCAGCCTCCTAGCGCCGCCGTGTCGCCCGGTCTTGGACCGGCAGCGTCGACGGTCGCCGCCGGCGATGTCCCTGCGATCGAGAGGGCCGACCTGCACAAGACACTCAAGGCGGTCGAGGGCCTGCTGGTCAACCTCGACGAGTACCGAGACCTCGCCGCCAAGATGGCAAAGGTCGAGCGCAAGCTGGCAAAGAGCGCCAGTGAGCTGGCAAAGGTCAAGTCGGTGCAGCAGGCGCCCTCGTCGACGCTTGCGGTCGCATCGACTATGTTCGACGCGCTCAATGACGTCTCGACCAAGCACGCCAAGAAAGTCCAGCGCGAGTACGAGGCGCTCAACGAGTCGTGCGCAAAGTACTTCAAGAAGGTGGCCAAGGAGGAGCGCGCCCACGAGGAGCTCGTCGATTCGCTCGACACAAAGATCAAAAAGGCCAACGCTGCCCACGAGAAAAACGTCAAGAAGGCGTCGAGCAGCCGGGTGCTGGAGAGCCATGACAAGTACATCGCCACGGTGCAAGGCCTCACGTCCGAAATCAGCCGCGCGAGGGCTGACCACTGGCGCTCGATGGCGGCAAAGAGCCACTCCGCCTCGCTCGTCGTCGCAAGCACATTTGGCGGCCTGGCGGACCTCGACTACCGCAGGCGTTGCGAGACCGTTCGCCGCATCGGCCCGCACGTCGGCTCGCTCAACGAGTGGCTAAACTTCACCAGCTCCGAGGCAATGCCCACCCTCCAACCGGCCGATCTCGACGAGAACGAGGTTCTCCACGCCCAATTTCTCGCCAACGCTGAGGCGCAGATACAGGCTTACGCGGCAGCACAGGCCGAGGCCCAGGCTAGGATGCAGGAGGAAGTGCAGACCGCGATGCGGGCCCAGCAGCTGGGCTGGAGGCCACCATCGGTGGCCAGCCAGCGGGCCGAGGAGTCGACGCCGACCACGATGGCCAACCTGCCCAAGCTGGACGAGAGCGACCGCCTCGTCGATCGTGCTCCCACGGCCGCCGCCGAACCGTCTCGTGTCTCTGCCGACCGAGCTTCCATCCGTAGCAGAGCCGCCGGCGACGGCGACACCGCCTCCATCCTCAGCGTCCCCGGGAACGCCCCCGCTGCCGCCGCCCCGCCATCCCGGACATCGCAGACCCGAACGGCACCAGAACGTGAGGCTCTCGGCGAGGCCGCTGAGCTAAGGTACAGCGGCGAGAGGCGGGCCACGGAGAGCAGAGCAGCGGCGTCCGCCCCTCAAGACTCACTCGGCGTGCCCGGCCGTGGCAGCAACGACAGCGACGTCCGCCTCGACAGGGCGCCGACGGGCTCGACGATAAAGTCGATGGCGGTGCAGCCCGAGACCTGGGAGCAGAGCAGCTTGGCGGCGGATGAGATCGAAGAGGAAGAGGCTGAGGAGGAACAGGAGGAAGTACGTTCGCAGCATCGTCCGGAGCAGGACGACGAGTCTGATCCCTCCGCCCACGATCGAAAGGACTCCTCTACCGCAGAAGGGACTGTGGTGGACCGCCTCTCTGCACCGATGGATGGATCGGAGGTGACACTGCCGAGCTTCAGCCGGAGCGAGAGCGCCAAAGGCTCCGAAGATGGCGGACGGATGCCGAGGACCCCCGTCGACGGCGAAAGGCTCGGATCGAGAAACACTCCAAGTGCTATGACGCCTGATCGGCACGCGGAGGAGGTCAGAAGGGGAGGAGGCGGAGGCGGAGGCGAAGACGAGGGACAGCTCCGAGGCATCCTAGAGAACAGCGTCGGGGTAGGAGCGATGAGCCCTGGTAAAGCCAGACCCGCCGAGCGAGCCCTCGACCGCTACAAGGACTTCAGCCCGGAGGCGGAGCCTACCCCACGCTATCCCTCCGACCTACGCCGGGTCGAAGAGCCGACGAGCTTCGAACAGAACGCCGGCCTCAGCCAGGACGATTACTCGCGCGCGCGCAAGACGAGCCTGTGGGAGAGGGAGCGGGAACGTTTGAGGCAGCAGGCACGCGACAGCGAGCTGCAGATGAGGCTAAGGGAGGAGCAGGCGCTGCGATCGGATTGGCCGGAGCCGCCGTACGGAGCCTACGCCTCGATGACCTCGTCCTTGTTCTCGTCGAGGCCGGCCTCGAGCCTCTACAGCAACGGCAACGGTCCGGACGCATATGGCAGGAACACCAACGGTGCGCCCGGTGCGAGCGAGCCTTACGACCCAGACCGGTACGCGCCCGCTGTTGGACGGAGCCGCCTCTCTGGCGTCAGCGTCAGCCGCACGCTGAGCACCGACACCACCGCAAGCGAGCGCAGCTTCGTGGCGCGGATGAAGGCGAGGTACCAGGAGGAAAAGGAGCTGGAACGATCGCAGAGGGAGCTCAACGCGCTCGAGAGGGAGAAGGCGGCCCGGCGGGTGGCGCTGCCCCCTGCCGTGGAGCCGTTGGCGGCGGCGGCTGGGTCGAGGCGCGTCTCGGAGATGGCCTCGCGCTACATTGGCAGCGACTCGATGGGCTACGGCGACCGTCAGCAGCAGCTCCCGCCCTCAGCGTCCTCCTCGAGGACGAACGACCCCAACATGGCGATGCGACGGTACCACGACAGCCTGCCCACGTCGAGCGGTGTTTCAGGGCCCCGCAACCTCGCCTCTCCGCCTCCGCCCCTCAACGAGTTTGGCAGCTACCGCGATCCGGCGCCGCGGAACAACCGCGTCTCGATGCCACCGCAGCCATCGCCGTCGATGGACCTCGAGCCTCCGCACTCGGACGTCTGCGGATGCCAGCGCTGCTCGGTCCGCCACTACGGCAGCAGCAGCGCCAGCGGCATGTCTTCGGCGGCGGCGGCGGCGCAGGCGAAGGCCCAAGCCCATCCTCAGCCGTCGTCACAGCAACGGCCGCCACCCTCGCGCTCCGCCAGTCAGGACCCGCGCGAAATGAACGTGCGCAGGCAGAGCATGCCCGTGCGGCCCCAGGGCAACCTGGTGCCGCCGCAGCCCCAGTACGGCAACGCTGGGATGTACGGCAGGCAGAGCTATGAGGACCTCCACGCCGGCCATGAGAGGAAAGTGGCGTTTGCCCATAGCCCGCAGACGATTCGTTAGAGAAGCGCTGGGGCCAGTTGCTGAGAGAAGCGTTTGAAGAGCTTTGTTGTTGGATCTTTCTGTTGTTTCTGGACGATGTAATCTCATACTGTGCAGCGACGGGCCGGCACCGTAATCGATACCATCCTTTGTCATCATCGATCCGTGGACTGTGACGACCGAGACATCGATTGGAGAGATCACGTGTCCGGCTCCATAGCGGCAAGGGAGACATCGGGAGACCATTCTCGGATGGTGGCGTCGGTCAATGCGATGTGAAGGCTTGCAGTTGATGGAACTGACCTGGTGATCATTGACGCTGGCCTGTCTTATTGTCATCCCCCATTCTCGAGAGGCATCCGACATCGAGACACGGAATGATCTACAGATGCCGGTCCCTTTGAAGGGCAACGGAGATTGTACCGATTCCGGTCTGGCGATCGACAGTGTGGTCTGCAGTTGTCCGTACCAAGGGAGTGTCAGTCGCGAATACCGCTGCACATGGGTCGCAGCCGAGGATCCTCCTTCCCGTCCGTGATGAGCGAGGGTAGCCGCGGACCTTTGGGACCGCAGCTGCTCCCACCGCCTTGGAGAGAGTCGTGGCGCTAGTTGACCACGCAACTACTCGCCCCTCTGGTGCGCCTCGCTTTGTCCAAGGCACCGGCCATGCCGAGGCGTGTCATGTCATGACCCTGGGGATTCAGGACGACGCCTCCCTATCGCCTCGGCAGGCGTCGCCTTCGATCGTCACACACTTCGGCGCAGGCCTGTTCGTCGAACGAAACCGTGGGTTGAGATTGCATCACGCGACAACGTCTCTCGACATCTGACCCTGGATCAGTGAGTCGGGTACTGCCGAATTGCGAGCGAGCAAGCGTGCGAGTGGGCGGG
Organism: Thecaphora thlaspeos; assembly: GCA_900291925.1. NCBI lineage: Eukaryota > Fungi > Basidiomycota > Ustilaginomycetes > Urocystidales > Glomosporiaceae > Thecaphora > Thecaphora thlaspeos. The sequence goes on along the minus strand of UWYS01000007.1, from coordinate 508,868 downwards.
TCGTGGTTGGTCTATTGCGCCTCTTCCTTCTTGGCGCCGCCGCCGCTGCTGCTGTCCGAGTTTATGAGTCCGAGGTCGAGGATGCATGATGTAGCTCTGACTTCTCCGTTTTCTCGCTCCTGTGCCGCCTCCTTGGCCTGCCTCTGCAGCCAGTGGTCTTTGATCTCCTTTGCTCGTGCGATCTGAGGTGTGGCAGCAGATTGGGCGAATGATCGAAAGACAGGTCAGTAAGGAGGTGGGAGGAGCAGACGCGGCTCGCGACCGCCTAACCCACGCCAGGCATTGTCCGCGGATACAGGGAGAGGGAGGGATGGAGATGCGAGCACTCACTTCCTTGGTGTGGTGGAGACACTCGAGGTAGTCGTCCTTCTCTCCGGCACAGTCCTTTGGCGATTCGGACTGGGCATAGCACTTGGAGAACTCCTGCCAGTGCGCAAAGCAGCGGGGTCGTCCTCCCTTGAAGCCAAATCCCGACTGGGCAGGGCAGAGGAGGCGCAGGAAGAGAGCAGGGCAGGAGCAGGCGGACGAGCAGAGGGGTCAGCATTCAGGACACGACCCAGGAGGTGCCGACAAGAAACGTCGAGAGGTTGGAGCCGTGCGGTTGCTACGTACGGCCATATTGTGCAAGCGCTGTGTGTGGGCCGAGCGGTCGGTGAAGAGAGGCGATTGCGAAGGCCGACGAAGGTACCTGTAGGTGGGCGTGCGGCGAGTGCGAGAAGAGTTGAGTGTGAAAGGGGGAGGGCGTGGGCGGTACGAGGGTGATACGAGGGATGGCGAAATCGAGAAGGTCCGCCTGGCGTTGCAGGCTGGGCAAGGTGTGGCTGTCCCGGTGGACCAAAGGGCCGTGGGCCTGCGCTGACGAGTTTGGCGCGGCGCCGCCCAGCAGCGGGCCCATGCCGCCTGCCGATCACAGCAGCGCTGCTCCTATCGCCCGAGTCGAGCCACTGCACTCAGCGCGTCGGCCCGTCGCGTCGAGCGTTGGGCAGGCGGAAAGGGTTCGAGCCACTGCGCCGCGTGCCTCTGCCGTCACGAAGTTGCTTTCCGGCCCTGCTCTTGTCACTTTTCAGACCAACACCGCCGCCCCTTTGCCCTCTCGCTGCTAGACCAGATCTCCCCAACGACCTCCTGATCTCATCAGAACCACTTCAGCACAGAGGCTGCAAGCTTGGCGCACCCACATCAACACCTCAATCCCCGCTGCCGCCGCAACCGCAACCGCAATCGCAATCGCAAGATGAGCGAAAGCTGGTCGGCCAACTCCAACACCGCGACCGTTCTCAAGCTCGTCGGCGCCCCCTTCTCCGCCAGCAACGCCTTCCATCCGTACTTCACCTACCCTATATTCGGTGAGGCAGAGACCATCTACGGCTACCAGGGCCTCGCCGTCAACCTCCACTTTGCCAGCGGCTCGCTGCAGCCCATCCTCAAGGTCAACTACAACGCCAAGAACGAAAGCACCACAGCCAAGATCGACGATGTCGGGGCGACGCTAGACGAGTTCCTCCCAGATGACTGCCTCTCGGGCGACCAGCAGGCTGCCTTCGACGAGGCGGTCGCGCGCGATGCCTCGACGTTCAAGCCGCTCGGCGAGAGAATCAGCTCATATACTAGGAGGAAGGCCGACAGCAAGGGCAAGGGTAAGGCCAGGGCCGGCGTCGCAGCGGCAGACAGCGGCGGCGGCAAGCTCTCCGAGAACGACCCGGATGCGCGGGTATTCGAGATCTACCGCTCTACCTGGGAGACCGAAGGCTTCCGCGAATACCACCGGAGGATGCAGATCTTTGCGCTCTTCTTCATCGAGGGCGCCTCCTACATCCAGGAAGAGGAGGCCAATTGGGAGTTCTTCTGCCTCTACGAAAAGGTAAAGGGTCCGACGCCGGACGATGCGCCTAGCTGGCACTTTGTCGGGTACACCAGCCTCTACCGCTTCTGGTGCTGGCCCGATGCGGCGAGGATGCGCCTCAGCCAGATCGTCGTGCTGCCCCCCTACCAGAAGAACGGACACGGTGGCGCCCTCTACACGACCGTCCACGGCGAGATGCTCAAGCGAAAGGAAGTGACCGAGATGACGGTCGAGGATCCATCCGAGGCGTTCGACCGCCTGCGCGACGGCTCCGACCTTAGGCGGCTGCTGGCACTGGGCGGCTTCGTCGACGTCGCAAAGGCCGAGGGCAGGCTCAAGGCGCCCATCGACCGCAAGTGGATCGAGGAGCAGCGGCTGCAGTGGAAGATTGCGCCGCGGCAGTGGAATCGGCTGGTCGAGATGCTGCAGCTGCTCAACCTCGATCCCGAGGATGGCGACCAGGTGCGAGCCTACCGGCTGCAGGTCAAGGCGAGGCTGTTCCGCTTCAACAAGGACATCCTCACGCAGCTGCCGAAGCACGAGAGGATAGTCAAGCTGCAGGAGACGTACGAGAGCGTCATAGACGAGTACGGCGATCTGGTCGGTGTCGACACCGAGCTGATATTCGCCGTGGGCGAAGCGCAGGGCGAGATCGGCCGGCACGGCGCAGAGGAGAGTCCGCCGAGAAAGATGGCGAGGTTCGTGTGAGGGTGGACCGTTGAAGAAGAGGCGGTCGCTGGGCCTACCGCCTTGAAGCAAAGAAGTGGCCGAGGGGGAGGGTTCAAAGCACCCTTGTCTAGTAGCAGCGAGCGGCGAGCAGTGACAGTACCAGATCATGCACGGATCCGGTCGAGCATCGAGAATCTACCCTGTATGCTGGCGCCGTCGTCGAACCACACATACCGTTACAGCAGATCGATCCTTTGTGAGCTTGTGAGACGAGGGCAAGGTCCATCCGCTGATGCCCTGCTGGTCGGAGCTCAGCCGCCGCCCGCCCGCCATCCACGCTCCCGCACGAGAAGCGAGCCGGCACAGCTGGACGGACCGCAGGCGGATCCTTCCCGTTCTGCCGCGACGCTACAGACGAGCCTGCCCTTCTTTGATTTAAATTTTTGTGTTCGCCGGGCTGGCTCTTGTGCACGCTGGCTGTTCTTTAGCCCCGAGGCGAGAAGGGTAGAAGAGTTTTCTTTTTTTCTTTCTCTTTTTCCCTTTCCCTTTTGCCCTTCCTCCGTTCCAGCCAGGCCCGCCCCCTCGCCCCCGCGCCCCTACCGCCCTACAAAACGGGGGCCCGAGTCGAAGCCGAGCCTTCCTTCCCTTCCCTCTCCTTGCTCGCCATCAGAGCCACCAAACATCCTCCGTCTTGGTTTCCGGTTCTTCTCTTCCCAGCGTATACCCACTCCGACTCCTCGACGCAAGCTCTCCACCCCTCCACCACATCACCATTCCCCTCCCCTCTTCGTCGTCCAGAATGGCTGCCAACGGAACCTTCCTCTCCGCCTCGGAGGCCGTCGCCCACCTCAAGACTTATGAGACCGGCGACGGTCTCTCAATGTCCGAGCTGATCGACTCGCGACAGCACGGCGGCCTCACCTACAACGATTTCCTCGTCCTCCCCGGCTTCATCGACTTCCCCGCCTCGAACGTCAGCCTCCAGACCAAGGTCACCCGCAATGTCACCCTCAACACCCCCTTCATCTCCAGCCCCATGGACACCGTTACCGAGACCGATATGGCCATCGCCATCGGCCTCATGGGCGGAATGGGTGTCATCCACAACAATATGTCGCCCGTCGAGCAGGCGGCCGCGGTCCGCAAGGTCAAGAAGTACGAGAACGGCTTCATCACCGAGCCCCTCTGCCTCAGCCCCAACGAGACCGTCGGCGACGTCCTCGAGATTAAGGAGCGCCTCGGGTTCGGAGGCATCCCCATAACTGGTGAGTAGAGGTTCCGGTCAAGGATCGGAAGAGGCGAGGCCTACACGAGAGGGAGACGAAGAGAGAGCGCGCACCCGCCACCTTCCTTGCCGCCGAACGCTCCCCATCCGCGACATCTATGATGAAAAATCATATCACTGCTGTAACCTTCGTTCTGCCTAGCCCCGCCCTTAGACTTGGGCGCGGGACTGCGGACTTGATAATCTATGTCCACTGACTCCGTCCTTTGGTGGCGGTGACAGATTGGCAAGGAGAAGCGGCAGCGCACCCTCTTTCTCTCGGGGTGAATCGGCTCTTTCGGGCATCATTCGACGCGGGCTCGTAACTGATCTTGTTGCCGCTCTTTCCATTGTTTGCAGAAACTGGTGCCCTCCACGGCAAGCTCGTCGGCATTGTCACCGCCCGCGATGTCCAGTTCCGCGACGCCAACCTCCCGCTCAAGGACGTCATGACGACCGACCTCGTCACCGCCAAGCAGGGCATCACGCTCGAGGAGGCCAACACCATCCTCCGCGACAGCAAGAAGGGCAAGCTCCCCATCGTCGACACGGAGGGCCACCTCGTCGCCCTGCTGGCGCGGTCCGACCTGCTCAAGAACCAGAACTACCCGCTTGCCTCGAAGCGACCCATCACCAAGCAGCTCTACTGCGCCGCCGCCGTCGGGACCCGCCCCTCGGACCGCGAGCGTCTCGGTCTGCTGGTCGAGGCCGGTCTCGACGTCGTCATCCTCGACTCGTCGCAGGGCAACTCGGTCTATCAGATCGAGATGATCCAGTGGATCAAGCAGACGTTCCCCCAGGTCGACGTCGTCGCCGGCAACGTTGTCACCCGCGAGCAGGCGGCCAACCTAATCGCCGCCGGCGCCGATGCGCTCCGCGTTGGTATGGGCAGCGGTTCGATCTGCATCACCCAGGAGGTCATGGCCGTCGGCCGGCCCCAGGGAACTGCGGTCCACGCTGTCGCCGAATTCGCGTCCAAGTTCGGCGTCCCCGTCATCGCCGACGGAGGCATCTCCAACGTCGGCCACATTGCCAAGGCGCTTGCGCTCGGCGCCAGCGCCGTCATGATGGGCGGTCTGCTCGCCGGTACCACCGAGTCGCCTGGCGACTACTTCTACCGCGACGGCAAGCGCCTCAAGGGCTACCGCGGTATGGGTTCGATCGAGGCCATGGAGCACCAGAAGAAGCCCAAGATCGCCGGTGCCACGGGCAAGGGCGCCGTCAAGGCCGACAAGGTCGCGGCCGACCTCAACGAGAACGCCGCGACGCAGCGCTACTTTAGCGAGAGCGACGCCGTCAAGGTCGCCCAGGGCGTCGCCGGCGCCGTTCAGGACAAGGGCAGCGTCAAGAAGTTCCTCCCCTACCTCTACACGGGCATCCAGCACTCGCTCCAGGACATGGGCGTCCCGAGCATCCGCGACCTCCGCGGCGCCGTCGCCTCGGGACAGGTCCGCTTCGAGCTGCGCACCGCCAGCGCCCAGGTCGAGGGCGGCGTCCACGGTCTCCACAGCTATGAGAAGCGCCTCTTCTCCTCGTAGATGCGTTCTAGATGGAGCTCCCACGATCTCCTCCTGCCTTCCACTATTAGAGCGGATACGTCTGTCCGTCTTCCCTCTTCCCCCTGTCCCTTCAGCATCCCACACGCCGCCATTTTTCCTTTGCAGCAAACGAACCCTCTCTCTTTTCTCTCTCTCTTTCTCTGTATAGCATGTCGTTCTCCCCTCTCTTAGTTATCGTATTACTGTGTTTTCCGCACCGGCGGACCGGCTCCACACTGTACTCTAGCATCTTTCCCTTCCTCTCTTTCCTCTCGCGCGCGTTTTATCGAAAAGAACAACACAGACCTGTTTACGGTATCGTCGTCGAGCGTTGTCCTGGTTTATGCAGAGTCTTGTGTCAGTACGAGGCGGACGGACTGCCGTTCGATGAGCTGACCTGGGCAAACCCGCGAGAGGCCGGGACTCGGGGCGCGAGGCAGGGAAAAAAGAGACGAGGCGGGAGACAGGAGAAAATTTCGGCGGGTGCTCTCGCGGCCGCTGCTTCTGACTGTGACCGTGCTCCTCGTCCACCTACCTCCTACCGACACCGACCCTTGATCGCCCATCCTTCCGCCACAATCGACCCCGCACAACATGGCCAAGAGAAAACAACAGCAAGGTGCAACACAGACAGCTGCCTCTGAGGCGTCCACGGCGCAACTACAGAGCCCCGCCACCGCCACCAAGTCCAAGAAGCACCGGCGGGCTTCGGAGGCCTCGACCGCCTCGCCCACAATGGGAGCATACAGCACCACCCCCGGCGCTGCTGGTGCCGTTCAGGTCGCATCGGGCTTCTATGCCGTCACCATCTCGTTCCCCTCGACGTCCATCCAGCCAGCACCGGTCCACCACCTCTACTGCCGAGCCCACGCCGCCTCCACATCCTCGAGGGCGGCCCACCACCAGGCCGACGACGACAAGGATGCGAGCGCATCAAAGAAGAAGAAGAAGAACGAAGACCTGCTTCCCGCCGGTCGGACGCTGTTCTGCGTCAACCTTCCCATCGACTCGACCGAGAAGCACCTCCGGGCGCTCTTCAAAAAGGCCGGTACCATCCACAGCGTCATCTTCCAGCAGCTGAGAGGCGTGCCTGGCTTCTACGCCGGCGCCGACGAAGAAGAGCAGCTGCAGAGTGAGGACGACGACGACGACGACGACGACCAAGAGGACGATGGCAACGATGCGATGGTACAGGTGAAAGGAGGGAAGGGCAAGGGCAAGGGCAAGGGCAAGAAGGCCAAGAAGCCACGGGGACCGCCCGCCGTGACGGCACTGCCTCCTCTGGATCCTCGCATCGCCCGGGGCTCGGAGCCGCTGCTTCAGACGGCGTCGAGCGCCTACGTCGTCTTCCTGGACGACTCTTCGCTCGAGCGGGTGCTAGAGCAGATCCGGAGCGGCCAGATGCGCACCTGGCCGGATCCATTCAAGTCGCTCGCCGACGCGGCGCGCGAGGCGGCGCACAACGACGACGCGCCCAACAACGTACGCAACCGCCACGCCAAGACGGCCGACCAGTTTGCCGTCGAGAAGGGTGCGGCGAGCCGCATCCCGCCGCTCGGACTGACGCTGCTGCTCGAGCAGCATCGGAGCATCCGACCGCCGATGGACGCTGTCAAGGCGTTCGCCGATACGACCATCGCCCGCTTCGCCTACCTCAAGGCGCACCCGGCTCCGCGCAAGGTCGGCGTCAAGGGCGTCACGGTGGGACCAGACGGCGAGCTGCTCGACGAAGACGGCTTCACCATCGTCCAGCGTGGCGCCAAGACGGGCGCAGGCTACGGCTTCGCAGAGGGAGGTCTCGGCACCGTCAAGGCATCGCGCGTCCGCCTCGGAAGGGAGAGGGAGTCCGACAGCCTCGCCAACAACACAAAGAACAAGAGCAAGGACCTCGAGAACTTTTACCGGTTCCAGGTCCGTGAGAAGAAGAGGGAGAAGCTCGCAGACCTCCGCTCGCAGTTTGAGGCCGACAAGGCAAAGGTGGCCAAGCTCAAGGCCAGCCGCCGCTTCAACCCGTACTAGGGAGGGCACCGTCAGGGGGAACGGATATGTACACACGTCCTAGACTTTCTCATGTCGACCTGCTTGTATCAGCCGCATATCATACATACCGAGCGACTGTTTGCTGCGGTAGCGAGGAGCCGGCGGACGAGATCGTCGCTGTGCTGTTCGTTGCGTTCGCCTGCCGATGACAATGGGTAGAGGGCGTCATCCTTCTGCCTGTACCTTGTGGCGGTACCGCTTCGTGCTCGACTGCTCGATGCATTGCGCCGTCGGTTGCTAATCCTCGAGGTCGACCATGCTGTCCATCTGCAGCAAGATGTGGCAGGGCAAGGGAGCTTACTGCCTGCCTCTGCAGCGCAGATCGCTTCATCGCGACATTTGAATCCTTCGCGCCTTCTCAGCCGCCTACTTGATGTTCTTTGCGAGCCCTGAATACCTGACGGAGACCGCCTGCGATACGGTCACGTTACAAGATCAAGAGCAAGGAGTGGGTTGGATCCCGAACACTATGCATTCGCTGCTGGTGGCTCGTACGCGGCTGCGCAGCACGGACAAGACGGCAAGGCAGAAGAGGAATGGCAACCTGGTGACCCTTGTCAGCGATCGGCTCTACACATTGCGGTCAAGCTCAGCAGGCCGTGGACTCACGAAGGGCATCCTCATCCGCCTGTGCAGCGCGTACCTCTTCCCATGCCTTCTTTGCCCGTTCCACAGCATCCCTAAAGGCGACGCCTCCGCCTTCATTGAACCAGATCTTGAGCTTTACCTTTGGCGTCGATGCTTCTCCAGGCTGTCGTTGGGGCAGGCCTCCATCTGCGACAGGGTATACATCGGCCTCGAGGTAGGCGGCCGTGAAGATGGGAATGACGTAGCGGAAGTTTGCAAAGTGGTCGAGCGGGACCGAAAGCGTCTGTAGGGAGGTCGCTGGCGGCGCACCGGGGGCTGGTGGTGACGGAAGCGGCTGCGCTAAGAAGACAATCTGTGATGTCAATACCGTGGGTCGATTCAAAGGTCAGAAGGGGCGCGGTATCGACACGACGACGTAGAGGTCGACGGCTGGCCAAGGCCCTTACCCTGTGCGATGTCACGAAGACGATGCCTGTGGACTTGTAGTTAGCCGTTGTGCTGCCTGAAAACTCGAGGCTGTCATCATCAGGGGGTACCCGCAGTATCGGCCGTCGTCATTGTCAGCCGTCTCAGCAGCGACCTGTCTGGCGTCCGGCAGAGGGAAAGGAGCGCTCTCACGTTATTGCGGCATCGCGGACGGAGTGGTGAAAGGATTCGTTGCCGAGCGGGAGCGGCCTGCCGGAGGCCTCGTCAAACATGACCCAGTTGAGCGCCATGGTGGGCAGGTGGGCGTGGTGGAAGGGAGGGACGAAGGCGGCCGACGGTGGTGGTGGCGCTGACGGAGTGGACTCTGCACCTGCCTGCAGGCTGCAGCCGACGGCGTGCGGCCGGGCGATAGAGCGATGGAAAGCCCCGGAACTCGGAACCGGCCAGGGAGGCTTTGACTGGCTCTCAACAGCCGCCGTGTGCGTTGGAGCTTTCACCTTTCGCTTGGCTGCCGCCAGCGCCGCTCAGCCCTCACGCCTGTGGCCGCATACATTACCCCGCAACTTGTGAAAGGGCGACGGGAGCCAGGCCAGGCCGTGGGGCACAGGCAGGGCGGCCTCGAGATGGCCATCACGCGTTTCACGCTCGATCCAGTCCTCGCTTCGGCGCCCCTCCTCTCTCCACCCTCGGCCGCAGCGCAGCCTGTCTCCACCCTCGTCCTCGTCCGCTTATTCCTCGTCCTGGCCCTGCTCCTTCTCTGAGCAACAGAGCATCAATCCCTTTCCAGCGGATCTTCCACAAGAGTCAAAGGGACAGACTAAACCAGGCCAGCTTCTTCCTTCGTCACGTCCATCTCGCCCTTTCACCACCAACAACGACCACCAACACCATCGACCCATCCTATCTCACCCCACCTATCTCCCTTCCACCTCATCCGTCCTCGCCCGCCACTAAACTCCGTCCGCTGGAGACAAGATGGCCGCTCTCGGGAAAGCCGCCGCCGGCCTGGCAGCCATTGCATACCTCGATGCCAAGCACGGCATCGGGTCCGACCTCCGTCTCGGACGTTCCGCCAACAAGGCCGGGTGGGTCCACCGCTTCCGCGTCTGGCGCAACAAGGTCTCGCTCTATTACTTCTTCGACGCAAACGTACAGAAGCGTTCAGACGCTATCGCCTACGTCTACGCCGGCGTCAGCTACACCTGGAAGCAGGTCAGCAAGGGTGGGTACTCCGCGTGAGTGGGCCGGCCGGCCGTATGCAAATGCTCGTGTTGACTGACCTCGAACCAGCGTTGCTCTCTCCATTCTTCCTCCCTTTTCCACCCGCTCGCAGACGTCAACAGGCTGTCGCACTACATCCTCAGCCAGGGCATCAAGCCGGGCGACCGCGTTGCCATCCTGATGGGCAACTCGGTCGCACTCATTGAGTGGTGGATCGCCTGCATGGCCGTCAATGTGACGCCCGCCTTCATTAACAACACCCTCACCGACAAGGGCCTCATCCACTGCATCAAGGTCAGCCGCGCCATCCTCGTCGTGTTCGAGCCCGAGCTGACCGCGCCGCTGGCCGACGTCCAAGACGAGCTTCTGAGCCAGACGTCGGTCCGCCGGTTCCTGCGCTACGACGACGGCGTCACGCAGAGCGACAGCGACTCCGAGAAGTCATCGGCGCCGAGCGGTGCGCTGCCGCCGCTCAGCAACGTCATCGACTTTGGCCCGCTAGACCTGGTCAGGTACAGCGACAAGCGCCTCCCCGACAGCTACCGCGACGCAGTCGACGAGTCAACAGCCGCGGCCCTCATCTACACGAGCGGCACCACGGGCCTGCCGAAGGCGGCTCTCTGCAGCCACGGCCGTATGGGCAACGGCATGGTAGTGTGGCCCACCTTGAACAGCTTCGGCCCCAAGGACCGCATTTACACACCGATGCCCCTCTACCACTCGAGCGCGCTCTTCATCTGCGTCGGCGCCTCGCTCTACTCGGGCAGCACCGTCATCATCGGACGCCGCTTCTCGGCGCGCAAGTACTGGGAAGAGGTGCGCAAGTACGACGCCACGGTCGTTCAGTACATTGGCGAGATCGCTCGGTACCTGCTAGCCGTCCCGCCGAGCCCTGACGACAAGCAGCACCGTGTCCGCATGGCCTACGGCAACGGAATGCGGTCTGACGTCTGGGAGAAGTTCCGTGAGCGCTTCGGCGTCCGGGTGATCTCCGAGTTCTTTGCGGCGTCCGAGGGCAACGGCGCTATGCTCAATTTCAACAGCGGGCCCTTTGGCGCCGGCGCGGTGGGACGGATGGGCAAGCTCTCGCGCAAGGTCCGACCCGACTTTAAGATTGTCCGCGTCGACCCGATCACCGAAGACATCTACCGCGACCCCAAGACGGGTCTGTGCGTCGAGTGCGAGTCGCTCGAGCCGGGCGAGTTCATTATGCGGATCGGCGACCGCTCGGTCAGCAAGTTCCAGGGCTACGCCGACAATCCGGAGGCGACCACGAAGAAGGTCCTCGAGGATGCACTCGCCAAGGGCGACAAGTGGTTCCGCTCGGGCGACCTGATGTCCAAGGACGACGACGGCTTCTACTACTTTGGCGACCGTCTCGGCGACACGTTCCGATGGCGCTCGGAGAACGTCAGCACGACCGAGGTCAGCGCCGCGCTGGGTCAGGTGGTGGGCGAGGCCAACGTCTACGGCGTGCTGGTGCCCGGCCACGACGGACGAGCGGGCTGCGCCGCCATCCCGGCCGACGAGGCGGCCAAGGTTGACTTCAAGCAGCTCGCGCTGACGGCGCGAAAGTCGCTCCCCAAGTACGCGGTCCCGCTCTTCCTGCGCATCGTCCCCGCCATGGAGTCGACGGGCACCGTCAAGCAGCAGAAGGTCTCGCTGCGCAACCAGGGCATCTTCCACGACAAGTGCGGCTCCGACGAGCTGTTCTGGCTCCCGCCTGGCGCCGACGGCTACGTCCCCTTCCTGCCGGAGCATCTCCAGGAGATCGAGGGCGGCCGCGTCAAGCTCTAGAGGGATGGCTCGCAGCAATGGTCTCACTAGCTTCGGCGTGAGGAGAAGAGACGTGGACCCGAAAACACTGCCGCACGTTGCCACCGCTTGCCTCCCTTCGAAGCGGGCCCTGGACCGCTTCCTCGAGATTCAGTGCCTTGGCCCCCTCTTTGTCGATCCTTTCCTCCTTTAGCTTCCGCGTATACTTTACGATGCCTGCTCTAAATTTGAATGCCAAGTGCTCTAGATTTGAATGCCAAGTGATTAACGCTCTTCTGGCTCGAATCACAGGCGAAGGCAAATACGTGGCCGGAGAGGAGGGAGAGAGCTACAAGTAAACACGCGTTCAGGCACCTCCACGTCCAGGCGCGTCGACCAGTCACCTGGACGCGTCTCGCCCAAGTCAACACGCGCTTCTCCGTTCAGGCGCGTCAACCCGCCGCCCGACGCGTCTCGTCCGTGTGGACACGCGACCTAAAGACCTCCATGTCCAGGCGCGGGGTCTGTTCATGCCTGAGTAAATACGCAACCTCCCCTTCCAGGCGCGCTCGCTCGGCCGCTTCACGTGTCTCGCCCGAGTAAATACGCGACCAAGCGCGTCGACGCGTCTCTTCCGGCATGAATACGTCTCGCGCGTGTATATACGCGCCCACGGCTCGTCGGCCATGGCAGTCCGGCGCGTGTCGCGCGAGTATACAGGCAAACGGAAGTCCTCACATTCCAGGCGCGTTGACCTACATGCGTTTCGCGCGAGAATGTTCATCTTGTGGCCTTCCCAAACTTTAATGAAGTTCATGTGGAATATGCTGAAATAGTCATTGAGAATTTTGGAGCCAAAGATATCGGGACGTGGTGTGCGCTTCATTTCTGTTACCCATCAGGGGACGGCGAACACGCGTCGCTCGAGGTGTTAAAGGTTTTGACACGCGCCCGATCGCGAAAAATTTCGCCAATCGGGACGACCACGCGCCGCCTACATTTTCGACCCGATCTCGCATCGCAATCGGGATCCATGGATACCTCGCTAATTGACATTTGGCCCGATCTCATGCGCCTAATAGCTGACGCATCTGTCCCTCTGGCACCAAGGTTTGCCCAATCCTCTATTCTTGATCGGGGGTAAGCTGGCATCGGCCGTGGCTCTTACCGTCGAGACTTCCTCCTTCAAAATCCAACATCTGTCCTCTTTCGAGAGCCTTTGGCTACCGACCGTTCGTCTGATGGGTCGGCCTTGTCGGGAGGGCTCCGCCTGCTGTGCTAAGAGTCGGAGCAACGAGCATGCAAGAAGCCAGGCGGGGCGACGCCGCGCCGAGTTCCGCGGGAAGGAAGCGGCTTCGATTCGAGCTTGGCCGCGCTTATTTTTCTCCTTCGGCGTTGGGAGGGCGAGGTTAAGGCCGGCCTCTTCGGTGCTCTCCGAGGTTGTCGTATGATTCCCCTCTCCGCCGCTCCTGCCTCCACACGACACGCTATCACCACCACCACCACCACCGCCGCCAACAGCTTCCGCTCCACCTCCTATCCGCCACTTGCTCCATCCTTGTGCTCGTCGCCAGCCTCCTCCTCTCCATCCGACCGGAGCCGCGAGATGCGGAATATGCTCCGTCAGGCTCAGCTCACTTTTTACCGACTCTGATTCTCACCTGCCACGTACTCGACCTTCATTCGTCGCCCAGACACAAGCTTCTGCCGCAACAGCAACATCCATCGCTCTCGTCTTGATCACAGCCCTTTCCGCTTCCATCTGCAAGACTCTCGATTCGTCCCTTCCCCCTCGCCATGTCTGCGAACGGTTCTCTGCCGATTCGTATCCTTTTTCAGTCCTGCACTCATTGAAACCGCCAGCTACACAGGCATCCGTCGTCTCCTGCTGCTCTGCATCGACACTGTACTTCTTCGACAGCACTTTGGTCCCCTCTTCGCCTTTCTCTCAGTATACGAACCTCCGCGCGTGCTCTCTCTCTCTCTCTCTCTCTCTCTCTCTTGACGCCGTGAACGCCAGAACTAGAAGTCTCGACAGCCCGAAAGACCGAGCCGCACGGCTCCCACCTCTTTTGCCATACACGGCCCCGCAGTCTATGTCAAGGGGCTACTGGAGCCTCTTCCTACCACTACCAAGGCTTTGACGCTTGACCTCGACTCGTCACCTTACCCCTCATCCCCGCCTGGCAGGAAATCAACTCGCATAGCCGCCCTACTGCAGGGCCATGGCCAGAGCGGGCGCCGTCAGAAGGGACCGCAGGGGTCGATCCGGCTATGCTTCATCCGGTGCACTCCCGACCGAACCGCTCATAGAGCGGCTAAATTCGCTGGTCGAGGAGCAGTTCCGATCTCACGGACGCAGGATATCGCGACACCAGATCAGTACGCTGCTCATATGCTCGTTCGTCATCACATCGCTCTTCTACCCTGCCGTTGGCATCTACTTCTGGGCTTCCAAGGGGGGCCCGGGCGTGTCGAGGGGCGATGCGGCCAGCGTCTGGCGGTCGCTCAGCATGCCCTTCCTGGACTCGTTTAGCGGCAGCGGTCGTCGACACACCATCAGCCTTAGCGACCTGCGGATGGTCTGGGACGACGCACCGGATCTCCATGCACTCGACATCCGCGACGCCGAGACCATGTACGGCCTCCAGCTGGGGCGACCTCCGCCTCAGCAGCCGGGCAGCGAGGCTGGCGATGCACCGACCCGCCCGCACTGCCGCACCGTCCGGGTCGAACACGTCTTTTTCACGACCGACGACATCATGGCGGGCCGCGGTCCAAAGTTCGGCAGCCTCGACAGGCCCATCCTGCAGTCGGCGCTCAAGCTCCAGGCTGCGATCGAGACAGAGCTCCTGCCTCCGCAGAAAGAAGAGGCCGTCGCTGTCGCTGCTGCTTCTGCCGTCATCCCTCAGAGGGCGCGGTTAGCCTGCGTCCCGGCCGTTACGACGTTGCCTGGCTGCGCTCTCGACGGCACGGCCCCGAAGACCACGGTGGCGTCGACCACGACGGCTTCCCCGTGCCTTACGCTCTCGCCTCTGGAGTACTGGCATCTGAGCGAGGCAATGGTCCTGGCCGACGATGCCCCTGCGCAGACGGTGGCGCGGTCGACGCTCAACGCAACGCTGCATGGCGTGCCGGTCTCTTTCTCGACCACGCTTGCCGGCCGCTGGCACCTGTTCAAAAAGATGCCGAGGGCCGAGTATCTCGCGTTGACTTTCTTCCTCGAGGACCAAGGCGGCCAACACTGTGCTGCCAGCAGCAGCAGCCGCCCTCACGACGACACTGCATCGGCGAGGAGGCATCAGTGGCATCAGCGTAGCGAGGCCTCCCAGTCGCACGCCTCTTGGCACAAGCTGCTGACCCGCGTCACCTCTGGACAGGTGAGGTTGGTGCCCTCGGAGCAGAACGTTGCCCACGAGCTCCTGCTCCAGTTTGCCCCGCGCGAGAAGTCGTCGGCCTGGCGGGCCGACCACGTCATCCTGCTTGCCGGCTACACCATTGTGTTAGTCTACATCGCGCAGGGGCTCGTCAAGATGCGCAAGGTTCACTCGCGCTTCGGACTGGCCTTCTCCGGCCTTACCGAACTGATAATCGGCATGGTGATGAGCGTCAGCATCTGTGCGCTGCTCGGAATCCGACTCACGCTGGTGCCGTGGGAGCTTCTGCCGTTCGTCATCGTCGTGGTTGGGTCCGAGAACATGTTTGTCCTCACCAGCGCCATCGTCAACACGCCAATCTCGCTCACCGTCCCCGCGCGGATTGCCCACGGCCTCAGCACCGTGGGCGGCCCGATAGCGATGACGACGGTCGCCGATATGGCGCTGCTCAGCTTCATTGCGCTCTCGATCGGCGTGCGTGCCGTCCAGGAGTTTTGCATCTTTGCCATTCTCTCGCTGGTCATGGACTTTTTCCTCCAGATGACGTTTTTCGTCACCATCCTCAGCATCGACATGCAGAGGCTCGAGGTGGGTGTTTCGGAACCTGAATGCCACGGAATGGCCCTGTCGACGAAGTGAATACGATGTCAAGCGGCTCGCTGACAATCTCCCCATCCGCTCCTTTTGCTTTCATCTACGCATCGCCAGCTCGCGGATCTGCTGACGCAGGGCGCGAGAAGCTCACAGGCGATGCGCAAGAAGGAGATCGCGCAGCTTCGCGACGGCAAGGCTGGCAAAAATGGGCAGAGGGCAAAGGCAACGGACGGCTTCATCAAGGCGAGCTTCAAGGCCGTCTGGAAGGCGAGGACGGCGCGAACCGCCAGCCTGAGCTTGATCTCGGGCTTCCTCGGCGGCCTCTACCTCTACTACGGCACGGGCTATCCGGTCCAGCAGGCCCAGCCATACGTGCTGGACCTCGAACGGTCTACGAACGGCCTGTCGGGCGGTCTCTCCTTCAGCGGCGACGCCCATACTTCGGCATCCGTCGTTGCTGGCGCTTTTGACCCCTTTGCCCACCTCGACACGAACACACTGCAGGCGCCCTGGTGGACGTCGTCTCCGAGCGCAGACCTCTGGCAGTCGCTCAACCCGCAGGGAGCTGCCGAGCTGAGGGTGATTGTCGAGCCGTGGACCATCCTCAGCCTAAGATCCGGCTCCGGCGAGCCCAAGACGCCAACGGTCAGCCAGACCTTTGCGGGCTGGGCGCTCTTCCGTCCGCGGGTCCGGGCCATCGTCTGGTTCTCGAAGCTTGTCGTCCTTCCAATCTCCGGCACGACGGTGCTCCTGTGGATGCTGCTCCTCTACCTGCTCAAGGATACCGAGCTGCTCGATGCGCAGCGAGACAAGTCCGAGGCCGAAGACGACACAGCGCAGGCGATCGACAAGCCCGACAGCGATGGCGACGATGGCCTGAATACGTACGTTACGCTCTACCCGGGACTGCACGGCGCCGACGTCGAGTTCATCGCCGAGTCCGGGGGAATCGTCGTCAGCATCGACACCAGCTCCTGCCTCCGCGTGTGGAAGACCCCGACCGATCAGCGGGCCACGGCGGCGGACGGGCGCGAAGGCGAGGATGGGCAGGCCGATCTCGATGAATTTTGCGACGGCGCGAGGCTCGCTGCCATCCGCGTTAATAAGGAGGCCGACGCTGCACCCGTCACCGCTCTAGCCGTCAGCGCCAGCTCTGGCGTCATTGTGGTCGGTCTAGCTTCTGGGCGGATCTGCTTTGTATCGCTGGTCACAATGAAGCTCCTCTTCGAGAGCAGGTATGCGAGCGAGGACTCGTTTGCCGTGCAGCACATCGCCCTGCGGCATCGCGCCGCGCTGGGCGATCTCGAGTCCGTTGCGGCCATCACGGTCCACCGAGACGGCTCGACCTACGAGTGGAACCCGGCAAAGGGGACTGCCTCGCAGATATCTGCGCCCCAGCCTGGCGCAACGTGGACCGCATTCGACGTCGCATATGCCGACGCGGCCGAGCCCTCGCCGCCCGTTTTGGGTATCTTCACGCCGTTGTCGTGCCTCCCAACAATCGCCTTTGTCTCGTCCGACCGCCGCTTCGTCATCAAGAGGCAGGGTTCAGACCAGCCCCAGCTCGAGACGATCTTCGAAATCGTGGATGGCGACCGAGCCTATTTCCGCTCCGCCGTCATCTGCCCACTACTACGGCGTTCACCGACGGGACTCGCGGACGTGGACGACGAGGGATCAATCCTGGTGACGGGCCAGACCGACGGCGTTGTCCGAGCGTGGGAGCTCAGAGGCGGTCGACTGGTCAGCGCTCTCGACCTCGGTGATGGTCCGATTGCCAGCATACACGCCGTCACGGACGACGACCCGAGCACGTCTACCGTCGTAG
The DNA here is from genome assembly GCA_900291925.1 of Thecaphora thlaspeos. Taxonomy (NCBI): domain Eukaryota; kingdom Fungi; phylum Basidiomycota; class Ustilaginomycetes; order Urocystidales; family Glomosporiaceae; genus Thecaphora; species Thecaphora thlaspeos. The sequence continues at coordinate 491,725 of UWYS01000007.1, read as the reverse complement.
CCACCACGGCCGGCCGCGTCTCTCTAGTCTTTCTCGGGTCAGACCCCTTCAGCCAGTTCGGCCTCGAGCCGTCGGGCTCGTTGCCGGGCAGCTTGAACGCCCTTGCCGGAGGCTCGCCCCTCAAGAACCGTGCGCCGAACGGAAGCACCCACCTGAGCGCACCGACGTTCTGGGCCGACAACTCGGCCCCGACAACGCCGACTTCGGAAATGCCCCACCCGCCGGCCTATCCGATCTCGTCGCATGGCAACGCAGCAAGGCTGCGGCGGGCCAGCGGGCACGGCCGCGACCGCAGTGGCGGTATGGGGAGCGAGTCGTCGGTCTTCTCGGGGCTCGGCTCGACGTTGCCCTCGAGCGGCAGCTCCGGCGACGCCAGCTACCTCGACGACCGACAGCTCCGCCTCATTGGCTGCATCCCCTGTCTCCGCGGCGGCTGCGAGCTGATTGCCAAGTCTAAGAGCCTGGTCGGTGTTCGGAGGCGGAAGCGGCCCCTGTCGATGTCCGACAGCCTCGTCAGGCGGCGGAGGACGGAGGCCTCTACGGCTTCCGACGGCTGCCCTAGCGGCTACGAAGGCGACGCTGCGCCACGCTGGGAGCTGTGGACGCTCGATCTGAGGTCCGAACTCAATGTGGGGCGCAACGGTGAGATCATCCCTTTGCGGCGGACGCTCCGACTGGAGGCCTCTGACGCTGCTCGGGCCGACGTTGGCGGGCGCAACATACGTAGCGAACGACGGTCGATCGACCACCTCACGCCTTCGCGACTGCGCTTCCTCAAGCCAGAGGCCAACCTCGCCTTTACGCGGCTCGGCCCGATCAGAGGCGCCCATACCGCCGAGACGGGGATGAGCATGCTGCTGTTCGGCTACGGCGGTTCGGTCGGCTGCATAGCCGGCAAGCTGGGCACCGTCGTGTCCCTGACCGAACTGGAGGCGTCATCTCGCTATGCTGGCGGGCAGCGACGGAGCAAGTCGAGCGGTGGCAGCATCGTCAGCGCCAACGGTGGCGGTGGTTTCGGCGGCTTTCTGCGACATTGAAGAAAGGCCGGAACGCAGTGCGCTCCGCCCTGGTGTCTGATCCAATCCGCCCTTCGACCTCTCTCCCTCGGCCGTCTCTGCGTCGCCATACGAGACCCGGGACTCGTTCGGCCACTTTATTCTCTCCCCGGCCGCTACATGCGCTCTTCTCTCGTCTCTCCTGTCTATATAAGCTATCGTTTCATCCCTTGTCGCAGCATTCCTCTTGCATGTATTCCAACAAGCCCTTTCCCCGTCTGCTCCCGTCCCACTGCTCTCGTCTCGTCGTCGCATTGACTTGGCTGACACCGTTGGACTGGCCGGTCTGCTATCGTGGTCCCCTCGCGACATAGAAAGCTTTGCAGGAGCGCGATCATCGTGTCGACACGCTCTCCCGACAGCGAAGAGGTGAGCGGATGAGCAGCGTCCCGGATGGGGTGTGATCGGGAGCGCAGGCACCACGATGACGAATCCCGGCTCTGGGCCACGCGGGGGCTCATCGCGTGGCTCTGTCGAATGGGGATGGAGCGCAGCGTGGAGCGGGCAACAAGCGGTCGGACGAACAGACGATGTACATATGTACCGAACTGTACAGACCAAGGCCGGTCAACACAAAGGGAGGCCATATCCGGACCGACGCTCCGAGCATGGCCATATGAGCGCTGGGGCGGGTCGAGAGGCTTGGCAACAAGGTAGAGGTAGTGCGTGCAGCTGGGAGCGACTGGACGGCAAGGTGGTGGGGAAGGGGGGATCGGAAAAGATCTCCATGGGCCAGCAGGCGATTGCTCGGGGTTCGGGTCGACGATGAGTGACTCTGACTCGTTCGTACACGTAGGAGCGTCCGCCATGACCTGCCTGCCTGCCGGCCGGCTGAGGGCAAGGGCGAGGGCGAGGGCGAGGGCGAGGGCGAGGAAGGAGATCTCACCTTGAATAAGAAATGAGCACACAGAGGAGTGTCTGAGAACTCGATTGTTGCTTTCGAACTGCGCGATGGGATCGCGAAATTCAAGAGAGGGAGATCGGTGTGCCCCGAAGCAAAGGCAAGCCGCGTACATGGAACGGACAAGAAGCCACGCACGCACGTACGGTCAGCGGCACGCAAAAGGACGACGCACGACGCTCCCTACGCGCAGGCAGGATCGATGACGCTCTGGCGCCGCCCACGCTCATCCAACGGCCGGGCAAATTCCAGCGGCTGACCGCGGGGGAGGGCCACCGAGCAGCGCACGAACCCTGGCCAAAGCGCACGCACAGATCCCGGTGAGTGCGCAGTCGTGAGTGCGCCTGGGCGGTCCGCGCAAGCCGTGGCCGTTGCTGTGCCCCCCCCCCCCCCCCTCGGGCCTCCGTCTCTCTCCCTCTCCCTGTGGAAGGTAGGGCGGCAGCGTTGGGTTGGTCGATGAGCGCGTCCGTCCGCCCCTGCTGGCCCATTCTTCCGCTCTTCCCTCGACGATTGGCCCGCACCGTTCTTCTCGCTTCCTCTCCTTCTCCAACCCCAACCACCATCATCATTTCCACCACCTCCTTCACATACACACATACACACCTCCCCCCCTTCTTGCTTAGATACCTCAGGCAAGATACCGTCCTCCGCTCCTGCAAATCGCCTCTCCCTTGCAAAGCACCTTACCGCCGTCAACATGTCTGACCAGGCTGTGTGAGTACTCCGAGACGGGTCTACATCGAAGTTTTTCTTGTCCTTCCAGGGGCGGACATCGACCGCTGAACGTCCAAAATCCGCCCCTCTTCCTGCCATTCTTGCAGCGCTGATATCGGCCTCATCGGCCTCGCCGTCATGGGCCAGAACCTGATTCTGAACATGAACGGTGAGTAGCGCTCGACCTCGCCCGTTCACAGCCTTTGTAGCTGCCGTTCGAAGCAGCCTTTTCTCGTTCGTGTTGTCGCCCTTGGTACGGAATGGTCTGCTTACCAATGCAGTGATCCGCTTTCCTATCGCTTCTTCCGCCTGCAGACAAGGGCTTCACCGTCTGCGCCTACAACCGTACGACCTCCAAGGTCGACGACTTCCTCGCCAACGAGGCCAAGGGTGAGTGACAGCCTTCATAGGCCGACGGCGGAATCGCGAGATTTCCGGAATGGACGACCGAGAAAGGACGACCCCGCTGACGTCCCTGTTCTTCGGCAATCTCCGCTGATTCCCGGTCTTCCTACGTGCTTCTTGTCTCCCTCTCTCCGCCGTCCCGTCCCGCCGCCCCTCAGGAACCAACGTTGTTGGCGCCAAGTCGGTCGAGGAGTTTGTCGCCAAGCTCAAGCGCCCGCGCAAGATGATCATTCTGGTCAAGGCCGGTGCCGCCGTCGATGCCTTCATCGACCAGCTCGTCCCTCACCTTGAGAAGGGCGACATCATTATCGACGGCGGTAACTCGCACTACCCCGACTCGATCCGCCGCACCCAGGAGCTCGAGGCCAAGGGTCTGCTCTTTGTCGGCTCGGGCGTCTCTGGCGGCGAGGAGGGCGCGCGCCAAGGCCCCTCGATCATGCCCGGAGGCTCCGAGGCCGCGTGGCCCGCGATCAAGGAGATCTTCCAGAAGACGGCTGCCCAGAGCGACGGCGAGCCGTGCTGCGACTGGGTCGGCGGCACCGGTGCCGGCCACTACGTCAAGATGGTCCACAACGGCATCGAGTACGGTGACATGCAACTCATCTGCGAGGCCTACGACATCCTCAAGCAGGGTCTCGGCCTCAAGGAGGGCGAGATTGGCGACATCTTCGCCGAGTGGAACACGGGCGTCCTCGACTCGTTCCTCATCGACATCACCAAGGACATCCTCAAGTACAATGACCAGGACGGCACGCCGCTCGTCACGAAGATCCTCGACTCGGCCGGTCAGAAGGGTACCGGCAAGTGGACCGCCATCAACGCCCTCGACCTTGGTCAGCCCCTCACGCTGATCGGCGAGGCCGTCTTTGCGCGCTGCCTCTCGTCGCTCAAGGGCGAGCGCACCCGCGCCTCGCAGATCCTCAGCGGCCCGCAGATCAAGCCGTTCGAGGGCGACAAGAAGCAGTTCATCGCCGACCTCGAGCAGGCGCTATACGCCTCCAAGATTGTCTCGTACGCCCAGGGCTTCATGCTGATGCGCGAGGCCGCCAAGGAGTACAACTGGAAGCTCAACAACCCCTCGATCGCCCTCATGTGGCGTGGCGGCTGCATCATCCGCTCCGTCTTCCTCAAGGACATCACCTCGGCCTTCCGCAAGAACCCGGAGCTCGAGAACCTGCTCTTTGACGACTTCTTCAACAAGGCCATCCACAACGCCCAGGAGGGCTGGAGGCGCGTCGTCGCCCAGGCCATCCTCTGGGGCATCCCCACGCCCGCCTTCTCGTCAGCCCTCGCCTTCTTCGACGGCTACCGCCGCGAGACTGTCCCCGCCAACCTCCTCCAGGCTCAGCGCGACATGTTCGGTAAGTCTCGAGGGCTCCGTGTCTCGTTTCTGTCGTCGTGTCCAGGACGTTTACTGACAGCGCCCATACCGCCCTTCCACCTTTCGCTCTGTAGGTGCCCACGGATACCAGCTTCTGCCTCAGTTCGCTACCAAGGAGCAGCCCGAGGGTGCTTTTGTGCATACCAACTGGACCGGCCGCGGCGGAAAGGTTGGCGCCTCCAACTACGACGCCTAGAGGAAAGCACCGAGAGCGCGACAAAGAGAGTCGTTGCTTTTCTCCCGTTTTTGACGCTCAGCCCGGTTCCCGGATTGATTTTAAACAGCGTGTCCGCAGGCTGTTCTGCGTATCTCCCATCGAAATGCAAGCACGCTTTCCAGAAAAATTTGAAGAGATCATCTGCTTGGCTGCCTCGCTTCTCGACTTCCCATACCGCACTCTTCTTACCTTTTCGTCGCAGACACTCCTGAGCGGAACGAATCGGCGAGGACGAGATGGGTCTCCGAGAGAAAGCTATGGTACACGGTGCAAGCCGGCGGTATATTGATGTGTCGTTGTGCGTCGTTACGGTGTCGTCATCTGCTATCGGCATCGGTCTTCAAGAATATATGCGTGCTTGTGTACGGGCCGCCGCCAGTCTCGTCCGCTGGTCGTCACGCTGACGATGGCAATGCGCCCGATGCTCTGCGCCACCAGCTTACGGCCGCAACACCCCCGGCCAGGGCGACGCTGAGTAGAGCGGCCCCACTGACAAAGGCGAGCATCCCCGCCTCTTGGTCGGCGCCCAGGTTCTTGCTTCGAGCGCCGCCGCGCGCCCTCCTGCGCCTTGGCCTTCCCGGCAGGCCTGCAACCCCTTCAGACTCCATCGAAGAGGCCAGCCGGTCCTTGCTCGCAACGCCGTAGGGTTCGCCAGGCGCGTTCCTCCGGAGGTGTTGTGAACCTCTGCCGGACGATGCCTGCGGGCCACCGCCGCCGCCGTCGCCGCCAAAGATGCGTCCGATACCGCCAAACAGACCCGATGCAGCGGCTTTCGGGCGCAAGCGTTGCGAGCTCTTCTTGCCGCCTCGCTTGGCCTGCCGGTCGCCCCTGGCCCTCGCCCTTGGGACGTCGCTGTCGCTGTCGAAAACGAGGTCACCGCCCTGACTCTCGCCCGCCAGGCTGCCCATCTCCTCTGCCTGCTCGATGCACCGGCGTTCCAGACTCTGCCGCCGCGCCTCGTTGTCGTCGATCTGCAGCGCCTCCTCCCACTCGATCTCGGCGATCTGGCTGCAGACTGATTCGTCCAGCTTGATCGCCTCCTCGAGGAACTGCAGCGGGCCTGGCAACGCGGCAGCGGTCTCGGCGGCGGCGGCGCCCAGGGCGAGGAAATCTACGCGGTCGCCGTCCTTATCGCCGCCCTCTTCACTCCGAGGCGACCGGCGGCCAAGCCCCAGCGTGCTAAGCGTGGGCGACGGGAGCGGACACGCACCGCCCCCGGCGGTGCTGTCGACCGAGGCTATGCCGGCCCGATGCGACGGCGAGACGCCCGAACGACTGCTCGGGCCGCCGTGCGATGGCGTTGCCGACGAGGCCCGGCTCCGGCTCGAGCTGGAGGACGACAGCACCACGCTCGACTTGCGCTTCAGGGCGGCCGAGGCGCGATTCCGCTGCGCACCGGGTCCGGCGACAAAGGGCGAGTTGAGCTGGCCGAGGGGGAACGCAAGAGGCGACCGGGTCTTGACCGACGACGGCAGTTGCAGCCGGGCGTACGAGAGATAGAGCCGCGCCAGGGCCCTCGTCCCTCCGAGCGAAGCGATCAGACGCTGCCGCTGTACGTTGGTCCGCAGAATGGCAGAGGCGGCCGCCGCAGCCAGATCGGTCCCCGGCCGAAAGGTGTCGGCGGAGCCCTGCGGCACCATCTCTGCAGCCCTGGGCGGCGTAGGAGCGTCCCTGCCGGCGGATGCTGGGAGCACGTCGGCAAGGAAGCTCGAGGAACCGAGAGGGGGCAGATAGTCACGGACCAGGCGCTCAGTGGCGAGCGCGATGTCGCCGGTGCGCCAGGACCTCGCAAAGTATTCGAACGCCTCGGGCAGCGCATAGGCGCTCGGCTTGCGGCGCCGGCTGCGCCGCTCCTCTTCAATGCCGACTTCGGGCGCGCCGTGCGCCGAGGTATTTGCCACCCGAAGTCCGATCAGCGACAGGGTCGTTGGGTCCGCGTTGAATTTGGCCTCGATCTGCAGCTCCCGCAGCCGCTCTACCTCGTCGCTTTCCGATCCGGTGGTTGCAGCGGCGACGGCCTCGGACTCAGCGTTTCTGGTGCCCTCGAGCTCCGCTCTGGTGCTGGCGGCTGCGGCTGCATTGCCATTGCGGGAGCCCAGGACGGTTGTGCTGTCGTCGCTGGCAGTCAAGATGATGCTTAGCCTGCTCGTGCTCGGACGCATCGAACTGTGGTCGTCGTCGTCCGGGCCTTCGGGGTCGTCTTCGTCCCTGTCGGGGTCGTCCATGGTGGTCGAAAGGCCCTCGAGGTAGGACTGGACGTTGGAGCGCGAGTCGCCGAGCCGCCCCGCCTCTCGCTCCACCAGCTGCGAGCCGCCCAAAGCCTCGCCTAGCGTGCGAGCCAGCTCCCTTTCGGCACTGCGCCGGTCTCTCCTGTCAGATTTGTCTCGGACTGCGCTTTGTAGGCGCATCGCAATGATGCTCTCAGGGGCCGGCTGTCCAACGGCCATCGTGCCAGGATGGAGGCGTCTTGCGGACGCAGCGTCAACCACGGCCGCATCTGCCTCCCGACGCGGAAGAGGGGCAGGACCCACCACGAGGAGGGGCCAGATGCCGGTGTCGATCTTGTCGAGGTGGATCGTGACGAGCCGTACGGCAGGGGGATGCTGCCCATCGGTCGTCGCACCGCTGCCCCCGGCGTCCATGATCATGCTGGCTTCCGTCACGGGCCTGGACGGCGAGCTGGTGCTGGGATTGCTCATGGCGTCGTTGGTGGCGCCGCTGGAGACTTCGTCGCTCTCCGAGACGAGGGGATCACTGCTACCAGACACGGCGGTCGCGGCAAGGCTGGCCACTGAAGAGACTATGTCTCTCTCCGGAACCTCGTCTGCCGCTGCGCTGACCATCGATGCGTCGAGGTGCGACCGGACCCGCCTCGGTCGACGATGAGCAGCGAATTCGCCCTGCGTCGACGTCAAGGCATCGGGCTCCGAGAGGACGGCGCTGATGGCGAGGAAGCCGGCCGAAGAGTCGTGCGAGCTGACCTCGCTCGAGCTGCTGGACCAGCCGGTACCCGTACTCGCCGACAACGCTGCCCCTGCTTCACCTTCTCGTGATCCGGACTGCAAAACCTCATAGCTGCTGCCGGATCGCAGAGAAGCCGTAGAGGCCTCCAGGCTGCCGTAGCTTTGTGGCGACGACTCGGGCGGAGGGCTGTAATCCGTTCGATCGCTGCGAGCCGTCGACGTTTGGTCGCGCTCAATTGGAGACCGATTTGCTGTCCCACCGGTGCTCTGAAGATCTAGGGAATCCTGTGCTCCCTGGGCATTTCTGTCACGCCCTCTGGCTGCTGCGACTCCGTCAGCCCCGCTGCTGCGACTATCCTTGCTGCCACTTGCGGTAGACCTCTGCGTCTCGGCGCCGGCAGAGCCTCGCTGTACAGGCCGTCGAAGGGACCTGCTGGAACGCTTGGAGCGAGACCGCCCCTTGTCGCCTATTCGCCAGGTGGACGTGGCAATATTGATGTGGCCATAAAGCCGGGCTTTGATGACAGGCGGCTGCGAGCGGACCGCGGCGATAATGTAGTCCGAGCCGATGGTGATGTCGAGGTCTCTGGAGGACACATTTTGGCTGACCAGGAAGAGCACGGTGGCCTGATCATGCGACTGGTGGAAAGTCCAGCCAAACAGGACGGACTCGGTAGCGGGCGTCTGCGCCATGATAGAATGAAGATCGCCAGCGAGAGACCGTGCTGACAAGGGGCGAGGGCTGTCGGTCCTCACCTTCAAGGCGCGTCTAGCAGCTAGGCTGCTTTACAGAAGCCGTCGATCGCGTGTAGGGACGACCCACGCTGTGGTGGGTTGTCGGTGGTGTTTCCCTACGCGAGTCAAAAGCACCCGTCGCGAGGGCGCGTTCTCTTCTCAAGAGGGGCTAGGCGGACGTTGATGCTTCAGTGCCGGAAGGGTAGCATCACCAGCCGCGGCTGCGGAGGCTTGTGGTAGCGAAAGGCTAGCGGGATACGGTGTAGACCGTAATGGACCACTTGGTCAGTCGATTGCAGGGACGGACGGCGAGCGGCGCTCCTACGCCCTCCTGACGAGCGGTGTCGACGAGAACCGGGTGGCGTTGGTTGTCGAGCGAGAGAAGGATGGTGCGAATGGGAACGTAGGTCCGGCTGGGAGGCGTAGATGTAGGTGTATTTGGTTGGTGGTGTGGCGGTGGCAGTAGTCGATGGAGGCGGAGAGGAGGGGACTGCGCTTGCCTGGGCACCTCATCGCACCCCATTCAGTCAGGCAGCTGCTGTCAGCGCTGCTCGGTGAGAGGGGGACAAGGCGGGGAACGGGCACCTGGCCAGTGTGTCTGCTCAGGCGCCTTGGCTACAGGTGAGAGCAGCGGCGGCCTGACCACATTTTGGGACGCGGCTAAGCTCGGCGCGCAGCTGCACAGGCCCAAACACCCTGGCTGCAGCCGGCGTCCCTCCCACCGCACATGTGGAGGTAGGAGCGACTGATCATTCGGCTCCGTCCACCCACCAGCTCCCATTGTGCAACCTCAACCCAGGCGCCCGAGAGCCGTCTTTGAGGAGCTCCCTCGGCTGGCGCGACATAGTGCTAGCCAGCCGGGCCATCCGACGTCGATTTGAGAAAGGTGATGGTGATGGAGAGAGGGGATGGGTGAGCCTCGTCGAGGCGTGATTTCCGGGATGTGGAGCGAGACAAAACGGCGCACGAATTTCACATGCGCGCTCCACACGCCGAGATCAAGGTCGGGCCCAGCCGATCTCCCTCTCCTTGCTTCTTTGCCATCACCGCCATCATCATCCTCAACTGGTGCCGTCACCGCCGCCACTTCGTCCGGCAGTCTCCCCTCGCCACACGCTCTGACCCGGCTTTGACCGCGCCCCCCCGCCTCCCGCCCTCACTCTATCAGTGCGAAGAACGACTCTTTCGAGGATGTCGTACGTTTCCTCGGCCGGCGCCGCCGGCGGCCTCTCCGCTTCCTCGCCCGCCAATCTCCGGTACGTCCGATCTTCGCCGCCCACGGCAGGTACCGGAGTCAAGTGGCAGCAGCCTCCGATCTCACAGCCGCCTTTGGTAGCTCCGTTGGCGGCGCTCGTTCAGTGGCTGACGGAACTGCCGCCAGTCGGCGAGTGGCCCAACCTGCTTATCGAGCGCATCATTCTGGCACCACTCAGCACGCTGCTGCTGGCCACCCGCGATGTCATCCTCTCGCCCAGGACCCACCGCATTGTTGTCCGCCTAGGTGTGCTCGGCGCCATCTTCTGGACCGCCCTCGCCGCGGCCATCATCAGCTACGTCGGCTTCTACCGCGCATGGGTCCCCGAAGTCGGCCTGCGCAAGGACATTTGGCTGCAATACGGGTGAGCAGCAGCGATTGTTCTGTCGCAGCGCTACCAGAGGAGGCTCACTGTCGCTCAATTCTTCCGTTGAACGCCTCCTCCCCTCTGACCTGCTTTGTCGCTCTCCTTGCCGCCTACCGCACCGCAGCCACGAGGAGCCGCCCTTCTGCGACGTCCGTTTCGACGGTCCTGAGCTCGACGGTCGCAATACCGGGAGCCGAGGCGACTTCTTCGCAGAGGACCAGGCGTACGATGTCACATTGGAGCTCGGCGTTCCGCTCAACGAGGCCAATCTCGACCTGGGCAACTTTATGGTCTCGCTCGACCTCAAGACCCGGGGCGAGGGGACCGCCTTCCACGCAAGCCGACCCACACTGCTAACGTATTCGGCCGCACCGGTCCGGGCACTGTCGACCATCTCGCAGCTCATCTCGCGCAACCCGCCGCCGTCGTGGTCGCCGCCCAACTCGCAGATCCTCGGCGTGCCGCTGCTACGCCGCGTCGTCTTGCGCCCCTCGTCCTATTCACCGCCTCTCTCCTCGGTCGCTCGCGATCCTAAAGCGGATCGCAAGGTGACGCACGGTAGGGTCACGGTGGGACGCCACGATGCCGAGCGTTACTGGAGGTATGGCGGCGGCGGTGGCGGCTTTCTGCCCGCGAACGCCGTGGTCAGACGCGACAACAACCTTTCTGCGTCGCGAACCAGCCGAGGCGAGCTGCAAACCTATGCCGCCAGCCTCCGCTTCGACGCCCATCTGACGGGCCTTCGGTGAGTTCCTTGCCTGGAAGAGATCTTGCAAGAGTCAAGGCGGCCAAACGCTGATATCGTCGCCTGCTTGACCCCTTTCCTGCAGCTTCTTCATGTACCACTACCCGCTGCTGTCATTCTTCCTCTTCACGTCGCTCTTCCTCGGCTTCGAGCTGGCAACCGCGCTCACGCTGTGGGCGCTCGCCGCCATCTACACTTCCTCGATCGCGCCGCCGTCGCTCTCCCTCGACACCGAGGAGCACTTCCAGACAGAGCCGACGACGCGACGTCGAGGCGGAGGAGGCGTCAAGGGGGAGACCTCCTCCGACTACACTGGCGGCGAATCCGAGTTCTTGAAGCGCAGCGACGTCTCGGGGTCGGACGTCGAGTCCGAGACCGAGACTGAGGGCGGGGGCGAGCTGTACGGCGGGACGCGGATCAAACGGGAACAGGTGCCCTCGCAGATCCCTCGCTTCAAGTCGGAAGAGGACGAGGATGCCGAGCTGATGCGCCTCCGCTCCCTCGACAGCCTGCGTGCCAGGGATGCGGCGGAACGGGCGGAAGCCATCCGGAGCGCGAGGATGCGCGATATCGTTGAGAATCGGCGCATGACGGGCCTAGACCAGGAGGGCGAGGCGGACCTCCTGTCGGGCGATTACCCGCCCGAGGTGACAATGCCACGACGGGTGCTCGGCCGCCTCGATGAGGAGACGGAAGAGGAAACCGAGGTCGGCGGCAGCATCAGCGGCGAAAGCGCTAGCCTCCTGGCGGGCGAGGGCGGCGGAGGCGGCGGCGATGGGGGTGAAGAGGAGCGATGGGAGGATCTGGACGAGGACGTTGCTGCTGCTGGAGCCAAAGGGCAACCTTCCGAGATCGAGAGCACCGTAGGCGGAGTGAGTGGGCGGCTGCCGGACCCGAAGCGAGGAACTTCAATACATCAAGCTAGGCTACTGACAAAGACTTACCCTGTCCTGCCTGTCTCGCTCCTGCGCTACCAGTCTGCGACCTCGGGACCTTCTAGCGTCCGCTCCTTTGGCGCTACCTCGCTGGGCCCTTCGGTCTCGACCCTGCAGAGCCGCACTACCGCCCGACGAGCCCGCCAAGACGACGACGACGACGACGGTGACGAGTAGCCGTGAGGCCTGCTTCGACGCTTACGGTAAGCAAGCTTACAAGTCGCCTCTCCCAGCGAGACCTGCTGCCTAAGTGTTGTCCGCTCTAATCCGGCCATCGCCACTTCTACGTTCCTCACTCGCTCGTTCGCTACCTGCCGTCAGACCATACCGATCTTTGAGTTATGAGGGGTATCATTCAGCCATGCATTTCAATCTATACCATCGCACAGTACGCGATCCGATTGTCCACCTTCTGTCCGTCTCGCGTTCCGTCTCTCGCCTTGCCGCCTCACCAGGCCGACCTGTCCACGATGAGCTGTGCGATGCTACGCAGCTTCTTTTCGTCCTCCTCGTCGAATCCGTCGAGGGCCTCACAGTCGATGTCCAGAACGCCGACAATGATGGCGTCGTCTGTCCCGCGTCCGGCCCAGGATCGATCGAGCGTCTCGGTGGGTGCGGAGCCGTCCTGTGGTGATTGTAACTCGAGCGCGGCGCGTTGCTGTGTCGAGAGACGGGAACGTGGGAGGAGCAAGGGGATGACGATTTCCGAGCGAGAGAGGGAGTCGCAGGCTATGTGGTTGGCTGCGGGTCCGGGCGGAAAGAAGACATGGCGAGAGGGTTAAGCGATTTGCCGCCTTTTCGTCGAAACTGGACCGAGTCTGACAAGAGTCCACGAGAGCATTCGTTCAATACTCACGATAAGCATCCGTGTCGCTGACCCTGACCACTCTCGGCGGGAGGAGGGCGGACGCATCCGCGCATACACCCTTGCCGGGTACGCTAAAGATGAGCTGACAAGCCGGCAACCCGACAAACGGACCAAGGAGGAGCATCGGCTTGCTCCTCTTTGTCTTTGACGCAGCCCCGGACGGCATGATGCCAGAGAGGAGGTAGAAACCGGCCCAGTTGATCTTTTTCTTGCCCGACCAGGCTGGGAAACGGTTGAGAGAGTTGTAGATGAGGGATGAGGCGTTCGACAGCGACGAGACCCAGTCTGTGTCCGGATCGATGAGATGCATGAGCGATGACTCGAGGTGGTCGTAGAGGTCCGACCTTGTGAGCACGTCTGGTGGGAGGGCGGCGGCGTCGGCGCTGTAGCAATGCGGGATGAGCAGGAGAGCAAGGGGATGGTGGTCAGCAGACTGGAAGAACAGCGTCGCGCCTAAAGACGGCGTGCGACTTACTGAACCATGATGGGCGGGTAGCTCGGCGGACGAAGAGGTGGTGGTTGTGGTGGTTGTGATAGTGGGGGTAGTTGTGGGTCTTGAGTGGCAGTAGGGATGAGAAGGCCAAAGGCAAGGCGGCCACGTAGTGTCTCGAGGCGAGAAGCGGGGTGGCCCGTTGACTTTTTCTCGCTCTTCTTGCCAGTCGGCCTGTTCGCCGCCGTCGTTGCGTGGGGCGTGTGGGTGTGGAGGCGTGTGTCCTTGGCTCAGCCTGCTCATGCATAAAGCACGTCATAAGGCGTGACCGGACTTTGGCGCTCGCGTGGAAAGATGCTGACGGCACCGCTTCACAGGTTCTTCTCATAAGTCACAGCTCAGGGTCCCTTTTCCGGAGTCACGCCGTCACTCGTTCGCTCATCACGCTCGCCCAGCCTGCATCGGAGTCAGACCCGCTCCGTCAACGTCTTGTCCAACACCTTACCGCCACCCTCCCGACCGCCACCATCCGCTTCGACCTTGCCTTCAGGCTGGTTCCAGCGCAGCATCGCAGACGCACAGGATGTCGAGGTCCGCGCTGCTCTCCACCAGCCGCCTCTTCTCGGCCTCGCTCGTCGAGCCGACCGCAACAGCCGCCGCCGCCGCTTCATCATCGACAATCTCCTGGACCTCGGCCTTAAACCCATCCTCGACTTCTCGCAACGCTAAAAGTCCCCCTGCTCGCCATCTGCATGAACCATCACGTTCCGGAAGCACCTCGTTCCTGTCTCGACTGGTACAGCAACCACCGCGACGCAGCTTCACCTCGCAGAGCCTGACCTGCGTCCCTTCGTCGTCCAACCCTTCGGCTGTCTTCCCCTGCGTTGATGCAAACGAAGAGAGGACAGAACGGCTGAAGCGCCAGTACGCCCGCCAGGGTCCCGAGCTCACCTCGCCGGAGCAGCCGCAGCAGGCGGACGAAGCGACGGCAGTTGCGGCAGCGACCGAAGACGGCGGACCGGAGCCCTCCTACACCAAGGTCGTCTCCGGCTACCAGACCTTTCGCTACGACGAAGAGTTCCCGCTCGACTACGGCGGCAAGCTGCCCTCGTTCCACCTCGCCTACGAGAGCTGGGGAAAGCTCTCGCCGGCCAAAGACAACGTCATCCTGCTGCACACCGGCCTCTCGGCCTCTTCGCACGCCGCCAGCACACCATCCAACACGGCCAAAGGGTGGTGGGAGGATTTCATCGGACCGGGCAAGCCACTCGATACGGACAAGTACCACATCGTCTGCACAAACGTCCTCGGCGGCTGTTACGGCTCGACGGGACCTTCGTCGTCCGATCCGCTTGACCCCACCGGCGCAGCGTACGCCACCCGCTTCCCCATCCTCAGCGTCTTTGACATGGTCCGGGCGCAGTTCCTCCTCCTCGACCGCCTCGGCATCGACAAGCTCTACGCGAGCATTGGAAGCTCGATGGGCGGGATGCAGAGCATCGCTGCGGCCCACCTCGAGCGGCGGCGGGTGGGGAGGCTGGTCAGCATCAGCGGCTGCGCACGCAGCGCTCCCGCCAGCATCGCGCTGCGGTACGCACAGCGCAGCGTGCTGATGTCCGATCCCAACTGGAACAGGGGCTTCTATTACGCTCCCGGGCAGATCCCGCCGCACACGGGCATGAAGCTGGCGCGCCAGATCGCCACCTTCACCTACCGCAGTGGACCGGAGTGGGAGCAGCGGTTCGGACGGGCGCGTAGAATCGCCTCTAGCCTGGCCGCATCGAAGCAGCAGCAATCGAGCGGACCGCTCGCGGGTGGCGAGACGGTGGAGCAGGAGCTCGACCCCGCCCTGTGCCCCGACTTCCTGATCGAGACCTACCTTGATCACCAGGGCGAGCAGTTCTGCCTCAAGTACGACGCCAACTCGCTCATCTACATCAGCAAGGCGATGGATCTTTTCGACATGTCGGACCACGCCCTGGCCGACGTCGAGCGACGACGTACAAAGGCCCACGGCGAAAGCATCGGAAGTGGTCTGACGCCCTCGTGCGGCGAGGGCGGCATCGCGCCCGCCCCTCGCCCGCGGGCGCGCAAGCACATCTCGACGCTCTCGTCGCCCGCCGCACACGTCTACGTCCCCGCCCTGGCGAGGGGCCTGACGAAGCTGGCCGACATCCCGACGCTGATCATCGGCGTCCAGAGCGACATCCTCTTCCCCGTCGAGCAGCAGAGGGAGATTGCCGAGTGTCTGCGCTTGAACGGAAATGACCAAGTCAGATACTACGAGATCGATGCACCGCATGGCCACGACTCGTTCCTGATCGACGTGGCCAACGTCGGAGGGGCCATCAAAGGGTTTTTATCGTGATGGAGGACAGGGCGGATACAGGAATGCACACACTTGCGCGTTCGCACGCGCTCCCTTTTCTTTCTGCGGGCGCTTCGGTACTGTGTGCTGTGCCATGACTCTGATGTTGCGTTTGGGCTGGGTACGAGTGTGTCTATCGGTGCGAGCAGAAAGATGCTCCTAGGCCTCGTTGCCTCCGCTCTCTCCTCCATCCCTGACGGTGGTAAAGCGTCGATCGCAGTAGATGAGCGGCAGCGCCGTCCCGTTCGTCCCAGTCCCTTCTAGGACGGAGTGTACTCTGGCGATGAAAAGGACGCTTTCGCTTCCACCTTGCTCCTCGCCCTCGCCTTCGACGGCGTACTCGCCCAGCCTTAACGAATCGACAACGCTGCAAGTCATGGCTCCCAGGGCACCGTCTACGACTGGCACGCCGTCCGCTTCATGGCATGGGAAGATGCCGTGTCGTTCGAATGGATGCGAGGTCTGCGAGGAGGAGGACGAGGTTGGCGTCCTCGATAAGACAGTAGCTGCCGCCTTTGCGTCCGAGCTGGTCGTAGCGTCGTAATCGTAAGCGAAAGATTCTATCCCCGGCCGAGCAAAGGCCGCCGCCAGCTCCGCCTGGTGCTGCTCGAGCAGGTTCACCACAAATTGCGGCGTTGACGGCAATCCTGGTGACGCTTCGTTCGACACTGATGGAGGCGATGAGGAGGAAAGGATCGCATCGGCGAGTCGACTCGGCGTCTTGATGCTAAACGAGACCAGCGGTGGTGACAATGAGATGGAGCTGAACGAGGAGAGAGTTGCACCGTGTACGAGTTTTCTCGAGGAGATAGACGAGATTGTGGACGAAGAAGGGGACGGAGAGGAGAGGTAGCAAGTGACGAGAGCTACTGGCTGGGCCGAGGCACGCATGAGCGCTTTGATGCTTCCCGAGAGGGCGGCTTGCTGCGGCTGCTTGGGTTGCGAAGAGCGACGAGCGATGGCTGCGGTCTGAATGCATCTTGAGGGGGTTGTGATGGCTCTCCGTGGTCTTGGTTTGCGCTGTGTTGGTAGACCTTCCGAGGAGTAGGAGAGGGAGAAGGAGTTGCGGGCAGCCGAGCTGCTTGCGACGCTGCGGGCGATCGAGAGGGAGCGGCGGGCCCAGAGTTCTCCTGCGACCTTCCTAGCCTGGGCCAGTAGGTGAATAGCGGGCGACGCCGATGGTAGGTTCATCGTGCTGTGGGCCTCGCGAGAGGAGCCGTTGGTGATGATGAGGAGGAAGAAGGAGGGGAGGATGGTGGCTGGTCGGCACGGAGAGCGAGCGAGCGAAGCCGTCAGCGCCCCAGCGCGGGGCAGCTGGATCGGGCTTCTGGGCCTGCATACAGGAAGGCTCCCGATCCGAGCTCGCGACGGGCTGGACCCTGGCCTGCTCCACATGGCGCTGTCCGCGCCTTATCTCGCCCGCCAAAAAGGGCCGTGCGAGCGGCTGAGCCGTGTGCCCTTCTTCCCCTCGCTTCCTTCGCACGCCTCTACCACTACCACCACCTCCTCCTCCATCGCACATACACCTCTTCCATCATCCTACCGTCAGTGCAATGCATCTTCTACCGAGGGAGCAGGATAAGCTCCTACTGTACCACGCCGGCACTCTCGCCCAGAAGAGGCTCGCCAGAGGCGTCAGACTCAACCAGACCGAAGCCACCGCCCTCGTCGGTGCGTAGGGAATAGCGGCGGCGACTTCTCCTCTTTCCGCCTACTTGCTAACGCTTCCCGACTCATTCTCTGAGCTACTTCTTGCAGCGACCGTTCTCCACGAGCACATCCGAGATGGCAAACACACCGTCGCTCAGTTGATGCAGCACGGCAAGACGCTCCTTGGCCGATGTCACGTCCTCCCTGGCGTACCAGAGCTGCTGCACGAGGTCATGATTGAAGGAACTTTCCTCGACGGGACCTTCCTCGTCACCGTACATAACCCCATCTGCACCCCCTACGGCGACGCTGCGGCGGCTCTGTACAGCAGCTTCTTCCCCGTCCCCGATCCCTCCCTCTTCAGTACGGCGGAAGAAGACACCTACGACGGTGTCCCGGGCGCAGTGGTGGTCAAGCAAGGCGCAGAACCTATCAAGCTCTGTCCGGGTCGAAAGAGAGTCAGGGTGAAGGTCACCAACACCGGCGACAGACCGATCCAGGTTGGATCTCGTGAGTGGGACTGTTGACACTCCGAAGAGGATGCTGGCGAAGCCCGGCGGTAGTAGAGATGCTGACCTTGTCTCGATATGCCTTTGTGACTCTCACGCTCTCAGACTACCCTTTCCTGGAAACCAACGCCGCGCTGTCGTTCCCGCGCCTGCTATCGCTGGGGAAGCGACTCGACATCGCCGCCGGCACTGCGATTCGCTTCGAGCCAGGTGACTCTCGCACCGTCACGCTGGTCGAAATCAGTGGGACGCGCATCCTCGCTGGAGGCAACAACCTCGCCTCTGGACCTCTAGACGCGCTCACGACGGAGGACGGCATGGCGGGAATCGTCAGTCGCATCGAGGCGGCCGGCTACTCGAACGAAGAGGCGTCCGACATGGTCGACAGCGAACCCGTTCCGCCCTTTGAACTGAGCCGAGACGCCTACGCGGTGCTCTTCGGACCGACGGTCGGCGACTCGGTCCGCCTCGGCGACTCGCCACTGTTGATCCAGGTAGAGCGCGACTTTGCAAAGTACGGCGACGAGCTCAAGTTCGGGGGTGGCAAAGTCGTCCGCGATGGCATGGGCCAGGCTTCCGGACGGGCCGACTCCCAGACGCTCGACCTCGTTATCATCAATGCGCTGATCGTCGACTGGTGGGGCATCGTCAAGGCCGACATCGGCGTGCGGGAGGGCGTGATTGTCGGCATCGGCAAGGCCGGAAACCCCGGCATCATGGACGGCGTCGATCCCAACATGGTGATTGGTTCGTGCACCGAGGTCATTGCGGGCGAGAAGTTCATTGTCACGGCCGGCGCCATCGACGCGCACGTCCACTACATCTGTCCTGATCTCCACAGCGAAGCCCTCGCGTCCGGCATCACGACATTGATCGGCGGTGGCACGGGCCCGTCAGCCGGCAGCTGCGCGACCACCTGCACGCCCGGCCTCGACCAGCTCCGCACCATGATGCGTTCGACCGACGACGTCCCGCTTAACTTTGCCTTTACCGGCAAGGGCAACGACTCTGGCATGCCGGGACTCGAGGACCAGATCAAGGCCGGCTGTGCCGGTCTAAAGATTCACGAAGACTGGGGCGCCACGCCGGCCGTGATCGACGCCTGCCTCACCGCGTGCGACCGGTACGACGTCCAATGCAACATCCACACCGACACGCTCAACGAGTCGTGCTTCGTCGAGGGCACGATCGACGCGTTCAAGGGTCGAACCATCCACACCTATCACTCGGAGGGAGCAGGAGGCGGCCACGCGCCGGACATCATCCGCGTCTGCGGCGAAGCCAACGTCCTGCCCAGCTCCACCAACCCCACCCGGCCCTACGCTAAAAACACGCTCGACGAGCACCTCGACATGCTCATGGTCTGCCATCACCTCAGCAAGGACATCGCCGAGGACGTCGCGTTTGCCGACTCGAGGATCCGAGCGGAGACGGTCGCGGCCGAAGACGTGCTGCAGGACAGCGGAGCGGTCAGCATGATCTCGAGCGACAGCCAGGCGATGGGTCGGATCGGCGAGGTCGTGGCGAGGTCGTGGAGGACGGCCGCGAAGATGCGTGGATTGACCGGGCCGTTGCGGGAAGGAGACCTGCCCGATGGTGGAGACGCAGAGATGCGGGACAACGAGCGGGTCAAGCGATACGTCGCCAAGTATACCATCAACCCGTAAGTTTGCGGCGCCTTGCTCTTCCCTCAGAGAGGATCAACTGCCTCACACCGTGCCTCACAGCTCTCTTTGTCGTCTCGCCAAAATCACAGCGCGATTGTCCACGGCATCTCGCACCTCGTCGGCTCGATCGAAGTGGGCAAGCTGGCGGACCTCGTCTTCTACCTCCCCTCCAACTTTGGCACGCGGCCAGAGTTCGTCCTCAAAGGCGGCCAGATTGCCTGGGCCCAGATGGGAGATGCCAACGCATCCATTCCCACTGTCCAGCCGATCTACGGTCGACCCATGCACGGTGCTAACCCGGGCGCCGCGGCTTGGAACAGTCGCGTATTTGTCAGCGCTATCAGCATCGAGAGCGGTGAGTTGTCGTGCCCCCTCGAAGTCCAAGTGAGAAAGGGACAAAAGAGAGCTGATCAGCGTTTCGTGTTTGACTGGAGGGGAACGAGACAGGTACGATTGCGAGCTACGGTCTCAAGAAGAAGGCGGAAGCAGTCAAAGGCTGTCGGACGATTTCGAAACAGGACATGAAGCTGAACAACAAGATGCCGACCATCACGGTCGATCCCGAGACGTTGAGTTCAACCGCCCCCGCGTGTTCTTCTGTCCCTTGCCAGAGGTGAACCTCTTGAAAGGCTGATGTCCCCTCTTCTCTTTCTCTACGCACCATCCCCATGGCAACACAGATACGATGTGATGGCCGACAGAAAGCTATGCACCGTCCCACCGGCCGATACGCTGCCCATGACCCAGGTACGTCCCTGCGTCCCTTTCCCGCTGCATGTCGTCACAGCGATGAGCGGGAGCGAGACAAGACGCTGACAAAGACCTCTCCACGGCTTGTTCGTGCTGACGGATGGGGAGTAGTCCCAAGCTCTGTTCTAACCTCTGCCCCTTGAAAGGACGTACAAATACATTAGAGGCTCCCGTACAGACGAGCGAGGTGGAATGCATCAATCAAAGCGTGCATGCTTCGCCGGAATCCTGGACAGTACCGCCGTCGGAGCCGCCTTGCGTTTCTTCTTCTTCTTCTTCGTGGAGGCCTTATTCATCTCGTCCTGGTTCGCACCGTCTTCCGCCGCCACGGCGTCTTTCGGAGGCTCTAGATCAGTCGCGCTGGCCGCTAGAGCCTTTTTCTTTGCTGCATTGCGCGTCTTTATGGGTACGGCGTGCCAGTACGCCTCTTCCTCTTCTCCCGACAGGATGGTGATCTCTCCCTTGTCTTGGTGATATTTGAGAAAAGACGGTGACGCAGTTCCTCGAAGGGCGTCGAGCAGTCGATGCGCTATGAAGCGATTGGGAGTTCGGACGTGACAGCTCACTTGACCTGCCTCGAGTGCAGATGGATGCAGGTCGACGTACCCGACGGAAGAAGGGACTAGTCGTTCGAGAGTACCCTTGATGCTCCGGGAGGACGCGACGATGTCGAGTGGAGAGGCGAGAGTGAGATGCGGGAGATGGAGAATCGTACCGATCGGATGAGCGACGGTCGTATCTTCCTCGGGTATCGTGGAAGGTGGTGGTGCTTGTAGGACGTCGAGCCCTGCCCTTGCCGGGGAAGGGTCGGTATCGTCTTGCGCTTGTGCTGCGAGGGAAGATCGGTTCGAAGAGAGGATACGAGCGCGCCAGTCGAAGAATTCTGTCCGTTTTTGCGTCCATTCCTTGCTACGTTTGGTCCGCGTGCACGAAAGGGAGTGCGAGGAGTGAGCAGGGTCATCCAACAGCGAGACGGCATGGGTCAAACAAGAGAATGCTTACATGGTCAAACACCTCGTCCTCCTCTCGCCATTCCCAGCGACTTGCCAAGGGAAGAGCGCAGCCAGCTTCCGTGCAGCTTCCGAAGAAGAAAGAACGAGAAGGACCTGTGCGAACCGGACACTCCTGTCCCGTCCATCGATTTCGTGCCGTTTCGTCGGAGGTGATTGGTGACTGAGCCAGGGAGGTTTCATATCCCTTGTAGGCGAGTAGACGTCATAGACCGTAAAGCGTTCGTCTGGTGTGAAAGAGGCGGCGAGGTGGTGCCGGATAGAGAAGAGAACTTGTTGTTGTGTGTTCAGGTGCGAAGGGAGGTCTTGCTGTTTCGGTCAGAGGTGTGAGTGGGCCGTCAGCTGAGACTCGGCCGACAATTGAGGGTTAGAGGAAGACGTACAGCATAGACGATCCGGTCTTGGTCGACGAGCCTCCTCCAGAACGAGTGAGGGTTTGACGCCGAGATGTCACTCCGTATCGCTGGATCGAGGGAGAAAGAGTAGCCATCCTTGCTCATCTGCGGCGAGACCAACCATGCATCCCACCTGGAACGTCAGCACGTCATCTACGCTCGCCACCCATTTCGTCCATTCGCTCTTCACACTCACCTGTATCCACCCAACCTCTTCTACCCTGCGCAACGCTACGCCGACCTCGACGCTGGACTCGCACAGCCGTCTCACCTCGTACAGCTGCAGCAGTCTCGTCACGTGTAGCCGCCCACCTCCCCCCACCTCTTCATCCTCGCTGGCGAGCAAGCGCTGTGTCCAGTCTTCGCTACACGACCTGAGAGCCAGGCTGAGGGGGGAGAGGATGTCAAAGAGCAAGTCCACAAGCTGACCGACAACGTCCTGTCTCTCCTGTGAGAGGTCCGAGAGGGATGGTGGCGCTGTTGTTGGTCTTGATGCGGCGAGGGCTGCCGGGGCGGAAGCGACGAGGCGGTGTCGCTGAGCGTGCGAGATGGTCGGCTTGCGGGCGTTGGGCCGTGCGATGCGACGTGGAACGAGGCCGCTGGACATCCCTCGTGAGGTCGAGGCCCTTTGCTGACCGAGTAGCGGGTATGAAAGGTCGAAGATGGCGAGCGACGAGGAAGGGTAAAAGGCTGCCGCGGAAAGTGTTGATGTGGAGGAAGGGCGGCACCCGTTTCCGGCGGCGCGCGACAATCTGCCACACCACGCTGCCACACACTCGAGCGAGACGAATCAAAGACATCTCTATTGCGGCGGACAGACAGGCAGACCAACGCTTCATGTGGAATGCGATGGACAAGTAGACAAAGGGGAAAGCCTCGGTGTGGTATCAAAGTCCTCGACTCCTTCCTTCTCCTCCTCATCGTCCCTCTACAGCTTGGCCTTGATCTGCATGACGCCCTCCTTGTTCTGCTTGGCGAGCGGCGCCGCCTCGCCGTCCCTGCCGGCGCCGGGTGCGCCGGGCTCCTGGCTCTTCTGCGGCGCCGACTTGTACTCGGAGCTCGACTTCTTCATCTTGTCGGCGCGCGCGATACCCGACTCGTCGCGGTAGACGCCGAGCTCGATCAGCTTGGCAAACACCTTTGCAAAGTCCGCAAAGAAGAGGTCGCGGTCCTCGGCATACTTCTCGACCCAAGGGCGGAACTTGTCGTCCTGGATCAGCGCGTAGTCGGTCGGCAGCATCATCAGCTCCTCCTCCTCCTCGTCGGCGCCCGGCGCCTTGGCAGCATACTGGAATGGGCCGTCCCACTGCCTCTTTTGCCACCTCAGCTTGAGGAGAAGCTTGAAGTACTGGTTGCTGAAGAGCGTCGGCATGTTGACCCAAGGTCCGTCGAAACCGGATCGATCGGCGTGGCAGCGGCCCAGGTTGTGTGCGCCGGAAAGAGCAACGATCTCCTGATCGTTGAAGTCCATGCGGCTGTGTGAAGATAAGTCCTGATCAGTGAATGTTCGTGCAGGGCGCTCGAGATGGAATGGGTGGTGGCGGCACTCACTAGAAGATGTGTCGCAAGTGGTCGGCCGCCTGTGCACCGTCGGGCAATCGACCGCGGGGAGGGAGGCGTGAATCGTCGACGAAGTCGGTGCGGCCGGCCTTCCATTGGATCTCGGGTCCGCCCATCTCCTTGATCGCGACGACGCCGGCGAGTGTCCAGACTGTCGGTGAGAGAGGATCATTCGAGAGAGAAAGAGTGGTGAGGATGACTGTACTGAAGACCGAGCAGAGGTTCTGGAGAGACGTCACCAGGCTTGAGCGTGAACTCACGATCGGCATACGTGATCCAAGAGTGCTTCTCCTTGATGGGCTCGAGGAAGACACGGGCGTGCTGCAGACCGGCGTCTGTGAGGTTGAGATGGCATATAGGGAGGTGTGGTCAGCACAGAACGCTCGAAAGTGGGGCCGCGCAGAGCCCAGTCCACTGCCGCCTCGCTACTCACTTGCAGGATCGCCACCCTCGGCTTCGTACCTCATGCCGGCGCCGTTGCTTCCTCCGGTGTCGGTGTCCTTGCAATAGGTGCCGCTAGCGTGCCACGCCAGACGGACAAGGACGGGGCCGGCTGACCCATCGTCGTACTTGGGCTGCTTGAGGATGGCGGCAATGTCCTTGCGAACGGCTGCGGCAACATGGGAGCCAGGGAGGGGAGGCATCGGTCAGGATATCACGAAGGCGAGAGGACTTGCCCCGATTAGCCAATGCCATGGACTCACCATCGAAATCACCAAGCTTTGACATTTTCGATGTTGTTGTTGAGAATGTGCGGGGTATGAGTGCAAGGTCGGTGTGTTGGCGGTTGTTGGTGGGGGTGATGGTGGTCAGAAGCATCACAGGAAGTGGCTCATTCCGTAATCACCAAACGCTTCGTTCTCATTTAGCGCAGCCCCTTCCGCACTCCAGCCAGCGAACCTACATACCGTACCGTCGAACCCTGTCCGCTCATGAGGGTACGAAAGGCGGGGGAAGGGGGAAAGTTTGCGTCGAAGCCGGCCAGCGGCGAGCGTGAAAACCGGTGGGCAGGCAAGGCAAGGCTGAGCTGAGCCCATCCGCCACGCAATGCTGACGGTCCTGCTTCGTCATTCCATCCGTCCCGGCCTCTGCCCGTTGCTGGCCCAAAGATTTCGTGCGCTGCGCAGGGGACGCTGGTTGGCTGGCGGGCGTGCGTGCCATGTTGGAAGGATCGACCCGATCCAACGACAATTAATTTCCGAAGGGCCACCACCTGCTCATGGTTAGGTAAGCGGCTTGTCTGAGCTGCCCTCGCTGCTCTGCTGGCCCTGTGCCACGAACCAGCGGAGGGCCTGGCCTTTATCTGAACAAACATGACGAAGGCGAGATTCACATGTGAAACAGCGAGGCGAGGGATTAGACCCTACATCCCAAAATGCAAACTGAAATTGGGAAAACAAACCCCGATCGCCATTCAAAATAAAATAAAAA
The DNA here is from genome assembly GCA_900291925.1 of Thecaphora thlaspeos. NCBI lineage: Eukaryota > Fungi > Basidiomycota > Ustilaginomycetes > Urocystidales > Glomosporiaceae > Thecaphora > Thecaphora thlaspeos. The sequence continues at coordinate 467,414 of UWYS01000007.1, read as the reverse complement.
ATGTCCGGGAGCCGCGACGCGTTGCCCCAACGAAGGCCAGCACTGGTCGCGCCTTGACTGTATGTTAACCCGCGCGAGACAATTCGACTGCCTATACGCACGAAGCGTCCTGGTTTGAGCGTGGGCAGCGTGTTTACCCGCGCGAGACGCGGTGGTGCGGCCGCTGTCGACGCGAGTTGGGCCGAAGTATCACTCGGGCGAGACGCGTCCAGGTGACTCGCCTGGATGGAGGTGTCGGGTCGCGTGTATTCTTGGGCGAGACGCGTCGTCGCGACGCGCCTGCATAGGGAGGGCACCAGTCGCATGTTTACTTGGACGAGAGGCTTCGAAATCGGGGGCCGCTTTCGATGCCCTAGCAAAACGCGGAACCGTAAAAATAAAATCGTGAGCCGCACGTATGGCTTCAACAATCGGGGGCTGCATCCGATTGCAAATTCAGAAAGTTGATTTTTTTTCCTCGCACGAGACTAGCAAAGAAGGCGCCTTCCATGATCGGAGTAGGAGCACGCCCAGAAGAAGGCAGCTCAGGCCAGCCGACGTGCAGTCCGCTGCAGGCCCAAGCACGAGCTCCGAGCCCCTCTGTTGCAGGCCGCCGCCACGGGAAGAACGCAAGCACATTGCCCGGACCTTTGCCGTCTTCCGCCTTCCCTCCCGCGCTACCACCATCCATCGAACACGATACATTCGTGAGTATTCTAGCAGCACCCCCATGTGTTCAGGACCTCGTTCACATCTATTCACACTTCTGACAGAATCCCCGTCACAACACGCGTCCACATCTAACCCGCTCACAGCCCGCTATCGTATGACGCCGAATCCGTCGACCGCCATCCGTAGACTCTCCCAAACCGTCCGTCAGCTCAGCACCGCCAGCATGACTCAGGAGTTCAAGACCCGCGCCGTCGGCGCCCCCAACACCCTTGACTACCGCGTCTTCCTCGAGAACGCAAAGACCAGCCTCCCCGCATCGCCGTTCCACGATGTCCCGCTCTTCGCCGACGAGTCCAAGACGATCCTCAACATGATTGTCGAGATCCCGCGTTGGACCAACGCCAAGATCGAGATCTCCAAGGAGGACACCTTCAACCCCTTCAAGCAGGACACCAAGAAGGGCAAGCTCCGCTTTGTCCGCAACTGCTTCCCCCACAAGGGCTACATCTGGAACTACGGTGCCTTCCCCCAGACCTGGGAGGACCCCTCGGCTACTCACCCGGACACCAAGGCTAAGGGCGACAACGACCCGCTCGATGTCTGCGAGATTGGCGAGCAGGTCGGCTACACCGGCCAGATCAAGCAGGTCAAGGTCCTCGGCGTCATGGCTCTCCTCGACGAGGGCGAGACCGACTGGAAGGTCATCGTCATTGACGTCAACGATCCACTCGCCCCCAAGCTCAACGACATCGAGGACGTCGAGCGCCACCTTCCCGGCCTGATCCGCGCCACCAACGAGTGGTTCCGCATCTACAAGATCCCCGATGGCAAGCCCGAGAACCAGTTCGCCTTCAGCGGCGAGGCAAAGAACCGCAAGTACGCCACCGAGGTCGTCCACGAGTGCAACGAGGCCTGGAAGCGCCTGATCTCGGGTCAGACCGAGCCCGGCGAGGTCAGCCTTACGAACACCTCGGTCCAGGGAAGCAAGGGCTTTGTCGCCGGCAACGACGCCGCCGTCTCGTCGGTCCCCGCCGCCAACCCGCAGCCCGCTGCGCCCATCGACTCGAGCATCGACAAGTGGTTCTACATCAGCTCGTCTTCGTTCTAAACTCGTACTTTAGCGGACGTCATGGCGAGAATGCTATTTCGTTGAGAGCAGCACAGCTCTACATCGGGCACACCATCGATGGAAGTGTCCCTTCGTGTGTGCGTTCGACTGCTGAATGATGGTGTGCGCGGCTCGTGCACAGGCATATTGGTCTGGGACGCACAACAACGATTTGACATCATCTGTTATCTTAGAGACATAGGAAGAGAAGTCTGTCATGGGAACAGGAATCACGCCGACAGGGTCTGCCAGCGTCTCGGATCGAAGTCCGAGCGAAGCGGACCGACTAAGCCATCTCTGCAAGGTGGCATGGAGGGGAGAGCGGTCTTCCTCAGTTGGTGCAGGAGCATTTTCCCTGGCAAGCGCAAGGCCTGTCGTAAGCGTGACAAGATAGACGAGGTCCTCTTGATCAGCTAACATCACAAGGGGAGCGACGGTGGTGAGCGCACTAGAGTGAGGTATTTTACGCAACGGCGACACGGGCGGTCTTGCATCCGCAGCCCGAGGAGGAGCACTTGCACGAAGAGGTGCAGGCGCACGAGGTGGAAGAGCACTTGTTGTTGCAGGGGCACTAGTCTCGTACAGATGAAGAGGCTCTCGTGGAGTCAGACTTGCTCCTGTGCGACAGAGGTGCAGGGCGAAGGTGCATTGTACTCACGGCCATCTTGGTTGATGCAATGGAGTGAAAGGAGGTTGAGGGTCGTCAAAAGGCGTCTGGCGTTAAGAAATGCTGTGAGCGTGAGCGTTGGAGAAGAGTGTGGTCTGGATGAGGAGGGGAGAGGGATGTCGTGTGTCAATGACGAGTGGGCTTTTATCCCTTTCCATTGCGCCCCCGACGGCGGTCAGCATAGGCTTTGACGCAGCAGGTATGACGAGGCCTGTGCTCTCGTCGTCCTGCTGAACACCATCCTGGAACGCTCTTCGCTACACAGGCTTGATGGACTGGTGCGATCGCAGTGGTCCTGAAAGGGAAGGACAAAAAAAATATCGAGTCAAGACCGAGATGGGTTAGACTGTCTGTACCTCGCGCAGCGCAGCCATCTGTACCGCAGTCGATACCATATGAGGTAGGCAGGCAGCCTTGGCGATACCTCATCGGGGTCTCAGGGGCTCTTGTGACGGTACACATTGAACAGATGACCCCGGGAGGTGATGCGACTACGCACGCTTCTGCCAGAGCCAGCCTGCGTCGGCAAAGAGGCAGGACAGGGTATTGCTAGCTTCTATCGTCCATCCTGGGGCATCGCAAGCTCGCATACACGAGCGAGCTCAACAGGGCATAGAGGTGCCCGTTCCGAGGGGTGTTCTGATCTCAAAGATACCCAGTCGATCTACACCATGACCGGACCCTGTGCTACTGATAACGACGGAGGCTGGTGGAGTTGGTGTTGGGTGGTGGGTGATGTGGTGATGTGGAGGCATACGCCAACCTTCCCCAAGTCGCCGGCCCAATTTGACCGGCCTCGACCGACGACGCGCAACCCGCTCCATCCGCGCTTCCCCATCTGGCCATCACCTTCCCTATCGAGCCAGACTGCCTCACGATCAGCCCATGTCCGACTAGATTGGAGCTCGCCTGCTCTCTCTAATCCGCTCGACTACCTAACTCAACCTTATCATCGGCCGTCGTTGCCGCTGCCTCCGGCTTCATTCCGAGGACCCCTATCTTCATCCACCCCCCACCGGACAACTCCCCGAAAGGGAACTTTTCAACCCGTCTTTGATCGCTCCGTGTCGCTCTTTGTATGGCAGCCGGGTTGACCGCACAATCAAGAATGATCCGTATCAGGTGAGCATCTACGGCTGAGCAGAAGCATGGTGCGGTCAGAGAACCGGCAGGTACTGACGGCCCCCCTCGGTGTCGAACGCACGGCAGACATCCGGAAGGCACGGCCACGTTCAAGCTTACGTCCGAAGCCTCGCTCGCTTCGCTGCAGAGCTTCATCCAGGAGCAGTCCGGCATCGATCCGTCCGAGCAGGAGCGTAAGTCAGCGCTGGTCGGCAGACCGATAGGATCGGCTCCGTCCCGAGACAGGGGGCTTAGCGGGCGGCAGCTGACCTTGCGTCTCCTCTTTGGTTGCCATCGTCCGACTTCTTTGCTGGCCATCGTCCGCTGGACTGTGCTTGCCTTACTTCAGTCAAGACGGGCTATCCGCCCAAGACCCTCAGTCTGCACGGACAAGCGGGCGACCTGCCTGTCACCTCGCCCCCTCTCAACCTGAAACGGGGCGAGCAGATCGTCGTAGCCAGGCGGCCCGGATTCGCTTCAGCCTCTTCCGCAGCAGCGACGGCATCCAGCACCCGGCACCCTCCGTCTCAGACCGCCCCGGCCATTGCCACATTTTCCGCGCTGTCCTCCCAGCCCCCGTCGTCCGCCAGACAGCAATCCGTAGGATCAACAACGGGAACGGTCAAAGATGGCCAGGTCTCGGTCCGAGTGGCTGGCGCAGATGGACACCTGACGCTCAAGGTGGTTCCAGACGACAACTCGTGCCTCTTCAACGCGGTCGGCTTCCTGTTTGAACAACGGCTCGGGAGCGATGTGTGCCAGAAGCTACGGAGAGGTGGGTCAAGACCAAGGTCCACCTCCTATTGCGCCTCATTGAATCACCGTTTGAAGACATCGTTCGGTGCTCTTTCCTCGCCTTGACCTCGCCCTTCTCCCGCATACAGTCGTCGCAGAAGCCATCCGCGGGAGCCCCGACGAGTATCCCGACGTGGTACTAGGGCAAGTCCCGTCCGGATGCTCCCCTTCATCTCTTGAGTCAGTCACAGCAGGACTAACCTTCGGAACGACTGTCTCTCCTGGCTTGCCTCTGCTTTGACGATCAACAGACAGCCGCGCGACAGCTACATCACAAAGATCCAGTCGCCGCAGACTTGGGGAGGCGCCATCGAGCTATCGATCCTCTCGCGGCATTTCAAGGTCGAGATTGACTCGGTGGATGTGGCCTCAGGCGTGGTGCACAAGTTCGGAGAGGACCAGGGGTACGACAATCGAGGTATCGTCGTCTATTCGGGCATGTGAGTGACATGTGGGCGGAAGATTGACGTAGATCGTGTGTCTTTCAACCGAACCTATCGCTGACGGTCTATCAGCCTCCTCGTTGAACGACCCGCCGACACGTGCAGCCACTACGACGTCCTCGCCCTGCTGCCAGATCCCTCCGCACCCGCCGAGTTCGGCACGACGCTCTTTCCCTCGATCTCGCTGAGCGAGGCAGCAGCGGTCGACGAGAGCGCCGATCCCATCATCCAAGCGGCGAGGCAGCTGTGCGACGAGCTCAAGAAGCGGAGATACTACACCGACACCGCCACATCCACTCTCAAATGCAAGGTGTGCGGCCAGGGCGTGCAAGGCGAGAAGCAGGCGCTGCAGCATGCCAGACAGACGGGTCACGGTGACTTTGGAGAGGTCTGAGAGTCCAGAGAGGGTAAGAATCGAGCGAGCTCTATGGTGTGATTGCAAAGTTGTAGCAGCGGTGGTGGCGATGGACACGACGAAAGATTAGTGATGGTACAAAGTAGATCGATGCGAATCGCGCTTGCATGACTATGCGAGCTGCGCACTACTGCGGAGCGCACTGGACCCCTGGTCCGCCGCCCTGGCCGTACTCGTCCTCGTCCTCCCAGTCTTCGTCGTCGTCGTGCCCACCGGGAATGCGGGCGGTGTTGCTGCCAAACTGCTCGATCTTTGCCGGGACCGGGTCGACGGGATCCTCGATGGTGTCCTCCTTCCTTTCGGGGTCAGGGCGTTTCGGCGGAAGGAGGCTCTCGAGCACCTCTGCCACCGTCGCATTGGCACCGACCTGGGAGGCCGAGGCAAAGGGTTGCGAAAGCTGGATCTGCGCGTCGGTGGGGAAGTCGACCTCCCAGCGGATGTATAGGTCACCGCGGAACTGGGAGCGGTCCCTGTAGCGGGGCATGCCCTCGCCCTTGACGACGTCGACGTCGCGGGGCCTGGTGATGGCGGTCCGCGTGACCTGGATGTGTCGACCGTCGAGATGGGAGAGCACGGTGCGCGAGAATCCGAGCAGCGATTCGGAGAGCGTGAGGCGCACCGTGGTGAGCAGGTCGAGCCCCTTGAGCTGGAAGGCGTCGTGCTGCTTGAGCTGGAGCTGGATGATGATGTCGCCCGGCTTGACGCCCGGCTCCTGGTCCGCCTCTCCCTCAAAGATGATCTTCTGGCCGTCGACCATGCCCTTTTCGATCTGGACGTCGAGTTTCGCCTTTGCCTTTGTCGTCTTTTCGCCCTTGCACCGCCTGCAGCGGTCCTTGTCGCGGATCTTTTTGCCGTGTCCGCTGCAGCCGGTGCACTCTGCCCAGCTCTGTGCGATCATGCCATTGCCCATCGAGCGTTGGCTGAGGACGCGGCCCTGGCCCGAGCACTTGACGCAGTCCTTCTCCACGACGCCCGGCCGACCGCCGGTGCCCTCGCACGACGTGCAGAGAACATTCTTGGTGAGGTTGAAGTGGGCCGTCTTGCCTGTGTACAGGTCGGAGAGGGTGACCGAGTAGGGGATGATGTCGTCATCGCCGCGCGTCTTTCTCGGCCTCCTCCTCGGTGCTCCGCCGCCCATGCCTCCCATTCCGCCCATACCTCCCATGCCTCCGCCAAACATGCTAGCGAGAAAATCGTCCATGTCGGCGGGCCCGCCGCCCATCCCGCCAGGCCCCATGCCGGCATCTTCGCCGTATCTATCGTAGGCGGCGCGCAAGTCGTCATCGATCAGCGTCTCGTAGGCGTGGTTGATTTGGGCGAAGCGCTCGTTGGACTCCTCTGGCGGTAGGTCGGGGTTTTTGTCCGGGTGGTTGGCCAGCGACTGTTTGCGATAGGCCTTTTTGATATCAGAGGGTGAGGCATCCGGGGATACGCCGAGGATGTCGTAGAGACGGGTTGACTCGACCATGACGGGCCGATTGTGTTGTGTGGGGTAACTGAGGGAGAGGAGTGGAGGGGGGGGTGGTCGGTGGTCGGTGGTCGGTGGCGCAGGAGGAGCGAGAAGGGAAGCCAGGCTTTCTTCTCCCTGATTGTCGAGCGCGCTGCTCGTGGCTGAGCTACCAAAAAATATAATGCTGGCACAAAGCGCGGAACTCGGCCTGGCGCGTCTCCTCCACCGCCCACACGCTTGGCCCCTTTGGTGTTGGAGGCGAGAATTCTGGGCTTTTTCGACGGGTTGCGAGCGGCAATTCTGAATAGCGACCCGCCCTCCCTCCGCCTCCTCTTCACCCCTCCTCACGCTTCAGCTCCTGCGCCGGACCGCCAGCAGCCATCATGGCTGACTTCTACCTCCGCACCGCAGCATCGCTGGACAAGGTCGTCTCCAACACCCAGTCCGTCAAGGCCGCAGCCTCGCCCCACCACGACTCGAAGCGTGTCCTCGCCCTCCTCGTCAACACCTTGGCATACCGCACACCCTTCACGCAGATCCTTCAGCAGGTCGACGTCGCACATCTCGAACGCAAGGCCTTCCCAGATCGATCGATCAGCAGCGGTGAAGCCACAAAGAATGCCAAAGGCAAGACCCGCGCCAAGGACAACGGCAGGAGCAAGCAGCAAACTCTCCAGCCCGCTCCCTCGACCGACAGCAAGGAAGTCGGCAGCAGCAACGGCAAGCCGGCAAGGCCTGCGCCATCCACATCCACCGCCAGGCCAAACAATCACCCCACAAATGCCTCGCTCCTCCTCGTGCTCGCCCACGACCTCCTCTTTTCAGCACGCGGGATCCAAGCGGCCAAGAGCTGGCCGCCAAAGGTCGCCATCGAGCGTCACCGCGCCCGTCTCCACTCAGACCTCGTCAGGCTCCAGCTGCAAGCGGGAAAGGCGCGCATACAGGACCTCCGAGCGGGTGCTTTGACGGATAGCGAGGATGGCCGCTCCTTTGACGAGATCATCCGCACAATCCCGCGCTGGGCCCGCGTCAACGAGCTCAAGACCTCTGTCGAGTTCGTCAAGTCCTGGCTGTCCGAGAGAGGGTGGAAGGAGGTCGGTGTGGATGGTCAGCGGACGGAGCTGAAAGCAGGCAACGAGTTCGCCGTATCCAGCCTAGTCCCTTCGCTTCTTGCCTTTCCGCCCAAGGCCACTTCGACGCTGCTGGCTTCCGAGCTGTACAGGGACGGGCTGCTCGTGCTACAGGACCTGGCCAGTTGCATGCCCACGCAGATCCTCAACCCTCTCGAGTGGGAGGTTAAGGCAGCGGCAACCTCGGGATCAATGGGCAAAGGGAAAGACGGAAGCAAGAAGCGGAAGCGCAAGGCCGAAGGCGAGACGCTAGGCACTGTAGACGCCACCTCGGCACCGGGCAACAAGACGAGCCACCTCAGCGCTCTGATGCAAGGACAAGGTCATCTGACCGCGTTTGAGCGCTCGGCGCCTCGCTACAAGATCCTCACCAAGCTCCTCGGTCGCTCTGGAGCACTGGCCTCGTCCTCGTCGCCGTCGGCCTCGAAGGACAACAAATGGACGGCCAAGGCACAGAATGCCAAAGCGCTGGGCAACGTCACCACATTCAACCAGGACTTTCTCCAGACAGATCCGGAAGACGCTTTGTGGCAGGATGTCCGGTACATGCTCGTCGATCCAAGCTGCAGCGGGAGTGGCATCGTCAATCGCCTCGACTACCTCAAGGGAGACGACGAGGACGATGCAGAGGAAGTGGACGAGGTTGCCGCCGAGGATCCAGGAAGCGTAAAGGCTGGAAAGGACGGTAGGCCCACCGAAGAGGCAACAACAGACAACAAGGAGACAAGCGCGGCCGCGTCGCCGGACGAAGCGCAGGAACGCAAGAGCAAGAAGCAGCAACGGCTCGAGAAGCTGGCCGATTTCCAGCTTCTGATGATTCGTCATGCTATGCGATGTGAGTCGAGTTGGACTTCACCTTCGGCGTAGAGTTCTCTGCTCGTGTCTACGATGTTCTGACCTCCTCGAGCCCCTTGTCCCCTTGTCTCTGGCCGCCCGTCCTCCAGTCCCGAACCTCCAGCGCCTAGTCTACTCGACCTGCTCGATCCACGCCGAGGAAAACGAACACGTCGTGCTGCGCGCCCTCCAATGCCAAGAGGCGAGCACGCACGGCTGGACGCTGGCGCCTCGTTCGCAGGTCCTGCCCGGCTGGCCGGTCCGGGGCAAGGTGGAAGAATGCGAAGGCAACAAGGAGCTTGCCGACAGCGTCATCCGATGCATCCCGGGCGGAACACCCTTCGCCGAGGGGCATTTCCCCAACACCGAGAGCTGCAATGGCTTTTTTGTGGCCTGTTTTGTGAAGAACGCTGGCGAGCAGGTCCGAGAGGGCGTGGCGGACCTGCGTCAAGAGCAGCAGGTCGGAGAGGAGGACGGAGACCAGGGCGAGGGCGAGGATGAAGAGGCGAGAAAGAAGAGACGGAAGACCAAGGTGAACAGGAAGAAGGCGGAACAGAAGAAGAGAAAGGAAAAGGAGAGAAAGATGCAGCAGCAGCAGCAGCAGCAGAAGGAACGCGATAAGGCATGACGGGTCCATGAAAGACGTAGAGCCAATCGCCGTGGAGAGGGCCGCATCCATTGCATGGGCAACAGCCATACCGTCGCCACGGTGGAATCTGTTCGGACGGCCATGTCGACGTTGCTGCTCCTTCTTCAGGTCGACCGACCGTCTGTGGGTGCAGGCATGATAAAGTTCGAGCGCAGACCGTGACGATGATGCGTATGGACAATGGTGGTACAGTAGATCGTGGTACTGTACCTGAATAGGCCGAGGATGGACAAAGGGGAGCTTTGCCAGTGTTCCTGCCCTTGGATTTCTGTCGACGGCGGCATAACTCAGCCGGATAATGCAGGGTTTCGACACAAAGGGACTTTGTGCGAATATCTGCGTGCGTGCCCTTATATAGCGGCCCGCCATGCGACGGACTCGGGGCTGGGCGACGACGCTCTTTCCGCGAGAGGCGATGGGGAGCGGGAGCGGGCGCGAGGAACAAAGGGACTTGACCCGAGATGCGTGGCGACGCGTGACGCCGTTGCGGAGGGTCACGTCCGTCCGTCGGGCGCCATCTCTCGCGGGAGGTGTTGGACCCAGGTGTACCCTTGGCCCTCTTCCGTCGTACATGCGCTGCCAGCGCCGCTTCGACGTCATTGCATCCGAGAGGCGGGCCCAGGCCGCTTATATAGGTGAGTTGGTGGGCGGGTCCCTCTCGCCTCCGACACCTCATCAGCCCCCACTCATCCCACTTCCCCTCTTCACCTTCCCGGCGAAGGACCGTCGCTACCCCTTACGCTCTTTCCGACTCAAGCCCTAGACGCCTCCCACTCACTCTGGCAGCCTGCCCCCACCCTGATCCTCTAGTCGAAGTCAAGATGTGGCCTTCTTCGCTCCTTTGTCTCCTCTTTCACTCTTTCGTGCTTGGATGCAGTGGACTGCCGGTCAGCTCCTCGTCCTCGCCCACCGTCTCTACCTCGCTCGGGCCGATCCAGGGCGCTTCGCTCGACGCCAACGTGCAACGCTTCACCGTCCCCTTTGCCCAGCCGCCCGTGGGACCTCTCCGTTTCGCCGCGCCTCAAGCCGTCCAGCCCTGGAACTCGACCCTCGATGGCAGCAAGATGCCCTCCTCCTGCATGCAGTACGGCGGAGGAAGCGGCGGGAATGCACCGAGCGAAGACTGTCTCTACCTCACCGTCTACCGCCCCGCCGCCGCCACGTCGACCTCGAAGCTCCCCGTCCTCGTCTGGATCCACGGCGGGTCCTTTACCTTTGGCAGCTCGACCGCCGCAGGTCTAGACGGTAGCAAGCTCGCATCGAGCGGAAACGTCCTCGTCGTCTTCCTTCAGTACCGTCTCGGAGTTTTCGGCTTCCACCAGACCGAATCCACCCTCGACGAGTCCTCGACCGGTGGTGGCGCGGCAGCCAAGGTACCGGGCAACCAAGCGGTGCGCGACGTAGTCCAGTCTCTTAGCTTCCTGCGCGATCAGGTGGCATGGTTCGGTGGCGACCCCACCGCCATCACCGTGGCGGGCCAGAGCAGCGGAGCGCACATGGTGCGAACGCTGCTCACCCTTCCTTCGGCGCAGCAACTCTTCCGACGCGCCATCCTCCACTCCGATCCTGCCAACTACGGTCCCGCTTCTGCGCGCACCAACAACGCGCTCGGCTCCAGCGTAGCGCAGCAACTCGGATGCGATGACGGCGAGATCGCATGCCTTCGTTCCAAGTCGGCGGAAGATCTGCTCAAGGCCAGCGGGACGGCGGCCGCGCAGCTGCCGCAGGAGGATGGATCGATCGCGCAGGGCGAGCCTTGGCGACCTTTACTCGGCTCCTTCTTCCCCAACGGTCTCGAGACGGGCGGGAGCAGCAAGGAAGTCATCATCACGAGCGTCCAGAACGAAGCAGGGTCGCAGGTCGGTGCGATGCTCCAACCCACCCCTACCGGAGCGACAGCGGTCCGTCTGGACGAGTCGTACGGCGAGATGTCACAGGCCGATCTGCCGAAACCCGTGGTGCTCGGCATGATGTTCAACCAAGGTCGAGGCGATACCCTCTCCACCGAACTAGCCTACACCGCCGCCACCACCACGTCGTCGGTCGAGGACGGTCTACGATCCAACATCGAGCGCATCAGCACCGACGGTCTCTACCGCTGCGCAGCTTGGGACAACGCTTCGAGGCTTTCCAACGCCTACGTCGCTGTCCACCACACCGGTATCACCTATCCTTGCAACGACGGTAACGCCTACTGCGCAGCCAACGGCAGGGTGTGCCACGAGGACGACATTTACGCCGTCTTCGGTACGTCGTCGTCCGCTTCGATTCGTCAGTCGACCTACGCCAACGAGGTGAGGGCAAGGTGGCTCGCCTTTGTCAAGAGCGGCAACCCCAACACGCAAAAGTTCCAGGGATGGGGCAAAGCCTCTTCGGCAGGTGGTGGCAAGATCAAGATTCTGCAGCTGGGACAGAGAACGGGTGGACAGAGCAGTGTCGAGTCGGTGGACCAGGGCGTTTGCGGCAGCGTGTGGGGACGCAGCGTCGAGTTCGACTGGCAGCTTTACCGGTCGTAGTGGCGTCGTCGCTATAAGCAAGGACCCACGTATGGCCCGCAGACGTGTACACATCCTAGATAGCTTCCGGTACTGTTGAAAGGCAATGATTGATCATTTCGTTCGCTAGCGAAGAGTACGAGAACCCGGCGAGCTTGTGGCGCCTTCCTCTCACGTATCAATTCCCCGCATCTAGACACGCTGTAGGACCTCGATGGCCGCGACGAGGTCCTTGACCTTCTTGACCTGCTCCGCGCACCGTTCCGCCGTGACGGCGACGGTCGGGACATCGTGCTCGTCCTTCTTTCCCGCCTTCTTGCCTCCATCCCTGACCGGCGACTGCAACTGCGAGCTACCGCTCCTCGCCCTCTCGTCGTACTTGAGCATCGCCTCGACCGCCAACTCCATCTCCTCTACGTCCTGCTTGAACGCCGACTGCAGGCCAGACAGGCTGGCATCGATGACACCTTCGATCGATGCGCCTCCTTCCTTGTCCGTCGACGAACGAGTCGCGGGGACACTCTGTTGCGAGGGTGGCGCCAGCTGTGGCGTGAGATCGTCGGCGTCGGACGACGTCGCTTGCTGGTGCATCTCCATCAGGCAGAGGAGAATGAACCACTTGACGTGGATCGTCCTGACGTGTTCGGTGATGGTGTGGAGGCGGAGGAGGGCGGCGATCCGGTGCGCGGTGTCGCGCGAGCCCGACGCATGAGAGCCCGAGCGGGACGACGACGATGCCGCCTCGCGCTTGTCGTGCCTCATCAGCGAGCGGTAGGCGAACCAGGGCAGACCCTCGTCGTTGTCTTCAGGGGCGGCATCGGCGTCGTCGCTGCTCTCGTGCGTCGGTGCGAACAGGTCTGTCTGGCGGTAGAGCGCTGCGTTCCTCGGATCGTCGAGCCAGCCTCGCACCGTGGCAAAGGTGTCGTCCTCGCGTGCGAGCCGTCTAAAGGCGGACCGGACGCGGTTGGCGCTCGTCAGCTCGGCGGTGTACTGCTTGCGGACCTGGAAGGTCATGCCGTGGAGATGGATCGCGATTTCCTCGGTAGAGTATTGGCTGCTGTCGCTTCCTCTTCCGCTGCTGCTGCTGCCGAGGCTGCTACTGTTGCTCCCACTGGACCCTGTGATAAGCGCGAGGTGGGCGAGCAGTGACAGGGCGAGCATGCCCGGCTCGACGCGCTGCAGCTTGATCGTGAGGCACCGAACGTGCGCGAGGTCGAGGCTCGAAAGGCGGAGCGCTGTTCCGCGGACGACGGCGATGCGGTCCAGCAGATTGCGCCTTGCGTGAGCAAACATCAGGGCCAGGAGCGATGAAGCCGCCTCGACGCGGCGCTGCGTCGCCTCTTCGCGCTCCTTTTCGGCGTCGTCCCACCTCCATGCCAGCTGGGCGCGGCGCCATTCCGCCGTCGCTTCGTCCCGTTCGGCCTCGCCGGCGGGACTGTCTCGCCACCAAAGCGTCGGTATCGCGGCGGCAAAGGAGAAGGCGACGTCGAGCGCCTTTCGCACCTCGGAGCTGCCGACGTCGGAAACAAGCGCACCGCTCCTGACGTGCTGCCGCGATGGTGAGCTGAGCAGCCTGCGGCGCCTCTCGCTCGGCGGGAACTGCTCGACAAAGCAGCTGCGATGCTGTCCCTCGTCAGCTGTAGCTCCCGACTGCCAGAGCTCGACTAGCACCCGCAGCGTCCGCCATGCGCCTTCTGTCAGCCGGAAAGCGGCCCGCCCTCGATTGCTGTCGTTGCCGTCGCTGTCGACGTCGCCGTTCGCATCGTCTTCGATGATGTTGCCATCCCTTCGCGTGGAAGCTCGCGTTGTGCGGCTGCTTTTGAAGGAGCGTGTGCGGGCCGCTGCCGCCGCTTTGCGACACCTCGAAGTGCGATTGTCGCCGCCGCGGTCAGACGAAGCGTAGTCATCGCTGACGTTCATCGATTCGTCGCCGCCGGAGTCGGCATAGGAGTCGGACGAAGCCGGAGCTCGTGGGATGCGCCGCTGCTGCTGCTTGCTAAGTCCTGAGCCGAGCCGCGATGGTGGCCATGGAGACCGAGCCTCCACCTGTTCAGCGACGGTTCTGCGCTCTCGCTCCGACATCCAAAACTCGTCTATGAGCCGGCGCTCTTGCGATCGAGGGTTGAGCGGTGCCGTCTGCCCTCCCGAGAGGAGGTCCCAGACGTCTTCGGCCGTCTCGAAGCGCTCCTGCATCCAGCGTGCCAGCGGCGTGCTCTCGTCGCACTCCTCGGGTGGTTCCGATGCGGCGGCAGCGTTCCGAGTCGACCACCTTGCCGCCTTGTTGGGGCCGCTGCCCGACGATGATGCATCCTTTTCGGCGTGGGACGGGAGGCAGGCGAGCACGTATCTGGCCAGCCTGACATCCTGCTGGGCGATGCGGTCGGCCGATGCTACGGTAGGGTGGAGCCAGCTCTTGCCCAGCTGCAGCAAGAGGCGCGAAGAGGTCGATACGGCATACTGAGAGGGGCGATGTTTCGATCTCGATAGCTTCGAACGACGCCGTGGCGCTGCTTCCGGACGGGCAGGATCCCGGTCCAGCATCACCTTGGAGGTGGAAGCGGTCGGCGCCGGATGGGCGGGGAGCGAGCAGAGGCTGAGGGCAAAGACCTTGCGCATCTGGGACTCGCTGGGGCGGATGGACTCGGCGCGCAGCTCGTCGATCAGCGAGATGGCGTGATCGTACTGCTCCTCGTCGAAGCAGTCCTCGACTAGGCGGTGGAGACCATGGGGAAGCTGCTGGATCTTTGGTGGTGCTTGCACGTCTGGCGCTTGCTCGACCACCTGCATCGCGAGGCAGAGGTGCACCGACTTCGGAGCTGCGGTGCTCGAGAGGCGGAGCTGCCGAGCGAAGTGCTTCTCGAGGAGGGCAGTGCTGCTGATGGGTGGTGGTGGTGGTGTGGGTGGTGGTCGTCGTCGTCGCCAAAGTGGATACCCGAGATGCGTTCGGGCCAACGCCCAGAAAAGAGGGAAAGACGACGCAGGACATCCGAGACCCGGCGCAGCGCGGCGCGACGGCCCCAGTCTCAGCGAGCGCGGACAGCGTACGAGGTCACAACCCTTTGCGCCTTACCCACCAGCTCCCTCTCGCGTCTGTGTCGCAGGGGTCAAATCAAAAACAAGTCAGGCCGCTCAAACGGGCTCTGGATCCATCTAGGTGTTTCGCATTCCCAAGGATGTGCGCAAAAAAACCCCAAGGAAAGCGGTATGTGCGCCGGGTAACGTACTGGCGGCGGGATGGGGATCGCGCGCCGAATATGAGGCGGATAGGAGATGAGGTAGCGAAGCGAAGAAAAAGCAAGAGAAAGAGAGAAAACAGAGTGTAGTATGAAGACGTCAAGGCCATTTGGAACGGATCATGAGTTGAAGAAGCATCGGTACAGGTGTGCGTGTAGGGCTTTAGCGCGTCGCGGAAGATCGAAGGGGGTGGGATAGGGAAGAAAGGTGAAGGACATCCCAAGGCTGGCCTTCGAGATTCGAGCCGACCTATACGGAGGGCGAACCGGAGAAACGAAAGAAAGAGTTCGGCAGGCGTGTAGGGCCGCGACAAGGACTATTCGAGAGAAGACAGAATTAACGCGAGGCGGGAAAAGGGGGTGGTCGTGGGGCGCGCAGACAATGTTCACCGTTGGATGATAGGTAGGAAGGGATTGAAGCGCGAGTGCGGGCAGAGCGGAATAGAGCATCTACTCGTCCTCAATCTCGGTTCGGGGCTGGAAGGCCCAGAGCTCCTCGCCCTCGGCGTTCTTCTCGTGGACGATGGTGAGGCGCTGCAGGTTCATGAAGAAGTCCTCGAGGATCGGGTTCTTGACCGAGCGCTGGCGGCGTCCGAGGTTGTCGAGCCACGCCCAGCTGTTCATGATGTAGTAGACCAGGCCGATGATGACGGTGACGCCGAACGAGAAGATCCAGACGCGGACGACGGTGACAATGTCGGTCCATCCACCGTGCGGAGCGGTAATCGGGTTGCGGTTGGGCGCTCCCGAGAGCCATCCGAAGAGGCAGAAGAGTGAGGCAATGATGTCGACGGCCAGGACGGCGCCGACGAGCTGCCACGAGGGGAGCGTGATGTCCGACTCGCCACCGCCGAGACGGGTGATGAAGATGAGCCAGTTCTCGGTCAGGGCGACCTCGAGGTAGAGGATCTCCTGGGTGTTGCCGAAGTTTTGGATGACACCGCCGTTGTTGAGGAAGAGGGTTCCGCGGAGGATCCAGGTACCGGCGGCGAGCAAGATGCCGAGGACGACCGAGATGATCCAGATCTTGGGGAGCTGCCACTCGACCGGCTGCTTGGCGTGCGGGGCGTTGTCGTAGGCGATGGCAATGGTGGCGACGTCGGCAAAGAGCGCAATGAAGACGATCAGGTTGGAGCGAATGACCTCGTCGAGGATGAGGATCGAGAGGACCAGGTAGATCTCGAGGTGGAGGCAGAGCGAGATACGGTACTGGATGTAGGCCTTCATGCGGTGGAAAATCTGACGGGCGACCTTGATGGACGTGATGATGGTCGAGAGACCCTCGTCGAGGAAGACGACGTCGGCGGCGGAGCGGGCGGCGTCCGAGGCACCCTCGACGGCGATACCACAATCGGCCTTCTTGAGCGAAGGGGCATCGTTGACACCGTCACCGGTCATCGCGGTCAGGTGTCCACGGTGCTGAAGCATCTCGACGACCTGATACTTGTGCTCGGGGAAGACCTCGGCAAAACCGTCGGCAGCCTCGACGAAATCGTGGATGGCCGAGCCGGCCATGCCTCCGGAGCCGATCAGGCGGTGCGAGTCGTAGACCTTGGTGCCGAGCGCGAGCATCTTGCAGGTCTCCTTGGCGATCGCGACGGCGTCACCGGTGAGCATCTTGACCGAAACACCAAGCGTCTGGGCCTCGGCGATGGTAGCGGCGGTGTCGGAGCGCGGCGGGTCGAACATGGGCAGGAGACCGAGGAGCTTCCACTGGCCGTCGGTGTTGATGGCGACGCCGAGCGAACGGAAACCGCGCGAGGCGAAGTCGCCGGCGACCTTGCGGTACTGCGAGGCGGTCTCGGCGTCGGGGGCACAGAGCTTGAGGATTGCGTTGGGGGCGCCCTTGGCGGCGATGTACTGCTTGCCGTTCTTCTCGACCTCGGCGGTGATGCGCTTCGAGACGGGGTCGAAGGGGGTGAACTTGTGCGTGGTCCAGCCGGAGGCGAGCTCCTCCTGGGCGGCGGGGTAGTCCTTGAGCGTCGAGATGGTAACCTTGTCGATGGGGTCGAGCGACTTGACGTTGTGCGACGAGGCGAGCGCGGCGACGACCATCATGAAGTTGACGTCGACGCCCTCCGAGGTGAAGGGCTCGTGAATCGAGAGCTTGTTGGCGGTCAGGGTACCGGTCTTGTCGGAGCAGAGGACGTCGACACCGGCGAGCGACTCGATGGCGGTGAGCTTCTGGACGATGGCCTGTCGCTTGGCGAGGTAGGCGGCTCCGACGGCCATGGTGGTGGTGGTGACACAGGGAAGACCGACGGGGACACCAATGATGAGGAAGACCAGGGTGTAGCTGAGCAGGTTGTTCTCCTTGGGCGTTGAGATCTGCGTGTTGCGGAAGAAGCCTCCGATCCAGACGGCGAGCAGGAAGACGAGCACAAGGACGAGGAGGGCCATGCCGATCGAGCCCATGACCTTCTGGAAGTGTCCCTCGCTCTCGCCGCCGAGGACGAGCGCGGCGGTGCGTCCGACGAACGTCTGCTTGGCAATGTCGGTGCAGAGGACGTATCCCTTGCCGCGCTTGCATCCGGTCGTGTAGAAGACAGTGTCGCCAATGTGCTTGTCGACGGCGAGCGACTCTCCGGTGATGGCAGACTGGTCGCACGCGATGATAGCGGGGCCCTTGTCGATTCCTTGGTCGTCGTCGTCGCCTGCTCCGCCGGCGCGTCGAGAGGCCTCGGCCTTCTCGCGGATCGCGGCGGCCTGGAAGCCGTCCTTATCGTCGTACTCGGCGAGCAGGCGTCCGTCGCAAGGAACGGTCTGGCCGTCCTCGATGACGACGATGTCTCCGGGAACCAGGTCGCGGGCCTCGATCTCGACCTCCTTGCCGTCACGGACGACGGTGGAGCGAAGCGCGATACCGGCCTTGAGCTGGGCGACAATGTCACCGGCCTGCTTCTCCTGATACCAACCGACAAAGGCGTTGAGCAGCAGAATGCCAATGATGACACCAAAGTCGATCCAGTCCTCAAGACCGGCGGCGAGGACGACGGCAATCTCCATGACGTAGAGGACGGGACCGCGGAAGAAACCGATAAATTTGAGGAGCATGTTCTCCTTGGGCGACTCGAGCTCGTTGTAGCCGAACATCGCGCGACGCTTCTGAACGTCGGCCTCGCTGACACCGCGGAGCATGTCGGTCTCGAGCCTGTGTCGGGGGCGGGAACGGGAAGAAGGGGCGAAGCGTAGAGTGGTCAGCTACGTGTGCGGCGAAATTTAGGGCAGGCTCGCGAGACGGAGGACATCTGCCAACGTCGTATGGGAACACCGAAGCGCTGCTACATCCACGATCGAGGTACACACGGCGGAAAACCGGTACAAGGCGGCCGCATACATGCGATCACCAGGGTGCTGCGTTCACCGTACGACCCGGCCCTTTCCCTCGCCACGGTACGGCCCCCTCCTGAGAAGATGAAACAGCAAAGAATGACCGTCGAAAACTCACCAGGAAGCGGGAACCTTCTGCGAGAGCTCCTCGGCCTCGCCGTTCTTGTTGACGCGGGTCTCGGTGACCTTCCAGGGCATGAGCCAGTTGCGCTTCCTCACGATGCGCGACCCATCTTCCTCACCCTCGTCGTTGGCGCCGGCCTTCTGAGCGCGGATGAATTCGACGAGGGTCTGGTATTCCTCATTGGCGGAGCCCATCGAAGGACCTTTTTCGTTGCGGACCTCCTGGGTGGCCGAGCTGTCAGACATCTTGGGCGGTGGGATTCCACTCTCGTGTGCTGGCCAGGTGGTGGTGGTGGTGGTGGTGGGGGTGGTAAGCTGATTTATGAAGAATCAACCCTCTGGTCGATAAAGATCCGCGCAGACACGCCATGCAACGCAGCAAGAGCGTTGATACGATGGAGCGGGGATAGAGAGGGGAGAGAGACGGTCGAGGAGTGGGGAGAAGCGAAGCGCGCAAACAGGAAAGGGGCAAAGGGAGAGGGGAAGGGAGGCCTTGACGGGATGGTGGTGGTCGGAGGGGAGGAACGGGGAAAGGAAGACGAGGAAAGGACGGAGGGGAAACAAATACGGCGAGGGGAACGACGAGGGAGGTGTTATGAAAAGGGCGGGTGCGGATGGAGGGCTTGGGCCGGGCCTGAGCCGTTTGCGGCGGCGGCAGGAGAGCAGCGGGCAGAGGACTAGCGCAGGGTGGGGACGAAGGGCAATCGGAGCAACCGCCAGTCCGTCTCCATCTCCTGACGCAGGCGGGCCAGCGGCAGGGCAGGGGGAGGCACGCCGTCGACCCAATCGGACGGCGGGCGGCCAGGCGGACGGCAAATAACACGCGTCTCCCTGGGAACCTGTCCTCCCTTTTCTACCACCATCTCCTTGCCACCATGGCACTCCATCTCTTGTGTTGATGACCACACCAAAAAGGCAACTACATGCAATGCACAACTAGTCTGGCTTGGCAAGTCCTCCACAGCTGCCATAGGGGTCATGGAAGATCAGGGGGACATTCTAGGCCTCAAGACTGCTTGGCTCAGGCAGGGAGGGATCCAGTGCAAGTGAGTTGGTCATTGTGGGTGGCTTGGCAGTCTCAATGGGTGGTGAGCTGCTCTCCTGTGGCCCTGCTGATCATCTGGTCCTTGCAGATGGAGCGGCAGTTGCCTGGCTTGGCAATGGTCTTGAGTGGTGAGGCACTGCAACACTTCTTCTTGTTGGCAAGCTCAGCTGCATGATGCCAAGTCTCAGCTGCCTTGAGCAGCTTGCACCAGACAAGGCTGCCCTTTCTCTTGTCTATGCTGCCCTGCAGTTTGCACAGGAGGTGGTCAAAGCAATGCAGAGTTGTTGGCATCTCAATGTAGGGTCCCTTGATGGCTTGTGATGGCATCTGCAGGTGTGCTGGCTTGTATCTGGGGAGCATTGAGAGCACCTTGTTGGGGTTTGGCAGCACTGTGAGGCCAACATTGGCAAAGGCCTTTTGGATGGTGGTCTTGCTGATGGTGTTGTGAGCCTCTGCATAGAGCTTGGCAAACAGAAGCTGGTCCACCTTCTTGTTCCCTCCAATTGCTGCAACCTGGTGGCTGTAATTGCTCTTGATTGGACCAAAGATGCCAACATTGAGGGGCTGGATGATGTGGGTAGCATGGACAGGGAAGCAGACTGGCTCAATCCAAAGCGCCCAGCACTTGTTGCAGAAGTCAAGGGACACATGTGAGGCATGGCCATCAAGGAGGAGGAGGCACCATTTGCCAGATTGTGCGCCTTTTGGCTTCATTGCTGGCTCAAAGACCCTCTCAAGCCACTCAAGGGTAAGGTTGTTGTTTGTCCAGCCCTTGAGAAAGACAGCAAAAATTCCAGTTGGGCCCTGGGCCCTCCATGCGGTGGTGGTCCCCAAGGTGATGCCACTGCCCATACCAGATGATGAGAGGGTCCAAGAAGAGGCCACTCAAGCTGACACACTCAATGATTGTTGTTGACTCTCAATTGCCAGGCTGGATGTGAAAGGCATTCTTCTTTTCTGCTGGCACAACAACCTTTTGCCTCCCTGAGAAGCCCATGATCATGCCCATCTTGTCCATGTTGTACAGCTGGTCCTGTGCAATGTTGTACTCCTTGATGGTGCAGGAAAAGACTTTGTAGAAGGCAGCAAGGTTGTCAAGCAAGGCACTGTCCATTTTCTGGTTGTCAAGGGCTTGGTCATACTTGCTCTGGAGCAACAGGTGCCACAAGAGGAAGGCCGAGACCCAGTTATTGCCCAGCACAGTCACTCTGTGGTGGCTGTCAGCTTCAATGGGTGCCTCAATGGTACCTGCATACTTGCAAACCATTGTTGGTGTGAGCAGGAAGCCCTGGTTGGTGCAGCACTCAATATGGAGAGCAAGAGCAGTTTCTGCAGCTGGCAAGAGGGCCTGCTGCAAGCCATGGGCTGTTTGCCTTGGCTTGGTGCCCTGCTGCCTGGTCTGCAGCATTGATCTGGGGACACTGGCAGCTCTGGCTGCTTGGACAAGGTTCTGGTACTTGCCAGAAGAGAGGCCCTGCAAGGCCTCCATCATAGCAGTCTCCTTCTTGTCAAGCTTTGCTGCCTCTTTGTGGATGGCTTGGCAGTGTAATGGTAGGACTGTGTGGCACGACATGATGGCAGAAGAGCAGTGAAGAACATTTTGGCAATGGTGGAGTCAGAGAGAGGAAATAACAATACAGGAGGAGATGGTCATCAATGAGAGAGATGGTGTGCCATGGTGGTAGAAAAGGGAGGACAGGTTCCCAGGGAGACGCGTTACGCGAAGCGCATCAAAGCACGCATGCTGCTTGCCCGTGGCTAGCGCATCCCCGCCGGAACCTGACCTGCTGCCCCCTCTCGTCAACCAGGTACTTGGGCAATGCAACCCCAGCTTGACGCAAAGACAGTGCCGCAAATTCAAGCACGAAGCACGTTTCCGCGAGACAGGTGCAGGCAAGCCGGGCCGTATTTTGTTTTCGCCTCGCCTTCGGTCTTCGGGCCTCGAAGCCGTACGATAGCTGTGGGCCAAGGGGAGGCGGGGAGCAGCGGACCGACTTTTGGCCCGATCTTTCGTCAGACGTCGCTTATACAAGGTTGTATTGTCGATTAGATCTAGAGTACAGCACTGTATTTCCTACTCTATCGCTGGTTGATATACGTACAATAAGAACCAATGCAATACAAACCCATCAGGATCGCCGGCCACCTCTGCAAGGTAGACGGACAGGCAGGCATGGCAGAGATCCTCGGTGCGCGCCGGTTGCGGAGAGCAGCGCATCGACGTGCCGTCAACCCTTGATACATAAGCCCGACGCAGAATTCGCCTATCTTCGTCCTTTTGTGTGCAAGAGACGGACGATGTCGATCTCCTGCTGCCGCTGGGCCCTTCTTGAATGGCGACAACCTGCAGGCATGGTGCGTCCCTCTCATGCTCGCTACTACAGCGCTCCCGTGAAAGCGTCCAGACGGTGCCGACTACAACGAGCGGGTCAGAAGGCGGGCAGAGCGTTTCATCGTCATACAGTCTACCTAAATGAACGGATCGTTTTGATGGTGCCGGTGTCCATGACAGCGAGGTCGGACTGACGGGTTTCTTCCAGCCAACCCGTCGACGGACACCATGGCGAGGTGCAGTACAGTAGTCGTGAGTAGAGGGATCCTCGAGAGTTTGCGACGAACCAGGCCCTTGCCTCGCTGCAGTCTCGCTCGTCCGCCCGTCCATCCGCGATCCGACAAGTTCCCTCTCGCCTGGAAACCATGTGAGGGCAGAGGGCGATCTTCCGCACCTCCGAACGAACGGTCCCAAACTTCTTGCCGGTCTTTGAACGAATCAGGCCTGGTCTGACCTGGACGGCACGGGTGTAAGTACCAAGAGAAGCCGGTGTCTCTGCATCCGTCAAAGGCGTACGTACGGAGAGACAGAGGCGACATCCTTGCGCTTGCCCGCGCGAGCGGATGAGCTTCGTTCGGCATCGATGACCCGGCGTGCTGTGTGGACGGCGACGGCGGCTCCCACTCGTTCGCTGCCGCTTTCGATCATCCTGCATCTGACCGCAGGGTCGAGTAGGGGACGTTCAGACCGTTACAGGAGGAACCAACGCCAGGGTGGTTGTGGCGATCCGCACTTATTTTGTACATACGTCCAGCACCAAAAGGGATGCTACTGACGCTGCCACCGCTAGGCTGTCCTTCTTCGTCTGGACGACTCCAAGACGTCCTTGGCAGCTAGCCTCACTCGAACCTGTTCTTCTAGCGTCGCTCCTCGACGTCTATGTAACGTGGCGCGCTCGCTGGCTAGCCGCCGGGCCGTGGACCAATCAAACCCCTGCCCATTGCATCCCCCCCAACGCCTCTCTGCTCGCTTGAGCCTGAATCACACTTCGGCCGATGGAGTTGGTACTTGCGAGCATTCTTGCTCGCCTGAACCATGACAGCGTGTGGACGAGCCGGTGCGAGACCCCGGCGGGACAAGAGGCAGATGCGCGGGTGAACTGGAACGGAACAGAGCCTGCCCCATCACGTCCGAACGCAGAAGATCGAGAACAATCATTCAAGGTTTCCAGCGCGGCCAGAGGTCCATGTCTCTTCCGACCTCCTCTGCGTCCGGACGGATTGGTCCGACGTAGAGCAAAGCCGGCGATCATCAGAGGGACCGACTCTCTGATTCGTCGGAAAGCCACGCACCATCGTCCTTCCGCCGGCTACGTGACTCTCTTGTTTCCGGGGTACGGTTCTGACCTCTGATTCGTGTTCTCCTCTTCGAGAGGAAGGTCGTTTGTCTCATGGCGAAGAGGAAGACGGAGCCGAACGGCTAACCATCTTCGAGCGCAGTGTATGTACTGCAGCCGGTCTGAGCGTCCTCGTTCCATGACGCCATCACCATCTGAGACTACCAGATAAAGGCAGGCGGGAATCTCTCCGACTTGAGAATAATAATGCCGGGAGTGGTCTTGGTGACGATGAGAGTTCGTGATAGGACGCAGGAAGGGTCCGGTACGAGGGGATAGAGAACTTCCGCGACCGAGTCGGTCTGGCGAGGACGATGCTCAGCCGTACTTGCCGCAGTCGTCTCGACCTCGAGTGCCCGACGGACCGGCCATCTCCCAAGCACGAGCTTGGCGTCAAACAGGGGCGACCTTCGACACATGCCCTCTCGCTTCCCCGATTCACCTTGACTAAGGCGCAAGGAGGGTAGGCGGGCGCTTCGCTGTCTATCGTCGCAACCCGACGCCGACTTACGGACAGGGGAACGGAATGACCTGGGCGTCACCAAGTCGACCGACGTACGGACAAAAAAAGAATGATACGGGGTCAACGAGAGGGACGGAGGGGAGAAGAAGGTGTGATATATCGCAACCCTCGAGCGTTCAGAGGCAAAGGTCGTCTACGCGTCTCGAAGGTTCTTGGCGCGTCGGGGCGCTTTCCAAGGCCAAGCATCTCCCTCTTGAGCATGTTTGATACCCTCGTGTGTGCATGTCACTCCGTAGTCGACGGAGGGCAGACAGGATGGTTGAGCGACCCGTCGAGCGATTTCGGTACGGACATAGGACTACGTCGAGCACGAAACTCGCCAATCTGGCCTACGTTAACCGCAGTCGAGCTCAGCACGCGAGCCAAACCAACTAATCCAGTCATCCACTTGTACGCCTGTCTTGGATTCGTCGACGGGAGGAGCAGGGACGCTCGACGATCAAGGAGCGCCAAGACGGATTTGGAGCAGCTCCACCGTCCCATCGCAGACGGGGTCGTGCACTGACGGGAAAAAGGGCAACGGCTCCACCGCCAGCCCCTCGAAGCCATCGCCGTCCGGCGGCGGGTGCATGTACTTCTGCCTGATGGGTATCGCTTCGATCTCGAGACATTCGTTGTCTGTCCGGCGAGGGTGGCATCAACACAGTTGGATCTCTTTGAGTCGGAATTCCAGCGCATATAGCGACGATCGAGGACAGTCGAGGGGGAAATAGTCGAGAGTAGGAAAGAGAAGACTCACCGAGCGCATCACGGAAAGACTTGTAGGTCGTCGGGTTTCGTATCGTAGAGGATATCAGCGCCTTTGCATCGCTGCCACCGCCGTCACGAGCCGCCTGTAGCGCAGCGCGGACCGTGCACGCCAGCGGACCGACTAGGTCGGGATCGTAGACAACGTCAGCCGCCAACACTAGCGTCGGCTTCACCTTTCGTAGGAAGCCGAGGAGGTCCGGTCTGTCTTCGTCGCAGGGGACATCATTATCTTCTTTGTCGTAAGCCATGGACGACGAAGTAGAGCGAGCCAGAGCTTGCAGATCCACCCAGTCGAGTGCGTGAAGGTGTGCTGCCGACTGCGAGGTGTCGAGTCCGTCTGCGAAGGTGTGAGGCCGGAGTAATGTCAGAGGACAGGGACCAGTCGGTAAGCTCGTGCGATCATCGCGACAGAACGGGTCCGGTCAGGGCCATCGAATTGCCGCTATACTCACTCAGGCGAAGCGTCTCATCTAGCCTCTCGAGCACTGGGCCGGGCATATCTGTCAGCCACGTCTGCCTCCTCTCCTGCGACGATCCGGCCTCGCACCTGGCGTTGGCGAGCGTTTGCTCGGTCGCACAGACGGCACCTAGCAGCCCTGCGCCGCTGCCCAGCTCGAGGACGCGGGAGCCGGGAGCGAGGATGAGGTCCGGGTGGACGAGGAGGTAGTTTGCCAGCCTCAGGCAGGCTTCCCACGTCTTGAGGCCCGTCGTGCCCTTGGATATGGCCGAGCCTTCTTCGCGGATCGTCACAGCGGCGTAGTCGTGCGGCAGGTCGGAGGCAGGCGTGACGATGTTGGCGCTGCGTGGGGACGACGAGGTGGCCTGCCAGAGGTACGTGACATGCTCGCACTCGGGCGGCATCATCCAGGAAGCGCCGTCTCCTGTAGCCGGGCCTGCGCCGTTTGCCGAGCCGTAGGCCATGAGCTCGACGTAGCGTTCGAGGAGGTCGGCGTCGACCTCTGGATACTCTGTCTGTTCCACGTCGCCTCTGTCCTTGAGCGCTGCTGACTCGATGTCGACGGCATCCTGCAGGCGTGCTACAAGTTCGCGAAGGAAGGCCTTTTCGTACTCGTTGGTGGCGCTGTACAATCGTATGGATGACGAGGCGTCGAAAGGGGTGTATACGTCCGTCCGGGGGTGGGAGAGGAGGTCGGAGTAGATGGTGGACTGGATGGCGAGGAGGGACTGCGGGTCTAGCCACCGGAAGCGCTGCGAGCGAGGCGGGAGGCGGGCTGCGTACTGGATGAGGAGGAGACGCCGTGCGAAGCGCTGCTGGTCTTGTCTGGATGCCGAGAGCGACATGGCGAGCGGAGGGCGGACTGGTTGAGCAGAGACGACCATGGTGGGCCTTGACGTAGCAGGAGGAAGAAGGCGGAGAAGGTGCGAAAGGGCTGCCTCTTCCCTGCCTCCACCTTTTTGCGTCCTTTTTCGCCGTGATTTGAAAGGGCCCTTTTTTCGGCGGTGAATTTAGGCGCTGCGTCGCGTAGGCAGCGCTCAGCACAGGCCAACGCCGAGAACAACACGCTGAACAACACGCCGCTCCCTCACTCACCGGCACCCAACACGCCGCCACCACCATCATCACCGCCCGGCAAGCCTTTCGCGCAGCCCCTCCTTTTCCCTGCTACGCGCCATACGCAGGCCCGCACCCGCATGGCAATGTCGGACCGCTCGCGTCCTCGGCGCCCGCGCAACACAGTCGACTACTCCGAGGACATCGACGTCGACGACGAGCCCGGCCCATCGAGGCCCACCGCCAGCGCGCGCAGCGCACCGGCCGCTACAAAGCTGTACCAGATCGCAGCCATCACCCAGCTTGCAACCGATGAGCCAGAAGGTATCAGCTCCGCGGTCGATGCACGCTCTTCGGCCGCCAAGCTCGACCAGGTAGGCCGTGGGATCCTCTCGCGCATCGAAAAGTCGCTCCGGCTCGCAAAGCATCCGGCGACGGGCGAGGCCGAGGCTCGCCAGGCGCTGCGCCTCGCCACGCGCCTTATGGCCTCGCAGAACCTCACGCAGGCAGACCTCATCACCTCCGAAGACGCAGAGACCGCACAGAGCCGCGCAGGGATGAGCCAGGTCGAGATCATCTCCACCACCGGCTCCATGGTCCGCAACGAGAGCTGGGCCAACCGCATCGCCATCGCCATCAATCTCTTCTTCTCCGTAAAGGCCTACTCGACATCACACGTGGGCAGGCACAAGCTCACGTGGACATTCTACGGCCTGGCCATCAATACCGTCGCAGCCGCTACGGCGTTCGAGATGGTGCACAACCAGGTCCTCACATGGGCGGCCGACAACAAGGCGGCAAAGGGAAAGACGGGCAAGCACTCGTACTGCCAAGGCGTAGCGGCGGGCCTGATAGACATGGCGAAGAAGGAGAAGAAGGAGGAACTCCGGCTCGCCATCAAGGCCGAGAAGCAACGGCTCCGCGACGCGACGCGCAAGGAGAAGGCGGAGCGAGAGCGCGAGATCGAGAGACTGCAGGGCCCCGCCGTCCAGCAGCCGGCGACGGCGCCACGACAGGCCAAGGTGCAGGAGGCCGAGCCGGAGGACGAGGCGGTCGATGTCAGGGTGAGCTCGCAACGACCGGCAGCGCAGAATCACAAGAAGCGATCGAGGCTGACGGCTTGTGTGTCCGGGGTCTTTCCTCTATCGGCAGCCGTTCAAGCGATCGCCGTCCTCGGGCCGCGACTTCTCCACCGCCGGCAGCGGGCGTCACCAGGGGCACCGCCAATCTAGTCGACCACCGGTAAAGGCAGAACGCTCGGACCACGGCCTGAAGAGGAACGACTCATCCAGCAACTACGACGATGACGATGACTACAGCGGCGCCGCGGAGGGAGGCTACGATTTCCCAACCCTCTCTTCCGAGATGGAGGTCAAGGTATGTCAGCCTCCACGATGCAATGGCGTTGCGATCGTTTGACACTGATTGATCCTGCCGCTTGGGCCCTTGCTTCGCCCCCTCCCGGCAGCCGGATTTCGACGAAGAGCTAGAACCAGACATCATCGACCTGACCAACGACACAGACGACCAAGACTCGAAGCGTGAGGTAAAGATCACGGCGGAGCAGCTCAATGTCAATCGCGAGAGGGACGTCGACGAAGCGGAACAGGCGAAATGGAGGGACTCGGGCCAGTTGATACAGTTTCGACAGGTGAGCAGCGTCCCTCGCCTCTTTCCTTCGCCCGTCGGTGTTGAAGCTAGAATGGCACGCTAAGGTATCGCAAAGCATGGCCTCGCCCCGCGCTCGACGACGACCACCAGAACGCCGAAAAGATCGGTAAGTCACCGTCCACCGTCTCCCTGCGTCTGGCTCCGCACTACTGATCACCAACGTCGACTCCTCCCTCTCTGTCGGTACAGCTGACGACTACCTCAAGAGCGTTCACGGCGACCTAAAACTCCGGAAATGTCAGGCCAATTCCTACATGTACGTCTAGACCCATGCTCCTGCGACTCTTCGGTCCAGACTCGGCCTCTGACGTCTCTTTCCTTTCGAGACGCGACAGCAAAGACGCCCAAGCCTACGAACAAGGTCGTCAAGATGCTAAAATGATCGACGTCAAACGACGCAGGATCGGAGGTGGTGACGGTTGACGGACGCCGTCCTTTCTGACCGGTGTCGACACGGACAGAGCGAGCATGTGATTCTCTTGGATATTCCTCTGTGCTGCTGTACTTAAATATACCCGCGGGCCATAATTTCCGCACCCGGCCCTATCGTCCTATGCCTCCCTCTTTTGGTCGGTGCACATCATATCTGCTACCAACCTAACTCCCTCCGACTCTTTCCGCCTCTCGAACGCCTTGGTCAGGACGCGGAGTATGACGACCAGACTATCCTTGTCCTTCCTCCTGGTTCGTTCCTTGTTCGTCACCTTGTCACCGCCCTTTCTTGGCGATGGCGACGAGGCAGCGCCCTTCTCTAACCCTCGAACGATCTCGAGCACGTCGTATAGCCTGCGCGCATCGACGACGTGATCCCACCTTGTCAGCATCTTGACCAACAGTGCTATCGTCTTGATGTCGGGCTTGAAGTCGTACTTCGCTTGTAGGTCCTGCAGGCCTCGGAGGAAGCGTTCTAGGCGTTGCGAGCGCGTGAGACGTTTATGTTTCAACCTCTGCCTACCCTCTTCCTCAGACAGGGCGGCATCGGTAGCGATGGAACCTCGACGCAACGCTACGTCGCGTATCTCGATCGCACCGGCGATCAAGGCGTTGAAGATGCGTGTACGTCCCGGATCCTCCTCGACGTCGGGGGGAAGCGAGGAGAGGAGAAGTCGAGCGAGACGCAAGCCAGTAGTGGTGTCGCCGTGCGAGATGAGGCAGCTGAGGATGGCGAGCTGGCTCGCTTCCGTCAGGTCCAGCAGCGTCAGGGAGCAGGAGACGTGCAGGAAGACGAGGTCTTCGCGGATCAGCGCGACGTTGTCGTGCGCGGCGTGCGAGAGCATGCGGCACGAGACGGTGTGGGCCGTCGCAGGACCGAGGTGTGGCGAGTTGCAAAAGTCCGTCCAAAGCTCCCGGTCTACCGCCCGCTCTGCGGCGACAACGGTATCGCAAGCCTTACCCGGCGACGTCTCCAGCAAGGTGCCGTCGGACCCGTCCGGGGCACGAGCTAGGATCGAGACCTCGCCAAAGTGCACCATCAGGTGATGGTACATCGCTGCAGACCTGTCGGCAGGCGAGAGCATCCGGAGCAGCTCGTAGGCCGTCTGCGGTCCGTCGCCAAACTGGGAAGAGAGGAGGTAGATGGCGGCCTCCATGCTCGTCTGCGACAGGAATGCCGGCGTATCGCGCTCCACCCTCAGGCGGACGAAACCGCCGGCGGTCCGCATCTCTTGCCCCGATGCGGCGTCGTTGTCCAGCTGAAGCCGCCTCTGCGCCGACCGGGCGAGGCGAAGAAGATGGCCGTAGGCGCGGGCCTGGCACAGCAGCATCACCGTCCGGTGCAGCAGCGGTCGCTTGAAGCGGACCCCGTCGTCGAGCCAGTTGCGTATCGAGTCGCTCGCATCCTGCAAGGCCAGCCGGGCTTCGCGCTGCACCGCGGTGGTATCGGTGGGGGCGGAGCCCATCGACGTCCGCCGCACGGCTCGGCCAGCCCGCCGCTCTGGCGACTCGAGGGTAAAGAGGAGCCGATCGACGAGGAACCTGACTTGCGATGGTTTCAGTCGAGGATCGCCGGTCAAGCGCGCCGCATCCCGGAGCAGGCCGGCTTCGAGAAAGACCCGATAGCAGCGCTCCAGCGTCGACCGTTGCAGGTTGCGGAACAGGTCGTGCGGCATCCCGCGGGGCGAGACGACGATCTCGTCCACCTTGACCGTCGACGAGCGGTAGAGGTCCGCGACGACGTCGGCGTCTGTCCCGCGTGCGATGCAGTCGCGCAGCACCAGGCACTGCAGCTCCTCCAGCTGAAGGGCGGAGCAACCGCCGGACGGGTCGAAGGAATGCGCTATCGCCGATAGCGATCTCTCGCCGGACTGCACGAGGACCCGCGACTGGTCTAGGAAGGCGCTCAAGACGCCGGGATCGAGCTGGTCCGACCAGTTGGCGAGACGCACGGCCGCCTTGTCCTCTTCTTTTCCCTTCTCCATACCCTTTCCCGTTCCCTTGGCATACGTGGCGTCGCTGCGGGGCGTGGACAGCGCAGAGGTGAAGAAGGCCTTGTCGTATTGTCGGGTGTCTGTCGTGGGTGCCGGGAGGCTGCGGTGTGGCACCTCGGCGGCGGCGGCGTCGTCGTCGTCCTCGAAACTCAGCTGAGGCTGAGGCCAAGGTTGCGCTCGAGGAGCAGGGGCGAAGTACGCAGTGCGAGGGTCGTAGTTGGACGACTCGAAGGCTTCGGCTGCGACATAGGCGGGTGAAGTAGTGGATGAGCTCTTGCTCGGGACGACGGACGTGCAGAAGCATCTCGATGGTCCTGCGATGGACGAGGTCGATGCCGGTCCGTGTGGAGCGTGGCCGGCGGGCGCTATGAGCGAGGAGCTGGCGAGGTTGTCAGACCGGGGGAGCGATGATGCCCTCTCCCTATGCCGCCGTCTGAGGAGATCGACTGCGAGGTGGGAGAGGGTCCTCGTGCCCGAGGTGCGCCATTGCCTGGTTGCCGCTCTTGCCGAGAGGACGACGGGCGGAAGGGCGAGGCTGATGGACATGCCATGCCGTGCTGCAGTTGGTCGCTACGCTGCCCTGCTGAGCGCTCTCCGGAGAGTCGGACGACACGGACGGCGGCAGCAGGGAGTTCGTTGCACCGGGTGGCAAGGCAAGGATGTGCAGACCGCTGGCCGAACCTTGTGGAGGGGAGAGAGACTATGAGCGGGACGGCGTTGGGCGGAGACGGCGGTGCTGCTGCATGGTAGGGCGGAGGGGTTGGGTTGCGCCAAGGCCGTGTATGTGTCGTGTTGTGATGCGACCGGTGATGGCGAGGTGTTGTGAGGCGAGCAGAGGCTGAGGTCGGGTATTGGTTTCGAGGCAACCGAGCGAGCGAGCGAGGGTTAAGGAGGAGAAGGAGGTGGTGGTGGTGGCTCGATCACCAAATAGGCCCTGGCCCGGCTTTCTTCTCGACCCAAAAATCGGATGAGCGGTGTGGCCCAAGTCCTCACTCGCACGAGTGAGCCTGGCAATTTCGGATCCGTGCCCAGCAGGAACTGTGGGCCATTGCCGCAGCAAGACTCAAGGCGGGCTCGAATTTGGAATGCTTCCGTCGTGGGCTCGCCGCGCCGGCACCGCAAAGGGGAGCCGCCTCGCGCCCATCCTTCTTCCCTCGACCTCACCATCAATCCATTCGATCGTCGTTCGACCTTGTGAGTAGCACGCAGCAGCAGCAGCACCACGTCCTATCTGGCAATCCGCCACGGACGCTCCACGGGGAACTGCTTCGATGTCTCTACAGCGACGAGGACAAGCGCTGACGAAACGATCCTCTTCCGACTCCTCGCTCGCCGCCCCTCCGCAGTAAACTCCCTTTCAATCCATCAAACGAGGTGATAGGTAGGCCGAACTCTTCCCTTCTTCGCTCTCCAACCAACACCACCACCACCAAACCCCCGACTAACAACCGCCAAAATGGGTATCTCGCGCGCCACTAAGGAGGCCTGGTTCACCCGCCTCAACGAGCTCCTCGACAAGTACCCATCGATTTTCATCGTCAACGTCGACAATGTCGCCTCGCAGCAGATGCACCAGATCCGTCAGTCGCTCCGCGGCAAGGGTGTCGTCCTCATGGGCAAGAACACCATGGTTCGCCGCGCCCTCCGCCTCGTCCTCGCCGAGAGGCCCGAGTTTGAGAAGCTCATGCCCCACGTCAAGGGCAACATCGGCTTCGTCTTCACCTCGGGCGACCTCAAGGACGTCCGCAGCATGATCCTCGACAACCGTGTCGCCGCCCCCGCCCGTGCCGGTGCCTACGCCCCCGAGGACATCTACGTCAAGGCCGGCAACACCGGCATGGAGCCCGGAAAGACCTCGTTCTTCCAGGCCCTCGGTGTCCCGACCAAGATCGCCCGTGGTACCATCGAGATCGTCGGTGACGTCAAGGTCGTCAACGCCGGCTCGCGCGTCGGCACCTCCGAGGCCACCCTGCTCAACATGCTCAACATCTCACCCTTCACCTACGGTATGACGGTCGTCCAGATCTACGACCAGGGCCAGTGCTTCGAGTCCGACGTCCTCGACGTCAGCGAGGACACCCTCGTCGACCGATTCGTCCTCGGCATCAAGCAGGTCGCTTGCATCTCGCTCGCCCTCAACTACCCCACCATCGCCTCGGTCATGCACTCGCTCGTCAACGGCTACAAGAACCTCATCGCCGTCTCGCTCGCCACCGACTTCGAGTTCGAGGGCTCCAAGAAAGTGAGCATCGCGCTGGATCTTGACGACGCCGACACACGTAGACGATGGCGGATGAACGGCACGCTTCGACGGGAGAAGAGAGGACTGAACCCCGGTGAGGCCGGGGAGGGACGACGGAGGCAGCCAGATGACTGCACACACACAGAAAATTCGGACGGGCCGACAGGCCAAGGACCTTGACAACCTTCTGGGCACAATATTGCTTCTTGATGATGGCCCTCCGCTCGGTCGGGTGGAGGATACGGGGATAGAGGGACCGGCGCGCGACCACCGCTCCGTGACGACAGACAGGACGCCGAAGCTGATCGCCCTTTCACACCCTTTTCTTCCAACTTTGCCACGGCGCAACAGGCCAAGGAGTACCTCGCCAACCCCGAGGCTTTCGCCGCCGCCGCTGCCCCTGCCGCTGCCGCTGCCGGTGGTGACGCCGCCGCCGCCCCCGTCGCCGAGGAGAAGGCCGAGGAGGCCGAGGAGTCCGTGAGTATCCGCCTTCGACTTCGTCCGGTCGTGTCGCTGTAGCGGTCAAGGGAACAGCGAGGTTCGGAACTCCGACCAAGCACCCCCCCCCCCCCCCCCCCCCTTGGCATTCCACCGCTCCCCGGCACCGACTGTGTCCCGGCGCCATCATGCTCGAAGCTCTCCGAAACTCTCGAACCTCCCAAACCTCTCGAACCTCTCACTGACTCATCTCAACCTCCCCTCACACCATCTGATGCCCGTTCCACAGGAAGACGACATGGGATTTGGGCTATTTGACTGATCTCGCCATCGTCCGGACGGCCGTATCGCTTCGTTACCGTTCGTTTGCGTTGCCTAGGTGTCGCTCGCGGTCAAGCTGGAGTGCGTTGCGCGTTTTTCCGGCTGCGGCTTGAGCACAGGCTGCCGGCTGCCCCTCGCGTTCACTGTCGGTGTTCGGTAAATGAAGTCGCAAACCTATCTGCTCGTTGTGTGTGTTGTCTTATTTGCTCTTTGTGCGGTAACCTTTCAAGATGTGTGACGACGGTAAAGTGGCACAAGGATAAAAAATAAAAAAATAAAAAATAAAAGTCTGCCACCGCGCCAAAAGGACCCCGTCCCGAAACAAAAAGCAGGTGTGAGGTGGAGTCTATTTATTTGCTCGACACCAGTCCATACCTTGCTTCCTCAATGACCTGTCAACCCTTCCATCTTTACATGAGACTGTGTCCAACAAACAATTGACAACCATCACTACCACCACCTACCGGATTGCGAGGGACAACGGCACTGACGCGTGGAGAAAAGGTTAAGGAAGCAACATAGACAATCTGACAGGGGCCATTTAGTTGATAAGGCCGAATCCGAGGTCGATTGTTACGCGGGGGATTCGGACAGGAGTAGTCTACGTATGTTGGCGCTCGCTCATCAGGGCCGAGTGCCAGGACTTGTGCGCGGCCAGAGACCCAGAGATATGGGATCTGGCCGGGGTAGCTCTTCCAGGAGAGCCTGCCCGACAAGTACGTCGTCTGCTCGCGACTCTACTTGAGCTTGTAGTAGCCGAGTAGATCGACCAGTCTATGTCCCGGGTCGTCGGAGCGGGTGTCATCTGGCGCCTCCTTGACGCCCCATTCGCATCCCAACTCTTCGAACTCTAGGGAGCCGTCGTGCTTGCAAGTCCTGTCATCGTCCATAGGACAGCCCCGTTGTCAGCATCTGTTCGGAGCGCGAGGGGACGAGAGGGCGTGGGCGGACGAGGACGAGGAACTTACCCTCTGAGCTCATGATTGTTTTTACGGCATGTGTCCCACTTGTCTTGAGGCAAGGCACACGTCACCTTGGAGTTGTACCCGCGCGGGCCGCCTGCGGTGAGGTAGTAGCAGCCGTGGTCGCGAGCTGTTGGTGCGTTGGTCGTTGGCGACGACGTCCAAGATGAGCTCTGGTCAGCGCGCAAGCCTCGATGAAGCCCAACGGTAACGACGGGCGAGCGAACGAGAGCAAGGGCACTCACAGCATCCTTCCCCCACACGTCTACCCTTTCCGGCTTCTCCCGCCGGCAGGTTGATGAGGAGGGAGAAGAGGTAGAAGATGTAGAGGCGGACGAACGGCGCAGCGCGCGAGACCATGTTGGGGTCGGTGTAGTGCGAGGTGCTGGACGTAGGTCGGATGCAGGGACGGTGGACGGTAAAAGGTGGACGGTGGAAGGTAAAAGGTAGACAATGTGCGATGGACGGTGGAGGCCGGAGCGTGTGAACTCTGGTGGAGAGTGCGAGGAGGAAAGGATGAACGGTGTGAGGACGTGAGTATATATACGCAAGGCAGGGAAGACGACCCCCACCTCGGCCCGTCGCCACGGCGCGCCGTCGTCGTTCTCCCCCCACCTTCAGCCCCGAGATGAGGTGGCGCCAAAGCAGCGACGCCCCCACCGTTGTCGCGCCGAGAGGGGCCCGGGCCGAGGCCGCTACGCCGACGGATGCACAGACGCCGGTCGAGGGTCGCGGTATCATACTGAGGCCGGATCGGCGACAAACCGGAGACAGGCCGACGACACGGCGAACGCAGAGGTCGGGTGCGCGACGGAGGGGCAAGTCACTGTGGACATCGTCGAGCCTCGAGAGACGCACGGGAAACAGCGGGCTCGATAATTGACAATGCCTGGTCACAAAGGAGAGGAAGAGGTCTAGAAGTGAAAGAGGAAAGGACTGGAGGGAAGGTGGTCTTGGGTAGGAGGGACGACTCGTGGGTTCGGGTGGGGCAGGAGGTCAGGGCGTGCACGCGCCGTCTGAGAAGGGAAAAAGGACGCAACGAGAAGTCGGACGCATTTGGTCCGCTTACAGAAGGGGTTGAGGGCGTAGCAGTGGTGGTCGCTGGCCCCTGCCTGTATAGGCACAGGGAGGGGAACAAGGGGGAGGGGAAAAAAGGTGGCGGGGATCGACGGCGAGCGTGTGCGCTGGCGCTAGCAAGTGGGCGGAGGCGGTCGTGAAGACAAAGGCGCAGCGTCGTTCTGGTCGGACAGCGCGTCGACCTGGGTCAGCACGAAGGAAGCGCGCCGAGTCGCGGCCGGGTCCGCCGCTTCCGTTGCACCCCTCGTTTCTTCCGCGTTCCCTCGCCGCTGTCACCGCAGGACGGCCCTCGATGGGGAGAGAGGTCCTTTTGCGTGCGCCCCGACAGGCATTATCGTCGGTCCCCTCGCCAAGTGCGACAGCGCCTCGACAAAGACAGCGAACGACCAAGGCAGGGGCCAGAGGACCGTCCGGCGCGGCGATCCGCTCCAGCGCCGGCGGCTCAGGCGTCGGTCGCCGCCTTGTTGCCCACGCTGCCGTCGAGGCTCTTGTGGCCGGCCAGCTCGGCGAGCACCGTGGGGTCCATGGGGATGACGCTCTTCCGGCGCACGTGCGGGCTCTCCTGCTTGCTGACCTGTTGTCGTGATGTCTCGGGGAACTGTCGCATGTCGTCGAGGCCGTCCTCGCCGTTGTGCCGCGGCGTGGTTGGCACGCCGTCGGGGTGGTCGAGCCCTTGCTCGGCGTCCTCGAAGTCCGTCGTCGAGACCTCGCCATTGCTTCGATGGCCGACGCCCTCGAAAAGGCTGCCCGCCCCGCCAGCGAGGTCGCCGGCCGAGTCGATCGAGTCGGTGTCTGATAATGTCGACGATCCGGCGGGCGCCGCCTCGTCCTCCTGCAACGTCTTTGGGATCGGCGCACCGATCGCCTTGCTGTTCTCGATCGCCGACTCGCGCAGCCTCCTCCAGGCCTCGTCGCGATCCTTGAGCTTTTGTCTCTCCCTGTATCGTTGCGACGCAGCAGGGACGTGTCAGCGTACGCGCCCGAGCCAAGCCGGGCAATTGCGAGGACCGCGACCGCGACCGTGACCGCACTCACATCTGTCTTTGCTGCTTGAAGTCGTTCGTGCACATGTCGAAGAGCGACGGGTTGATCTCCATAAAGAGCTTGAGCGCGTTGTAGACGAGGCCGTGGATCGTCCTGCAGCGGCGCGGGCGACCGAGAGTCGAGAGGGAAGAACGGGAGCTCGTCAGTATGACGCCGCGCGTGGGGCTGCTACCGCCGCACCGCTCGGACCTGCCGCATTATCGCAGCGCATGCTCACCTGTTCCAGTGGCTCTTCGAGTTCTGATAGAGCGCCGAAAAGACGATGGGCAGGATCACCTGGACGTTGTCGCCGATCAGGTTGACGATGTACTCGTTGTTCCAAAAGTAGAGGGCGCGCTCAGCGACCTGGAAGTGCTGGCTGTTGATGCAGCGTTGCAGCTGCTGGAAGAGGGGTACCTCGATCTTGACAAACTCGGCCGGCTCAATGACATCGAGGATCTCCTCGACCTCGTTGAGGAACATGACCTCCTTGGGCGAGTTGACCTTGGGCCAGTAGCGGAGCAGCCCGAGCAGCACCTCTTCGGTGAGCGAGCTGTCCTTTTCGAGAAACTGGACGACGCAGTAGGCCAGCTGCGGGTGGTATAGCGCCAGGCTCTTGACCTTGTGGAGGGGTATCAGGACGCGGGTGAGGAAGGTCTTGTGCTCCTCCTTGAGCGGCAGCGCGAAGCCGTTGATGATGGAGCCGAGGATCTCGAGCAGCTCGGCGATGCCGTTGTGTCGTTCCGTCTCGTAGATGAACTGGAAGAAGACGTTGTTGATCGAGCGGCGGATAAAGGCCCGGAGGTTGAGGAACTTGCCGTAGATGCGGTGAAGCGTCGTCTTGAGGAAGTCGCGCTCGCGCGGATCCTCGCTGTCGAAGAGCTCGAGCAGCTGGAGGACGAAGTGGTGATCGATGTACTTTTTGGCGAGGTTGGTGTTGAAGTCGGGGCTCTCGACAAAGCGGAGGAAGAACTCATAGACGATCTGGAGGTGCGGCCACGCCAGCTCGAGCACGGGCTCGTCCTCCTCCGGGTCAAACGCATCGCCCGTCGGGTTGACCTGCGGCGGGATCGAGCGGAACAGATTTGACCCGAACTGGATGGAGGGGACGGAGCAGGGAAGGGGGCAGCCAAGCGTCGGTCCGGTCAGCCAGGCGGTCCTCTCTTCGGCGCCGTTGCAACGGGCCCGCGTCACCTGCGAGCGCACTGCCACTGCTACTCACCATCGAGACGACCTCGGGGTAGATGTTGTCGGTGATCACGCCCCGGCTGCTGGTGATGTAGTCGAGCATCTCGTGCAGCGTCTGGGCCTTGACCTGCTTGCCCTTGAGCTCCTGGCTGGCGTCGTTGAAGTCAAAGACGACCGAGCATTGGCGCAGCTTCCGGACAAAGAGCTCGGGCCGGTCCGCCGGCACGACCTCTGCAGGTCGTCAGACGGCCGGTGGAAGGAGCAACAAACAGCAGATGGTCAGCGTCGGCCGGGCTCGGGGAGACGTCAGCGCAGAGTGCCCGGCGCAGCGACTCACCGTTGAAGTTGGGCAGCTTCTCGAGCTCGACCTTCTCGGTGACGTGGAATCGGCTGCTCCTTTGCTTCCGTGGGGGCGTCTTGGAGGTGATCGGGATGGTGTCCTTGGGTCCGGTGCTCGTCGTGCCCTGTCGAAGCCTGTTGAGTACGCCTGCTTTGGGGGGAATGGCCAGCTCGGACGGGGCCAGGCCGGCGTTGCTGAGCGAAGCCATGGCTCCGCCGGGCGGCGGTGGTGAGCCGGGCGAGCCGGTGTGGTGGAAGGGAGTGACAGACGAAGAGGGCTGGGACGAGGTGGCGACCGAGTGGGGGATCGGGTCGGCCAGCATCTCTGTCGAGACGACTACCACGGGGGGTGCCGGCGACGTCTTGTCAGCCAGTGCTGGGTTAAAACCGGGCAGCGCGCTCCTTCTTTCCGGCGTACCTTGTCCGCCGCTCGCGAAGGCGTTGCCCGCATATCCGGCCTGCCCGGACGACTGAGACGGGATGCTGCTTGTTCTGGACGAGGGCGCGGCGGTGCCCGAGCCGGCAGAGTTGTTTGAGGCAAATTCCTTGCCCTTGAGCAAGCCCTGGTACGCCGGGCCGGGGGGCACCGTTCCGCCCGCCGAGCCGGATCTGTTGGAACCGTTCGGGTCGCTCGACTTGGACCGCGACAGGTTCTGCATGGTGACGATGGGGGAGGGTAGGATTTAGGGTCGAGGTCAGACGACGCGCGTCCGTTCATGGCGGCTAGCCGGCCCCTGCAGCAGGACCTCCACCGAGCAACAGCCTGGGCATGGCTGCTGGCAGACCCTAAGTGCGCCTACTCACCATCGCCTTTTTGAGGCCCTTCATCTTCGGCTATTGCGTTCTGAAGCCTCTTGTTGGGCTTCGTGTGCGGAGGTGGCTGGTGTCGATGCCGCTACAGGAAGCTCTGTGGTCGAACTCGAAGCAAGTGTCCGAAGCGTCGATTCGTCCGCACTAGCTGATGTGCAGATGCACTGTCCGCCCCAGCTGGAGCAGTCAAGGCTGTCAGGTCGGAAGGGTGAGGCAAGGCGTAGAAATGACCGGCGGTGGAAACCCAGAAGCGCGGCGGATTGGACAGCCGTTCGAGAGAGCCAGTGATGATACTGCGGGGCGAGCGATAGAGTCGTGTATTCGGCAAGCGATCGGCGAGTCCGAGGGACGTGCTGCACGATGACACGTCACGAAGCGGCGCTGTCGTCGTCGGAGAGCGCGGACAAGGGAGCGACGACTCGTGGCTCAGGGCGGTCTGATGGTGGTGGCTGGCTGTCTGAGGCAAAGATAGTGCGACGTCAAGGCAGGCTGACGGCGAGGTGGTCGGACTGCAAGAGGAAAGCACGCCGATGAGGACTCTCGATCGGGCGGCGACTGATCACGGCCAGCTGGACGAAGAGCGAGCGGTGGCGGCAGTTGGGAGCAGGGAGGGTGGTCGACGCTGAGGTCGCGGTCTCTTCTTTCGCTGCGGTGAACGATAGGAGGTGGCAGCGGTAGGCGGTCTGCGGTCGAGGCCGGTGGACCTTGATCGAGGAGAGGCAGGCGGTCAAGCGGGGCGAAAGTGTGACAGCGAGGCGGGCAGGCTGGGCGCTGAGGACAGCGAGGGGCTCGGCGTGTAGCACGATGTCGGAGAAGAAGGACCAGGATCGAGTAGTGCCAGTCCAGGGAGCGAAGCTGAGGGGACTGAGGGGGGTTGGGAGAGGGGGGAATCGAGGATGTCGTGGTGTTGGTCGACGCTTTGAGACGCTCCGTCTCCCTCTGCCTCCCTCTCTCTGTCTCCGTCTCTCGTCGTGGCCGCCCTGCTGGGCGCCGGGCGGGGTCTGCCTGCCTGCCTGCCTGCCTGCCTCTGCCGCCCGCCTCGCCGTTTCCTGGCTGGCTTGACACTCATCGTGCACGCGCACGCACGCGCACACGCCTACGCCTGCCGGGAGGCTGGCCTGTTTTCCATGCGTGGCCTTTCGTCGTCGGGGCGTGCGTGGCCTGCGGTCTGCGTCGCGCCAGACGGGCCGTGAGCTCGCATGCAGCCAACCTGCCAGAAAAGCGCCATCCCAGCGCAGGCCAGCCGCACAGACGGGCGAGCGGCAGGCGGGCAGGCGGGCAAGGCGCCCGTCTCGCCCGCCTCCACGACGACGGACGGACCCGCGCAAAGGCGAAGAGCCAGGCCACGGTGACAGTCCCGCCGCTCGCCTCAACCAACGCGCGTCGATCCAACGTCGGCCTGGCCTGGCCCTCCCTGCGAGGCTGGCGCACACGTCTCTGCCAGTCCCCCGCCGCGGCATCTTGGCTGGAGGATTCCTCCCTTGGTCGGTGGTAGTCATTCGTATATGCTATTCCGCCCATGCATCGCTATCGTCGACAGGCGAGGATCTGAACAACCGGTGGGTAAAGGGTGTCTTGCGAGTGATTCGAGCGTCGCTTTCGCCCCTTTACCTTCTCATCGTGACGGTGCAAAAGGAGCTTCAACGACAACGGGACGGGGCGCGCGCACAGGTCGAGCACGACCGCGGGGCCGATTTGCTGGTGTCGCTGCGACGGGCTGACCGGTCTCGACTGAGCCCGTATCGACTTCCGGTCTCTTGTATCGGGTTCCGATCATCCGGCACCCTTTCCGAGGACGCTAGGAGCCTCTCCCTTCGTTGACGAGGACCTTACAGAGCCCTCTCCGCGAACGTCATGTCACGATGGCGAGCTGGACTATGCTCCGGCAAACAGCTTGGCGTTGAGCTCGTCGACGGCTCGACGGGTGCTACAGTCGTCGCAGTCCACGACGGACAAGGCATCATGGGTCAGGCATCGTCCTATGATCAAGCCCAGACGTGCTCGGCGGCATTGCAGCGCGCGCGAGCGTGCGGGCCGAGGCGGGAAGAATGGTCGCGGACGCAAGACTCACCTAGCAACGCTCTGTCCCGCACCGGGAAGGTCAGAGTGCAGGCAGATCGAGAAGGCCCGGCATTGTCGGTCGGTGGTCAACTCGGGCATCCGGACTTCGCCGCCTCCCTGGGCGAAGTTGGTGCCGGTTAGGGCAACCTTGCAGGCGCGCTCCGCGCACTCTTCCGGGCTGATCTTCTTGCTGTGCGCCGGCGGGATCAGCGCTCCCTTGGGCGAGTACTCGATATCGACAAACAGCTCCGACACAAAGTCCAGCCCGACCTCTTTCGCCACCTCTTCGTGGATCGTACCGCCGAGCCCATCTGAGGTGGACCAGGGTAGAGGGTCGAGTGAGCCGGCTTCCTCGATTCGATCCGCGATGTCACGGTCATCGGATCTTGACTCACATACGGGGACGCCCCACGCCTTGATGGCCTTGTACGCCGCGACACAATGAGGCCTCGAATTCTTGAGGTAGAAATACAGGGCTCCGTGGGGCTGTGATGACGGCGCAAAGGTAAGAGGCTCTCTTCTGCCGGACTCAGGTAGCTCTGGCGCTGCGCTGTCCCACAACTTACCTTGACGTGGTTCAGACGCACACCCTCAAGGTCGCAGAAGGCCTTGACGGCGCCGATCTGGGCAGGGCAGGAGAAGGAACCGAGAAGGAGTCGATGAGATCTAATGAGTCTCTTCACAGTGCAGGCTGGTCCCTGTGAGGCTCACCTGGTACGTGATGATATCGGCAACCTCCTCTTCTGAGAGCTCCATGCGTCGGCGACCTTGCGCGACGAGCAACGAGGCAGATTCAGCGCACCAGTCAGGTCAGCCGAAGCAGCAGACATCCACGCTACATCACCCCTTCCGCATCCTGAGGCTGCACATCGAGGCTTACCGAAGCCAGCGAGGTCCTGGAATCCAAGATGCGCACCCACGGCGACGTTGTTCTTCTTTGCCAGAAGTACGGCTGCGGCGAAGCGGTGCCCCCAAAACGGCGAGCGTAGAGACGTGTTGGGGGGAGGGGGGGAGGGGGAAAGCGGTCAGCGGCTCGTTCTAGATCACGCCGGATGAACATCGCAACGGGCGTCTCCTCACTCTTGTGTATCATTCCCGCGTCACCTGCGTGGAAGCCGCAGGCTACGTTGGCTCCATCGATGTACTTCATGATTTCGTCGTCGGGGCCGAGCTGCCAACGACCGAACGCCTCACCCATCTGAACCGAGGGAACCGAGGGCGAACAAGGAATCGAAGGCAGCCCGAGTGATCAGTGTGCCGGTGATGACAGTGCTCGAGAGAGCGTCCTGGGTATCGCACCATGAAGACTCACGTCAGCGATGATCTGAAACGATCCCAGCACGGGCAGTCAAAAACGCCAGCTGATCAGCATCTCGCCGATGTTGACCACGAGCCAAGTGGCGAGCCGCCGATGCGGTTCTATTCACCTCGATCTACTGCGGCAGTCCTCGGGCTGTCATGTCGGGCGGTGGTGGTATTTCGGGGGGTTGGCTCTGAGGTGGGATGCAACAAAGCAGTGATGTCGTGGCCGGGAAGGGAGATACGTCTCGTCGGCAGGGCAAACACATCAGGTCGTCGATCCCGGCGCTGGCCGGATCATGGATGTCCCGGAACGCACGAGCGGGAGGATCCAAGTACCGCACGCCTCCACACCTTGAATGAATGCTGGTCGACCGTGCTCCGCAAACGCCAGGGCACAAGCCGAAGGGCGGCGCTGCTTGCTGGTACAGTACGTAACGGCGGGTTCGGCGACCACGACGGCTTTGCCTTATCTGGGCGAGAGGTGATACAGTACAGTCACGAGTACGTACACGGCGGCGGCAACGCCATCTCACACCAGACGCACGCAGAGTGTGCTGCAAGGTCACGAGCACATGTATGTGTATGTCGCGGTTCGTCAGGGAAGTGGGGTAGAGACGCAGGCTAGTAACGCTATACTCGATCTGAATCGCTCGGCCCTGCCCTCCCGCTCGGTCGGTAAGGGTGGTGAGGAAGGCGCTAGCTGGGCTTGATAAGGCGATACGTACCCTCGCTCTGTGCCTTCAAAACGCAGTCGCTCGTCTCCCTTGGCCGCACAAACAGCCACGAACGGAACGACTCGACCTCGCACAACGCTGGGCAACGACCGACCCTCGAACACGCCAACGACAGCTGGCTCGCGTCCCGCTCGTTATAGAGTGACATTCGACACCGCCTCACGAAGCAAAGTCTTCCCAACCAAGTCGCCGATCCAGAATATACTCTCCTGTGCTCCCACCAGCGTCCCGGCAGAATGTCCGACAGCTCTGGCCTCACGCGTAGCTGGCCCAATGCATCGCTCCGGGCCATCCGCAAGGTCCTGATCGCCAACCGGGGCGAGATCGCGCTCAGGCTGGTGAGCACGAGGGCGGCGCATCGATGCGGTCTACTCCTCGGTCATGAGATGTGCGAACTGACCCCTCGATCCTTTGCCGCATCGCGTTGCCTCGCTCGGAACAGATCCGGACGTCCAAGGCGCTGCGCCTGGAGACGGTGGCCGTCTACACCAACGATGACTCCGGTGCGCCCCACGTCACGGCGGCCGACGAGGCCTACCTGCTGGACGGAAGGGAATCCGAGGGCAAGGGCTACCTGACCAGTGCGCCATCATCGACCTGTGCCAGCGGACGGGCGCCACCTGCATCCTCCCGGGCTACGGCTTCCTCTCGGAGAATCCGAAGTTTGCCGCTTTGATCGGGTCCACGCCCGGCCTGATCTTTGCCGGCCCCAGGGCCGAGACGATCGAGCCGTTTGGCCTCAAGCACCGCGCCAGGGAGATGGCCGAGGAGGCGCGCGTCCCCTACGTACCCGGCTCGCACCTCCGCGACGCCGCCGATGCGCTCTCCGAGGCATCGCGGACCGGCTTCCCCATCATCCTCAAGAGCACCGCAGGCTGCGGCCTGGGCCTTCAGGTCTGCCGCGACGACGTCGAGCTACGAGGGGCCTACAGCAAGATCGCCAGCAGAGGCGAGGCCCTCTACGGAGACTCGAGCCTCTTCATGGAAAAGTACATCGAGAACGCTCGCCACGTCGAGGTCCAGGTCTTTGGCAACGGCCAGGGCGACGCGATCCACTTTGGCGAACGCGAGTGCAGCATCCAGCGCCGACACCCTCGCGTCGCTCCAGAGGGACGTACCCGTCGGCGCAGCCATAGAGCATCGCCTCTAGGCCGAGAATCCGATCCGCGACTACGCGCCAACGCCGGGACTGCTGCAGGTGGTAGACCTCGCCGCAGACTCAGTCCCGAGGGCCCGGATCGACGGCTGGGTATCGAGCGGCACGACCGTGTCCGCCTCCTATGACCCCATGCTGGCCAAGATCTGCGTGTGGGCAAAGACTCGAGAGGCGGCCATCCAGGATGCCCGGACGCTCGGACGCTGCTGCGCGCTTCCAAGGTCCAGGGGACGCCGACCAACCTGGGCCTGCTGCGAGCCATCGTCGAATCGGACAAGTTCGCCCGTTGCGACACGCTGACTTCGTTCCTGACACCCAAGTCCGACTTCAAGTTCCGTCCCTGCGCCCTCGAAGTCATCAGCGGCGGGATCAGCACCACCGTCCAGGACTGGCCTGGCAGGCGCGGGTTCGG
Organism: Thecaphora thlaspeos; assembly: GCA_900291925.1. NCBI lineage: Eukaryota > Fungi > Basidiomycota > Ustilaginomycetes > Urocystidales > Glomosporiaceae > Thecaphora > Thecaphora thlaspeos. Next base: position 423,308 of record UWYS01000007.1, on the reverse strand, counting down.
CCACGGCGTCCCCGAGGCGGGCGCGATGGACTCGCTCTCGCTGCGCCTCGCCAACTGCCTCGTCGGCAACGACCAGGGTACTGAGGCGCTCGAAATCATCCTTGCTGGCCTGGAGCTCCTCTTCCACGCGCCCGCCATCGTCGCGCTGGCAGGCGCCGAGATGGAAATGAGCCTCGACGGGAAAGAGGTTCAGCCGTACTCGCGGATCGTCGTCAAGGGCGGCTAGAGGCTAAAGATAGGCAAGGTACCCGTCGACAAGGCCGGGTGCCGCGCCTACCTGGCCATCCGCGGCGGTATGCCCCAGGTCCCGCTCTACCTCGGCTCCAAGTCGACCAGTCCATCGCTCGCCGCGGGTGGCTTCCAAGGTCGTGGCCTGCTGTCCGCCAGCGGCAGTATCGAAGCTTACAGCCTCCCCGCGGACCTGTGGCTGTCGAAGATCTTCAAGCAATCTCGCACCGAGCGATAATGGAAAATCTTCTGCATGGTGAGTCCGTTTGACGACGACTCGTTTATGACGGCGGCCGACCGCAGCAGGCTGTACGGCTCAGCATGGAAGGTGACGCACCAGGCGAGCCGCACCGGCATTCGCCTCGGCGGCGGGCGTTTCCAGTAGGCGCGCTCCGACGGCGGCGAGGGTGGCTCGCACCCGAGCAACGTGCTCGAGTTCCCGTATACAGCTCGAGGGATCAATATGAACGGCGACATACCCGTCATCCTCGGCAAGGACGGGCCGGATCTTGGCGGGCTGTTGATTGGCAACAGCGTCGTCTCTGCCGAGTGGCGCGATGGGCAGCTAAAGCCCGACGACACGCTTCACTTCGTCCCGGTCACGTTTGATCAGGCCAAGCAACTGTTCGACCGCATCGAGGCGTTCCTCGACGGCGTCACGGCAGCAGCGGCAAGGAACGGGGCGGCAGTGCCGGCGTCTCTCGAGATGCGCGTCGAGGGCGAGCCTCTCTGCGTCGGCGACATTTTTCCACGTCCTACTCGATCCTCGACGAGCTGGCCGAGGTGGAGGGGCTGCGCCCCAAGGTAACGATCCGATCAGCCGGCGACCGCTTTGTGCTGGCCGAGTACGGCGAGATGACGGCCGACATCCTCCACCGCTGCCGGATTGAGCTTCTAGTGCGCGAGCTGGCCAAAGTCAAGGACGAGGCGGCCATCGTTGATCTCAACCCGAACCTGCGCAGTCTGACGGTCCAGTTCGATCCGACTCGGACCACGGTGCAGTCGATCGTTGACCGGCTCAAGCGGATCGAAGAGACGCTGCTGAGCGCTACAGACGTCAAGATCCCGACGCGCGGGTCTACTTTGCCCGTGACGTTTGACGACCCCGAGATCAAGGCATGCACTCAGCGGTACATGGACACCGTACGAAACAAGGCCGTCTACCTCCCCGACAACCGGGCCTATCTGGCAGAGGCCAATGGCTTCAGCTCGACGGCAGAGGTCGACGAGGCCATCACTGGCTGCTCGATGCTCGCCGTCGCCGTCGGCTTCTACTTTGTGAGCTGACCGCTTGCCGCAACGAGATGTGTCGTCGTTTCAGCGGCAAGCTGACCCTCCTCCTGCCTCACACCCCCTTGACAACCGCTGTAGGGAACGCCGATCCTTTTGCCTCTGGATCCCAGCAAGCGGCTGCGATGCCAGAAGCTGAATCCCACGAGGATCTCTGCCCCAAGTGGTGCGCTTGGCCATGGCGGCTCTTGCTATGCAATCTACCCATGCGAGGCACCCGGCGGCTACCCCTTGCTGGGGCGGACTCTGCCGTGCTGGGCTGCCTTCGGCGACAAGCCTGGCTTCTCCCCGGACAGGCCCTGGCTCTTTGAGAACTTTGATACGATCCGCTTCGAGAGTGTCGATCAAGAGACCGTTAGCTTTCGATCCCCTCTTCTCTTTCTCGGGTCTCAACCAGGCACCGATGCCCCCGAGAGCAAACGCCGTACTCACCTGACCTCCTCTCTCGCTCCCTCTCCTGTATACTTGCGCCGAACGACGGCAGTACGACCAAGCCCTACGCGCCTTCGAGGCAGGTACCTACAAGTGGAAGGTTTAAGACACCGTCTTTGACGTGGCCAAGCAGTCCGAATTCCTCGAGACGGTCGCAGAGAAGGCGGAGCAATTCCGGCAGCATCAGAAGGTGGCTTTGGAAAGGACCAAGAAGAGGGAGGACGAGCTGTATGCCGAATGGACCAAGGGAGGTGGAGGAAGCAGCCGCCAAGAAGGCAACGGGAGAGCAGAGTGGTGCGAATGCCGGAACAGCTTCGTTGGAGAATTTCAATAACGGTACGTTCCCCGCCGCCGCCCGAATCCATACTGATGTTTCGACGACGTGTCAATAGATCTGACATCGTTTCATCTTCGACCATCCGCCCGCTATGACAACAGACGAGGACGCCATCCCGATCCCTTCGAACCTAGCGGCCAACGTGTGGAAGGTACTGGTCAAGGTGGGTGATCGAGTCGAGCCGGGACAAAAGGTAGCCTTACTGGAGGCCATGAAGATGGAGATCGACGTCGTGGCCCCGGAAGGTTGCACCACCATCAAGGCCATCCTCAAGCCGCCGGGAAACAGCGTCGCCCCCGGCGACGCGCTGTTGATGGGCGGCAGCAGCTGAGCCTACGCGCTGCGGACTTGGAGTGAGATGTCTGTCAACTCGCAACGAGGACCATACACATGTCGAAACTGTGCGCCTGGTACGTGATTAGGCTTCGCTTTCCCCCTTCCTCTATGTAGCCTTCATCTCTCCTTCTCGCCACTAACAGAGCTGCGGTGCACAGACACGAGCGATCGGGGACTCCTGCAACTTGGGTCGATGCCGTGAGATGATATCTGGTTCGACTGCCGCATCGAAAAGCATGCTGTTTCCCTCATCGTCTTTGCGGCCAGTGGGGGGCGTACTACTAAGAAGCGGGGGAAAAAGAGGGCTACGCCCCATCCTTCTCCCTGCGTTCCCGCTTCGATCATTCCGCTGCGTTTCTCCGTTCGTATCCGAGTCGTCTCCCGCACTCCAGTCATCGCCGTCTGTGTCCATCTCGGGCCTCGATCTCGCGCCGAGATCCGCTTCCATCGCCCGGCCGTCTGTCATTTGTCGTCTATTCGTACAACCCCCGTTGTCCGCCGCGTCTTGCCGCGTCTTGCCTGCATGGCCGACCTCGTTTACTCGGTATCGGCGATGAGCGCGGCAATCATGCGGTAGAGGTAGTAGAAGAAACTGACGAGGTAGAACCCGAGCTTGATGAAGCACTCCTTCTTGTGCTGCGACAGGGTTCGGAAGATTTCTGTTGCGTCCAGCATGTGGTTCTTTTTCATCACTCTGTCGGAGGAGCAAGGTGGAGCGAGCGAAGGTCAAGCGTCAGCATCGGCATCGGCGCGTCGTGAGCGCGGGGAGAAAGGACGACGAGGTGGGTGATGACGCACTTGTTGACGTTAAAGGCAACCAATGGCGCGTTTAGTAGGAAGGCAAGCCATTGTCCGCTCAGCAGGAAGAGAACCGTGAGGACGGCGTGGGCAATCATTTCCGGAAGCGTGAACTGCGGAGGGGCCATCGGGCAAAAGGCGAGGCGCGAGGGCGAAAGAGAGGTCAGCGGCGTCGTCTCACTTCGGCGGCGCTAAACGGGCGGCGCGGTACGCACCTGGTTGAGCTTGTTGCAGAGGTCGATGGGGTTGATGTAGTCGCATTCGAGGTCGGAGAACATAATGATCTGCGGTCACGAGCGAGCGGAGAGGTGCGGCAAGGTGGAACGATGAGATTGTCAGAGGCTTGCATCCGTAGGCGCGGGGCAGTCGAGGACGAGCGCGGGACCGGAGTCCTTTGCGCGATGACACGTACAAAGAAGACCATGGTGAAGAGGAGCACTGCTGAGAGCAGCACCGACAAGAGGAAAAGCCAGCCTGTGGTCGGAGCAGGAGGGAGCGAGAGCGCGGTGATTAGCAAGCTTGACTGAGGCCCCGCCCCACCCCGCCCAGGAGACGGCGCTGAAGCGGAACGAGAAACTCACCTTCGCCCGACATTGTGAGAGTTGCGCCTTGGTGGAGAGGGTTTTAGAGATAGCTAGAGGGCGCAAAGTATGAGTTCGACGTAAGGCAAGAGCGGAGGGATTCAGTCTAGTGCTGCCCCGTCGATGTGGAGAGGCTGTCTGCGTACCCTGGTCTGATCCGAAGGGAAGATCCTGTCTGACGCGCGGACGGATGGACGGACGAGAGTTGAGCTCGAGGTTAAGATCGGCGCTGCGGCAGAGAAGGGTGCAGGCGTGGGATGCTTAGGGGGAAAGAAGGGGGGTTGGCTCGGCGGTGGTGGTGTGAGCAAGGTGGTGCACCAAGGTTGGGGCGAGCGAGCGTCACGCCTGACGGCTGTGGGCCGTGGGTGGAGTTGACGCGGAAGCGTCGGGCGCCCCGCCGCGAGCGGCTGCGTCAGAGTGCGGCCCCGAAAGCTACGTGACCACCGCCGATGCCGTGGCGCGCCTCGCTACCGCACGACAGCGACGTGATCGGCCCGCAGCAACACCGGCGAGAAAAAAGGGTGCGCCTCGTCGACCAAAAGAAAGAAAAGAAAAGAAAAGAAAAGAAAAATCAGCCCCGCCGCTCACAGCTTCGACCTGCAAAAAGGCGGCCTACCCTCCCTTCTTCCCACTCGCCCCATCTCGATACCAACCACCCCGTCCCCCCCCTTTCCCCAACCGTCGCCTCTTGTCACTGTAAGTCTTGGCCACATTTCAGTCTCCATCGACAGCGATGACAACGACGACGACGTCGACGACCAAACGGGCGCCGTCAGCATCGGCACCCCCGCATACACACACTACAATGATGACACAACCTAGATGACGAGGCTGAGGGTCCTCGACTATACGAGAGGCACGCTGCGGGCTCGGCAGACTCTGTCCAACGTCTCGCAGCGCTCGCGAGGCCCCATGCTTACAACCCGTGGCTACCTATTCCTGATCCCTTCGTCCAACCTCGCTCGACGCGCACGATACGTTACGTCGAGCGAGGCAGGGCGAGAGCGGTGGTGGTGCCGCTGCCAAACGACGGGATCTCGAACAAGGCCTGCCAGCAGGTAGACCAAGATGTAAAGCAGGAGGTTGCTCACACTTTTCTGGTCTTTCCAATCGCGCCCGCTCGCCCCTCGCCTTCAACGCCATCTCAGATGCCGCGTCCCATCGACGACGACGACTATGACTCCGACTCGGGCTCCGAGTTCTCCGTCACAGACGTCCAGCTGGGCCTCGCAGACGGCCCTCTCGAGGGCGACGATGAAGGCAACCCGCTCGTCTCAAGGATTGGTGGCCGGGCGGTGAGTAGTGAGTTCTCTTCGCGTCCCCTCTTCCCTTGCTACCCGCTCTTGCGACATCCATCTCGGACTCCCCCGCTGACAGCCGGTCCCCGCTCCTCTGTCGCTCTCCCTCAACGCAGGCATGGCTGCCCATGACCTCGACACCCCCGCGTGAGGTCGCCCAATGCAACCATTGCCATCAACCTATGCAACTGCTCGTGCAAATCTTTGCGCCACTAGAAGGCTCGGCATACGACCGGTGCCTCATCGTCTGGGGCTGCGGCCGCGCCGAATGCCAGAGGACAGACGCCTCCAGGTGAGTCTTGCGCTGGTCCGAATGGACGCTGCCCGCAGCTTCGAGACGCACACGACCAGACGACGACGACGACGACGCTCGCCCGACGTAGCGATCTGCACAGGATTATCCGAATTTCTTCACTTGAGCCCCACTTCCGGGCGGCGGCATGAAAAAGTAACCTTTTGACAAACGAGCTTTTTAACCATGATGCACTGCCACATCGTCGTCGTCGTCGTCACTGCATCTGCGAAGCTGCTCGCTCTGCCATGCCCTGCTCGCGGCCTCTTGCTGGCCGGTCGGACGCTAACCCGATACTCTTGCCCTCGACCTTGACAAACACGGTGCCAATTGACACAGCCTCAAAGTGATCCGCGTTCTCAAGCACAACACGAGGTGGGCCGCCAAGCTCGAGAAGCAGAAGCAGCGCCGCGAGGCGCGGCGAACACGCGCGCGCGAGCGCAAGGCCCAGGAGGCCGCCCGCAAGGCCGAGCAGGAGCGACTCGCCAAGATCAACCCGTTTGCATCGAACGCCGCAAAGCAGTCGGGCGGTGCCGGCGGGCTGGGTGATATGCTGTTCGGCGCTTCGTCGGATGTCGCTGCCAACGCCAACCCCTTCGCCCCCGCCGGTGAGCCGGAAAAGCCCGCCCCCTCAGCCACCGTTACCAAGGACACCGCCGTCGACGAGGCCGAGGAAGACTTCTCGGAGGATGACGACGACGAGGGCGACTCGGAAGAAAAGCGCCTTGCCGAGGAGCTCCAGATCAAGGCCGACCTCGAGCGCAAGACGTCCAAGAACGCTGCCTGGGTCAAACAGGTGCCCAAGTACCCCGCGCTGTACCTCAACACGATCCCCGAGCCTTCGGCGTCGTGCAAGGCGGCCGGCACGAAGCTGACGTCAGCCGAAGCCAAGACGCTCAAGCCCGACGAGGATTACAACGAGGACGAGCTCAAGGCGTGGGGCAAGGAGGGCTACGAGAAGATGCTCCTCGACGGCATCGACGACGTGTTTGAGCGGTTCGCCAAGCGTGTCGGCGTCGAGGGGCGACAGGCGGTCCGCTACGAGTTTGGCGGAGAGCCGCTCCCCTTCCACGGTCGCGGACAGCTCTACACCAAGCTGTGGCCGAAGGAGCCAGCGCGCAAGCCGGGTCAGCCCGTCGCCGTCACGCGTGGAGTTTTGGCCGCGTCTTCTAACACCCTTGCGTCGCCCGGTGGCGCTGCCTACGATGCGTTGTGCATCCCACCTTGCCCCGCATGCGGCTCGGCACGGACATTCGAGGCCCAGCTGATGCCCAACCTGATCAATCTGCTCCGCCCGCAGGCGATCGAAAAGGGCGACGGCGGCGAGGAACACGACGAAGACGACAGTGTCGACGACGATGCCGACCTCTCGCACCTCAGTGGCGAGGACCGGAGGCGCGCCGAGATCGAGCGCGAGCTGGGACGCACCATCACCGCGCCGAAGAGCGAGTCGAAGCCGGACGCGAAAGGCGACGAACCAGCGGCCAAAGCCCCACGCGTGCCGCGACGGACCGGCCTGGTGTGGAGCACGGCGATGATCTATGTCTGCGAAAAGGACTGCTGCATCCCCGTCGACGGCGCCGCCGACGAGGGTGAGACGTGGCGGGAAGAGTGGATTGGCGTCCAGTTCGAGGACGAGGCGTAGATCCCTCTGTCCCCACTCGCCCCCCTCGCTCGCTCTCTGCCCCTTCTGTACCCTAGGATGCGCCATCCTTGCATCCTCCCGTCGTCCTCGCCAATGTGGTCATGCTGTACTTGTAACATACCCGGAATCTCGTTGAATCCTCTTGACGCTTGCTCGCTCAGATGAGCTAGTCAGCAAGCCTGTATCTCCCCTGTTGTCTTCCTGCCTCTGCCTCGCCATGTCGTGGTGGTCTGCCTGTCATCGAGCGGAATGTGCAGCCGAACGAGGGCTGGCTCGGCGAGCGCGGGGTGATCGCTTATGTAAGCTGGGCGAGGAGTTGGCGCTGTCCAAATTTTCCCTGCGCCTGGCCTGGGCAAGAAGAGGAGGGAAAAGTTCGCAGCTCGACGCCAAAAAAAGGAGAAAAAAGAAAAACAAATAAAATGGAGGTCACTCCTTGGCCGACCTCTTACCCGCTCGCCATCATTACCGCACGCTCCTCCTCTCCTCCCTCGTCATCACCCTAGTCCACCGCCCCGCCCTACACACCCCACCCCACCTGACTCGACTCGGATCGCCACGCCACAGCGCCACAGTATCCGCCCCTGCACTCCGCACCGCTGTCGGCGATTGCATGGCCCTGCCCGACTAGCCACCATCCGGTTCTGGCCAGATCCGATACAGGCTGAGCTCACAACCCGCCATCACCGCCTGTGCCATCCCCTACCCAGGGCAAGGAGCAGCTCTCTCCGCAGAGCGCGCACTCCTCGACGTGCCCTAGCCCTAGCCCACCACCTAGCCGTCTCTTGGACAGCGACTGCTGTCGCCGCGACCCCCTCTGCCAAGATGGACGTCACACGGCCCATCACCTCGAACGTCGCCTCCGCCTCCTTCTCCTTCCTCTCGGCGGAAGAGATCCGCAGGATCTCGGTCAGGCAGATCTACAACCCGGAACTGCTTGACATTACAAATAATGCATCGTCCGGCGGCCTCTACGACCTGCACCTCGGTCCGATGAAGTTTGGCGAGGTGTGAGTACGCTTGGCCCCTCGTTACCGTTCTATTGCTCTCCCGCCTTTAGGCAATCCCAACCTCTCCCGCGACCACTGACGCTCGCCCCTTGTCTTTACCCCGCCTATCTCTTCGCCGCCGCGACACACCCACACAGCTGCCAGACTTGCTACATGGACAGCTTCCGATGCCCCGGCCACTTTGGCCACATCGAGCTGCCGGCGCCCGTCTACCACCCGCTCTTCCTGATGCGTATGTACTCGCTGCTCCAGTCGATGTGCCTCTTCTGCCACAAGTTCCGCATGACCGAGTTCCACGTGAGTCGCCGGTCCACCACACCGTTCCAGCCGCGGCTGCTCCACGCATGCACCGGCATCCTGACGGCCCTAGAGTTGTCCGATCTCCATCTTTGCCTCGCACCGCTCCACAGTCGATCAGGTACGCCGCTCGCTTCCGTCTGTTCGAGTACGGGCTGGTGCAGGAGGCCGAGGACGTAGGCAAGATGGACCTCAAGCGCTCCCACCGCTTCACCTTCTCCGACGAGAAGCAGGACGGACCCGACAGCAAGAGGAAGGCCAGGAAAGGCCAGGAACGTGACGATGAAGACGACGACGACGAGGAGCAGGAGGCGCAGCGGAACTTCCGACTGGTGCAGGACAACACGCAGCCGTCGGAGTCGGTCGCCGAGTTCAAGGAGCGCATCGAGGCCCACGTCGACGAGCTCATCAGGCAGGCGATCAATGAAGGCAAGTCCAACACGTCGGAGCTGACCGAGGCGCCGTACGTCGCCCGCAACAAACTCATCGGCGAGGTGTTCAGGGCCAAGACGAGCACGCGCTGCGAGCGCTGCAGCGCGGTCCGCACCAAGCTGCGCCGGGACGGCCACCTCAAGATCATGGAAAAGTCGAACGGCGCCGCGACGGCGGCGGCGATGAAGGCGGTCAAGGAGACCGACGGCGAGGCCGAGGCGCCAAAGAAGGGCAAGAAGAAGTCAAAGGTTCAGGCCAACGGCGCCGCCGACGATGCCGAAGCGATGTACGTCGACGAGGATGAGGAAGAGGCGGAGGACGGCACGCCGGCGCCCATCGCCGCGTCCGAGAAGGCCGCGCTCAACAAGGCCATGAGCGCCGGCGCGACCGAGCATGACGGCCTCTGGCGCATCGTCCCACCGGCCGAGATCCGCTCGCACATGCGCCTGCTATTCAAGAACGAGGCCGAACTCTGCTCGCTCATCTTCGGCCGCAAGGGCGCGTTCGAGAACCGGGCCGAGCCGGGCAAGCCGAGGCGAAGCACGAAGGGCGAGGTGCTCTGGGAGACGGCCAACGGCGCGAGCGCCGACAACTTCTTCGTCGAGGCGCTCGCCGTCCCGCCGACGCGCTTCCGCCCGCCGAGCATGATCGGAGACCAGACCTACGAGAACCCGCAGAACGAGCTCCTTACCAAGGTGCTCAAGACCAACTTCCGCCTGCGCGACCTCAACCAGGAGCTCACCTCGATCACGTTCGACAAGTCGTACGGCGACCTCGGGCCGGCGGCGACGCGCGACGAGCAGCTCGAGGCCCAGCACAAGTGGCAGCGCCAGCGCGACGAGGCGTACCAGAAGGTGCTCGAGGCCATGGTCCAGCTGCAGGTCGATGTCAACTCGTACATGGACTCGAGCAAGAACCCGACCGTGATGCGCCAGGGCCAGGCGCCCGTCCCCGGTGTTAAGCAGGGCCTGGAGAAGAAGGAGGGTCTCTTTCGCAAGCACATGATGGGCAAGCGCGTCAACTACGCGGCGCGCTCCGTCATCTCGCCCGACGTCAACATCGAGACCAACGAGATCGGCGTCCCGCCCGTGTTTGCCCAGAAGCTTACCTTCCCCGAGCCCGTCACCGTCCACAACGTCGAGCTGATGCGCCAGCTCGTCATCAACGGGCCCAAAAAGTACCCGGGCGCCGCGGCGATCCGAATGGAGGACGGGCACGAGGTGCTGCTCGAGAAGAAGACGCTCGAGGAGCGCACCGCGCTGGCCAACCAGCTGCTGACGCCGCAGGGCAACCTCTCGCGCCACAACAAGGGGACGTTCGCCGGGCTCGGCGGCTCGGCGCGGACGCCCGTCGCGAACAAGCAGGTGTTCCGCCACCTCTGCGACGGCGACATCCTGCTGCTCAACCGCCAGCCGACGCTCCACAAGGCCTCGATGATGGCGCACAAGGCGCGCGTCCTGACGGGCGAGCGGACCATCCGGATGCACTACGCCAACTGCAACTCGTACAACGCCGACTTCGACGGAGACGAGATGAACATGCACTTCCCGCAGTCGCAGGCGGCCCGGGCCGAGCTCTACAACATCGCCTTCACCGACAAGCAGTACCTCGTCCCGACGAGCGGCGAACCGCTGCGAGGCCTGATCCAGGACCACGTCGTCGCCGGCGTGTGGATGACCAGCAAGAACACGCTCTACACGCGCGAAGAGTACCAGCAGATGCTCTACGGCGCGCTCCGCCCCGAGAACAACTACACTGGCGGAGGCCGCGTCCTCACGGTCGCGCCGGCGATCCTCAAGCCACAGCCGCTGTGGACGGGCAAGCAGGTCATCTCGACGGTCCTGCTCAACCTCAAGCCGGCCAAGGCCGACGGCATCAACCTCGTCTCCAAGGCCAAGGTCGGCGGCAAGAACTGGGGCAAGGACCACGCCGACGAGGCCAACGTTATCGTCGAGGACGGCGAGCTGCTGTGCGGCGTGCTCGACAAGTCGCAGTTCGGCGCCGTCTCCAAGGGTCTCGTCCACTCGGTCTACGAGGTCTACGGGCCCGAGCACGCCGGCAAGCTGCTCAGCATCTTTTCGCGCCTCTTCACCAAGTTCCTCTCGTACAACGCCTTCTCGTGCCGGATGGACGACCTGATGCTGACGCCCGAGGGCGACGCGCTCCGGCGCAGGATCCTCGACTCGAAGAAGGGTGAGGGCCGGACGGTCGCCCTCAAGACGGTCGGCCTCGAGGGCGAGGACCCGGACCGCCCCGAGACCGACCGCAACCTGCGCGTCCGCCTCGAGGAGGTGCTGCGCGACCGCAACAAGCAGGCGATGCTCGACAGCGACATGATGGGCTCGGTCAACACCATCACCTCGAGCCTGATCGACCAGTGCATCCCCGACTACCTCTACAAGAAGTTCCCGCACAACAACATGCAGATGATGACCGTCTCGGGCGCCAAGGGCTCGATGGTCAACGTCTCGCAGATCTCGTGCCTGCTCGGCCAGCAGGCGCTCGAGGGCCGCCGCGTCCCCGTCATGATCAGCGGCAAGACGCTGCCGTCGTTCAAGCCGTTCGACACGTCGGCGCGCGCTGGCGGCTACATCGGCGGCCGCTTCCTCAGCGGCATTCGACCGCAGGAGTACTACTTCCACTGCATGGCGGGACGCGAGGGCCTGATCGACACGGCCGTCAAGACGTCGCGCTCCGGCTACCTGCAGCGCTGCCTGATCAAGCACCTCGAGGGTGTCCACGTCCAGTACGACCACACGGTCCGCAACGCCGACGGCGCCATCCTCCAGTTCTCGTACGGAGAGGACGCGCTCGACACGACCAAGAGCGCCTTCCTCAACCAGTTTGACTTTATGGCGCAGAACTTTGACAACTTCTGCAAGCGCTACGACCCGACCAAGCTCGAGGACGTGATGGAGGTCGAAAAGGCGCCCAAGCACATGAAGAAGGCGCTCAAGAAGCCCGAACAGTACGCGCCCGTGCTGAGCATCTACTCGCCCGCGACGCACTTTGGCTCGATGTCCGAGGCCTACGCGGCCAAGGTCGAGAAGTACATCGAGGAGAACCCGCGCAACCTGCTGGGCGAGAAGCGGAAGAAGAAGAAGCAGCGCCGGTCGGAGACCGCCGACGACGGTGCGCCGGTCGAGAAGCTCCGCTCGGTCCGCGAGAAGCTCGGCGTCGAGGCGTTCCGGGCGATGGCCAAGGTCCTGTACCACCGCGGCCTGGTCGAGCCGGGCGAGGCCGTTGGCCTGCTGGCCGCGCAGGGCGTCGGCGAACCCTCGACGCAGATGACGCTCAACACGTTCCACTTTGCCGGACACGGTGCGGCCAACGTGACGCTCGGCATCCCGCGTCTGCGTGAGATCGTCATGACGGCGTCGCAGAGCATCCAGACGCCGATCATGCAGCTGCCCGTGCTCGACGGCATCACGGCCGAGCAGATGAAGACGTTCTGCAAGGACGGTAGCCGCCTCACGCTGAGCCAGGTCGTCGACGAGGCCGTCATCACCGAGATCATCTCGGGCAAGACGGCCGACAACGGCTTCGCCCGCCAGAGGACGTACTCGCTCCGCCTCAACTTCTACCCGTTCGCCGAGTGCCGCGACGAGTACAACATGACGCTCGAGCAGCTCTTCTCCGGCCTCGAAAAGACCTTTGTCGCGACGCTCGAGCGCGAGATCACCAAGGAGCTGGTGCGGATGAAGCGCGACCGACAGGCGCAGGCGGCCGCCATCGGCAAGGCTCACTCGGCGTCCAACTGCGACGACGACGCCATCGTCAACGAGGCATCGGGCGGCGGCGACGCCAAGTCGCGCAGCCAGAACGCCGACATGGACGACAGCGACGATGACGGCGATGACGACGAAGACGACGGAGACAGCGACGCCGATGCGGCGAAGCGATCGTCGAGGCGCAAGGGCCAGGTTAGCTACGCCGACGACGACGACGATGCGCGACGCGTCCAGGACACCGACGAGAGCATCGAGGCCGCCTTCCGCGACTCCGGCGACAGCGACGGTGACGACAGCGACGAGTCGAAGCTGCACCGCGACGACATCGCCGAGCGGGCGGCCAAGCTCGACGAGGAGTGCAGCACGTTCACCAAGTTCATCTCTGGCTTCCGCTTCGACTCGCGACGCGGCGAGTACGCCGAGATCGACCTGCACCTCCCCACCACGGACAAGGTGCTGCTGATCAGCGCCGTCGAGCGGGCGTGCCAGATGAGCGTGGTGCGCGAGATTCCGATGATCACGCGCGTCCTCCGGCCGGCGGCCAAGCAGGACGACAAGGGCGCCAAGCTGACGGCTGAGGGCATCAACTTCCGCGACCTGTGGACGTTCGCCTACGGCGTCGTCGATCTCGACCGCATCGAGACCAACGACATTGGTGCGCTGCTCCACACCTACGGCGTCGAGGCGGCGCGACAGGCCATCGTCAACGAGATGAAGGCCATCTTCGACACGTACGGTATCGGCGTCTCGATGCGTCACCTCTACCTGATCGCAGACTACCAGACGGCCGCCGGCGGCTTCCGACCCTTCAGCCGTGGCGGTATCGCAGAGTCGGCCTCCGTCTTCCTCAAGGCGAGCTACGAGACGACGATGAACTTTATCGGAAACGCGGCATTGCACGGCGAGTACGAGAGCCTCACGGGCCCCTCGGCCAACATCGTCGTCGGCAAACCCGTCAAGAGCGGTACTGGCATGCCAGAGATCAGGATGGCGCTGCCCGCACCGACGCTCGTCGAAGCGGCGGCGTAGGGCCCGCTCGCTCGTTCGCTCGTCTTTCTGGCCTCCCCTCTCGACCCTGCTCGCTGTGCTTTCGTTGTAATGTAGACCGAGACGTCATCGTCCCTTCCCCCTCGAGACTTTGTTCATTTCGCCTTGTCATGTTGTCGTTTCGTGTTTCCCTTTCTTCCGTCCCCTGCTCGCTCGCCCCTGCCCTTTTCTACATGCATGGCTGCAACCTCTCCGCCTCTCCTGCGGAGTCTGTCCTTTGAAAATGTCGACCTCGACACATACTGCAAATATCAAAAGAGAATACATGATGCTCACCTTCGCCTCTCGTGCTGTGCTCACTTGGCATCCCAGAACCTCTCTTCGTACCAGAGCACCTCTCTCCAGACCTTCTCCAGTCTCTCGAGGTTGGCACCCTCCCTCTCGTACTGTGGCAGACCATCGACCATCTCCCTGCACTTTCCGACAAACTCCTGAAACTCGCTCGACGTCCAGTTGTGTATGAAGCTGCGCGTCGCCGCTTCCACGCTGTGGGGCGGCGGTGTCGTCGTTGCGCTCGCATCGGTCGGCAGGGGTGGTAGGAAGGTGGAGACGTAGGACCAAGCTTGGAAGTAGAGCTGCTCCATGGCCCAGAGGAGGACGGCGCATTCCGCGTGCGTCCCCACCGAAGAGAGTGAGACCATGTAGTCGATGTAGCTCTTGGTGAGCGGGTCCAGTAGCCCGTGCGAGGTGGCGCTCGACGGGAGAGAGGAGAGCGAGAGGCCGTTGGACGCGGCGGCCGTTTCGAAGTAGTTGATCTCGCTGCGCAGAGGCGGGACGGTGTCTTGTGGTGTCAGTCGTGCCTGTCAGTCTCGGTGACGCAGGAACGTCGCGGCAAGAGGATGGGGGACTCACCGGTGGATGTTGCTCAGCGCCCCGCTCAGCGTCGTGAACGTCGTCTTCCATTGCTTGCAGGCGGGGTGGTTCGGGTCTTGCTCCGGGACGTGGAGACGGGCGATCATGTTGCCCATCAGACGGGTGTAGCCGCACATGGCATAGAGGCGATCCTGCGTCAGCCAGGCGGAGAGAGCCTTGGCGGAGAGGGACATCGAGCCAGCGGAACGCAGGAAGGGATGCTGCGTCGCTCGAACCACGCCGTCGCGGTCGAGCGAAAGGAGGTGCGTCGTCAGCGAGGTCGAGGACGACATGGCGCTGGTGTTGGTCGCGGTGCTGCTGGCGGTGTTGGCAGCGATGATAGCGATGACTTCGAAGGCAGTGCGGCCAGTGGTGGCGTGCGGAGAGGGGGCCGGCAGCGTAGAAATCGAGCGGTCCTGCTCTTTCTCTTCCCACTCCTTCTTCCTCCTGGTCGTAGGCGAGGAACCCTCGCTCCACAGGGTCGAACACGACCGGACGCACCCTGGACGACTGCTGCCGCGGCCACCCCCCAAGCGACGCACGACCGAAGACCAAGTACTTGCCCAGCACGATATGTATGGTAGATGCTGTAGCTGGGCACTACCCTTCGTCCGCAGGGGCAAGGTGTCACGCTGATGGCGGGCAATTGCCCGTGGACCGGCGGCCGTCTCCATGTGCATCCTGTCGAGCATGCCCGCGCACCTCGACAGGAGGAAGGGAAGACGGCAGACTGCGCACCGGTGGAGACGGCGGCGGCCCGAGCTGTGTGGGCAACGACGAAGGAGTTTTGGGCTGATGGTGAGCGAGGATGGGGTGGTGGGCGCTAGCTTGCGCCTTCTCCTCGCCCGGCCCGACGCCTCCCTGCTAGGGGCGCAGGCATAGCCAAACTATTGCCTGGAGGCCATGGAGCAAGCCATGGAGCAAGCCATGGAGCAAGCCATGGAGCTAACCAAGATGACCAAGACTCGTCCTCCTCGATGCCCCTTCCCTTGAACTCGGAGCCCTTCCGAAGCATCGGCCAACGCTTTGGCTCATGGCCGCTTGTTCTCTACGCGGTTACGCCAGGTCGGACGCCGCAGGTGTGTGACTTTCCAAAGACAAAAAGAAGGGCCAAATCCAAGCGGCAACAACACTGCCTCCCCGGACCTCTTCACCACAAAATCACCACGGGACGCCCCCGTTGAGCCATCTCTGCTTCCCTTGGTCCCGTTGCCGAGGTGGCCTCGCCTGCTCGAGGCGCCCTTCTCAAGACACCGCCAGCGTCATAGAGGAACAGTGACTCAAGCTCAAGCTCGCTCCTCTCCCCATCCCGGAGCCTCACCGCACCTTCGAGCAAGATGGACACCACCGTCCGCTACACGTACGCCCTCCCCATTCCATTCGCCCGCCTTGCTCAACCCCTTCGGACCTAGCGCAGAGCACCATGTCGACAGAAGTCGTCACAACCGCCACCCTCGCCACCGCTGTCTCCGGTACGGCCGACGGCCAGCGAAGAGTCCGCCTCGTCGATCGGATGAAGTTCCGCCCGCCCTCCTCCGCCGCCACGACGAGGGCTCAGCCTCCGCGGCATCGAACCGCCCCGTCAAAACCTCATCGAGCTGCCGTCCCTACCAGTGATGCGCGGCGACCGTCCTCTTTCCCGCCTCTCCCGCTCGAACCGACGACGCCGCCCAAGCGAGCACCGCCACGCCAGCGGCGCCGGAAGGTGCCCGTCAAGTTCCGTCGGCTCGCTCCGTCGCCGTCTCCCACACCCGACCGGAGGAACGTCCGCTCTGGCGCCCCTGCTGCCAGCGCCACTGCCGCCGCCCCGTCCCGCCTGGGCGGCCAGGATGACGCCGCCGCCGCCGCCGCCGACGACGACGAGAGCAGTGACCAGCATAGCTCGCCCATCGGCACCTTTGGTGCTCTTCCTTCCAGGCTGAGCAGGAGCGAGCAGGGAAAACATGAGCCTGTCCAGCCCAGGTTAGTCCGGTCCAGCAAGCGTCGCAGGCTGGAGCTCATCCCGACGGAAGAGACCGTCGACGAGCACCGCCAGGGCGACAACAGCGCAGACATCGACATCTCCGACATCTCTTGTTTTCCCACGCTCGCCGCACCCGCTCCGGCAGAGCTTACGGCCAACATCACCGATGCAAGAAGAGGAGACGACATCCCTGGAGACGGCTGCGGAGTCGACTTGGCCGACGCAACCTTGCTAGCACAACCGTCCGACTCTGCCTCTGTAGATCGAAGCGCCACGACCGACGCTACAAGCGAAACGAGACCCCGTCATCGCACCGGCGCAGAGAGCTCGACCAGCACCAGCACCAGCAGCAAGCTCTCGCGCCCGCCGCCCCAACGACATGCCCAGATAGCACGCATCGACTACCTCGTTGCCGCAACTGACGACACGGAAGCTGCGCTGCGTGCGGAGCGACAGGCTACCAGGCTGTTGCGGTCACACATCGATCCCCAACGGTGGACCTTCCTCACCGACTCTGCTCTGCGGCGGCGTGCCAGTCTCTACCGTAATGCCCGACGAGTGCCGGAGCAACCAGATCGCAGCAAGATCCAGCTACGCTTCCGTCAGCCGCCGTTCATGTCCGCTTCCGTTCGACGGGACTTTGTCCTGCCCGCCTCTACGCCCAGCTATCGAGACGTTCTACCAGAGTGGTCGAGCCAGCCATCACCGGCGGAAGAGGGATCCCTGCTCGAGTTCCAGTCTCACCTTCGGCCCGCAACGTGCTACGCCGGCTACGCGTCTGCCTTCGTCGCCGCCGCGAAACGAGCATCCGCTTTGGACACGATCCTTCCTGCAGCTTGTTTAGATGTGGCCATCCTCCTCGTCCCTGCCTCTACATGGCGCTCGCAGCTGAGCAGTCCGAGGACGCGTTACGAGATCGTCAAGATCGTCGTGCCGATCTCCGACGCTGCTTGCTATCCCGCTGCCAGCGATGCTATCTGGCTCGACGCAGTTTCACCTCTCCCCTCCACCACACAGTGGAGGGACGGAGCCAAGACTTTGGCCTGGCTACCTGGCACATTCTCACGCTTCCAGTCTTCCCTCGACCATCTCTCAGCCTCGTCGACAAAGGCCCAGGAGGATCGCCTGGTACTGGGCTACACCGTTTTGCGTCACCCTGGTGGCCTCCCTCGACAAGTGACGCTGTATGTCACTCTCGAGCGGCTTGACGAGGCGAGGGCGTGGCTCGCCAGTCTAGAGATAGACGGTCTAGGTACCCGTCCGTTCCGCACCGATAGAGGTGGAGATGGAGCCAAGGTGGTAGTCATCGACGCCAAGGGGACTAGATTGCTGGTCTTCTGAATATGCTCTTTCTTATCTAGCATCTATGTCTCTGCTCCGATTTGTATTTGTTATATCCCTGTCCGTCGTCCGTCGCAACTGTCTCGATCGCATCGTTTCTAGCTGTTTCGTGCTTGTATTCCCAGCGTCTACTCCCTTCCGACCCAATTGACCTGGATCCCCATCAACTCTGACCCTGTACCTGGAGCGCCTCGAACCCGAAATGCGTATGACCAGCCGCCCACGCCTGCCTCTCCTTGTTCTTCCTGATCTTCCTGCTCTCCTTTTCCAATGCCGTCGACGTCGTCGTCACCTTTGACGCAGCGTTATCGTCCACCAGGAAGAGATCCTGCAGCCTGCTAGCGACTTGATCGGCGGCTTCCCTCATTCCACCGAGATTGAAAGCGGCCGGACCGATCTGGAGCGCCGAGTACGCGCCAATCGCGAAGAGAGGAATGTCGGGCGTGTACTGTAGGTCCTGCGTCAGGACGAGGAGACCGCCGTGATGGGCTATGGGGTGGTGGGTGGAGAGGTGGCGCATGAAGGGAAGCGTTGGGAACGATGTTCGAGGACCGGTGGCGCAGAGGACGAAGTTGACGGTGAAGGTGTGGTGCGTGGAGGGTGGTGGAGCTGCACTGGTGGATGAGGGAGTGGTTGATTCGCCGTCTGAGGCGGAGGAAGACGAGGGTGAGGAGGCAAGGACATCGTCGTTCTCTTGATCCTTTCCCACCCTTCTCTCGCCTTCCTCTTGTCCTCGTCCGACATTGCCTCCCACTCCTCTCGCCTTGCGTTCTTCCTCCTTCGCCCTCTCCCTACCGTCCACCTGCTTCGAGCATACCGTCTCCACCATCCACATCTCCTTTTCACCGTCCCATTCTGCAGCTGTACACTCTTCGAACTTCCGAATTTCGATCTTCGCTCTCTTCTCCAGCTCCCTCAGCAGACGAGCGTATGGTGGCGTGACGCTCCCACCATTCCTAGCCTCTCTCAGCATCCGAAGACGGTCAGCGGCATCGTCGGTCTGCCAGAATTGCATCTTGGTGAGGTTACTGTAGCGTCCCATCTACTTGAGACCGATGTCGAACGGTCGCACCTTGAGGTGACCGCGGAGAAGGAGGATCACCTTGTCGATCCCTCGACGGAGAGCGAGAGAGGCGATTTGGGCTGACGTCAGACCGCCGCCGATCAAAAGGAGCGTCGTTGGCCGGCGGTTGGGCTCGGTGAGGCGCGATCGGAGGAAAGGGGGTGGGAAGGTGAAGGTGGGCAGGGCAAAGGCGGAAGAGTGTGCCCAGTCTGGTCCAAATGGCGGCGATGGTGGTGAGCGAGACGGCTCGATGGTCTCGACCGCGGGGTCAGGGACGAGATAGGAGGGGATGTTGGGTCGTCCACCAGGTCCGACGGCGCTAACGACCGCCTTGGCCCCAAAGGTCGTTCCGTCCGCAAGGCGTAGGTGGAAGCCGGGCGTCTCGCCCGCCACCATGTCGTCGCGGACAGAATCGGTCCACTGCATGTGCACCACCTCTCCCTTTAGCATCGTCACCGGCGCTGCTGGTTCATCGTCACCGTCCCTGTCTTTCGCCTCTGCCTCCATCCATTCGGCGGCGGTGGGCCATCCCTTCGCCCCGCCTTCCCTTGCGGCGGACGTTCGCAGACCGTACCGCTTGACGACGCCGTCCTGAATAAAATCGCGGAACAGCGTCGTCCCCGGCGTGAAGTAGTCCTTGCGATCCCGCTCATTGACGGCGGGTCCGGAAGTCTTGAGCAGCTGGGCGTACTGCCTGTCGCTGCGCTTGGCCTTCGCCTTGTGCTTCGAGACTTCTCGTCCAACCACACCGGGGATCTCGATGAGCTCGAGCTCGGCGGAGCGGGCGTCTGCCATGCTGCCGCCGCTCTGGAAGCTACCGCGCTGAGCCTTGGGCCTGCCACGAATCTTTGAACGTTGCTGCTTGCCCGCTTCGTCCTCCGTCGCGATGGCGTTCTGCCAGATAAAATCGGAGCTACCTTGGAGTGCCCTCTCTTCCCTCTCTGCAAACGCCAGCAGCGAATCGAGGTCGAACGGATCCGGTTGGAAGAAGAGCGGCGAACGAAGGTGTCGGATCTCATAGGCGGCAAACAGATGTTCCCATAGACCCATCCATCCCTCGCCAAGCTTGTCGATGATGAGGATACGGATCTTGCCGCCGCAGTCGCAGTCGTCGTCGGTCTGGGCGCAACGCGGTTGGTGACGACCGTCGGTGGTCCGACGGAAGTGCCTGGTGGAACGTTCGCCGTCCCTCTGCGTCTGAATGAGCGGAGAGGATGCCACTTTGGAAGAACGCGGGGTGCGACGATTGAGCCAGTGGAGGTGCCGATGCTCGTCCTCCGTGTAGAGAGCGGCGGGCCGAGACTCGAGAATGCGAGAGACGAGCGCCAGTACGGCTGGACCCGATCCGATTACGATGAGGTCGAAGAAGGCAGCGGGCTCCATTGTCGGCGTTTTGCTGCCTTCGGATGGTGACGCAGCGGCAGAGTCCTGGTAGATTGGAGTTGGGGTGGGCGTCTGGTCGAGCGAAGGTGTGATACGGTGTGCTGCGAGTCCTCTGATTGTTGGCAGTGAAATCGTCGTTGACTAGTCTTGCAGGGGCGTCGACGTTGACTAGTCATTACAGGGACGTCGACCTTCCTTCGCCTCGATGCACTTTATGAGCTCCAGAAGCGACGTCCTTACGTGCCGCTGCGGCTTTGGTCATCGCCAAGCAAGAGAGTACCTTTCTGATCACCCTAGCTCAAAGGACCCCGCAAAACGTTGAGCGACCCGGGCTGAGATTGCAGGTGGTCACGGCGCAGTGACATGTGCCCGTCGCTGGGTCGCTCTGATCCTACCTTGAAGGTCATCTCGGTCTCTGCAGGGTTCCTTTCCCCGCAATCTGATCTGGACGACGGCTTCGGTCATGATTGGCAAGGTCCACGGCGGCGGGTCGACAATCGGCGACGCTTCGCCGTGTCCGTTCCAGCGTCTGGAGCATGTCGATGCAGTGAAGCAGAGAGACGTGCAGCAATATTGCGAGGCTCGTACGTGGATCTGAAGGAGTGTGTTGTGGCAAGGAGAGAATGGGCGGTGGTAAGAGGTTAGAGGGTACAGGGAACGGTGATGGTGTGGCCGACCTGGACAGGGGGGTGACACTCTTCTCGTACGAGCGTACTGTAGCAAGTTGACGTGTCGGGCGTGTGCATGACGAGAGCGCTGCGAGATGTGGTGTGATGCAACAGCCGCCCTCTTCGGCTGTCGGACAGGTGTCCAACAGAGCCAACCCCTTCCCCCCCTTCCCCCCTTCCCCCCTCTTCCCGCCCTTCTTCTTCGCCACCATCACGCCTCGCCATCACACCATCCCATCCATCCGACAGACGTCGAATTACGCCTTCCCCCCTCGCTCCTTTCCGGCCTTCTCTTCACGCTCTCGTCTTTCTATCTAGTCACTCCTTACACGTTCCTCTACATGCTCCTCCCCACTTGTCCGTCCTGCCAGTCTCATCTTGGAAGGCCTCGTCAAGATCGTTCGAAATACGAGACCAAGCAGCATAGCGCTTGCGTGATATGATAGCCGCCTCTCCCGTTGTTGGCCTCTCCGCGATCATTCCCCGTCTGAGCTCGTTGAAAGGTGTCGCTTCCGCCTTTAGACCCGGGCTGCAACGTTCTCACACCCAGTCCAACAATGCATCTCGCCAATCTCGCTTCGTCGACTGCCGTCACCGCCTTACCAAGTTTCCGGGAATGAGAAGGCCTAGGTCAGCGCCATTGAGGTGTCGGCTTGTCTTCTTGAGTCTATCCCGCAGGCTTACGATATCTTCCCTCCGGACGTGTCGTTGGCCAATGATAACCATCCGGACCGATGGCATCGTCATTCGTCACAGAGCCGACCTTGCATATTTTGTCCCCACACTTTTACAGACATTGCCGTGCCTTTTCACTACGGCCTCTTCCAACAGTCCTCGCGCTCCTTTCGAAACATCCCTTCGAGAGCCTGAAAGGCGTTCTCGAGATCTGAAGGATCCTGTTACTGTACCGACGCAGGCACCCCTTCGACCGATAACCAACGGCGATCACGTCTAATCTCGAGCGTCTTTGCCACGCAGCGACGATCTTACCCGCCACCCGGCGCACGACACGCATACAATGCCGCCGCGGTACGAGACAGAGCATTGTCCCTAGCTCGACGGCCGTCTCTTCCCTTGCGGCGTCGGGAGATCTATCGGCACTTGCTCCCAAGACATCGTGACAGGGCATGACGAAGCCAAGACGCTGGCAGCCAAGCGGCGATGCTCTTCCTGCCGGTGCCTGGCTGCCACGCTGCCCCTCGCAAGAACGGATAAGAAGAGTGTCTTTTTCGCGGCCTCAGATCCCCCCATTCTATCCATCTCTTCCCTTCCCGACCAAAAGGCGTCTGTCTCGGCCCTTTCCTATACCCGCCGCTTCCCGACCCCTTCTCCCTCTACGATGGCCTCTACCCCGCCTCTGTCCCAGGGCGTCGGCTACGGTGTCGTCATTGGCCTCGGTGCCCTGTTTGCCATCGTCGTCATCGGTATCTCGCGCTCCCTGACGCGCTTCGCCGGCCTCTCAAAGGACGCCGAGGAGTTCTCCATCGCCGGTCGCTCGCTCGGGACCGGCCTGACCGCTGCGGCTGTCATCTCGTCGTGGACGTGGTCGACGACGCTGCTGTCGTGCGTCTCGACGGCGTACAACTACGGTGTGGCCGGCGCCATGCTGTACGCCTCGGGCAACTGTACGCAGATCATCCTCTTTTCCACGCTGGCGATTCAGCTCAAGCGGCGTGTACCCTCGGTCCATACCTACCTCGAGCTGGTGCGGCTCAAATTCGGCCTCTTGCCGCACCTCACCTACATCTTCTTTGCGCTGGCCACCAACATCCTCGTCTGCAGCTCGGTCCTCCTCGACGGCGCCGCGGCCATCAACGCCATCACGGGCGTCAACGTCTACGCGTCCCTCTTCCTCCTCCCCATCTCGGTCGTCGCCTACACCTTGCGTGACGGTCTGCGATCCACCATCCTCGCCGACTACCTGCATACGTTCATCATCTTTGTCATCCTCTTAGTCTTCTTCCTCCGAAGCTACGCGACGTTCCCCGGACTCGGCTCGCCCGCCGCCATCTACGACAAGCTGCTCGAGGCGAGCAAGCCATGCCCGATCGACGGCATCTACAGAGGCTCCTACCTCACCATGAAGTCCAGCGGTGGCGTCCAGTTCGCCTGGCTGTCCCTATTAGAATATACGGGCGTCGTATTTCTCGATGCCTCCTTTCACCAGAAGGGGGTAGCGGCGACGCCCGAGGCGGCCTTCCCAGGCTATCTCATCGGTGGATTGGCGTGGTTCTCAATCCCCTTTTGCCTCGCGACCACGGCGGGGTTGGCGGCGCTGGCGCTCGAGACGACTTCGCCCTCCTTTCCGACCTATCCGAACCGCGTTCCGGCGGCAGATGTCAGCGCTGGCCTTGTCCTCCCCTACGCTGCACAGGCGCTACTCGGCAAAGGCGGTTCGGCGGCAGTGCTGCTGCTGATGTTCATGAGCTGCACCTCTGCCGTCTCGGCCCAGCTGGTTGGCGTCTCGACCGTGGTCAGCTACGACATCTACAAGACCTACTTCCAGCCGGGCATCGACGCGGACTCGCTGCTGCGCGTCAACCAGGTCATCGTGGTCGGCTTCGGGCTGTTTGCGGCGGCATTCGGCTCGCTCCTCCACGGCATCGGCCTCGACCTCGGCATCATCTACAATCTCACGGGCATCTTCACTGGCGCCGGACTCAGTCCGCTCATCTTTATCTTCTTCGACCACCGTCTCCACCCTCTGGCAGTGTTTCCAGGGATCTGGGTCAACTTTGTCGCTGGCGTGGCCGTCTGGCTCGGCGTGGCGTATCACGAGTACGGCTTCATCAACCTCACCTCGCTCGGCGGTCTCGTCGTATCGACGATCAGCGTCGTCTTCTTCCCTCGACCCTTTGACTGGTCCACCATCCCGGACCTTCTCAGGCGGGAGGAGAAGAACGGCGAGCGAGGCGTCGAGATTGTCGAAAAAGACCCGCAGTACAGTCGTGTGCGACTGGACCGTAGCCTCCGACTCTCCCTGACTGCAGGCGGAACCTGCTTTCTAGTCATTACCATCATCTGGCCCTTTTCGCTCTACTGCGACTACATCTTCGGCCGCACCTTTTTCACCGGCTGGATGATTGTCAGCTTCATCTGGGCATGGTTCGCCTTCATCGGCGTCGGCATCTGCCCACTCTACGAAGGCATACCCGTGTTCAAGCAGATCTTGAGCGGTTTCAGGACCTACCTCGGCGGGCAGAGGTCCGAGCATCATCAGCAGCAGAGGGGCAGCGACCAGGTCCCCGCCCTCGAAAAGGCTTCCGTACCGTCGGGGGAGGAAGGCAGCGGCGCCAGGAGCAGGGCTAGCGACGAAGCGTCAGAGGCAAAGGCTCACAGCGGGTACGCTTTGTCGCCCGACGGGAGACAAGGCGATCGCCTGATGCGTCTCCTATCATTCCGTGCCCCTCACTTGCCCCATCTTACGTTTCTCCCGTCCTATGCGTGTAGCCAGCCCTCTTCGCGAAGTTCCTCCGCCTAACGACAACGTCACGCCCACACACCCAAGAGTGGCGATCTGCTCTTGTACGAACGCAAACTGCAACGATGGGGTGATTCCAATGATTGCTCCAGGCAGTGTGCCTGGACGGACGTGCGATGCTCCATGCGTGAGCCTGTATGTGTTGTGTATGCGATGCTGTATGATGCCGAGGTCGATCAAGGAGGGAAGAGGTAATGCTACACTCATATCTCCGACTGTCTCCCTCCGCTTGGGTCGGTATATGCACAAAGACAAGAGCATGCGAGCCGCCGACGCCGCCAGTTGCCCGAGTTCTGCCGAAATCAGAACTTCCACGAGCCGCGGAACAGGTGCACGAGCCGCGACTCGTTCAAGATATTGCGGCCCGGGTTGAAGCCGGACGACGGGACGATGACGATGTCGCGGATCTGCACGGGCTGCTTCAGGCCGGCGAGGTCCTCGGGCCTCACGCCGGCCACTGCGTAGAGGTACGAGACGACCGAGTCCGTCCAGACGGCCGGTCCCGTCCACTCCTCGACGCTGTTGGTGTCCCAGCCCCACCGCCACGCTCCCGCCTGCCACTTCCACTTGTAGTGGATCTCCTGCCACGGCTCGTTGACACGGGCCTTGCGCAGCTTCGCCTGGTCGGTGCGGTACTGCGGGTCCCGCTCGTCCCAGCCCCAACCGTCGGCGAAGCCGTCGCGCTCCTTTTCGCCCTCGTTGGCCCGGTAGATATCGGAGGCCTGCAATATGCGGCGCAGCACGTCGAGCAGGATGGGGTGGTTTGGCGCCAGGTGCATCGTCCATTGGACGAACTGCAACGAGCGGTGGCGGATCAGCGGCAGGAGCCAGAGGCGCTCGAGGTAGACGCGGAAGTTGGCGTTCTCGGTAGGGTCCGACTCGATGCCGATGATGGCGCGGATGGGCTCGCGCTCAGAGAAGCTCCCATCAGCGGCTTCCGCCGTACGCCTCGCACCGTACAGCCTCGTCTTGACCGCCTCGGGCTGCTTCTTCCACTGCGACGAAGGGCTGCCCAGTAGCATGCTGCGGGGCAGGTGGTCGCCGCCCGGCGTCAACACCGACGTGAGCGGAACGATGCCGTTCGCCCAGTCTGAGATCGGCATGAGCGGGACCGTATCTATGTCGCTCCACGTTCCGCCTTCCACGAGCAGAAGAAGGTACCGGAGGAGGTCAGCCTTGAGGATGAATCGCGGCATCTCGTCCCAGATTCGCTTGACCTCCGTCCCGTGCCAGTGCCTCTCGACCCACTCCTCGGCCCCCGCGTCGTCCAGAAATACGGGCTTCGCCCCCATCTTGGTCCACATCGACGTCCAGTTGCTCGGTGCAGGCTTGCCGTCGGAGGACCAGATGGTGTTGGGGACGATGCTCCACGGCTTTGTCGGATCGGCGGCCTGCTGGCCCGGCTCGAGGATCGAGGGCGACGGGTATCGGATCTGGTCGAGGTGGCGCGAGAGGGCGTCGCGGCCGTGCTCGGTGGGAATTTGGGTGGTGAGGGTATCGTTGAGGTACTTGAGGTATAACTCCGGCGGGAGGGTGATGTAGTTTGGCGGTCGGAAGAAAGTGGAGGCACAGGCATAGAGCGCTGATGCGAGCGCGAGTGCGATGAGCACTAGCAGGCAACGCCGTGAGGGCCGCTTCCTCGAGATGCGCGGGAGCAACGCCGCGTATCGGGAAGGGGGGGAGTCGCGATAGCCGGGCGGCGGCGAAGTGATGCGCCCTGCCTCTCCCATCGAGTGGAGCGAGTCGGCGTGAAGGTCGTCCGTCGAATTGCTGCCGTTCGCGTCGTCGTGCTCGTCGGAGTGGCCGTTGAGGGGCGAGTAGGCCGGTCGCTCTTTGAAGAAGGAGAGGGCCATCTCTCTCGTTGGAGAGCGGAATAGGCTGAGGCTGATGCTGCGCTGCTGCTGCTGCCGCGTCGCCGCCGCGGCGCCCTTCGGCTTGAGTCCCAGCATGCTCAGCATCGTGGGGAGGTGTGGAGGGTGTATGCTCTGAGACGCGGCTATCGGGAGCAGCTGGCAGAGCGAGGGTGGTCCAAGCGGAGCGGCACCGACCTCTGCGAGGATCTGTGAGAGTATTGATGCGGGATCTTGGCTGCGAGATCAGGCCCTGTCAAAGGGGAGGCAGGGAGGGAACGAGCGGATGGAGTATGCGCAGTGAGGAGCGCGTCTGAAGGAGGGTGCAAGATCCTTGCGCTTGCTCAAGCGTCGTGGCCGCCCGCGAGCCGAGCTTCAGAGCAGGGGGACCTGAGTGAGCGGGACGGTGGATAGGCGGCCGTTCGTGCAGCGGCGGGCGGGTGATGGAGCTAGAGGGTGAGCAGGGAGCGGCGAGCGAAGGGGTGCGAAAGCGTCTTGCGGGAACAGAAGCGTGCGACAATGGAAACGGAAGGTGGGACGCGGTCGATGGTGGTGGTAAGCAGAGAAGGCAGGTGGGTGGGGAAGTCTCGGTTTGAGCTTATGGCGCGAAGGGACTCTTGCGGCGCTGGTGGAGACACCGGCCTCGCTGCCAATCGTTATATGGGCCAGCGACCAACTGCTATGCCTGCCCTCTCTACATACAAAGACGGGCCAAGACTACTACTCGTCAAGACACTTCTCTAGCATCGGCTGAGGATGCGCCACAGCGGCACGGTTCCCCTCGGCAGTGCGCCTTGTGCCTTGGAGGGCCGCAGGGGGCGGGGGAGGCTGCCTATGGTTAGTTAGCTACTGTAGCCTGCTGTCCCACCCGGGCACGACCGCAACACGACCGCGGCGCTGCCAAAAAGCAATCTCGAATCAAGATCAACAAGCGTCAAGGCAGCGATTAACTACAATTTACGTAGCAGCAGATGAGCCCTCCCTCGGCGCAGTGGTTCGAGGCTGGACGTCGGCTCGCCCCGAGACGAAGCAAGCACGGCTGTTTCAGGATCTGTGCCGACAACGGCGGATCAGCCGGTCGGTCGGTGATGCTCGCTGTGACAAGGCAGAAGTGAGAGGTGAGAGGGCGACCAAGGCGGCAAACGTGGCGATGGCGCACTTCCGTCCACATATCACGTTCCCACCCCACCCGTCCTGGCGCAACTCCACCATCAACGGCCGCTGCCGCTTCGACCAACAAAAAGGCTCCTTAAAAGCCCCGGCCCCCTTTCGTTGCCTCGTCGTGACCACGTCCGTCCGTTCTCGCTCACCCTAGTCGCTCGACCGGCTACTACTCTCTTTTTAAATAGACAATGACGCCGAAAGGAAAGTTGACCGCTATCGGCGTCGCTTCGGCGTCGCTTCGGCGTCATTGTCTATTTAAAAAGAGAGTAGCTGAGTCCTCAGTCCGTCTCTCGAGCTCCGCAGATGCTGAGCTGCCGCGCAAGGATGTCAGGACCGGCGATCGGACCTTTTGGTCGTTGCGGGAAAAAGGCCGGGGCGTTCGCGCTCGCTCCTCGGCCACCTAGGTGCCGTAAACCTCGGCGCACGGTAGCAGAGACTCTGCGACCCAAGGATCGCCTGCTGGCGGCTGTGTAAGCTGCGGTTTTGTGCTGTATGTGACTGCAACGGCTCAAGGAATGTCAAGCGGCGAGCGCCAACGTCCTGCCATCTAGAAGAAGTGGGATGGCGGTGCTGCAAAGAACAATGAACAACGAGGGTGTGTGATTTGGAGCGCAGTAGGCATCCCGGAGATTGGTCGTCGCACAGTCAGACACGGGAGGGGGGCATGGGGGTGAGTCGCGCGCAGGCAGGCAGCAGGGCCTGAGCTCGAGAGGGCTCCGGGCACGCCGGAAAGCCGGCGCGCCGGTCAAGCGGCGACGAGCGGCGTGCACAAGGGAGGGACAGGGCGGGGAGAACGACAAAGAGCAAACCAGAGGGCTGCGGCGACGAAGGAAAGGTAGATAGAGAGGGAGATACAGGAGAGAGAGGAGGGCCGCGCCGTGGCCTAAAAGAGGGCCCAGTGCGACGGCCGATCACCCCAGACGCGCACGCCCTGCGCACGTGCCGCATGATTGTTTGACGCATACCAAACTAAACACGGCAGCAGAATTGCCGTCCTCCGACCGGCAGAAGAGGCATGCAGCAAGAAAGAGCTGTACGGCGGTACGGCACACCTCTGGGCTCTCTGCCTGAGCTGTGCCTGCCATTCTCGATACATCTTGCTGCCAAAACGATGAATGACGTTCGACAGGGATGAAGGCTTTCTCTGTGTCTCTCTCCTGTCTCTTCTCTATCTCTTCTACGTCGCTTCCTTTCCTCGTCTGCCTCTCTTTCGCACGAATCGAAGACGGCTCGTTGCGCTGTGCCCGGTCCGAATATTGTAAAGAAAGAGGGCCAGGTTGCATGCCGCTAAGGGCGGGAGCAAGGCAAGGGTCAAGGGTCGGGCAGAGAAGGCTCGCGGTCCGAGTCGTCGGTGGTGCGAGAACGTGGGCCGTCTAAAAACTTAGCCCGCTTCGACGGAGGAGAGGCGAGGGGATTCCTGCTGCCGCTACCGGTGCTTGCCGCCGTTCTTGCGCAACTTGAGCTTCCGGGGGCTCAGCGGCCTGCTGACTGGCGAGTCCGGCAGGTAACCAACAGTGTATGTGATGCAGGCCCAGGCCCTCGTCGCCTCACTCCGGATGCTTCCCAGCTGCTGTGCAATAGCGCCCGGACGGACACCGCTCGGTGCAGGATGCAGGACAGGAGGATCGCGAGAAAAGGAGAGAAAAGATGCTCTCCGCTCGCAACACCTTTCTACGCCGGCCGCGGTGCTGCTGACCTCCTTAGGTGCGTGATGCTGTACACTGTACTCGGCTTTATATATGTATAGTGTTTCCAATCCGCTCAGGTGCACCGTTGCTCGTTGGACGGGAGAGACACGAGACACCGCACATCATAGGACGGCCACGACGTCTCGAGATCAGCGTCCGTGATTTGCCCATGTCTGACGGCTCTTCTCCATATGGGTAACCTGTCCAGCAACACTGTATGTATGCACGTCCCGGCGATGAGCATACTGTATGTGCGTGCTGGCCATACGACGAGCGTTCTCGGCACCCGAGGAAACGGCGCTGTACGTAAGTGCCCACGAATGTAGCGTGACGAGCGAGGGATGCCAAAGACTTTGCTTGCACTCGATCCACGGCAACGTTGTCGCCAGGTAGTTAGTTCGGATCCGCCGTCACCATATATCATCATCCTACTCTCTTTTTCCCTCCCTTTTTGTCGGCAATTCGAGTGCGCCTTTTCTGGCCGTGGCGCCATGGCCACGGCAGCACGCGCTGCTGACAATTGGCACGATCTTGGCTGGCTTTCTCGACGTGGGGATGCCTGTCCTCCACATCCTTTTTTCTCCTCGGGAAGCCCGAAGGTGACAGATGGAGAAAGTCATGTCCGCCGGACCCGTCGTGCCTTGTGCTCCCGCCTCGATCGCAGGGTCGCCCATCTGCCCTGCCTACGTAACCTCGCCCACTCCTTAGCCTCCTCCGGCGCGGCCGCCCTCTCTGCTGCGCGCCAGGTCTGCGGAGAGCGCTGCCCCACACGACGGCTGCTGCACGCCGTAGCAGGCTCTCCTCCAGCGAGGCAGGGCAGCCGCCAGGCTCGTGGCGGTCGTTATATGAAGGCTGTACTCTCTCTTCTGTCCTTCTTTCAGCCGCTTCGTCCCTCTTCCTTTCCCCCTACGCCCTCTCCGCCTAAGCTCTTCTAGCATACCATCCAACATGAGAGGACTCAACCTTCTGACTGGAGCGCTCGCGCTCGCGCTTCACACCGCCGCGGTTCAGGCGGCCCCCTCGCCGCTTGGCTTCGACCGGGTCGCTGCGGCCAACCAGGTCGCCTTTGGCAGCTCCTTCCAGTCGGCTACGCTCAGCTGGGCCCACAAGGCGGCCGACGCCATCGGCCAATCGTTTGGACTTGGCAGGACTTCGCCGTCCGACAGCTTCGGCGACGGCGACGAGAGCAAGAGCATCTTCGAGATCATCAACGCTAGCGACGACTTCCGCCAGCTCGCCCACATCCTCAACTACTCGAGCGACGCCACAAAGGAGTTTCTCAACAGCAAGGACAAGAAGCTCACCTTCTTCGGTAAGTGGGACACAGCGGCGAGCAAGGGTGGCGTGGCTTGTCGGAAGCATCGTCTCGATGCTGACAAGTCGACGCCTTTCTCCGTATCCACTTCTCTGTCCCCTTTGCCAGCTCCTGTCAACTGGCACCGCGAGCATGATGGTGACCACCGTGACGACGGCGACGAGGACCAGCTTGCCCACCGCCACGCCGCCACCCAGCGCTGGTACCAGATCGAGCAGCAGATCGCCGCTCTCGAGCAGGACATCGACAGCGCCGCAAGCTGCGGCAGCAAGGGCGACGACGACGACGACAAGAAGCGCAGGCGCGAGTTCATCCGCCATGTTATCGACGCCGAGGCATACTATCACCTTGTCCGTTCCGACGAGCCGATCGACAGCACCACGCTCGCCGCCAACAGCAGCGTTGCCAGCCAGCTCAACACCGGCCCGGACCACAAGTTCAACGACGGCACCGACTGGCGCGTCCGCGTAGGCAAGAGCCTCTTGCCCCTCCCCGGCCTCTACCTCAACATGTGAGTTGCGGCGGAGCTTGTCCCGTCGCCACCGCGATGGACCGCCCGTCCGCCCTCCCGTCTGCTCGCCGCCCTGCGGGGTTGCATGCCCGCTAAATCGCTGACCAAGACGGCCCTCAATGCGCCCCAACTGCCCGCCGTTCGACTCCGCAGGTACTCTCGCATCGTCAAGCCTGACCTCAAGGCGCGGAACGGCTTGATCCACGCGATCAAGTACCCGCTTCTGCTGCCTCCGGACGTCTTGCAGAGCCTGTTCTTTGGCCAGACGATGTTCTCGACCACTACCTCGGCGCTGCAGAAGGTCCACGCAGCCAAGTACCTCACCTACCGACCGTACCACGCCCACCACGGACACGGTCACAGCTTCGGCGCTGTCGACCATAACAATTCCGACCACGGCGGTTGCAACAAGACCTTCCTTGGCGTCTCCGCCGAGACTTTCTTCGCGCCCACCAACCTGGCCTGGGCCAAGCTGCCGTTCGCCTTCCGCGCGTACCTCTTCAGCCCGTGGGGTTACCACCTGCTGCAGAAGGTCCTGATGCTCCACTCGCTGCCCAACGATATCGTCTACGCTGACTTTGTCCACCACGTCGAGCGCGAGCACAAGCATAAGCACAAGCACGCGGCCCGGGTCGCCGTAATCGACGATGCGGACAAGACGTCGTACACGTTCGACTCGGTCCTTCCCTCGATCAACGGTACGAAGGGAGAGTTTGAGACGGTCGACGTCGACGTCTACCGCTACCGCCTCCTTCCTGGCGGCAGGGGTCCGCTCCAGACCAGGGTCGTCGTGCAGAGCGTCCCCGTCGTCGTGCAGGACCTGCCGGCCCTCAACGGCGTCTTCCACGCCATCGACAGCTTCATCAAGCCCAAGGGACATCCCAGCAAGGGCGTCTGGGCCGAGATTGCGCGAGAGGCCGAGGCGATCGGCTTTGGTAGCGTCGACCTCGAGCGCGAGGCCGAGGTCGCCTCGTGGTAGGCGCCCCTCGGCGTCTCAACGCCGTGTTTAGCCTGGCCGTGTTCTCGGGCGTTCGCTGATACTATCGCAATGCCGATTGGCCGGGCGAATCGGCATCGATGGCGACTGTATCATATTCAGCAGGTGATCACACCTTTTCCCAGTGTCAAGGACGACTGTGTTCCGACCTTCGGTGTCCAAGGAGACTGACTCGTAGTGAATGATTCATATTCAGTTGCATGAAGATGGACTACATCTGCGGCCATAGAACCTTGAAAGCACCGCATCCCGTTCGATCTGCGAAGTTAAGCAAGGTATCGCTCAGTCAGTACTGCGGTGGGGGACCACTCAGGAATCCTGAGTGCTGCAGTTGTATTTTCCATTTGTTTCGTGTTTTTATTCTCGCCAATCTCTTAACGGTGTGGACTGCATTCAGCGCTGCGCAAACTCATCGGATTGCGCGGAGGCGGTTGCCGGTTCGGACGGGAAAGCAAGCTGTCGGTTTTTGCTAGGCCAATAATAGAAGATGGCGACCTCGCACAACAAAAGCCCAAGCATGCCGTGATTGGAGTAGTGTGCTCGACTGTGGCAGGGCAGTAGTCGGTTCAGCAATGGGCCAGGAGCGAAGGATCGCGTCGTTCCGACGGATGCAAGCGTGAAGGTGACTACTTAGGTAACGTGATGCGGAAGGGGCGGCGAATTCAGAGTTGCTCTCGGCAAAGACGAGCTCGGGCGAGAACCTCGTGACACAGAGCGTAGTTAGAGACAGCGACGCCGCACGCCAGTCGTCGTCGCACGAGGGCGTCGAGCTCGGGGCGAAATAGTCGACGGCCGAGGCCGAGCGAGCGAGCGAGCGGAGAGAAGCTATATATGTTCTGGAACGTCCCGGCCGAGAGGCGTGACACGGGAAGCTTAGGGGCCAGGCCGCGGGCGCGTGGTCTGCAGCGACAACGCTGCCTGCCACAGTTACCTTTGGCTTCGATTTGCCGGTCTTGGACATGGTATCTTCGCCGAGCTGTCCATTGGGATACAGTAGTGGTTTGGCCTATGTGGCGCTATTTGGCGTACCGCATTCTGCTCAGAGCTAGCCAACAACGCAATCATCTAACCAGGGACGGCAGCGGAAGCATACATCACCCTTTTGGCTTGGGTGGAAGACGAGGTCCACCTGGCGGAGATCGTTTGTTGTCCTTGCTGCTCGTGGTGAAAGTCCGTCGGCGAACCCTACCTCTGACCCGATTCCACCTCGGTCGCCAACAATAACATCAGCTCAGGGGCCAGCTTCGATCCGCCAAGAGCCATGTGATGACGGGTGGCTCTCTTGTTCCCAGCTTGCTCGACATCCGTGACGTTCCTTCCGCCCTCCCACCTCCAGCACGGCAAGCCAGGCGAGAAGCCTTCTCCTCCCACGAACATAGCAAGCACGGGGACGCAAACCACCTGACCCCAGCTCCAACACTCCCGGTCTCACACCCGAACTCCTCCCGATTCCAGCTCGAGCTCCAACCCAACCCGCCATTCTTCGCCTCCTCGTCGGGCGCGCCCCTTGAGATCCACCGCTCCTCTGAGAGATGACCAACACACAAAGTTTCGGCCGTATTCTCCGGCTGTTGCCGCTGCTGCTCGTCGTCCTTGTCGCCCTCTGCACTGACGTCACCTCGGCGGCAGGCTGCGCCGCGAACACGGCCTCCGTCAAGACGACCGGAAAGAGCTACAAGGCCTACGCCACTTCCGCCGTCCAGCTCGGCAAGGACGAAGGCTGGGTCTCGATCCCGTCTGGCCAGGCGATCTGCGTGGCCGACCTCGTGCGTGACTTCCGCGTCACTTCGAGCGGCGACACGGTGCCCTACTGGACCACGAGCGACGTCAAGGAGAGCGTGACGCGCGCCGTCATCGTGCTGGCGGGCAAGAACCGCGATGCGTGGTCCTACTTCAACCTGATGCGCAACGCGCGCAACAAGGCCGCCGCCACCTACCCGAACGACGTCAAGCGCAGCCAGGTGGTCGTGTACGCGCCCATGATCTTCACCGAGGCCGACAAGGCGGCCGGATCGGTAGGCGCCACCGACGTCTACTGGCAAGGCAATGACTGGGCCAGCGGCAGGTTCGCTGCCGGCCCGAGCGACGCCGCCGAGCACCTGAGCACCTTTGACGTGCTCGACCAGCTGATCGCCGAGGTCAAGCGACAGCACCCCACGGTCAAGGACATCGTGCTCGCCGGTCACTCGATGGCGGCCCAGGCGCTCAACCGCTACAGCGCGATGAAGACGACGTCCGACGGCGCGGTCCGCATCTCGTACTGGCTCGGCAACCCAGGCAGCTGGCTGTGGATGGAGACGGCGCGCCCCGTCGCCATCCCCGCCAAGTGTAGCGACTACGACACGTACAAGTACGGCCTCTCGGACTCGATACCGGCCTACGCCAAGAAGCAGTACCGCAGCGGGGGCGAGCGGACGGGAGCGCTCAAGAGACTTCTCCAGAAGAACGTCCACATCCGCGTCGGCGCCAACGACTACGGCCCCGGAGACATGCGCTGCCAGGCCATGGCGCAGGGCGCCAACCACAAGGAGCGCGGCAGGAACTTCAGAAACTCGATCACAGCGCTCAACGGCGGCAAGCTGCCGTCTAACTGGACCTACCAGGCGGTGCCAGGATGCACACACAACGTCGAGTGCATGTTCGATGGCAACCTCAAGACCCTCTTCCTCGGCCAGAGCGACGCGGTGCCCAAGGCGGCGCAGAACAAGAAGACGAGCAAGAGGGACGTCGAGGATGGCGACGAGGAGCAAGTCGCGGCGACATTGAGCGACGAGAGG
The DNA here is from genome assembly GCA_900291925.1 of Thecaphora thlaspeos. Classification (NCBI taxonomy): domain Eukaryota; kingdom Fungi; phylum Basidiomycota; class Ustilaginomycetes; order Urocystidales; family Glomosporiaceae; genus Thecaphora; species Thecaphora thlaspeos. The sequence goes on along the minus strand of UWYS01000007.1, from coordinate 388,504 downwards.
GACAAGATGCGCCACCGTCGTCGTCGCGCGACTCCGCAGCACTAGGTGCCGGCGCCCTCTACGGTGGGATACGAAACAGACTAGTTATGGGATTGTTACTGCTTTCTTTCGTGATCGGATGGGATAAAGCGAGGTAGCTTGGGATACGACCGACGATGCACAATTGCATTCAGTACGGCAACGGCTTGTGTTTCCTTTCTCACTCTTCGAGAGTGACAAATGCCGGCGTGACCCAGCTTCATCGTTCGACTGCGGCCACTTTGCCTCATTCGGGGGACCTGATCCGCTCGTCATATGCGGCATGCGTGAATAGGTCGATTCTGCGCCCTGACTGGCAGCATCGATCTGCCTTCCGTCGATCCGAGCGCTCCCGTCAAGCTCGTCCAGGATTGGGTCTTTCCGCGGTAGCTTATTGGCCAGGATGGTGGGCGACAGGCCGCAAGACGCCGAGGTGTGTCGGCGTTCGTCGTTCCTCGTTCAGCGGCGATGATCCGTGTGAGAAGCGACCGAAATCAAGTCGGCGGCTGAAGGCACTCCAGCGAGGGAGCGAAAGCTGTCGCTCCTCCTGATTGGCGGTGCATGGCATGAGGACAAGAAGGTCGTCGCGGAGAGGCATCTAAGTAACAGTGTATCGGAAGGGATCTGCATGTCTGCCAAGGATCCTTCCGAAGCTCGTCAGGCTATGCACCTCTTGACGACGTGCGGTTGGACGATACCATAACGAACGACCGGACGTCGTGCTGTAGTGTACTGTACAGCAGCCACGGCTTGACCGCGTGTTGGCGCGCTATCTTCTCGATGCGGGGCGGCGATACAGATGGCAGAGCGCCGCACGCAACGGTGTAAGCAACGGTCACTTTGGCGGGGACTTCAACGGGTCTCTGCTTTGGCTCGGTGGTGTCGGTCGAACTTGAGTCAAACGACCCACGTTCCCGCCCCGCTCCGCCTCTTCGAAGATGTGATCCTTTGACCGCAAGGGTTACACTACTGTACTCTTGCGTACTGTACCTACTGTACCTCGGCTCTTGTGTGGGTCGCAAACCAGCAGCTGGGAAAGAAGCAGACAAGAGGTCGTCGCGATCCCGTGTTTGCTATCCAGGCTCTGAATGTACTGTAGCTAATGCATCCGACTTCCTCCTCCAAGGTCAAGGGTAAGGAGGAGGCAGCTCATCCTGCTTGCAGGTCCAGCTCAGCCTACGGTACGACGACGGAGATGCGATGGCAGCCTTTACGCTTCGGAAGGGAGGCGTCGACGACGACGATCCGAGCTCTGATCTCGCTCAAGGCATGTGCAGGGTCGAGTCACAGGCGCATCCAGTACAGTATGTACATCCCTCTCCAGCGTGGGTGGGTAGTTGCTGGCAGCTGCTTGCTTGTTGGCTCCTGGGCGACGACCGAGGTGACTCGACTCTTTCCATCCGACGTTCGACGGCTGCTGGAGCCACGCCTGCACGCACCCACAAAAAGGGCGCATGCATCGACGGGCCTTTTCCGCCTCCCCAAGGCGCTCTTCCTTGCAGCTCGAAACAAGCTCCCCGCCCTTTCCGTGCAGGCCCCCCCACCTTCCTCGCTGGCGTGCGTCGTGTTCGCCGGTGCGTATGTATGAAGATAGCGTAGTGATAGCGTAGTGATAGCGTAGTAGAAGCGTTCCCGTCTACAACAATCACCTCTTGGTCAAGTACGTTGGAAGCATCGACGACAGGACGCCAGCGCTTGACTGCCAGCGGCTACCGTACGTACGACGACGACGACGACGACGACGACGACAGCAATGGGCGGACAGGACCGCAGCAGCGGGATCGGCCCACGAGCGGCCAGCCCGCTGGGTGTGCCAGCTGATTGGGCGGACATTATCGTTGAAGCCAGTACGGTTCCCCATCTGTGTGGGGCGGTCGCCGTCGTCGTCGCCTGCCGACCCCCGTTGTTGGCTGCCTGCGAGCAGAAAGCTCGGCCGTCGACGTACGCGTCTGTTTGTCGAGAGCGGGCGAGCGACAAAGAGAAAAACTTTTCCCTCGCATCTTCCCATCGACAGCTGCCACTTGCCGCAGGATTTCATTTGAAACTCGCCGAGCTTGTAGTCGCGGCGTGGTGCCGCCTTTGTATTCGAGATCCGAAAATGGAATAGAAGCGGCTTGCAACTCGACGACGACCGACGAGACGATGGGCGGAACAGCCGGCGGGCAGGCAAGGCAATGCAGTCAAGCCGGCCTCAACCCAGCCAGCAGGGCAGCCAGCCAGCAGGGCAGCGGGATGCGCTCCAGGGCTTGCTCTGCTCTCATGCAACGCTGCTCTCGAGGGATGGCCGATGGCTGGCACCCCCGTTTCACCCTCTTCTGGTCCGTCGGCTCATGCCCGCGTCCTGGTCCTCTGCTCTCCTGCCCGGTCACGCCGCCTTCCCGCCCATCGGATCGCCTGGCTCGGCCCCCTCCAGGGACACTGCTCTCGTGCTTCGCTCGACGCCAGGCTTTGGGCTCGGGATCGATCCGTACATACAAAACCGCTTACCGCCCGCCTCGCAATCGTCTGCTCCCTTCCCCTGCTCCTTCCTCCCCTCTTTCCATCATCTCTCTCTGCTCATCCAGTCCCCCACATCATCACCTCCAGCTCGCTTCACATACACCGTCCGATAGCGACGTAGAAGCGCCTGCAAACAACCTCTTACGGAGTATTGCCCCTCCGTTCCGCCATTTCCTTCAGCCTTTACCACCTCATCCACCACGAAGTTGGCCCACCATGTTCTTCTAATCGCTCAAGCGAACAAGACTACGAAAATCCCTCCTCGTTCATCGAAGAAGGAACCGACTCACTCTCCATAAAGACGTTTCCCAGCCCCTACTCATCAAACAACCTTCATCGTCATCCACCCTCCGGGTTGATTTCAACGTTGAATTCTCAGACCCACCCCCCTTCTACAACCTCGACAGCCTCTACGACGCTGTCTTCCAACTTGCCATCATGGTTTACCCAACTGTCGAAATGCAGCTCCCTGGCACTCCCTACACCGTCACAACCTACGAAAGCCAGCAATCCCAGACCAGCCCCCGCTGCTCCAGCATCGTTCCACCACCACAGGACCTACGATAAACGTAGCACCTTTAACTCTTACCGTTATCCGCAAGCGCCGACCACGCCCTCGACGCCGTTGAGCCGCAGCGAACCATACGCACCCGTCCCAGACCACTAGCAGCAGCAGCACCAAGTGCAAGCCCTGCCTCCCACTCAAGCCCAAGCGCACCTCTACAAGCAGCTCCAAGCAGCCGCAGCCAGCCTTGGCCTCTCCCCTCCGAAGTCCTTCGACACCCAAACTCCCGCCCCCATCCAGCAGGCCTCAAACTTTCAGGCCGACCGTCGATCCACGTTGCCCTTCAACCAGCGTCTCGATCCACACTCCCTCTTCGAGCGTCAGAGGATCCAACAGATCCGCTTCCATCAGAACGTCCTTGCCTACCTCCGCCATTTCGATGAACGGCGTCAACGCGCTCGAAGGTAGCGCCGGCATGCAGGCGGCCGGCGGCGGCGGCGACGACAAGGTCGACGGTGGTTTCAACGCTTCGTTCGGCCTCAACCCGATGTCGGCCGACGACCCTTCCTGGATCGGCCACGGCTTCCAGGCCCAGGCCGCCGAAGACTTCCTCTCCTCGCCCGAGTGGACCGACCCTTCGCCCGCCCTCACCGACTCCATGTCCTTCGACCTCGACTCGGGAGATACCAGCCCGCTCCTCCCGATGGACAGCTACGACGCCGAGGGCATCCCCGGCATCGCCGGAGCTCCCCTCTTCTCGCCCATGGATGGTTACTCGTCTTCGAACTGCAGCCCCTATGCGGCGAGTCACCAGGACTTTGGCGGCGCACCCGTCGGCGACTTTGGCGCCTCGGAGATGGGTCTGGACTTCACCCTCTTCCCTGAGGCCGCCGCTGAGCGCAATCGTCCCGTCCAGATGGCCTTCAGCCAGGCCAAGGCCGGTCAGCAGGAGGATCTCGCCGTCACCTTGCTCCGCGCTCTCAGCAGCGCCGCCCTGCAGGGCGCCAACGTCGCCGCTCCGACCACCAACACCCCGATGCCGACACCGACGCCTCCGCTTGCGGCCACTTCCGCTCTGACGTCGCCGCTGCTCGTCTCTGGCGACCTCAACACCCAGGAGCCTGCGCCCGCGGCTCTCGCCGCCGTCGCTGCTGCGACCCCTGTTGCTGCCGCACCTGCATCCAAGGCCACCGTCACCGACGCCGTCGCGGACAAGACCACCGAGTGCTCCACGTCGCCTGGCCCTGTCCGACGCTCGCCTTCGTCGTCGTCTGGCAAGTCGGAAGCCCGCGGCACCAAGCGCCGCTTCGATTCGTTGGACCTGCTGCCCCTCGACGCGCCCATTCAGCCTCGAAAGTATCACACCGTCTCGGCGACTTCGCGACGCGACACACCGGTCGATGCCTCTGCCGCCGCGGCCGACGGTGAGGACCCCTTCGCCGCCGAGGAGGCCGCCATCCGCCAGGAGAAGGACCCTCGCGTCGCCAAGCGCCTCAGCAACACGCTGGCCGCCCGTCGAAGCCGCCACCGCAAGGCCGAGGAGCTCCGCACACTGCACGAGACCATCGACAGCCTCCGCAACGAGGTCGAGATGTGGAAGAAGCGCTGCGAGCGCGCCGAAAAGGAGCGCGACGAGGCCCGCAACTGAGGCCGCCTCGATGTCTGTCGTCCTTGCCTCGTCGCCTTCCGCGGACATCTTAGCTGATGCCTTCCGCGGAAGAAGACTCTCCACGCGGGTCCTCTCTCGATTCTTCGATATACCTACGGACCCTTTCCCGGCTCTCCGACTTCCTATTCTACCCTCGCCTCGCTGGCCGTTCGCTATCGTTCTTTCCACTTTCACCCTTGATAGGGATCCGACCGCCCTGCCGACATTGAGACTTTTTTTTTTTTTTTCTTTCCCTTTCTTTTCTTCCCGCTACCGATACGATGCGCTTCCGTCCAGAAGAAGTTCAGAGCTAGCAAGAAAACCGGTGCTCGCCTTCGACTCGTTGTCCTTGCCGTCGTCGCACCCCAACCAAAAGAGGCTCGCCTTGGCATGCAAGGACCTCACCAAAAAGATCGCTCAGGTCTTGTCTCTGTCTCATATCCGATACCGTCTACCGCCTCTTTGTACCCCAAATCGTGGTGTCTTTTCCCGTCTCTGCATACAGCCCTCGCTCCACCATGTCGTCGATCCTTTTGCCTAGTGTTGTGCTCTTGTCGTTGGCCATGCGCCAGCTATGACATGATGGCCGGCCTCCTGTGTCGCCAGCCCCAAGAATCAAAGGCTTCGTCCTTCCGCTCTCCCTTGTGTGTTGCTCTGTAGTCCCCTCTTGCGTGTCTCTTTCTGATCACGGCCGAGGGCGAACAGGCAACGTACGGTGTGGCGTGAGTGCGCCCTTCCGTCTCGGGGGGAGGAAACCAGTCTTGCGATGACGGTCAGCCACGAGCCAAGAGGGAGTGTTGGCGCGATTTGTCAGCGAGCGAGCGGGCAGGCGGCCAGCCCGGATTGACACGAAGCTCTCGCCGACGGCGGCGCTCGATCGGAGCAAGAAAAAAACTCCACACCTGCGCAGCCCGCCGTCAGAAAGTGTTTCCTCTGTCTCTTACGCACCTTTTGTCACCGCAACCATCACCCGCCTAAATCAACCCACCGACCCCCGGTCCATCGATACACTTCCCACAACTCACAAGATGTCGTTCCTTCGTCAAGCCACTGGCGTACTCGTACGTACTCCCTGCCCCTCACGCTCTCCGCTTCGATGTCCCCATCCTATCTCCGAGCACCTCACTAACCCATCTCTTCTCTCCCCCCCCCTCTCGTTCCGCTCGCATCTCTAGCGTCAGACCCGCATCAATCCTCTCTTTACCACCGCTCGCACCGCCTCTCCCTTGCTGAACACAACACGTCTTCTCTCGACGGAAACTCGCAAGCTGATCGACGACGCGGTCCAGTCGAACCCGCTCGTAGTCTTCATGAAGGGCACGCCCGATGCGCCCATGTGTGGATTCAGCCGGGCCGTCATTCAGATCCTCGAGGTTCAGGGCGTAAAGCCCGAGCTTCTCAAGTGAGCATTTCCCGCCCACTTACGCCCCGGGTCCAGACGGTGAGAAAGAGAAACAACCACCCACACTGACTTGCACCGTGATCGATTTGAACAGGGCTTTCAACTGCCTTGAAGACCAGGAACTCCAAGAGGGTATCAAGGAATACAGCGAGTGGCCTACCATCCCGCAGGTCTACGTCGGAGGAGAGTTTGTAGGCGGTTGTGATATCATGCTCAACAGTAAGTCCCCGTCCCACTTTCGCCTTTTCTTCCACATCCGCTTGCTTCCCTCCTCGGTTCCATGTTCGCAAGAGTTGCGAAAGCAGAAGAGAGCTGACGATAGAGAGATTGATCTTGCGTTTGTCCCGTACCATCAGTGCACCAGTCAGGAGAGCTAGAGGAGCTGCTGCTCAAGCACGACCTATTGCTCCCGATCCAGCAGGAGGCCGAGGCCGGCTCCAAGGCGTAAACGTCGCCGCCTCGCGCGTCCAAACGAAGAAATGAACAACATCACTGCTTCCAACATGCATCTCGTCGGTCAGTCGCTCGTCCCACAGGCCGACGAGGGTCCGTCGACGTGCGCCCGTGTCTTTCGCTCCGTCTGCGCTCAATCGGTCGATGTCAGGCTCCCCCAAGCCGGGACGAAACCTCGTCGCTTCGCTCACTTCGCAGCCAGAAGCGTTGTGTCTTCGTCTTCGTGAAGACTCTTTGGTCACTTGGTTCGAGCACGAGGGCGGTGAACTACTGGTACAAGGGAAGGGTAGAGGACGGGAAGAGGGGTGATCGATATGACCGATCGATGTTCCGAGGGATGGGGTGGACAGAGTGGACGTGCGAGGACGAGCGAGGTCCGACGACTATACCTCGATGCCGGCCTGTGCCAGTGCCACCGTCATCTCCGCATCGAGGTAGGAGGCGACGGCGATGGTGTCTCCCAGACCCTGCAGCGACGAGGACGAACACGGTGCGAGAGAAGTGGAAGGCAAAGCATCAAAAGTCAGCCCGGTGTCTCTCGCACTGCCACGACGGAACGATCGACACTCTTGACCGCAGCGGACGGACGGGGAGGGCAACCCACCTTTCTCCTCCTCGTCTTGAGGACAAAGTCGCGCGCCAGGCCGAGCGGCGGTGCCGGCTCGAGCGGTCTCAGCGTGACGCTGCTATCCGTCGGGCTGCCGGGTACGACGCTCCAGTGGCTGAACATCTGGAGGCAAAAGGCCTGGCCCTGCGTGTGCGTCCTGAGGTCCGTCTCGAAGCCGTTGGCGTCCATGACGGGGATGTAGGCCTTGACCGTGTAGAGGGGCGAGCCAGACTTGGGCACGTCCTGCGTCACGTGGCCCCTCCGTCTGGCCAGCACCGTGTAGACGGCGGCGACGCAGTCGGCCGGTGCCTGCACCTCGACGTAGTAGATGGGCTCCATCAGCCGCGGCGTCGCCATCAGGAAGGCTGCATAGCACGCCCGCCTCGCCGTCGGGATAATCTGACCGCCGCCACGATGGATGGGTTCGGGCGCGAGCGAGGCGTCCAGGATGCGGAACTTGACGTTGCGGATGGGCTCGTCGCACAGCGGTCCCTCCCTCGTGCCCCACTGGAAGCCCTGCTTGATGCTCTCGCGCACGCTGTAGAGCAGCTTCTTGTCCACCTCGGACGGCAGCGTATCGTCCACCAGGATGTTGGGACCGTTGTCGTCCGGTCCGAACGCCCAGATCGAGCGCGACGCGAGCAGGTCCCAGCCGTACTTTTCCTGGAAGATCTTGCCGAGCTGCTTGGGCGGCATCCGGATGTTGATCCGGCCCGCCTCGATGTCCTCGGCGATGCCCTTTTCCAGCGGCTCGCAGATGACGGTGAGCTTGTTTTTCTTGTTCGGCGTCGAGGCGTAGCACTTGACCGCGCTCGTCTCGACCACCGTCTCGCAGAACTTGACGACGGGATCGCTGATCCGGATCTCGATCTCGCTAAAGAGGACGCGGAGGTCGTGCATCACGCAGTCGAGGTAGAGCTCGCCCGTGCCGAGGATGATGTGCTCGCCGCTCTCCTCGACCTTGGTCACGGCGAGCGGGTAGCTCTTGTTGATCTTGCGCAGTCCCTTGAGCATCTTGGGCAGCTCCGACGGGTTGAGCGGCTCCACGGCCACCTTGAGCACGCTCTCCGTCATGTGCGCTAGCGGCGCGAGGATGTGCGTGTCGTCCGCGTCCAGCGACATGTCGACGATGGTGGCCGTCTTGGAGACGGACGCCTCGACGCCGCTCAGTAGCACCCAGTTGCCCGCTGGGACGCCCTCGGTCTCGACGACGTAGCGTGTCTCGTTGATCCAGGCGTGCTCGATCGTGGCGAGCACCATGTCCTCCTCGTCGTCCTGCGAGTAGCCTTCGCCCAGCACCTTGACGCCCATCCCGGACCGCGCTGTCCCGCTCAGCACACGGCCAAACGCCCGGAAGTCGGCCGCGTCGATCGTCTGGTAGAGCTTCGTCACCTGGATCACCAGCGGGCCGTCGGCATCGCACGCCGCCATCGAGTCGTACACGGCGCCGGAGCGCGGGCCGGTGTAGGTGAGGTCGACCTTGGCCCTGGCGCCGGCCTTGGGGCTGGGCACATGGTCGACGACGATGTCGACCAAGCCGCTGCTCGGCCCGAAGAAGTGGTTGAGGACGATCTTGAGCAGTGGCCGGACGTCAATCTTGAAGACCGCCGGCTTGAGGTGGATGCCGAGTCCCGCCAGCGTCCGCCGCAGGCTGTCCGTGTCTGATGCGAGCACCTGGGTGTAGAGCTTGTAGAGCGGCTCGAGGATGAAATGGACGAAGCTCCGCTTCGCCTCCGGGTCGGCCGCTTTGCGCGAAAAGTTGCGCGACTCTTCGTTGTAGTAGATGTTGCCCCACAGCCGCTTGGCAAACTCGTCGACGTCGACGCCGCCGTAGGTGTCGGCGTAGAGCTTGGCGAAGCTGCGCAGCGTGAAGCACCAGCCCGTCTGGGTGCTGGCGAAGGCGACGTTGCCCCTCTCTGGCCCCAACCGCCTCGCTGGGTCGGGATCACACGAGCCGATGACGTTGTTGACCTCCTCGATGGCGTGGCGGATCTTGAAGTAGGCCTCGCGCGGCGGCAGGCGCAGCTCGAGGATGAGGCGGTCGATCTTGTTGAGCACCAGCACGATCGGCAGTCGCTCGCGGATGGCGTGCTTGACTGTCGCCTCGGTGTTGCACATCACGCCCTCGACCACGTCGACCACCAGCACCACGCCATCTGCCAGCCTGACGCCGGCCGCGACCTCGTCCTGGAAGTTTGTGTGTCCTGGCGTGTCGATGATGTTGAAGAGGTAGCTCTTGCCGCGCGTCGACTGGAGCGCGAGCGAGAGCGGAGCCGACTTGATCGAGATGCCGCGGTCGCGCTCGAGGAGGTGCGAGTCTGTGTAGCGCGTGTGTTTGTCGACGTCGACCTCCATCTTGTGCGTCTCGAAGACGAGCATGTCCATCAGGCTCGTCTTGCCGTGGTGGAGGTGTCCGACGATGGCGACGTTCCGGACCATGTCCGGGAATCCCATGAGGTTGACCATGAACTCGCGCTCGAAGCGAGTCTCTGGGAGCCCTTGCTCCTGGATGGCGAACCTACGCACCTTTATCGGCTCGACGATGGGTTGTGTAAGCGGCTGTGCGTCCTCCTCCTGTACGAGTGCCTCTACGTCTTCGCCGTAGATCTCGTCTGCGGTTGGGTAGTACTTTTTGTCCTCGTGGAGCACGACTGCGTTGGAGGAGGACTCGTCCACGCGAATCATCTGAAGCTCTGGTCTGAAGTTGTCCTCTTCATCCATGGGGACGTCATCATCGTAACCCTCAAGTGGCTCTGGCTCCTCGAGGGCGGGCATCTCGTCTGTCGCCTCTTGTTGGTGGCCGTAGGCGTCGTCATCCTGGCCGCCTTGTGAGCCGTCGTCCGAGTCGGAGAGCGCACCGATGTAGTTTCCGAACTCGTCGTAGTCGTCCATGTTGGGCAGGGCGATGGATCAAGTTCGAGGCAGGGAGAGGCAGCAGCAGCTGCGGCTAGCAAAGATGGCGGTGCGATGTAGCCGGGTTTTTGTGGTCGCTGGTGATAGTCAGGTCGCGTTGGGACGAGCTGGATCTGAAGCGGGAGCGGTGGGCAGCTAGAGTAGAGTGCAGATGGCGCGATGTGGGGTGCGGGGTAGAGTGGCTGTTTCTGAGGACGGCCTCGGGCAGAGGGACAGGGGTTGGCGAGAGGCGGCCGGGAGAGGGATGGAGATGGTGGAGGAGGAAGGCTGGTGTCGTCGCCTGGCGAGCGAAGGGAGGCGACTTTCTTGGCGGCGGGGCGCACCTCTGCCTCTCTCGCACGGCACACTGGCGCCATAGGGTCCAGCGACAAAGTGGAGGCTGCACGCCCTCTCTCCCTTCCTTTATCCAACCCCGCCCCGCCCTACCTGGCATCCCCATACTCCATCCCCCTCCCCCTCCCCCTCCCCCTCCCCGAGCACAGCATACAATCACCAACCTTGCCAGCCCAGCTCTCAGGCGCGCACGATCAGACCTCCCGCCTACAGCATACACTTGCCAAGCCATCTGCCCTCACGCCGCCCTCACGCCGCCCTCACGAACACCTTGCAACGTCACCGCTTCTTGAACCACCACCACCATCATCACCGCCACCATCGCGCTGAGCGCCTTGTCTCTCTGCATTCAACTACCTCAAAATCGCCAAAGACCACCGCGCGGTAAGCCTGCTGGCCAGACCGAGTGCGGCGATCCCGCTCTGCCCTGTCTCGTCCTCCGTCTCTCCGCCTAGCCTCACCCTACCTCTCCCACCAACAGCCGCACCTCCGACTTCCACGGCGCTTTCCTCGTCGTCTTCACCTCTCACGCTTTCCATCCCCTATATCCGCTGCTCCTCAGGACCGCTGCGACGACCCTGACCAGTCTAGACCGCGTTCGGCATGCCCGGCTCAACTCCCCAGACGAAGGGCCCAGACAACCGCTACACACCCATCAGCATACAGACGCCCCAAGCGCCCGAGTCGCTCGACGACCTCCTCCGCTCCCCGCACAACCCCGCCTACACCAACGGCGCGCTGTCTTCGCACGAACCTGGGTCCTCGGGAGCAGGCTCTCCCGGCTCGCCCGTACGCGATCCGCGACGCTGGAACGGCTTCTACCTCTGGCGCACAGAGTCCGAAGACGCCAAAAGGGCCAGGCAGCGCAGGGCCATCCAGGAGGGCCTCGGCAGCGTAGAGCCGCCATCGCGCTGGAGGCAGGTCCGCCGCACAGCAGCCACCAAGCTACGCAGCATGGCGCCCACCGACGTCTTCAGCATCTACCGCCAGTCGGCCCAGGTCGACTTCCGCTCCGACCACCTCCACACAGACGACGACGATGCCGAGCACGCCGAGCCCGACGGTGCCGAAGCGAGTCTGACGTCGATCGGCCTGATGGCGCTCACCATCAGCCTGGCGGGCGCACAGCTGGCCTGGACGCTCGAGCTGGCATACGGCACGCCCTACCTCCTCTCGCTTGGGCTCAAGGAGCAGAGCACCAGCCTAGTCTGGCTTGCCGGCCCCCTCAGCGGCCTTATCGCCCAGCCCGTCATTGGATCGCTCTCGGACAAGTCGACCTCGAGATTCCGGCGCAGGAGGTACATGGTCCTCTCGGCCTTCCTCCTCACCGTCTCGACCCTCGTTCTCGCCTACTCGGTGCCGCTGTCGATTCTGCTGGTCGACCTTTTTGGCGGCGGACTGGCGGACTGGGACCCGCATCGCGATCAGCTGGTGCATACCACGACCCAGTACATCGGCGTTCTGGCCTTTTGGATCCTCGACTTCGTCCTCAACGGCCTCCAGGCCTCGAGCCGCGCCCTCATCCTCGACGTCGCGCCCGGCTCGCAGCAGAGCGTCGCCAACGCCTGGCACGGACGCATGACGCACGCCGGCAACGTCGTCGGCTACCTCTGTGGCTGGCTTGACCTCGGTCGCTGGAAGGGCCTGCGCTGGCTCGGAGGCGGCCAGTTCCGCCGCTTCGCCGTCGTCAGCCTGCTCGGCATGCTCTCGTGCGTCATCGTCACCGTCACGGCCATCAGGGAAAAGATCCCGGCGCGACGGGCGGTGGCGCACCAGCCGAGCCTCTACCAGCAGGCGCGCGAGACGGTCGACAACGTCTGGCAGACGATGCGCCGCCTCCCGCGGCCGGTGCGCAGGGTATGCATGGTCCAACTCTTTGCCTACATGGGCTGGTTCCCCTTCCTCTTCTACAGCACCACCTTCGTCCTGCAGATGGACAAGGCCAACGCCCGGCGACGCGCTCACGCGTTCGCAGAGAAAGGCGGCGACGAAAAGGCCGAGCGCGGCAGCTTTGCAATGCTCATGTTTGCCATCGTGGCGCTGGTGTCGGGCACGCTGCTGCCTTATCTCTCGCTGGCCAGGGAGCGACGAAGCGGCGGCATCGCCCTCGACACCACCACCGACGGCAGCGACCCCGACGGTCCCTTCGATTCGGAGCTCGAGGCCAGCATGCGGGCGATCCATGGCAACCAACCGATGACGCTGGGCCAGCGGATCCGCCGCGGACTCGCGTACGGACTCACGCTTCGCACGCTCTGGACGATCGCCTCGATCTTCTTTGCTGCCTTGATGCTGGTTGGCACCTTCTTCGTCGAGACGGTCCAGCACGCGACGCTGCTGATCGCGCTGGTTGGCCTGCCGTGGAGCGTCGCCTCCTGGGCGCCGTTCGCAATGGTGGCCGAGTTTGTCCGCGAGGCCGAAGACGGCCAGTCGCCGTTCGAGTTCGACGGCGACCACTGGAGCCCGCGCCGCACGCAGGCGAGGGTCAAGGCGCGACGGCGCAGCAGCCTGCTTCGGAGAGGCGAGTTTACGCGCGAACGACGGCGCAGCGTCCTCGAGGACAACGGGCATGGCCAGCACGACGCCAAGAGTCGCCTCAACGCCGCGCTGATGGTCTGCCAGCCTCTGGGCGGTCCCAGCCAGTCGCCCGCCCGCGAGTCGGTGGCGGGCAGCTTCATCTCGCGCGGCGGCGAATCGGTCGCCTCGCTCCGGCCCGTCCATCAGGTTCGCACCGAGACGGGCTTGACGGTCGAAACCGAGGAGGTCGACTGGGAGCATGCGCTGATCGCCTTGGGTGGCGAAGAGGACGAAGAGGCTAAGTTTGGCGGGACGATCCTCGGCATCCACAACCTCGCCATTGTCGCTCCGCAGTTCATCGTCGCGCTGATCGGTGCGTTGATCTTTCGCGCCGTCGAGGAGGGAAGAGACAAGACGGACTCGTTCTCAGCCTCGTCGACGATGCTGGTCATGATGCAGGGTGGCGAGGGAGGCAGTCGACCGGCGGACGGCGTAGCGTGGGTACTGAGGTTCGGAGGCATGATGTCCATCTTTGCCGCGCTGGCGACGAGATTTGTGCCGCTGACGGCCACCGAGAGAAGGAAGAGGGGCGAGCTGGCTGGGGAGGCGGCGGCGGACCATCACGGAGCGGCGGTGGTGGACAGGCTGGTCGATGTGGCTGGTGTCGGCGGGGAGGAGGCAGACGAAGAGACTGTCTGAGTGTGACGGGGAGAGGGGGTGAAGCAGGTCTTGTCAGGTGAAGTCAGGCCAGGCCAGGTCAAGCACGCTTGGCGATCCCCCCCTTTCCTTTGCCTCGTCTCTTTGTCGCAAGTGTGATGGCTCTCTTCTGTATCTGCATGGACGGAAGCTTGATGGAATTAACACACACGGTCGAGCCCCATATTCAAACGTCACGCTGGCAGGCTGGCAGGCTGGCAGGTGGAGTTTGTTACGTAATCAACTGCTCGCAGCAAGGGAAACGCTCGGTTCGTGCTTGAGCGTGGAAGAGCGAAACAAGCTACCCAGCTCGGTCCTGTCTTCCTCGCCTTCCCTGTCCGCACCCACCTTCGTCCACCCGTCCCGAACCCCTCCCTCCCCTCAAGACTGCCTGCTCATCATGTCGCTACCCTCAATCGGACCCCCCTCGGCGGGAGCAGGATCCTGGGACGCTCTGCGACGCAAGACGCGCAACCTCGAATCGACCATCGATGCACGACTCACGACATACTCGCAACTGGCATCCAAGATCGTCGCAAATGGCGGAGGTGGGGGGCACATGGCACTGGATATGAGTGGCGCTTCTGGCTCGAGAGGAGGAGGAGAGCGTGATAGGACAGAGGAAAAGGAGCTCGAGATGGAGCTGGACAATCTGATCGGACAGGTACGTACGCACGCCTCCGTCCGCTTCCGCCCTGCCTGCCTCGAGTAAATCGCACTCGCCGAACCTAATATATCTTTATTCTTCTGGGTGTTCTGCGGCTCAGCTCTCGGCCTCTGTGGATGCGCTGACGGCGGTGCTGGACGACCCGGCACAACCGCCGACGACGAGCCAGCTACACGCCGTGCAACGGCATAGGGAGGTGCTGATGGACTTCGAGAGGGATATGCGGAGGAGCAAGACCAACATCAGGCATGCCATAGACAGGAGGGACCTACTGGGCAGTGTGAGGGAGGATATCGAGTGAGTGCCGCGTCGCGAGCGAGGTGGCCATTTACCTGAGAAGCACGAGGTGTCTGACGACCTATCCGTGCGTCCGCCTCGCCGCTCCTACCTCGACCAATCGCAACAGATCATACAAAGCTCAGCACGCGTCCGACGCAGACGCTCTGCTGGCGGAACGGGGACGTATCGACCATTCGCACCAGATGATGGACAGGACCCTAGAGTACGTCCCAGCCGACCCGCCTTCCAATTGTCATCCTCTCTCGCATTGCGATCGATCGGGCCACTCAACCCCCCCCCCCCTCTAACCTTCCTCATCGCCTCGCAGACAAGCGTATGCGACCCGCTCCGAGTTCAGCGACCAGCGGACGATGCTCGAAGACATCTCTGGACGCATGAGCAGCACCGCATCGCAGGTCCCCGGCCTCAATAGCGTCATCACCATGATCGGCAGGAGACGAAGGCGGGACTCTGTCATCATGGGCGTGGTGGTCGGGACGTGTATGGTGCTGCTCCTGATGTTTGCCACGCGATGAAGGATGGACGATGCGGCGGTCCGTCAGAGAGGGGGCGGCTTCGTGCTGCGCTGCAAAGGACGGACGGCGCTTGGATGCCAAGCCGAGGCTTCTATCGTATACCTTGTAATAATACTACCTCTCAACTACTCGCGCATACATCGTGTCAATGACTGGCAGTGGTCGTCGCGCCATGCCCCGCCAGCGTCTGAGCGGGCACAGCTGGCCGTCGTATCGAGAGCAGAGCGTCAAGGGGGAGAGGGAGTCTGATGAGACGGGGTCCGACTGTCCGGTAGCTCTCTCGTACGGCTGAGTATGTCCAATCACATCGCGGCAGCAATCTGCCCTGAAGCGAGGCAAGCACGATTTGCATCGGACGCGGCCTGCTTGGTGCTCTCGCTCGCAAAGCGACCGCTCGCTCGGCCCGCTTACCACCGCAGCACGCAGCGCAGCCCGTAACCTGGTCCGAGGAAAACGTCTGCGATGGCTAGCCAGCATACACTCAAGCCTAGCACTTGTCGATGGACGCTCTCGGAAAGAAGCTGGTCTGATTGAGAGGTGTTTTCTTAGCCTATCTAGCAGCGACTACATAGAGCAGAGTGTGAGAGCAGAGCGGTCGCGGGGGCTGCTCGTTCGCGGCCTGTACTGCGCGGCACCAGAGAGAATGAACGACCACCTCTACGGGCCGGCTGTCACCATCTTCCCTCGGCGCGAGAAAAGGCAGGACGATGGCTTGCCCCATCGACTCGACGACGGCGACGACAAAAGCGAACGCACGCTACCCCGTAGGATGGAGATCGTACGTACTGTACGTAGTACGATGCTGCCGCTCTCCAGCGAGAGGCGAGGGGATGGAAAAGCGAAGCCTGGTGGTTGCCGCCTCTCTGACTAGCCGGCCGGATGGCTGGCCTGCCGCCCGCTCGCCCACTTGGACGACGAGGAAAATTCGGGCGCGGCAGCGCGGCGCTGAGAGGGCAGAGGCCACGAGGCAGGGCAGCGCGCAGAGGGCGGTCGCGGGTGAGCGCAGGTCCAGCGCAGGGCAGGGCAGGGCAGAGGGCGCGAGGCGGCCCTCCTCCTGCCCCCGTCTGCTCCGTCTGCGCCGGCCGCGCCCCTTCCCCTCCACCTCCATTCCTTCGAACATCCCCATTTCTCCCTTCCCCTCCATCCCAAACCTCGCCCACCCCGGACCGCCCGTGCAAGAAGCTTTTTGCCTTCTCCTCCTCCTCTTCGGATCGGCACGCTTGGGCGTCGACGCTCCGCCTTCAACATCGACATCCGCCCATCTCCATCACCCGCGACACACACAGCACGGCAGGTGGTAGCATATCCTCCAGCGCTCTCGCCACCTCGCCTCGCCACTTCGCAAAGACGCGTCTGGCCCGCCTTATTGGCCCTCGCCGCAGCACCGCCGCACTCAGGCAGATCTGGAGACTCTCGACGCAGCGAGCGCCGCGTGTCTCCTGACCGACAACGGGCGCCGTCGCGATACGAAGGTGCATCCCTTCCTGCTCCCCAAGCTCCATTAAGCTTCTTCAACATTACATCCATCCTCGTCCTCTGCCACAAGCGCTTGTCTCCCTCGCGTGTTTCAGGCGCCGGCCTCTCTTCGCCTGACAACCCAGAGCCGCCACCGACTACATCGTCCTTAGCGCCCATGCAGACCGACTACTTCGGCCCTGCGGTCGAGGCACCGGTCCAGGCCGGCGTCACCCGACCCAGGTCGTCGTCGCCTGCAGACCTCTCACCGCGAAAAGCGGCCAAGCGTGAATCGGGCTCGCCCAGCCCCGAGGGCCAAGACGCTGCCAACGGAGGCGGCGATGGCGGCGGCAACGATCACACCGCCGCAGGCGCTTCCGGCTCAGCTCCCAACGGCCCCCCCTTTATCTGCCCCACCTGCTCGACCAGCTACTCGAGGCTCGAGTATCTCAGGAGGCACGAGAGAAGACGTGAGTGAGACAAAAGCTCCGCAACGCCGCGCCCGTAGTTCTGCCGATGCCTTGCCAGGATCATCGTACCGTCGACCCACTGTCCCGTCTCAAAGACTCGAAATTGACCCCTGTTTCTGCGTCTCCCCTGCCTGTTCGACATCCGAAATCCCCTCCCCCTCGTTTGCACAGATGCCGATATCCGACCGTTCGTGTGCGACTGCGGCAAGGGCTTTTCGAGAAGGTGAGATGATGCCTCCGCGTTTGCTGCGTGATGCCGTGGCGAACGTCGCTTGTTGAACCGCCTTCTCCGTCGCTATCTGCCCCCTTACTGCTCCACCCTTTGCCGCTCTCGCAGCGACGTCCTCTCGCGCCACAAGCGCCAGTGTAAGACAGTGCTCCAGATCGACGGTGGAGGTGAAGACGAGGCGCCCAATGTCGAAGGCGGGACTCCTCCTAAGCCGGCCAAGGCCCGACGTTCGTCGGCCGCCAAGCCAGGACGGCCCAAGGGCTCCACCAAGGCGGCCGCCTTTTCGTCTGGCGCGGCTGCCCCCGGTGGCGATGGTGTCGGCCCACCACCGCCTGCCCCTCAGCAAGGTGAAGATCCGAAGCTGGACTCGCAGCAGCAGCAGCCGCCACAGTCAAAGCAGCAGCAACAGCAGCAAGACCAGCACGACCCGCGCCTGACAGAGCAGCCTGACGTAGGCGTTGACCATAATCGACCGGACCACCAGGAGCCCACTCCGGAAGAGAACGCCTCGGCCATGATCGATCCCGCCATCGCGGCCGACTCGCATGCCTCCGCCCCGGCGTCGTCGGCGGCGGCCACCTCTGGCGCCGTTGCGGCCTACGGCAGCTATGCTCCGGGGATGGAGCCACCGCAGTCCGAGTTTTCCGCGTCGCGCCTCCCGCTGTACGCGCCGGGCACCTTCGGCCACACCCATGCGCCCGTCCACTCACAGGTCTCAGCGCTGAGCCACCATTACTGCCAGCCGTCGAGCCCCGAGTCGAGCACCAGCCGCAGCGAGCACGGTAGCCCGCGCTACACCAGCCAGGGTCTGGTGCGCCACGGCAGCAACCCGGGCGCCCGCTTTGGCCTGCGCGGCGGCGGCTACGAGTACTCGAACGCGCGCGGCCTGCCCGCCGGCTCGCTGTCGAGCACCGACGCCGCCATCTGGGAAGGGCTTGACACGGCCAAGCTCCCGTCACCTGGCAACGTCGGCACCGCCGTGGCGCGAGGCGGCTCGAGCGTCTTTGCCGGCCTCGGACCGGGGTTTCCCGTGACGTCGCCGCTGAGCCATCTGACCGACCGGACGCGCACCGGCGGACACCTCGGGAGCGACGCTAGCTACTTTCGCTCCGCCGGAAGCGGTGTAGGCATCGGCGGCTACTCATCCGGCAATGCCAGCAGCTCCGGCTTCTCGTATCCAGCGACGAGCTCGTCGAGCGTCGCCGATGCGTCGCCGGCCTCGAACGCCACCGCGTCGCACCAGACGGCTGCGTCGAGCCTGTCGCAGGGCCAGTCCGAGGCATCGGGCGGCGCGACCACGCCGAAGGAGCCGATCCGCTTCTCGGTCTCGACCATGGGCCCGCTCTCGCCCTTCTCTAACACGGCACTTAACTCATCGATGTCGCCCTACCTGTCGGCCTTTTCGAACGCGCGCGACACGCCGCACGTCTCGAGCCCGCGCGGCGGCGTCCCCAGCACGCCCGGCGGCGGCGGCAGTGGCCTCGACCTCGGTGGCCAGTGGAACGGCATGCGCCCGCCCTCACGCACCATCAGCCGCCACAACAGCATTCACGGCCTTGCCACCTCGAGCAGCAACACATCGCCGCAGTCGGACGGCAACCTCAGCAATGACAATGGCCAGAGCCAGAACGCGAAGGCGGTGGCCAAGAGCGCATCGAGCGACAGGCTCAACCTCAGCGAGTCGTCGACGCGCTCCACGCTCAACGCGGGCGCCACCGACACGTCGGCGGCGGACAAGGGCTCGGCAGCCTCAGTAGACTCTTCTCGGCGGCAGGACCAGCAGCAATCGTCATCAAACGCCACCGCGGCCTCGGCCGGGAGCACCGGCGCCGACTCCGCGTCTACGTCCAGAACCGACAACGGTAACGGCAACGGCAACACCAACGGTAGCAGCAGTGGAGCCGACAGTGTCGCAAAGACCTCGGCTCCTTCGCCTGGCTCGGGCTCCAGCTCCAGCGCCACCGTCGCCGCCACCACCCGGGCCGCGGCCAACACGAGTGGGATTGATACCCCAAGCCGATACATCAAGGACCAGTCGCATCAGTATTTTGATGGAGGGGCTCTCACGCCTGGCCCGGAAGCCTTTCTTTTGAGGATTCAGGGCGGGGCGCAGGAAATGAGGGCCGGGATAAACTCTATGATTAATACGGCGGTCTTCGGTCCTTCTTTGTCTTCGACGACAGCGATGCGGGGATCGATGGCCGTCGGCGGCGGTGGCAGCAGCAGCGACGGGGCGGCAGTGCCGGCCTTCTCCGCCTCCCCGCCGCTGTGGGATCCGACTGTCTTTGCCAGTGCCAGCGCCAACGGCCTGCCCTCGGACGCGCCGATGTCGGTCTTGAACAGCGCGCTGGGTTGGCTGATGAGCCCGAGCATTCAGCAGCTGCTACAGGCCTTTCCCACGACGAGCTCGGCCCTGTCCAGCCACAAGGACAAGACGGACGACTACTTTAGCGTAGCCTCGACCGCACCCATCGCGGCCACCGCGACGACGGCCACGGGCGGACACGCGCCTGGCCTGTCGCTCGACGTCGAGGTGTCGCCGTCGCCGCTCGAGCTGGCGCTAACCGACTCCAAAAACCCGTTCTTCCTTCCGCCGAACCTCTTCCGGCCGTGCTACTCGATCCCGCACTGGAATCTGCCGCCGCTGGCACGCCTCAGCATGATTGCTCTGCAGTAGGTGTCCACGCACGAACGCACGCACGCGCCCCCTCCTCCGCCCCCTCTCCCTTCCGTCTCTCTCCTCCATCTTCCATTCGTCTCTCTTTCGCCCTGTGAAAGACTGAAATCTCATTTATCCGGCGTCCCCTCTGCCCTTCTCTGCCTTTCTCCTCTTCTCTTCCTGCACCCTCCGCCACCTCGACATCCTTTCTCCGCACCTTAACAGCGCTCAACAAAACCTGTTGAAGCACTTTCCTGTCATCCACGAACCCACCTTCCGTCTCGACACGTGAGTATCGATTGCCTTGTCTGGCCCGGTCCGGCGCTAGCCTATGCAGCGCGTCGAGCCATGAGACCCACGTCTGACTCCCGCAACCTGCGCGCATGCATCCGCTCTTGCCCTCGGTCGCGCCCCGATGCCATCCACCGCCGACAGCACCCCGAGCTGCCTCGCTTTTGCCATCTGCATGTTGGGCAACCACGAGGCGGGCCGCAAGTGGTGGGCCGGCGAAGAGGTGGTGCCAAAGACGGCGATGCACGTTCTCAACAGTCTCACCCAGCCGCCCGACACGTCGCGGCCCGACCAGCGCGGGGATAGCGGGCCGAGCAGGTACTTTGACGAGGAGGACGGTCGCGAGCTGGTCAAGCCCATCGTGATGACGGAGAAGACAGACATGCTGATGCGGACGTTCGCCGCCTGCTGCAGCTCGACGCGCGATCGGTGCTCGGTCGTCCAGGCGCTGATGCTGTTTCAGAGCAACAACTTCCTCAGCAGCGACTCGCCGACTCGAATGGTGGCCGCCATTTCGCACGGCAGCGTCGTTGCGCTGGCGCGCCAGTCGGGCCTCTTCGACGCCAACGAGGAGCACGCCAGGCGCGAGGTCGCCTACACCGCTCAGGACGTGCTGGCACAGTTCGAGGACGAGCTGGCCGTCTGCCGCTTTTCGCACTCGATGCTGCCCAACTACCTGCCTGCCTGCCCCGACGACGAGAAGGTGTGGCGGAAGTGGTGCGAGCTCGAAGGCCGCCGCAGGACGGCGTTCGTCATCTACGTGATGGACACGGTGGCCGGCCTTGACGCCGGGATCCCGACGCTGCTGCGGATCGACGAGCCCGACCACCTCCCGCTGCCGAGCCCGGACAGCATTTGGCGCGCGCCGACGGCCGAGGCGTGGCGCAAGGCGCTTGATGTTTACAAGGGCCCCACGCTCGACGAGGCGCTGCAGCAGCTGCTGGGCGCTGAGCACAAGTCGCCCGCCCCCGGCAACGCGGTGCCGGGAACGTCGATCTACGGCGCCCACGGACCCTTTGCGCGTCTCGTCACCATCGTCTCGCTGCTGCGCGGCATCACCGGGATGCTCGAGGGGCGCACGCAGAAGGTGCCCCGACCCTCTCAGCTTGAGAAGTGGATGGACCGCAGCCGCGCCAACAGCCTGGGCAGGACGGCGGCCGACCACCAGATATCGTGCTTCAGAAAGGCGCTCTCGCGCTGGCGGAAGAGCTGGGACCAGGACGAGACGTGCAAGACGGCCTCGAGCCCCGCAGCGGCTGCGGCTGCGGCAGCGTCGGCCCAGCAGAAGCGAGGCGGCGGCGGCCCTCCTGGTGACGCCGGCGCCGACCAGGGCTTCTCGAACGAGACGCTGTTCACGCCGCTGACGGCGTCTGGGGCGACGCCGCTGTGCGATGATGCGCTCCCTCTCTACTGGCTGAGCCACGTTCTCGTCACCCACGCGGCGTCGGACCAGAAGCTGCCGCTGCGCAGCTGCGCCAGCATCTGCGAGGCGACCGGCAGCGCGGCAGCGGTGAGCAACGGCATCGACATGCCCGACTTTCGCTCGATGCTGCGCTTTGCCAAGAACTTTGTGACGCGTGGCGAGACGTAGTTGGGGTCGCACCCGTCTCTCTCTCCTTCCCTCCCTCCCTCCCTCTCTCCCTCTTTCTCCACACTCGTCGTTGTCACTGCGCTCTGCTCTTGGTCGTCGTTTCTTTCGCGGTCTCAAAGGGAAAAGGCATCATTGGTCTGGATCTCTTTGCCGTTGCTCGCTCGGTCAGTTGGGAAACGTTATCCACCGCTGCTATCACTACACTCTATCTCTTGCTATCCGCCGCCGCTCTCCGTGTAACGTCTTGTGTTCCCACACTTTCCGCTTTGCCGTCGATGGCAGCGTTGTCGAGGAGCGGAGCTGTAGCAGCAGCGGATGACCCTTGCCCATGCTCGCTCCTACTCCCTCCACGCAGCTGACGTTCTTGTCGCCTTCTCCCTTGCCCTATGTCCCCCCTCTCTCCCTTGCTCCCCCTCTTCCCTCTTCCCTCTTGCCCCTTTCCCCTTCCCCCTCCCGCGCACCCTCCCCCTCGTGATCGGTGCGCCGTCACCCTCTGCTTCTGTAGCAAAGCTGTGTGTTTATATCGATTGGACCGTCCTGAAAGTAAGTGTGCCTCTTTCGTTGTGCCGCTCTCGGGGCGCGCCGGTGTCTCGCATGTGCGAGGGACGGAAGGGAACCTCAATATGGCGCCCGAAACTCGGTGAGAGGCATGGGTCGAGGATATGGCGCTGCGCTGCGCTGGTGCTGGATGGCCCGTGCTCGCTGTCTCCGGGGCCAGGGTTTTTGTGAAAGTGGAGGGAGCCTGACCCAAAAAAAGTTGGCTGAACGAAAAGGGTCCTCGCCGGCTGGCCCCTCGCCTCTGCGGGCCAACGGGCGAGAGGGGGAAGGCACCAGGACCAGGTGGGAGGCAGTGCGGCCCACAAAGTGGCAGCGAGGCGGACCGGACCGGAGTTAGGGCAGGGCAGGGCAGGGCAGGCGCACCGGCGCCCCAACTTGCCTCCCAGCTCTCTCCGCTCGTCATCCGCCCTTCCACGCCATCATCATCCATTGCCGTCCTGCCAGACTGTTCCATCCCTTCTGTGACCTCCAAGTCGACGACAACGACGACGACGACAACGACGACAGACACCCGTCCTGAATCTCTGCCTCGCATATACCGACTCCAGCGCCACCCGGTCCCGCACCACTCTGCAGCTCACCACTTCCGCAGCTCTGAACGTTCACCGCTCGCGATCGTGCTGCGGCTCCAGGCTGAGGCTGTTTGCAAGATAAGTCTGTCCACCTCATCCTCCCCGTCCATCTGACTCGCCTTGACCCTCTCACTCGACCTTGATCTCTACCCGGACCTATCTACAATCGCCGTCCGCCCGCATTCACCCGGCTCGCTCCCACCATCATCCGCCCGCTGCTGCTGCCGCTTCACCGGCAAGAACCGGCACACCTCTGCGGCTGGCTCAGAGGGCACCCCGCATCGTTGCCCACGACTCATCCTACCACCCCTCAACCCACTGAGCCTCCTTCGCTCTTGGTACCGGAAGCATCTCCGAGAAACGTCGGCCCAGCACGCAGTCACAACGAGGCAGAGAGAGCCCCGACGACGGGCGTCCTCCCAAAAGGAGCAGGATCGCCTCTCCCGATCGCCGCCACCCAACTTTCTCCGCCTCCTCGTCTACCGCCGCCATCGCTACCACTAATACCTCCGACCGGAGGACGCTCGGCGCACATCGACCCGGCGCTTTCAGCACCTCATCCGGAACCATGCACGATCAGTCCACCAGCAATGGCCAGGCCCACGTAGCCAACGGCAGTAGTAGCTCGGCTACAAACGGTCGCGCGACCGATCCGGGCGAGAACAGAAGTAGGGCGGGTCGAACGGAAGAACTCACATCCAACGGCAGCGGCATCAGCAGCGGGAATAAGACCAGGCTCAACCTGGCTGATAGCGACGAAGACGAACCCGGCGAGGCCCGTGCATTCATGCCGCTGTGGCCGGGCAGTGCCATCGATAAGCGCGAGCTGGTGCAGCTGACGCTGCAGTCGCTCCGCGATCTTGGCTATGAGTGAGTGTGTTCGAGCTGACAGCGCAAGGCTATGGCGTCCTCTGGGCTGGGCATGTTGCAAGCCCGCCAAAGGTCATTCGGGTCTGACACGGTGCTTTGCCCTTCACCTGTGGCCTTTCGCCCACCCATCTGCCAGGTCATCTGCCAGGGCGCTGGAAGCCGAGTCGGGCCTGACGCTCGAGCACCCTTCCATCACGGCCTTCCGAAGCGCAATCCTTTCCGGCGATTGGCGGAATGCAGAGCGGCTGCTGATCGATGGCCTCGACTATGGGGCAAGGAGGGCCGCCGGAGGCTATCTGCGCCTCGCCTCGAACGTCGGAGAAGCATCGGCTGTGCCGCTTGACAGCGTTCTCAGGCGGCCCGACGTCACTAGCCTCGATGTGAGTGATCGTCTGGCTGTGCATGCGGCTGATGAACCCGACAGTGACTGACTGTCCTACTTCCTCCTCGCTCTTTGCGTCTGACCGTTTCCGAGACAGTCAATCCGCTTCATGATCCAGCGACAGCGCTACCTCGAGCTCCTCGAGGCTCGGCAAACGAAAAGGGCGCTGTCGGTGCTGCGCGACCGCCTGACGCCGATCAACCAGAACACCGAGCAGCTTCACCTTCTCTCGAGGTGAGCCGGACTTTTGTTGGCGCTAGCGAAGCTGCAAATCGAAGAGCTGACCCGTCCGCCCCCCTCGTCTGACCCTGCACCCCTGCCCGACAGTCTGGTGATGTGCGCCACGACAGGGGAGCTGCAGCGCCGTGCAAACTGGGACGGCAGCCAGGGCAAATCGCGACGACGTCTGCTGGTCGACATTGAAGGTGAGTCTCATACGTGGTGCACGAGCGTCGGCCACGACCTCGAGCAAGTCGAACGAGTATCTGCTGATCAGGGCTCCGCCTCCCTCTCGCCTTCCGCCCTCAGGTGCCGTGTCACCAAGCGTGATGGTACCAAGCAGGCGCCTGCCGTCGCTGCTGGAGCAGGCGCAGAGCTTCCAGAAGCAGCGAGACCCCTTCTTTAACCTGATGCCCGACGCGCACATCTCGCTGCTGACCGACCACGAGTCGGACCGCTCCGCATTCCCTTCGGAGGCGGCGCAGGTGCTCCGGGGTCACGACGACGAGGTGTGGCACCTCGAGTTCTCGCACGACGGCACGAAGCTGGCGACGACGGGCAAGGACATGCTCGTCATTGTGTGGTCCGTAGGCGTAAGTGCCACTCGCTTAAGGGGGCATCTCTGGTCGCAGCACTGTGTCGACTCCAGACTGACAGGATACCTTTCTTCGACTCGGCCCGATGCTGTCGTTATAGGACGAATTCAAGATGCTAGCAAAGCTGGACGGACACTCCAACCCGATCTCAAGTGTGTCGTGGTCACCCGACGATGGAACGCTGCTCACCACGTCCGAGGGCGACGTGACGCTGTGGAACGTGACTGTGGGTACCCGTTCCCGTGCCGCGGTGACCTCCCGCTTTTCTCTCGCGAGACTGCTGCTGACGTTACGCCGAGCATCGACTCTCTCCGGTTTCATCGCTTATAGACCCAGCTGGGGCAGACGTTTTCGGAACACGACTACACGGTAGGCACGGCGGCGTGGCTGCCCGACGGCAGTTTCGTCACGGGTGGAATGGATGGTAAGATTATATTCTGGGTGAGTTGCGTGCCACGTCACATCTTCCGATACATCGAGGGAGCGCTCGGCTGACGCATGCATACCCACGCCCTCCAATAGGACTCGCGCGGTGGTGTCACCTCCGTCATCAGCATGCTGCCGTTCCGCATCGTCGCCCTGGCGGTATCGCCGAATGGGCGGCATCTGGTGGTCGTCAGCAACCGCGAGATGGTCGGAGCGGCGGGGCAAGCGTCAGCAGCGAGCCGGAACGCCCACAGCGTCAACGCGCCTCCGTCTTCGGGCACCGGGTCGTCGCAGTACTCGGAAAGTCCGTCGCCGGCCTCGACGTCGGCTGGACATCACGATCACCTCCCTGTCCGCGGTGTCCGCAGCCATGGGATGACCGATGACATCGGTGGAGGGTCGCGCACGTTGAGCGAGGAGAAGCACCGTATTCAGTTCATCGACGTGTCTTCGCGGGAAGTGGTCGGGTGAGTGTCCATGACTCGCAGAGACGTCGCCTGACCCTGGCTCCTTGCTGACAGGAAAGCTGCCTATGCTCCATCCATCGATGCCGCCTTGTTGTGCCTCCTTTCCACAGTTCCGTCTACATGTGCGCGGAGATGAGCAGCGTCTGCATCAGCCGCGACTCGCGGTACGCCTTGATCAACCATCGACCCAACGTGAGTCTCTTTCCCGTGAGAGAGACGACAGATAGTCTCCTGCATGTGCCCTGCGCTGAATGACATTCTGGTCGGTGTTGCTTCCGCCTCTTGACCATCGCAGGAGGTGCAACTATGGAGCATCGAGCGGCAGACCATGATCCGGAAGTTTACGGGCCACGCGATGAAGCACCACGTTGTTCGGTGCGGCTTCGGAGGGATCGATGAGAATTTTATTGTGTCGGGCAGCGAAGGTAAGTGTGCCATTACGACGACGCAGATGATGGCCATGTGAGCTCGAGGGGCTGACTCTAGGACACCCGCTCCTCATCTTCTCGCGGCCTCAGATTCGCAGGTTCACGTCTGGCACCGGCCCTCGGGCCGGACGATCGAGGTGCTGTCTGGCCATGGAAGGGGCACGGTGAACGCGGTGGCGTGGCACCCCAAGGATCCCTCGATGCTGGCGTCGTGCAGCGACGACCACACGATCATCGTCTGGCGACCCGGCGGCCGACGACGAGGCTGGACCGCGCGGAGTGCCAAGAAGGAAGAGGCGGAGCCGGCGTCGGACGATAGCCTGATGTCGGCGGCGGCGAATCCGTTTCCCTGGACGGATGTGGGGTCGCCCGTGGTGCACGAGCATGTTACAAGTGGAGGAGGTGGAGAAGGCGGAAGAGGCGAGGAGATGGACGAAGCTGCCTGAACGACCATCGCCGCGTGTCGTTGCTGCGGCTTCCTCTCGGCGACATTGTTTCTCCGGCCATGTACCTTCTGCTGCTGCAACAACCTGTCCCATTTGCCTTCCCGGCGTGCCCTGTGTGGCTGAAGCACTGGCGGACGAGGTGTTTTGGCATAAGGTTCCAAGCTGGTCTACGACGAGGTTGTTGGTGTGTACATATGCGCTCGAGGGACAGAAGGACGCGCTGCGTGCGAACAAAGCGGAAAATGTGTGATCGACGGCTGTATGGCGGTGGCCCAACTCAAAGGCGTATTTTGCGACTTTCTTAGATCCTTCTCTCACAACTCAGACTACCTCTACCTCCTCTCCCCTTTCTACCAACTACCAACTACCAACGCCGTCAGCCGCCCTCCTCTCCATCTTACCGCCACCGCCACCGCCACATCTACAACCGCATACACCCACCGGACTCGTTCCTCACGAAGCAGTCGCGGCCGCTCCTCGAGATGTTCTCCACACCCTCGCGAGCAGGCAACGGCTCCAACCGCACCCCTCGACCCCGCCCTTCGTCGGCCAGACCCTCCAGGGGTGCCACACCACTAGCCTCCACCTCCAACCTCGAAGATCGCTCCCCTTCCCACGCTCCCGACACCACGCCCCACCACCTTCTAGCTCCGATATCGGCCACCGCCGCCAGCCGCAGAAGAGGCGCCGCCGCCGCCGCTGTATCCACATCGTACAACAATGGCGCATACCTCCGTGCTTCGTCCGTCCTGGGTCGCCAGGCCCATTCTCAGTCTGGACCCAGCATACGCGACGATGCCTCTGTGGCTGACACTATTGACTCGCAGTTCGGCCGCACCGCAGCAGCAACGGCCGGCGGTGCGGAAGAGGACCAGCTCGAGGAAGGCTCTACCCTGATGCGCGACGATTTGATGGCCGTCACCGCCTTCTCCAAGCTGCCGACAGAGGTGCTCGAGGAGCTCGAGACGGTCGATTTCTACCTCGACGCCTTCCGTGGCGCTATGGACGTCGCCACGGGGTATGCCTACGTCGTCTCGAGGACAAAGTGTTTTGTCTGGAACTACCAGAGCCACGGCACCAGCTCGCACACCTGCTTCACCTTTGGCATTCCGCACTCCTCTTCCTCGAGCATGCATTCGACGAATGACCTCACCCTGTGCGGCCTCATCCCGCGCTCGGCGGCGCGCGAACCGGGTCTCGTTCTTGTCACTCTCGGCGGCCAGGTCCGCTTCTGGGAGGGCGTCTCGGCCTCGATGGCACGCGAGGACCTCGCGCAGACGATACAGGCCTCGCTCAACCAGGGCGAGACGGTGGCCGAGATGCAGAGGCTCGATGACTTTGCCTTTGTCCTCGCCACCACCCAGGCACGCATGCTGAAGCTCGCCATCGTCAGCCAGGGTGGGAGGCTGCAGGCCGAGCTCGCGCCCTTCTCGCAGCCGCGCGGGATCCTCGGACGCCTGTTCGGCTCGGGCTCGTCTATGGGCTTCGGCAACGAAGGAATCCTCTCGATCGCCGTCGGTCCCGTGCAGGCCAACGAGGCGGCGCACGACGTCTTTGCCATCGGTAGTCGGACCGTCCAGAAGTGGAGGATGGTCGATGGGGCCGGCGAGAGGCTGGTCGCTGAACACGACGTCAGACAGGTCGTGGCCAGCGCCGTGCTGCAGGGGAGCGAGGAGAGGTACAGCGCCGCCGAGGGCCTCGCCTTTGACCTAGTCGATGGAGCCGTCGCGGCCGACGGGAAGCTCATCGTCCTGTTCTCGCAAAACCGCGGCAGCTCAACGCCGCTGTCTTACGGCTTGGCCACGCTCGACCTGCTCAAGGACGGCAGCTCTTTTGTCGTCAACAGCATCCTGCCGCTCCGGTACACGGCGTTCAACGACCCCCGCCCTTACGCTACGCCGAGGCTCAGCATGTCGTACGGCGGGCCAGCGGCGTTCATCACCTTTGCCGATACCGTCATCTTGAAGTCGATTCAGCCGGGCTGCGAGAGCTTCGAGGAGGTCGTCAAACTCAAAGACACGGCGCGCAACCGTTTCATCGGAATGGGCTGCGATCCCGCCGAGATGGTCGGAGGAGGTTCGGCACCTGTAGCGACCCTTTCACTCATCACGGCTTCGAGCGGGTCGCTGCTGGTCGAGGTCGGACTGGAGCAGGTTGCCTCGATGTGCACCCGCCAGGCATCTCCCGACGAGCGGCAGAGGGCCAAGACGGAGCGGCTCAAGGTCAAGATCGAGCAGGCGCTCTATTACGCCGACTCGGCCGTCAACCCGCTCTCCTTTGAGCTCCCTGCTGACTTCGAGGGGACGCTGATCACGGCGTGCGAGGAGCTGAGCCACGAGATCCTCCACTCGCGCAACGCCGCGGTGGCCCACACGCCGTTTGCGGTCGACCTGCGGCTGAGCCTCAAGGATCGCCTGGCCAAGCTGCGCGCCCTGATCCTCTACGTCTTCAACAGCGGACACCTGGGCAAACTGTCGCAGACGAGTCGACGCCGCCTGCGCGCCGATGCGGAGCTAGCGGCCGCGGCCAACGATCTGTGGCTGTACCAGAACGACTTCATCTCACAGGTCAGCAACCGCAGCGGCGGGAGGCACGCCAACGGCGGAAGCGGCAGTCCGCTGTCGGATTGCATTGAGCAGGTCATGGTCGAGAACGGATTGGGCATGGCGGAAGACCTAGTGCGAACGTTCTTCCGGCACCATGTCGCTGAGATCGGCCAGGTGTTTGAGCAGCTGCTGAAGCGCATCAAGGCGGTCGCGTCGGAGTCTCTGAGCGTCCGATCGAGCGAGACGGTCGAGGCCAACCGCATCGCCCTCGCCTGCTTCCAGGCTGCGACGCGGTACCGGCGCGAAAGGGGCCAGATCTACGGCATCACTGACAAGGCGCTGGCGCCGTTCGAGCCGTGGACCGCCAAGCCGGGCAGCATCGAGCTGCTCGAGACGCTCTTCAATACGACGTCGCACCTCCTTCCGGACCGAACGCGCGAGCTGGGCACGGCGGTGGACACGACGTCGTCCGAGTACATCTCGGCCACTGAGGCCGCTGCCGAGCGAGGAGGACAGGCGTACGAGCAGCGACTGCAGGCCGAGCTGAAGGGCCACCTCTGCCTGCTCGCCGAACACGCGCTGGGGGCGTACGAAGAGAGGCTACACTACCTCCGCGCCTCTTCGAGCGACACGGCGTTTGAGCGCGAGCTCAACGTGGTGGAATCGACGTTCCAGCGCGTACGGCCGATGCTGATCCACCCTCTGTTTGAGATCGGACGCACCGATCGCGCCCTCTCGCTGGCGGAAAGGCATGGCGACTTCCGGACGCTGACGGAGCTGTGCAACGACGTCACCCTCGTCGGCTCCGGTCGGGCAGAGGCCAAGATCCACCACTACCTCTCCAAGTACCGCGGGGCGTTTGCGTTCGAGCTGTACGCCTGGATGGTGGAACACGGCGAGACGAAGCGCCTCCTCACGCAACCGCCGCAGTACTCGGACCTCGTCTCGTCCTTCTTCCAGAGGAGTGGCAACGAACGGCTCGAGTGGATGCATCACCTTTTCCTGCAAGATTTCTCCGCCGCTTCCGAGACGCTCAAGGGTATCGCGGAGGGGGAGAGCGGTGTGGACGAAAAGAGGAGGGCACTGAGTCTGGGCAAGTTGGCCTATATCGCCGAGTTGAACGTCGAGGCGATCGCGACGGTGGGTGTGCAGAGGAGGATTGAAGAGTGGGACGATGCTTTGGATCTGGTGGCGGTGCATGGACGATTGAGGGGACTGTTTGAGGCGGTCATGGAGCAACAAGATGGAGAGGGAAGTGCAGAGGCGGTGACGGAGACGCTGGCGAGCAGGCTGGACGAGTACCCAGCCTACCGTGAAGTGAGTCGGCGATGCTATCCTCCTCGCCTTTTCCTTGTCGTATCCCTGTTGTCATCAACTAACATCCAACGTTCTCGTCTTCGTTATCGGCAGCATTACACGTCGCTCGTCAGCCGTTTGGTGGGCGGACAGGTGCTCTCGTCGGAAGACTTGATCGATCTGCTGACGCTCAAGGACTGTCCCGCCGACCAACTCGACGACTTCAGCACCGCCATCCAAGTCTACATCCGCGCCTACGATGCACCCAAACCGCGCATGGATGCCTCGCTCTGTTCGATCTGGAGGCGAGTGATCCTGAGGGACGAGTGAGTTGGTCTCGACCGCCCCTCTTTGTCTTTTATCTCTGCGTGCGGTGCCAGGTCTTGCTAACAACATGGTGACGTTGATTTGTGCCGGCAATCATGACAGCTGGGCCGCTCTCAGCAACACCTCCAACGTCTCGGACGAAACCCTCCTGGCCAACCTTCACGGCACGGGGCTCTTCGCTACGCTGTATAGCATCTTTTCACACGGTACGTCCCTTCCACCCGTCTCTCTCTCTCTCTCCTCTCTCGCTCACTTACAACCCCCGCACTCATTCCTGATGCAACGATACAGAATCCTCCTTTGAGACATTCAAACGACCTACGGACCTCGTCCACCCCACGGAGAGGGAGATGATATCCGCGCGCTTCCAACCTTCCGGTCAGCCCGAGCATTCCATCGACCTGTTCAGCAACGACGAACATGCCGAGGTAGAGGCGGTTCAGACGTTGTTGGACGATACGGACCTGCCGAGGTTGTTTGCAGAGGTGGCCAGGACGGCGCAGAGACGTGCAGAGCAGGGCGGACAGAGTGAGGCAGAGGATGCGCGGGGAGAGCGTGCGTTGCTGCAGGATGACGAGCAGGAGGAGATAGAGGCTGAGAGTATGGAGTAGCGTGCTTCGATGCTCGTACGCAGATCTGCAAGGTAGCATCACCTGTCGATTAGTCGAATGCTTAGTAGAACGCGAATCGCATCCCTGCTAGTTGTGCGATCCGGTTGCATCCGTGCGTGTGCGCCACGGCCGCTTAGCCCCTGTTCATCGTATTGCCGGCTCCCCTCTTGTTCTCCTCCTTGAACTCGTCCCAATGGAGGGCCTCCCTCCTCGCCTCCTCCTCTGCCTCTTCGGCCTCGATGGTGCCGTCATTTTCAGCCCTGAGCGCTCTTGCCTCTCGTGGTGTGGCCTTTGCCACCCCCTCTGCCCCACCGCCCGTGATGATGTTGCCGCGCCTTGCCTCCTCCTCGAGGTACTCGTCGATGCTCATCGTGGGCAACCTGTGACTGGGTCGGAATACGGAATCCCTGATCTGCTGTCGATCTGCACCGACAGAGGAAGAGGTGATGGTGAAGGGTCGCATTGGTTGGCCCTGCTCGTTTAGCAGCGGGCCTGACCAGCCTTTGCCGGCGGAGAGGGAAGAGTCGAGACGCCATTCGACATCCTCCTCGTTTCCCGCCGCGTCCGGGGTGAGCTCGGAGTCGGGTGGAACGGGAGGCATGGTTTGGAGAAGTTCGAGTTCTTGTGATGACGAAGAGAGCGATGAGGCGGCGCGGAGAGAGTGGTAGTTGAGCAGAAGGAGGAGGTACTGCCTCACGTCGCGCGGCGTCGAGGTCGAGGTCGAGGGGAGGTCGTTGGTCCGGCTCTCCTCGTCGTTTTCGTCGTTGGAGTCCTGGCCGTCGTGTCCGTCTCCGCCGACGGCATTGGAGATCTTCATGTCCTCGGGCGAGTAGAGCATCAGGTCAAAGAACGCATCGGTCGGCTGCTTTTCGATGCCGCGCTGCGATAGTTTCGACTGGGCAAACACCTTTCTAAACTCATCGAGGCTCGTCTTGAGCGAGCGTTCCAGCTTGAACGTCGCGATCTTCAGGTCTCGCGGCGGCATCGTCGCTGCTCCCGTGGTGGTGGGGAGCTGGAGGTCGTCTAACAGCGCGGTGGCGGCACCGTCCTGTCCCAGCAACGAAGCGAGACGAGCGCTCGCCAGCTGTTGGAGGTTGAGATTCTTGGTCTGCGCGGGGAGGACGTTGAGGTTGACCAGCCGCGAGAGGAAGCGTATGGACGCGGCGAGGCTGCTCCTGAGTCGTTGTTTGCGCGCGGCGTGGTCGCACCCCGTGCGGACTTGGAGTTGCAGCTCGGCCTGCAAGCTGTCGAGGAAGAGGACGCGCAGCGAAGAGGTAGAGATGTCGCGCAGCGGCTCGTTGTCGCTGATAATGGAGAGAGAGTTGGACAGGTGTTGCGCGCGCTGTAGCAGCTGGAGGGTGACCAGGGCGGGGTCTTGGGAGGGCGCGGCGGCGGAGCTGGAGCCGGAGCCAGAGCCGGAGCCAAAGCTCGAGGCGGAGGTGGTGGAGTTGGTGCCTGTGTCCAGAGGGAAGTAGGGCGGAGGGTTGGAGGCGTGCTGGCAGATTGTGGCGAGGAGGCCCGAGAGGGACTGGGGTGAATCTTCCATTGTGGTGATTGTGGTGGTGGTGGTGGTGGTAGTAGTTTGGCGCAGGTGATGGCGGAGCGGGGATGGGAGGGGATGATGGTAGCAAGAAGCGCGGGTGGCAACGGAAAAAGTGGCTGAGCGCTGCTGCTTGGCCGAAACCCGAAACTCGATGGAAGTGGGGCCGGATGAGCTGGGTCCGTGCGCCGGATGAGGCAGACGCCGTTTCTGACATGACATTCTTGTGTCTGCCGCCGGCAAGGACAAGAAGTGTGAAGCGGCGGCCCGTCCTGAGCGCCAATGTCATCACACGACATCAAAGCATAGAGCACGAGGGTGTCAGCTCAAAGAACTAGAGCGACAGGCTCGTCAAAAGAACAAGACACTTGGCCCGCGTCGCTCGACTCCCTCGCGATCACCGGTCGAGGGCTTGACGAAAGTGCCATGTCGGGATCGCACCATCGTGAGCTGGGAAGGGAACGTGTTGTCGTATTATCAGGATAGGTAAAGGCCTGTACAATGTACAAGGAATAGACAGTCTGTGTTCAAATCGTCAAGAGAAAGGTCTGGGATGGATGATTAGATCGTCCGTTCAGCCAGGGCGGCATGAAGGCGGGAGGCATTCACCCCGCCTACTCGACCTTTGCCAGGCCAGCCTCGACGGCCATGCTAAAGAAGACGGACTTTTTGTTCGCCAGCAGATTCTCTGGCGTATCGAACTCGGCCACCTGTCCGTCGGACAGCACGAGCACCCTTGTCGAGTCGATCACCGTATTGAGGCGGTGCGCCACGGTGATCGTCGTCCCCTTGAACTCGCTGCGCACGATGGCCTGCACCTGGGCGTCCGTCTCGAGGTCGATGGCGCTCGTCGCCTCGTCCAGCACGAGGATCTTGGCGTTGCGCAGCAGAGCACGCGCAATGCAGATCAACTGCCTCTGGCCGGCGGAAAAGTTCGAGCCGCCCTCGGACAGCATCGTGTCGAGGCCGCCGTCCAGAGACTTGATGTGGTCCTTGAGACGCGCCTGTTCGAGCGACTTCCAGAGCGCCGCATCGTCCGACTGGCCCGTAGGGTCGAGGTTGTCGCGCAGAGTCCCCTCCCACAGCTGCGGGTCCTGCGGGATGATCGAGACGGATTTCCGGAGGTCCTTGAGACCGATCTTGGACACGCTGATGCCGTCGATGATGATCTTGCCCTCGGCCGCCTCGATGATGCGGAACAGGGCCAGGGTAAGGCTCGATTTGCCGGCGCCCGTCCGTCCGACGACGCCGACACGCTCGCCAGGCTGGATGTCGATGTCGATCTTCTTGAGTACCAGCCCGAGCTCGCGCCGGTACCGCGTCGAGTAGTTCTGCAGAACCACCTGCCCGTCTGTCGGCCATCCGGGGCCCGGCTTCTGGTCCTCGATCTCGTACGGCGCCTCCGGGGTGAGATCGGTGTACGACATGACGCGCTCGACGGCGACCATCGACTGCTCCACCTCGCTCGCCTGGCGCACCACCCACGCCAGCGCCTGCGTCGTCGACAGCGCCTGCGACAGCATCAGCCCGAGCAGCCCAGCATCCATGTTGCCGTTGCGCGTCTTGACAAGGACGGCGAGCGACGACGCGATAAAGATGATCGACGAGCCCATGAACTCGATGCGCACCGCGAGCCACCGATTGCACGTTACGGCGGGGAGGTAGCACTGCTGGTTGCGGTCGACGCGCACCTCGGACGTCGCAATGAACCGGCTCTCCTGACCAAAGGCGCGGATCGAGCTGAGGCCTCCGAGCGAGTCCTGGAACCAGGTAAAGATGGGCGTCTTGGAGACCGAGTCGAGGCGCTTAAGCTCGCGGCTGGTGGCGAGATAGTAGCGCATGATGGCGCAGTAGGCAATGGCGAGCGGGATGATCGCGAGGGCGAACGGCGGGACAGAGTAGGTGACGACGATCAGCACGCCGACGACGATGATGAAAGTCCGCGCTAGGCCGTAGATGACGCGAGGGAGGATCTCATCGATGACGTTGACGTCGCGGCTGAAGAGGTTGAGCAGCCGCCCGGTTGGCGTCGTCTCAAACCACTGCAGCGGGCTGCGCATCACGGCGTTGAACATGTCGTCGTGAAACTTGCGCGCGCTGCGGATTACTAGCCACGTCCACAGGATAAAGGGCGAGACGCAGACGAACAAGGCGGCGACGATGCCGATGACGCCGTAGAGGGTGAGGTAGAAGCGCGTCTGCTCGGGCGAGCCGCCGTTGCGGCTGTTCATCTCGCCGTACTGCTTCAGTACGACGTCGCGGCCGACGGTGGTGACCTGTGTCATGATGTGGGCCAGCAGGTAGATGGCGATACCGACGACGCTCGAGCTCTTGATGTAGACCTTGTAGACGTCGGTCTTGACCGACCCCTGCTCCTGCTTCTCCTTGGGGACCGAGCTCTCGCGCAGCTGGCGCAGCTGGTCCTGCCGGACCTGACGCTTCGTCAGCGTCTTGGGCCGCGTCATTGAGGCGGTACTGATGCGTCGGTGGAGCTTGGTCCTGCCCGAGCCGTGCGAGTTGACCTCCTTGTCCTCGTCGATCATCTCGATGCCGGCAGGCACGGTCGCCGTGCCCTCGCCTTCGCCTTCCTCGTCGTTGGCCTGCTGCTGCTCGCGGGCAGTCTGCTTTCCAAGGCCGGTGATGAGGTTGTACAGGTCGCCCTTCTTGTTCACCACCTCGTCGTAGGTGCCGCGCTCGTCGAGGATGATGCCGCGGCGGACCGAGACGATCTGATCGCATTCGGGCAGGCAAGAGACCGAGTTGAGCGTCAGGATGCGCGCCTTGTGCCTCATCAGACCCTTAGGTCCGATGACGTTCTTGAAGATGTGCGCGCCGACGTGGGCGTCGACGGCAGCGAGGGGATCGTCGAGCAGGTAGATGTCGGCGCGCGCGTAGCAGGCCCGCGCCAGCGCTACACGCGCCCGCTGGCCACCTGACAGGCTGACGCCTCGTTCGCCAACCTCGGTCCGGTCGCCGTCCGCGAGGATCTGAAGATCCGGACCGAGCGCGCAGGCGTCAATGACACGCTGATAAAAGTCCGGCTCGTAGCGCAGGCCAAAGAGGATATTGTCGCGGATCGAGGCGCCGATCGTCCAGCCGCCCTGCGAAAAGTAGGCGGTGCGTCCCTTGACGATGGCCTCGCCGTCCGTGCGGACCATCTCACCGAGAATGGCCGAGAGGAGCGAGCTCTTCCCGTCGCCGACCTTGCCGAGCACCGCGAGCAGCTCGCCGCTCTTGACCGAGAGGTTGATGTCGGTCAGAGTTGGGACGGGCTGGCCGCGCGACCACTTGAACTCGCCGTTGCGGATGGTGACAACCTCCTCGTCCTCGCGCGGCTCGCGCGCATCCGAGCTGGGGTCATTGATCGAGACGAGCGCGTCGATCGGCCGAGCCGGCTCGTCCGGGTTTTGGGGCGCACTCTGGCCGGGCAGGATGACTTTGCGCGCGTCCGGGTCGAGCTCGCCGGCGTCGAAGAAGTCGGCCAGCCGGTTGGCCGATACTTGGGCCTGGAGGATGGCCGAGATGATGCCGGCCAGCATGGCGATGGGGAACGACAGCAGCTGGTATAGCGCAATCGCCGGGAAGATGATGTCGGCCGTCAGCGGCTCCGGGTTGGTGTAGGCGTAGGTGACAAAGGTCGAGAGCGAGACAAAGAAGGGGACTGCGGTCCAGAAGAAGTTGAACGTCGCGCTGACGATGCCGACGCGCTTGAGCAGCTTGAGCTCCTCTTCGTTGCGGACCTTGTAAAGCTTGCGCGTGAAGGCCTCCTCCCAGGCGAACAGCTTGATCGACTTGATGTTGGTCAGGATCTCGTTCATCAGCCGCGTGCGCTTGTCCTTGACCTTCATCTGGCGCTCGCTGAGCCTGCGCAGGTAGCGCGCGAGCATCGTGTTGAGCGGGACCGAGACGACCATGATCGCGACGCCGACCATCGACGACCAGCCGAGCAGCTTGTAGAGCGAGACGAACGCCAGCGTGATCTGGAAAGGCGCGCTGAGCACGATCCAGAGGTAGCCGCAGAGGTCCATCAGGCGCTGGGCGTCGACCGACATCATGTTCTGAATGCCACCGGTCGCGCGCCGCCCGCGCTCCTCGTTCGAGAGGCGCAAGCTCTTTTTGAAGATGGCGCTGACCAGCCCGGCGCGCACCCGCATGCCGGTGACGAAAACGAGCTGGAAGTACGAATGCAGGAATGCCGTGGTGATAATGGCGACTACGAAGAGGGCGAGCGAGAGGAGGAATCCCGGCACGGCGCTCTGATTGGGATCCTCGCTGTCCCACTCCTGGACAAACTTGAGCAGGAGGCGCAGCGTCTGCGGCTGGACGAACGCCAGCGAGTCCTGGACGGCCTTGAGCAGGCCGGCAAAGAAGAACGGCCCGCCGTAGGCGAACGCGAGCGTAGTCCAAAAGGCCGGCTTGCCCGTCTTCTTGTTCTTGCAGCGAGGCCAGTACTTATCGAAGCGTCTGCCGAGGCTCTCGGCGTCCTCCTTGGCGGGGAGCGCCCACATGTCGTCCTCGGTGAGGAACTTCTTGGCACCGAGCGTCATCATGGGCTGCATCCAGTGGAACGAGACGCGGCTGAAGAGGTTGGCCGTCTCGAAAGGGCATTCCTTCGCGCCGCCGAGGTGGTCCGTCTCCGGACCGGCCTCGCTATTGTTGTCGCTAAAGACGCTGAAGGCACTGGCGTTCGGGCCGTCGTTGCCATTGCCGACGGACTGGTGCGCCGCAGCGCCGTTCCCCTGCCCGTCGTCGGAGTACGCCAGGGGCTTGCGGCTTCCGTCCTGGTACGCGTAACCGACCTCGACGCCGATACATTCGAGGAGGAAGACGGCGGCGCCGAGTCCAAAGCGGATGGCGAACGGGATAAAGGTGGACAGCTGGTCGCGAAGGGGCAGCGAGGGGGCGGTCAGGTCGGTCCTAAGCTTGATGAGGCTGGCGACGAGGTGGAAAAGCCAGAAGAGGAGGAGAACGTCTGAGCTGCTGCGGGTGCGGGTGTGATTGAAGTGCTGGAGCGCCATGACGAGGAGGTAGCTGGCCATGCCGACGGCCGACGACCAGAACATGATGGCCTCGTGCGGCGTGCCGTAGAGGCCGTAGGTGAAGACGGTCTGCACGGCGGCGGTGGCGACAAGAAGGGCGACGAGGATGTGCTTCACCTGGAGGAGCGACCTAGAGAGCCTCGTCAGCCTGCGCGGCTCGATGCGGGTGAATGCGGCGAGGCGGAGGCCGCCAAAGACGGCGAGGAGCAGGACGGGTGCGATCCAGAGGGCAGCCTCCTGGAAGCACGGCGTGAAGTCGAGCTCGCGCTGTTGCGAGACGGAGCCCCAGCCTTCGCCATTGCGGCAGAGGTGTGCAAAGAACGGGCTGCGATTGGCGGCGATGGAGGCGGTCTGCTGTAGGACGCGTAGAGGGAGGGCGAGCATGGGAGCAGCTGCGACGGAGTAGGCACCAAGGTGGTCCAGGGCGCCAAGCGTGGCCACGGGAGGGACGTCGTTGAGCGACGAAGCCGACTCCATGGTGTGCTGTGTGGTAGCAGCGCGAATGGGAGGGCGGGATAGGGCGGAGAAATTGGTGGCGGTGAGAAGGGTGATGGGAGTGGAGAGGGGAGCGTCGAGGGATCGGAACAAAGGAGCGCAGGCGCAGAAGCAACGCCCCGGCCAGGCCAGGCCAGGCACACGTCTGAATTCTGAATTCAGACATTACGTTGAATTACAGCAGGCTCAGCGGGTAACTACGTAACTATGGCAGGCATCACCGCATCCGATGATGGCACAAGCTTGGGCCCATTTCAAATTAGTCGAAATTTGTGTAAGTTTTGTCGTCGCTCGCCGTAAAAGGGGCTCAGCACTGAAGAGCCGAGCGCGCCGTCGGACGCCTCCACACCAGACCCCCCCCCCCGTCACAGCCTGCCTATGTATCCTGCGGGCAGCGCAGCCGCAGCAGCCGCAGCCACGAGGCCCGCTTTAACCCCGTGTCGGCGGCAACACCCACCACCTGTTCAGACGAGCGACGGCAGCAAACATCCGGGGCTGCGCATCCAATAGATGGTTGGGATTCCAGAGCAGGCGCTGGTGGCCACACCGGCGCAATCGCTAAAAGACAAATAGGGCCAAGCACCGTCGACCAAACGAGCGAACAGAGGCATGACGGTGGGCGGGCGAGATGCATGGGTGGATCAGGAAAGGCGATAACAGATGGGTCGACGGACCGACGGATGCGTGCATGCATGGGCTGGAACGGCGAGGCAGGGCCAGCGACGATAGCATCCGACCGGTGATCCGAGGGCGAGGGCGAGCAACGGGGGGTCGGCCTGGGGATAAAAAACTCTATAGAGGCCGTGTGGTAAAGGTGGGCAAACGTGCTACGCGCATCTTTCCGAGTTCCAGAAAGAGGCGCAGCGAGCAAAGGAAGCGAAGGGAGGGGGGGAGAGAAGATGGATAGTGTCCATGGTCCGTTGTGAGCGAGCGAGCGAGCAGAGGGAATGGGGAGGGAGAAAACGTTGCATGCGCAGCTACTACTGCTGGTCGTAAGGGTTCCGGCTCGGTGGCACCGCGCCAGGCGGCAGCACAGAGAAACGCCCGCCAGCAGCGCTGCCCGTTGGCGAAACGGGCGACGTGACCTGGTTCGAGTTGCGTCGTGCGCCGCGTGTCACCTGCCTCAGCCCTTGCGCCGTCGCCATAGGACCGTCGTCGACCAGGCTGAAGCCTCGCGTCGGCGTCCGGTGCGGCGGCTGCTGCGCCGCCATGGCAGCGTCCGACATCGGCTCGGCGATGAAACCGTGGCCGCGGTACCCCGACTCGTTGACGGCTGGGTAGCTCTGCTCGCTGGCGAGCTGGCCGTGGCGGACGTCGCCAGTGCTGGCAAAGACGCCGACGCCACCGTTGCCACCGTTGCCCGTCGCGATGGGCGAGAGAGAGTCTGGGTCAGGCGAGCTCGATCCCGAGCTCATCATCGGCCGCTTCTCGTCCTCGGCGTAGTCGATCGCCGGCGGATAGGCCTCGTATGTGGCGCCGCCGCCGCCGCTGCCGTGGACCGCGGAGGGCCCGGAAGAGGCGTGGGAGCTATTCGACGGCGAGGCGCCGCTCAGCGCAGAGTGCTGCGAGATGTGGGGCATGTTGGAGGGCGAGACGTTGCGCGGGCGCGGGACGATGAGGTTGCTCGCGTTGGAGCGCTGCTTGGCGTCCGTCGCCAACGGCGCCGGCAGCTCGAGTAGCGGGACCGCGTCGAGCCGCGCACGGGCGCCCGAGGCGCTCTTGGCGTGACCGCCCTCGGAGCCGTTGTCCTGGCCATGCTGCGAGCTCGAGATGAGCGCCGCGGTTGGAAGGGCCCGTCCGAATTGGTCGTGCTGCCCCGAAGGGTTCGAGTGGAACGTGTCCGACGAGACGACCGAGTAGCGCGTGCTGCCGGAGCGCTCGGGCGAGCCGGTTCGCTGGACGATGTCGTAGGTCGAGTCGCGCGAATGCGTCCCCGACTTCCACCGCCGCTCGCGCTCAAATTCGGCCCATCGCTTCATGACGATGTGCGAAGGGTCGAACTTGCCCTCGGTGTCGCCGTGGGCCTTGTTGTCGTCGCCCTGGATCATCCGGGTCGCGCCCCAGGTGAAGTCGTCCATGTGCCAGTAGGCGTACATCGGGAAGACGAAGTTCCAGATCGGCAGCGAGCAGAGGTAGATGAACATCCAGCCGACGTAGGCAATCTTACGCGTCGTGACGATGATGAGGATGCCGGGCAGACCGAGGATCAGAGCGAGCAGGATCAGCGGGATCGTCGGCGTCGGCTGGTTGGGGATGAAGGCCTGAACGACGACGTAGAGAGTGAAGGCGATGGCGGCTGGAAGGACGAGGGTGCCTGCGAGCTCCATGAAGACGACGAAGCGCATCGAGAAGCAGAAGGTGCCGCAGAGGTCGTTGACGAGCACCAGCTCGAATAGGTTATGGACGGTCGAGTTGATCCAGCGCCTCCGCTGCGAGAGGAGGATGCGGAACGTGTCGGGGACGATTGTCTTGCAGACCGCCTGCGGGACGAACATCATCTTGCGCTTGGGGAACGTCTTGAGCATCAGCGTCGTGAGGTAACGATCCTCGCCGAGCAGCAACAGGTTCTTCTTGTGGAGCGTATCGACGACGTTCTCCGAGTAGTGCTCGACGATGTCCGGGTTGGCCAGGATGGGGACCCAGTAGCCGTGCGGGCCCTTGGGCGCCTTGATCCGGTAGGCGCTGAAGCAACCGGGCAAGCAGGTGACGCCGCCGAAGCACGCCTCAAACGCCTTGGTCTGGTGGTGCGAGATGTAGTACTCAAACACCTGAATCATCGTCACCCACGTCTCGGCCTTGTTGGCGATCTTGGTCTCGCCGCAGAGGCCCATGATCTCGGGGTCCTCGACCATGCAGGCGACCATGCGCGAGAGCGAGTCGGGGAACACTTTGGTGTCGGCGTCGACGCAGAGGACGATCTCGTACTTGTCCGGGACGACGCCCGTGACGCGCCAGATGCTGTTGAAGAACTCGTACTCAAACGTCGTCATCCGCTCGTCGAACATGACCTTCTGCATGAAGCCCATCAGCAGCACCTGCGAGTCGCGCTTGCCGCGGTTGCCCGGCTTGGCGCTGTCGGCCTCCATCGGGGTTCCGCACTTGGCGACCAGGATCATCGGGACCTTTTGCTGCTTCGACCGTTCGACCGTCTCGTCGTCGTAGTCGTAGAAGCCGGCGTAGATCTTGCACATGTTGTGGCGCTTGTGGCCGTCGGCGATGGCGACGTACGAGTTGCCCTCGACCTCCTCGGCGGGGACGATGAGTTCCTTCATCATCGAAAGGCAGATGTCGGGTGTGGAGATGTCGGAGCCGGCGCCCTTGACGATGCCGTCGGCGATGACGAGGATGAGCTTGTGGCTGTTCGGATAGTCAGTCGTCGCGAGGCTGTCGAGCGTGGTGCGGAGGCCCTCGAACGACTCCGAGTAGGCCGTGACGAGGCAGATCGAGTGGGCTAGCGGGAAACC
Organism: Thecaphora thlaspeos; assembly: GCA_900291925.1. Lineage (NCBI taxonomy): Eukaryota > Fungi > Basidiomycota > Ustilaginomycetes > Urocystidales > Glomosporiaceae > Thecaphora > Thecaphora thlaspeos. The sequence continues at coordinate 346,454 of UWYS01000007.1, read as the reverse complement.
GAACGGCTGGTAGTCAGGTCCGGGCTGAGGGATGATGTTGTGCAGAGGGAAGGGGCAGACCATCGCTCCGTCGCCGCCGCTGGTGGCGCCGGAGAACGACGAGCGGCGGGAGTGGTCGCGGCCCGAGACGTTGGCCAGCGACGCCGAGCTCCGGGCGCCGTGTAGCATCGGCGAGCCGGGCGGCGAGCCGCCGAGCGGGCTTCCAACGCCGAGGCGGGTCCGGGTGGCGCGCTTCTCGTTGTTGAGCAGCGCATTGCGGCTGGCGGCGCCGGGCCCGCTCTTCATGCTGAGCGGGTCGGCGACGCTGAAACGGCTCTGGGTCGGGAGGAAGGACTTGTGCTTGCGCGCGTTGGGTCGGTATCCGGCAGGCGCGGGCCGGTAGATGTCGTCGGACCACTGCTCGATCTCGGCGGCGCGCTTCATCCGCTGCTCGTACGTCTCGTGGGCGTAGTTCCCGAGGCGCCAGGACAGGAACCAGCCGAAGATAAGCGCCATGAAGAACTTGATCCCGACGACACCGAGGATAAAGACAAGCGCGAGGTAGAGCTCGATCTTGGACGCGACACAGCCGATCGTCTCCGAGTCGATGAAGCCGACGCGGACGATCTGCTCGAGGCACTCAAACTCGAGGTCGAGCTTGCCGCGCATCACGGTCGCGGTGACATCATTGCCGGCCCACGAGTCGTTGCGCCTCTTGAGCGTGTCGTAGAGCGCCGGGTAGTTGAGCGTGTTGGAAAGGTTTGAGAGCAGGCCGAGGTCGAGCACGCTGCCGCGGTAGACGGCCAGGTTGCGACCGGTGTCGGTGACGTTGTCCCAGCTGAGCGAGACCTGGCCGCGCCGTATGATGGGCGTGTTGCTGACGTTGGCGCCGATCTTGACGTCGAAGATGTTGCGCATCGACTTCGGATGGCACTGGGTGGCGTTGGTGTAGGCGCCCTTGCCATCCTGCGTCATCAAGGCACAGGGGAAGTAGTTGTCCGGCTGGCCGCCGCCGGCCCTGTTGGTGATCAGAGTGGTGCACGAGCCGCCGACCTTCTGGAACAGCATGCTGCCGTCTTTGCCGCCCGACGACCAGGGCTCCGAGTAGATCGGGTTGGTGCGGTTGTAGATGCCCGTCGCGCCGAAGATGCCGACCTGCGGGTGGAAGAAGTGGTCAAAGTCGTAGTCGTAGCCGTGGAAGACCATCGAGCCCGCATCGATGTGGCCGAGGTCGAAGCGCGTCGCCTGGTCGCCGCAGATGGCCTCAGTGAAGCCGAAGGTGAGGAAGCCGACCGCCGCCATGCAGAAGACGATGATGCTGATTAGGCCCATCTTTTCGCGCCACGCGCGCTGCTGCTCGGGCGTCTTGATCCCGAACACTTTGAGGATCGGCGAGGGGCAGCAGATCGTCAGGACGTAGCAGTAGATCATCCACGCGCCGACTGGTCCCGGAGCGATCGACGACTGGCGCGCCTCGCCGAGGTCGCGCGGGACCTCCTTGCTGTACGCGCCGCCGCCGCCCGACTGCGACTTGTTCCGCCGCAGGCTGACGCCGCGCTTGAGCACGTTGATCCCGCTCTCCACCTGGTCCTCGTCGCGCCCGAGGATCGACTTGCCGCGCCGCAGCGGCGCCGTCCGGCCGAGTCCGCCCGGAGGCATCTTGGCCTGCGGTCCGGCGACGCCAAGCCCGCTGAGTCCGCCGCCCGGCCCGACGATGTGCGACATCCCCGTGCCGTGCGGGGCGGCGCCATGCTGGGGCAGGTGGCCCGTCGTCGAAGGCATATATCCGACCCGGCCGCCGCTCCCGTTGCCGTCGGCGATGTCCATCTGGGCGGCGTGGTTGCGGTAGTACCACTGGCGGTGGTTGGGGTCCATGCGCTCGCGATCGGGCCGAACGAGCGACTTTTTGCGGCGGAAGTTGGCGTTCTGCGCCGAGAAGCCCGACTCGGGGTCGAGCGTGTTGACGTTGTTGATGGCGCTGGTGCTGCTGTCGAGGTGGGCGAGCTCGGGGAGGCTGCCCTTGCAGTCGTCGCCGTACGACTTGACCGAGTTTTGCGAGGGGGGTGCACGGTGGGTCTGCATGCGCTGCGGCTGCGGCTCCTGGAACGAGACAGCGGGGCCGAGCGCGCCGCCGCCGCGGCCTCCCGAAGAGGCGCCGGAAGGCTGCTGGGCGTAGCTAGAGTATGGCGGTGCGCCGCCACGCCCTCCGGCAGCTGCCGCCGCTGACCCATAGGCGGTCTCGTTGTAGATGGGCAGCTGGACATGCTGCATCGGACGCTGCTGCTGAGATGCTCGATTGCCGGGGATCTCGAGCGGCGGCAGTGGCGGCTGATGGTTAGACCTCTGCGGTATCCGCGAGTCGGGCCCGCCCTCGCTGTAGGGTGAGTCGAACGGGTTCATGGTGATGGTGGGCCGTTGGCGGCCTGGACGCCACTACCTGATCGTGGCGGCCGACGAGTTGAGGCCGGGGAGCACGGCGGCTTCTCGAAGGACGAGATTCACGGTGGAAGTAGCTACCGCAGGCTGTGGTTTGCGATGACGATCGCAATGCAGGGCAAGGCCGGTGCTGTCGTCTCTTCGCAGTCGCAGGGCTGGGAGGCAGGCTAGATCGTCGTAACGTGTCGCGTTGCAAAGCCGCCAATCTTCCGAAAAGGAGAAGGTGGCGAGAGGAGGAGGAGAAGGAGGAGAAGGAGGAGGAGGAGGAAGAAGAAGAGGAGGCTTAAAAGAGGTGGGAAGAGGGAGCGAAGGCAAAGGGGAGGCGAATGTGGTCCAGATCGCGAGCGCGGAGGGTCCCGCTGGTCGGCGACGATGGGTGCAGGCGGGTGGGCAAGCGTGCGGGCGAGCGAGATGGACCGATCGCTCAATACCGGAAGGCCGACGGACGTGCAAACGAAGGGAGCGAGGGTCGTTAGAGAGCGACGAAGGAAAATGAGGAAGGGATAAGGGTGAGGAGGGTAGGCGGGAGGGTGCCGAGGTGGATGTGTGTGAAGGTGGTGGTGGAGCCTCTGCTGCTGCTGGAGCGGGCCGAGGCGAGCGAGCGGGTGGTGTTGAGGCAGGGCGAAGAGGGGGGAAGGGGGTTGCAAACACGGACTAATCTCGAAACAAAAGCCAGGCTGCGAGGCAGGCCGGGCAGGGCGGCCGGACAGCAGGTTGTTGCCTGCCCCTGCCTGCTTCCCGCCCACAGTCAAGTCGTGGCTGAAAGCAAAGGCAAGGCGCGCGCCTGCTGCTGAAATGGCCCTTTTCTGAGGTGGGCCCTGGCTAAGATTGAGGCAAGCGAGCACGACGATGGGAAAAGGCAGGCAGGGAAAACAGGCTGTTACTGCTGTAACGAACGACGACGTGCGAAACAGGGGTCCTCCAGCCCAGCTCAGTCCAGCTCAGTCTAGCTCAGTCCAGCTCAGCCCAGCTCAGCCCTTGGAGTGGCGTGGACTCGGCGGAGGCCTGGCTGGCCGGCTGGCCGGCTGGCTCGCTGACTCGCCGACTCGCCGATTCGCCGATTCGCCGATTCGCTCGCTTGACGCAATCAGCCGCCTGCCTGGTGCTGTCGCCGCACGGTTTCTCGCTCACTACTCGCTTGGCCCCGAAAAAACCAACGCGCCGCGCCAGCGGCTGGCTGGTGGACCCTGCCGCCTTCTTGGCCTGCGTATTGGCCTGCGTAGGGTTCGTGTGTGGCGGTGGGACGAGCCGCCTGCCTCGGCCAGCCCGTGCGTCCTGCTCCCTCCCGCATCGCAGCGGCGGCCGATACCGTCGGTCCGTGTTGGTCCTTGCGCGACCACCATCATCATCACCTCCCTGTTCTCTACATATGAAGCCTACAGCTCTGGTTGAAGACGACTGCCGGGTCGAGGTCGACTGGTCCCGGAAGGTGCATTGATACGTCTCCACTAGCCCGCCCCTACCTTACGAGACGCTCGCTGCTGCATGCGCGGATCGGCAGGCCGCGGTTATTTCGTCAGGACATACACGTTCACAAAAGTTCTTAGCTCGTCGTACCTCGATCGGACGAATTCAAATACTTTAATCACCGCCAGCATCAAGGCGAGCGAGCGGGCGACTTGAACGAGGAGCGACGATCCATTCTCAACATGCAGCTGCTGCCCTCCGCCGGCTAGGCTATTCCAGGCATCTCTCGTCTGTATGCGCCACCATCAGCTGGAGGGGTCCGAGGGTCGCTCTGCTTGTCGGCTTGTACAGTAGCGAGAGTGGAGCGAACAGAAGGCGCGAATGGACAGACAAACGGGGTAGCAGCGTCAATGCCGACGACGAGGCAACGTCGACGTACGCTCGCGATTTGCCAGCATGATCCAGAGCCCCTGAGTCGGGTCGGGCGCCCGACGAATTAATATGTATTATTCTCCGCGCCCAGGCGGGCACCGCGAGCCGAGTGGCCGATGAGCCCGATCCAGCTTAACTTCGGTAGGATGATGGAGACGCAATCAAAATCACCAAATCGCTTCGTTCGCCAGCAAGGCTAAGGCATCCAGCGTGGCTTGCCTCCTCTGCAGACGCAGCGACATCATCGACTCGGACAGCGGGTAACGGTCGGTTTCTGCAACCTCATGGCTAAAGTTGGCAGGTCTTTGGACGGCCAGGCCTGGATGGAGCCGGGCGCTACTGAACGTAAAGCACCTGTCGGTCCGAGCACGACGCACTCCATGCAAGCGCCCATCGGTGGAAGGCAACCCGATGCCGAGTGCGATCCCCGCCACAGGTCCGCACCCATAATTGTACGCGCGGTAACCTTGCTTGGCCTACGCCTCCCAAAAGGCCAGGGCCAGCCAGCTACATACAACTTCTCTTGCTTGCAACTCTTTTGTCCCTCGACCAGAGGCGATCAGCACTCTAAGACTTCTGTCGGGCTGCTTGACGTCGTCGTCCCTTCACGCTGGGCGTGGGGTGGCGGCGCTCCGTTGCTCTTGGCGATCGAGGTACCCGAATGCCTCTTTTCCAGGCCTGCCCTCTTCTCATCGCTCTCACGTTGTAACGCTACTCAGACACTGTAACTAGATGGATTCTGTACCATACATATTGCCTTCTCCCTCAAGACCTGTCGCGGCATAGAAAAACCCCGTCTCAAGAAATTCTCAGAACAATAAGAATGGGTAGGGTGAACAATTCAACGCCCAGATAGTAGTTACCAAAGTGCCTGCTTACAGTATGACTGCGCCGAGAACCCGGCCCCGCTCGGATACGACCCTGACTGCGTCGACGAGCATGCTTCGACGGGAAGAAGTCTTGGTCCTTTTGCTTGGCCGTACCTCCTCTCTTTCCCGCGGCGTAAGAAAGACATCTCAACGTTACCATTCGACAGCAGAGCTACAGAGTGAAAGGAGGGTCAACAGGATGCCGACGTCGATACGTCCCGTCGTCTATTCGGACCGAGAGGCGAACCATCCCTCTTTCTCTCATCTCGTTTCGATATCTATACAGTACACGGTCAGACTGCCGTGTCGATACAGACACAGTTAACAAACGACCACCACACCCTGGCTGCTCAATCCAGGTCCCACCCTTCAACCATCGGCGATACACTTATTCAAACAGACCCTAGAATTACCACCATGGAAGTGCTCTCGTACAAAAGACCAACCAGTCACACCGACAGGCGCGTTCGTCTTAACGCGATAGGTGGTAGTCGTCAATCCTAAGAAGCAGCGATACCGTCTCGGTGGCCAGCTCGATGGCGCTCGTGTTGACGAGCAGAGGCTGCAGGACGTTTTCCTCGAGGATGTTTGTGATTTGCCCCTGTGTATGCGACAGGTAGAGCGAGGCGCCAGTCAGCCATCAGAAGACATGGTAAGAGGAGCGGCCAAAGGCATGCGCCGACGCGACGGCAACTAAGACTCACCTTGCGCACGTTGATACCCGCGGTCCTCTCGCCCAGAGCATGACGGTTGCGCAGCTCAGTCACGATGCTGATCGGATTGAGACCGGCGTTTTCGGCCAGCGTGGTGGGGACAATCTCGAGCGCCTCGGCGTACGCCTGGAAGCAGTAGGCCTCCATGCCCTTGAGCGTCTGCGCGTACTGCGCGAGCAACCGTGATACGTGCACCTCGGGGGCTCCACCGCCGGCAATCAGGGCGCTGCGGACAATGTCGAGGGGGGAAAGGAGGCAAGAGACAAGTTCAGCGCGAGTCCTACGAGGACGGCGGCCACGCGCTTTGCTGCAGGACGAGAGGGATCCGGCCGAGCTTCGCGCCACTCACCGCTTCTTGACGAGGCATCGCACGACGCAGAGGGCGTCGTGAAGACTCCGCTCGCTCTCCTCGAGGACGAGCGAGTTGGCGCCGGTGCAGAGGATGCTGACCGTCTTGCCCATGCTCTTGATGCCGGTGATCTTGACGACGCGGGCGCCGCTCTGCTCGACCTCGTCGACCAGGTCGGCGCTGGCCAGCTTGTCCTCGGAGAAGGCGTCGATGTCGGCGACCGGCTTGGCGCCCAGCGTCTTTGTGACAAACTCGATCTCGTCGCGCTCGACGTCCTTGATGACGAGGATCTTGAGCTTGGCGAGGAAGTGGAGCGCCAGCTCGTTGACGGCGTCACGTAGGATCGACTTTTGCAGCAGCAGCACGTTGCAGCCCGTCTTCTTGATCTTCTTGCACATGTTCAGCAGGTACTGGCGCTCCTCTTTGAGGATCTTGTCCATCTGCCGGTAGTCGTTAACGACGATCTGGTTGTCCATCTGCAAAGGGGCGTGGATGAAGAGTGGCAGAACGAGGGTGACGCAAGGGTCGGAAAGGGGTCAGCCAGGAAGGCGGAGGGCACACCACGGTGACTATCGACGGGGACGAGGTCCGCACGCCGGCGGTCACTACTCACGTCGGGCTTAGGGCTGCTGAGCTGGAACTGGCAGACAGCAATCTTTGCCTTTTCCATCCTGGTGGGGCCACCACTGCCGGTGATGACGTTCTGACTGAGGACGAGACCCTCGACGAGCTCGGTGTCGTCGATGGTACCGCCGACCTTTTTGACGATGCGGATGTCGCGGAGGTCGACGCTCTCGACGGCCTCGTTCTTCCTGTCCGGTGCCGAGCCGGCGACAGCTGCGGAGGCGGCGGGGTCTGCGACGGCGGTGGCGGTGTTATTGAGGAGGCGGGTGACGGCATCGACGGCGATGGGAGCGAGGACGGATGAGTACTGCGAGACGATCTTGGAGTTGAGACTGGTGCTGGCAGCGCGGAGGAGGCTCTCGCGGTCGTCGAGCGCGACGGGGGTGGAGATTTCGGTGAGGTACTCGACGGCCTTTGTGGCGGCGCGTTGGAAGGACTCTGCGATGATGGTGGGGTGGATGCCCTTGTTGAGCATCTTTTCGGCGGCGCCAAGGAGGCTGCCAGCGATGACGACGACCGAGGTGGTACCGTCGCCGGCCTCGACGTCCTGTGCCTGGGAGAGCTCGACGAGCATCCTGGCGGCGGGGTGCATGACGGCCATGTGCTTTAGGATGGTGGCGCCGTCGTTTGTGATGACGACCTCGCCGTTTGCGGTCTGGATCATCTTGTCCATGCCCTTGGGGCCGAGCGAGGTGCGGATAGCGTCGCTGACGGCCTTTGCGGCCTGAAGGTTGGAGCGGCGCACCTCGTCGGGTTTGTCTGCGTTTTTAAAGGCGCCCTGGACGGGGAGGGCCCGGGCGCCAGCGACGGGGCCGGCGGCGGACATGGTGGTGTGCGTGGTGCTTGTTGTGGTGGCAGTGGCGTCGGTGGTGCTGCGTAAGTGTGGTGTAGGACCAAGCAATGCAGGTGGCAAGGAGGAGGGATGATGGTGCTTTTGGCTGGCTGGCTTGGGCCGCTCCTCTTTCGTCTCGCGCACTCGCGCAGGCAGAGAGGCACGCACACACGCCGCAGCACCAAGAAAGGGCGCGCGACCTGTGTGGCTGGTGGCCCGCGCCCGCGCCCGCGCCCGCGCCCGCTCGAGGGAAGGCAGCAGAAGAACAAGCAGCACCAAGCTGCTGCCGCCAGCCAACGACGCAGCCGCTCAGCCAGCCCCGCGCAAACCAAAAATAATCAAAGCCAGACACGCGCACCTCTAAGCATCACGTAAGCGGTCCCCATCACCGCGAGCCGACACGCAAGCCGATGCACCGCTGCGCCCCGCTCCCTTTGGTTGGCGCCCCCTTTATGGCTGGCTCCCGGCTGGGCCTCCACTTGTTTCCGAGCGAGCTCGACGCTGAAGCTGGCGCTGACGCTGGCGCTGACGCTGGCCTTTGCCTTGCCTTGTTTTCGCAACGACGCTCCTTCTCACACACTCACCCCACAACCACTCACAGCTACCTCTCACACTACTCTCACCTCTCCCCGCCCGCCCGCTGCTACCCTCGCAGCCAAAACCACAAACCGCCACAGTCCCAGCAAGCATGTCGATGGTGAGTTCGCTTCCGCCTCAATCCGGCCCAGTGGCGTCCCCCTTGCTCATTACATCCTGACTCGCGCACCCGCTGCCACCGCAGTTCGGCCAGATCGACGGTCAAGGCTTCGGCCGCGGCGGCTTCAACATGTTCGGCGGCTTCGGCGGCCTCGATCGCCGCTTTGCCCCACCGCCCCGCGCCTACGATGAGTACTTCAAGGCCTACAGCATGGCCATGCTGCCCGGCAGGGAGAGGCTCAACGTCAGCTACGGCGGGAAGAGTGAGTCGCGCCCAAGGTGTCGAGCGCTGCATCGACAATCGTCTGCACAGACTGCTCACCTCCCCTCTCTCCTCGCCTCCTTTCGCCAGTCATCATGCCGCCCTCGGCCCTGGCCCACCTCAGTGAGTTCCGTGTTTCCGCTTCGCCCGAACGGCTGCGGCGAACTGCAATCGACTAACGTCCTTCCACGCCTTTGTTCGCCTCGCACGCCTCCGCAGCCAACCTCGAGATCGAGTCGCCCTGGCTCTTCAAGCTCCGCAGCACCGGTGGCGCAGAGGTAAAGACGACCCACGCTGGTGTGCTCGAGTTCATCGCAGAGGAGGGCCAGGTTCACCTTCCCGCTTGGGTGAGTGCTGTCGACGCCCGCCGCTCCTCAACTGCTTTCCGCAGCATACGCAGATGATGACAGTGCAGCTTATCGTCTTCCACCCCGCTCTCGATCTACCTTCCTCCACCCACCGCCGTCACCGCCCCGCAGATGATGCGCACGCTCAACCTCTCGGAAGGCGACCCCATCCGGATCACGGGCGCCACCCTGCCCAAGGGCAAGATGGTCAAGATCCAGCCTCAGACGGTCGACTTTCTCGAGATCAGCGACCCAAAGGCGGTCCTCGAGCAGGCGCTGCGCAACTTCTCGACGCTCACCGTCGGCGACATCATCGAGATCAGCTACAACTGCCTGACGTTTGAGATCCTCATCATGGAAATCACGCCAGACGCCGAGGGGATCGCCATCATCGAGACAGACCTCGAGGTCGACTTTGCCGCGCCCAAGGGCTACGTCGAGCCGGCACTGCAGCCGCGACCCCCACCGCCGACGATGGCGTCGAAGCTCAAGATTGACAGCAACAAGACCGAGTCGATCCCTCCGACGCGCGTCTCGACGCCCGGCTCCAGCGGGCGGGTTCCCGGTGGAGCCGCCGGCGGCAGCTTGGCGGGTGGCTCGACCAGCGTACCTTCCGGACCCTTCCGGGGAGGCGGCCAGACGCTGAGCGGAAAGAGGACAAAGGGCAAAAAGGAGAAGCCGATCGAACGGCTCGACGACTTTAGCATGATCCGACGCACCGACAAGCCGCGCATCGTCACGAGCGAGACGCAGCTCGAGGAGAAAAAGATCCCCGCCGCCCTCGACCTGCCGTTTGGCAAGCTGTTTTTCGGATACGAAGTCATACCCGTCGGAGGCAAGGGAAAGGAGGAGGGTGGTGCAGCAGTGGAGGAAGGCATGGCGGCCGTGACGTTTGGAGAGGATGGAAAGACTTTGTCTGGTCGTGCGCCCAGACGCGCTGCCAAGGGAAAGTTAGCGGCGAAGAAGGAGGACGAGGGAGAGGGAGAGATGAAGCGGGAGCAGGCATACACGCTGGCGGGTGGTAGGATCGGGGGCGACAGTTCGAGCTCGAGTGCCAGAGCCAGTGGGAGCAGTACGCCCGTGACGGCCAGCTCGAGGGGAAAGAGCCTCAACGACAAGAAGCGAGAGGTCATCGAAATCGATTCCGATTGAGCTAGGCGGGTCGTCGCTCAACAACCTTTCGGTCCAGCATAGTGTCGAGAGATAATTTCGTATTTGCCTCCCTCCCTTACACGTCATCTGCATCGTCCCATCGTCCTACCCAACGTCCCCGTGTACACCAGCCTGTCCGATCGATACCGTCTAATCCGCTGCTGTGCCACTGTCCGCCCTTGCTCTCTTCGTCGTACCGGTTCAAGTCCGAGATCGGCAAAGGGACGACACCGGCGTGGATTGACATCGTCTGGCCATCCTGCACGTTCACGCGTCGATGCTACGATACCCGGTGGCACGACGATCATCCTGCGGCAACGCACTAAACGGCCTGGCGCCCGACAGAGACACGGCGCTCGACGTTGCTCCCCGCCCCTGCTCCTCGCCCTCTCGGCGTCGGAGGAAAGAGGGTCGGAAGGCCTGGCGCTGCGAAGAGGGAGCCATGCGCAGTGTCGTCGTCTCGGAGCGGACGGAGAGCGCGTCGGCGTCACCGTCGACGTTGACGTCGCGGTCTCGAAGGCTGCGCGACCTGCTTGGTAAGGCTGGTGGTGGCATCGTAGGCATGGCTCGGATGGCGGTAGTGCGCGACGACCACAACGATGATTGTCCGTCGGATCGTGACGGTCTCGGACTGTTCAAGGCGACGGCAGCGGGGCGGCGTAAAGTTGCTTCTGTGTTTTCGAAAGGAAGAGCGAGGTGAGTCGAGGCGGAGGTGGGAGGAAGCCCTCCGATGACCTCTTGTATGTACTCACCTCGCTGCGTCGTCTGCCGTCTATTCGCCTCTGGCAACGACGTCGAAAGTCCCGCCGCAGTTCCGGACGTGGCCGGTCGGGAGTAGGGTCGTTCGAGGGCCTGCGGAGCTTGAAAGGCGTACTCCCTGCGATGTTCCGGGAGACACGGCGGAGGAGGCCGTCAGCTCGTCTGCCTTGTCATGCTGAGATAGGGTAGGGTAAGAGACGAACTGCATTCTACTAGTCGAGCGAGAGATTCCCGGCACCTCGCCGGGGCCCATCGTCGGCTGTGGCTGCGGCCGCCACGCTCCTCTGAACATCGGCGCATCTAGCGATTGCTGGTGAGAAGGCGCTCGAGCGCTCTCATGGTCGACGGCTGGCCTTGGCTCGGGCGGAGAAGCAGATCGACCTCTGCGACAACTTCCGATAAGGCTAGGTAAGTACCGTCCCTCCGAAAGGCCCGAGCAGCGCGTGCGCCGACAAAAGCGGGGGCTCACCCGTCCTGCCGTTGCCGTAGCTGCTGATCGAGCTGAAAGCGAAAGGTCAGCGGTCGGCCCCTCCCTTCCTCCGCCTCTTTCAGTCGCTCCTTTAACATGGCGTTCTCCTGCCGCAGCGCTTCCACCTCGCTGCTCAGCAGAAGTTCAAGCACCGAGATGCAGGCTGGCAAGGAAGTCAGTCGAGCTGATCGCCGTCAAGACGGCGCCACAGTGGGATGCCTCACCGGCGGCATCACCGACCTTCTGAGCTCCTTGGCTGCCGTCAGCTCCTGTGAGGCTCGTTGGAGAACCTGCTTCTGCTTGAGCGTCTGCGACTTTAGAAAGCTGGCTAGCGATCAGTTAATTTGATGAGTTAGTGTGGTGGCTTGCGTGGTCGTCAAGTCGGATCGAGATCGAGGCTCGCGTGGAGAGGTCCTCTTCCTCGCTCTTACTCTAGCAGTCTGGACGTGTGAGCGTGCTTGTAGGAGCAGGAGCGACGGACCGCGCGGCCATTGCAGGTCAGTAGGGTTGGTTAGAGCCACGACCGACGGAAAGCATCTCTGAGTGGTGTGGGTCCGTGGGACGGTACTTGAAACTAAAGGAGGAAGGAAGGAGGCAAAGCCGGGGGATCGAGGAGATCAGCAGGTGCTGCATTGCCCGCCTGCCGCAGCGGAACCGGACTCCTGAGCAGACTTGCTTGGTATGCTGCCAGCAGATCGCCGATGGAGTCTGGGACTGGCCTGAAGTACGATCGAATCGAGACAGGGAGCTGCACAGCAGGACCAGGACCGCAATAGCGTGCTAAAGGCGCGTCAGCTCTTCTTTCGCTCTCTCGCGGCCGACGATTCGTGGATGAGGACTGCGTACGTTGTTCTCGTCGAGCGGCGTCACATTGACCTTGGACGCTTGGCAGACAGGGCAGGCGATGAGCGAGGTGGCGTCTAGCCGTCCTCGCGCGGCTGCTTGTGGTCAGACGAAGTACGAGTCAGAGAATCGAAGAGCCCCCTCTCCGGTCGTTGCTGCGTGCCTGTTGCCGCACCATCTCTCGGGAGGGACCAGGAAGCGCTGCCTCACCCTGTTGGAAGTCGTTACGGCACAAAATGTGGGCGCACTGGGCAGAGCAAGGGGTGGAGAGGGGCGCACAGAACAGCAAAGTGGAGGATCAATATCGGCGCTGTGCTCGCCGCACATCTAGAGGCGCCGTCGATGGCGAAGGAGGAGGAGAGAGGAGTACGACGCTGGCGAAGGGTCGGGAGTCTGGCCAAGGCGCACCTCTGTCACGTAGAACGGCAGACCGGCCTCTGCCGGCCGCGCTCCGTTGGAGGTTTGCGCCCGTCTAGCTGCGCTGGGGTGGAAGTCGAGGTAGCAGACGCAGCAGTGGACGTGCTGGAAGAGGGTTGGGCGCTCTGTCTGGGCATGACCGGAGAGCGAGGACATTACGGTGCGATCGTCGACCGTGGTGCGCGAGTCCGAAGCCATCTCGACCGAGCTGGACGTGCGTGTAAGGTGTATGGGTTCGCGGAGGTGGGAGGCTGGAAAGGAAAGACCTAGTGCGAGCCTCGGAGCGGACCGGTCGGCGAGGCGGAATGGAGTGAGTGGCGCTGTGTTGGCAGGAGTGGAATCCATGACGCTGTCCGAGTGTGCTCAGCGTGGACAGTGGGCCAGCATTGGTCGCTTCCACCCACCCGCACCGTTCGCTCGGTCTGTTCGAAGCGGCAGGAGCTCCGGATGAGCCGACCGAGGGCGAAGTGCAGCCGTGAGCACCCTGACCCAATAACCGCATACACTCAACGTCACGCACGTACGTACGCTCGTACGGCTTACGAACGAGCCGGAACGTTCCGAGGCGCTCCGGCGCCGTGTCAGATCAAGACAGAAAGATGAAGAGGGGGGATCCCGGTCAGCGTGTCTCATTTCCATGAGAGTGCTGCGAGAAATCAGACGACGACGCTCGGATCTTCCGATGCGTGCACTGAAGGCAGAAGAGGAGGTGGCGCTGCGCCGGCTGTGCGGGTGGCCGCAGCAGACGGCTAGGCAGGCGAGGGCGCTCGTGCTCGCGCGCGCGCCGCTTCGCTGCGCCCTCGCCTGCCTAGCCGTCTGCCGATTGCAAGAAGAGGCGGCGCTTCACTTCCCGCGCGCTTAGCTTCGGAATCGAAACCATCGCCCCGGCAGCAGCGTTAGCAGCACGCCTTGCTTGCCATCGTTGTCGCCGACGACTTCCTCCGCATCATCCCCCTCTTGTCTCTCAACCTCGAACACCAACCCCCCGGCTGCTTCTTCTGTCGGGTCCGCAGCTACTTGGCTCGCAGGGAAACAACGTCGCTCAAGCTCCGGAACGAGGACCGCAGCGCTACCTCTAGACACCGCCCCCATTGTCCCCTGCCCTCGAGGCCGGAGCAGCTTCCGCCCTCTCTTCTCGTCTTCTCTTCCCTACAGGACCCACGCAGACGCTTCACCCGGGCCATCGAAATCGCCCTCCCCTGCCCGTGCTCACAAGCTCCTCATCCTGGCCTTGCCTTGCCTCAGCGAAACGTCGTGCAGACATCGCGCCCTTTCGGTCCCCATCCAAGGGACCCCGGCACGCCCCTCCTCTCCCTCTTGTCTTTCTGGAGTCTCACCTCACACAGCCCCCTCCCTCGGCGGCGCGACACCGGAATCGGCTGGCTAGGTACGACTAGGCAACCCGCAGCGCGGCCCGCTCCGCGAAGCCAAGCCCTGCGTTCCTCCGCGACGGCGCCGCCATCATCGCCAGCCCCCTTTTAGACTTTTCTGACGGTCGGCATCATCCGCAATAAAACCCAAAAAGGCCGGACGCCGGCAAGCCTGTCCGTACCGACGCGACACCCTGGTCGCACGCGCCTCCCAACTCGATCTTGACCCTGCCGCAGGCACACCACGAAAGAGTCAGCCACATCGTGACGACTGCGCGTTTTCCCCGTTCGCCCCGATCACCTTTTTCTCCCTCTCGCCGCAAAGCAGCATCAGCATGTCCGCGCCGCATACAGTCGGCTCATCAAACGGTAAGACTCCCGCCTTTCCTAGCGTCACCTTGGCCAAGTCGGCTGCGACTGGTCCCGTGACCGGCACTCCGGCGCACGCCGCCGGCAACGGGACGACGCCCACCTTCCCCGCACCGCCGCCGCTGCCGCCATCGACATCGTCGGCGCGAGCATCGTTGGCGGCGTCGGCACCGACCGCGGCGCAGCCGACAGCGTCGTCGTCCTCGATACCGGCCGCCGTTGTGCAAATCAACGGCCGCAAGTCGGTGCCGGCCGAGGCTTTCACCTCGGTGATCCAGCCGCTGCCGCCAGCGGCACCACCACCACAGCAGCAGCAGCAGAAGAAGAAGAAGATTGCGTCGCGCCCTCTCGCCGAGCCCGTGTCGAGGTCAAAGGACCTCAACTACGCCGATCTCATCTCGGGCAAAGGGGCGCTGCGCGGTTGTCCGCGCACCGACTCGTCGCTGGAGCCCAAAGCGCTCCGGGCGATTATCAAAGACGTCGTTGAGGATCAGGGCCTGCCGCTGGTCATCAGCAATTACAACAGCAACGCCGAAAAGTGGCAAGCGCACGACTTCGACCTCGAGACGTTCCGCGAGCACATCGGCGGCTCGACCCAGGTGGCGGTCTGCAACTTGCTGACAGGCCAAGAGATGCCCGTCCGTCTAGAGGAGCTGCTCAACTACGCCCACCTGGCCAACCCGCACATCCTCTCGCACGACGCATTGCGCCTCTATAGCAAGGACCTGCGCTGCCCCAAGCCATGGCGCGACGCCATCATGGACCTCGTCGCGCCCGAGGTGGCCTACTACCGCGACCAGGACGCCCTCTCGAGTCTCGCGATGCACCAGAGGCCCGAGTCGCTCAAGTGCTGCTTTGGACCCGGCGATACCTGGACGCCGTTGACGCGCAATCTCTGCTCGAGCCTCGGCCAAAGCCTCATGGTCTACGGCGACCCGGGATCGACGTCAATGTGGTTCGCCACCAGCACCGACCACGCGAGCCAGGTCGACAAGTACCTTGAAAGACTCGACCACACCAAGCTGCAGCAGGACGAGTACTGCCTCACCGTCGAGGAGCTGCAGGCCGCGCCCTTCCCCGTCTTCGTGGCCGAGCAGCGCGTTGGCGACCTGGTGCTGCTGCCGTCACGCTCGATGCACCAGAGCATCAATCGGGGCGGCCGGACGCTCAGCGTGGGCTGGCTGCGGCTCTCGGTGGCCAGCCTCGAGATTACGCTGCACGAGGACCTGCCGCTGTACCAGCGCTATTGCCAAAAGGAGCACTTCCGCATCCGCGCCGTGATCGAGGCCAAGCTGAGGCAGACGACCGAGCAGCTCCCGTCGCGCGAGCACTGGAATCCGGAGCGCGACAACCCCATCGCCGACGATTTTCGCACCCTGCTGCTGCTTTTCGACCAAATCCTCGTCGATGAGTACAGCCCGGAATGGAAATCGTTCCAGGTCATCAACTCGCCCGACGCGTACGTCGAGTGCGACTTCTGCGGCGCCCACGTCCTCAACAGCTTCTTCGAGTGCCCCGAGGGCAACACCCTCTGTTCCATGTGCTACTGCCAGGGTCGTCTCTGCCCGTGCAGCGACCCGCTCGCGCTTGAGCCGATGCAGCTCCACCCCTTCTTTGTGCGCCTCGACCTGCGGAACGCCGCGGTCGAGAGGTACAATGCTTCAGTCCCGCAAGGCGAGGATGTCTACAGGGCGCTGACCGAGAGCGATCTGATGGATTCGAGCTTCCCGCGCAGCTTTGTGGCGGCCTGCAAGCTGCGCAAGCTGCGCGAGAGCCCGGACGTCGCGTTTGCGACGTGCCGCGTCTGCAAGGCCGTCCTCAACAACACGAGCCGGTACAAATGTCGCCCCTGCCACTGCTCGTACTGCTTCGGCTGCCTGCTTTTCCGCTTCTACATCCACCCTGTCTACGCGCTGGCCCAGAGCAACCCGGAGCGCTTCCACGACTACCACCGTGGGGCGAGCAAGCAGGACTACGACGAGTGGAAAGCGGAACCCGACAGCTACCGGATCGAGGCGCGCGTCAACTTTGACCTGATCGAGGCGGCCCTCAACAACCTGCAGTGCCGGCCCATCGTCAAGACCTGCAAGCTCGGCTTCCTCGACCAGACCCCCGAGTACCCCAATGGCGTGAGTGAACACGGATCAGGCAGGCGACG
Organism: Thecaphora thlaspeos; assembly: GCA_900291925.1. NCBI lineage: Eukaryota > Fungi > Basidiomycota > Ustilaginomycetes > Urocystidales > Glomosporiaceae > Thecaphora > Thecaphora thlaspeos. The sequence goes on along the minus strand of UWYS01000007.1, from coordinate 329,971 downwards.
AGTGGTCGTTCCAGCGCGCACCACGAGGCTGACCCTCTTTTTTCCTTGCTCCTTCGCCCTGCCCCTGCCTCTCCCTGCGGCTATTTCCCCGGCAGACCTCCGGCACTCTGCCTCCGCCCCCGCTGGCAGGCGACGGCTCGAAGACCAAGGCAAGCAAGCGGCAGGTCGACGGCCTAACGAGCCCTGCGTCCACCGGCGGTACCAAGCGTCCTCGCAAGTCGAGTCCTAGCTCGCGTGGCTCCGTGAGTGACGATGCGCGATCCCGCGGATGTTTCGATCGACTCTTGAAGCCCAGGGGGTGCTGAATACTGACGCCATCCTGCCTCTGCCCGCTTCACCGACGCGACTGAACAGGCAGCAGCGGAGGGCACGCCGGTGCGACAGAATGATCACAGCAAGGCGGCGGCAGCGGCGAGCCCTACCACTTTGCCCAATACGCCAGCCAACGGCAGGCAGATGACACTCACCAACGGCCGGCAGATCACGCTCGCCAGCGCGCCGCCGGCGATAGCTGCGACAGCCATTCCAGCGCACTGCACGCCGACAGTCCCGTCCACCTCTTCTTCCACAGGGTCCTCTGGTCCCCGCTCGATCAAGGTGGTCAGCCAACATGCCACGCCCGCCGGCGCCACACCGGCGCTGCCTTCCACGTCGGCGACAGTCTCGGCGCCGCAGGAACCGCCGGCCAACGCCTCGCTCGTCTCGGTGCTACCTTCGATCAGCGAGATCTTCAACCTGCTCGACAAGGAGAACAAGAAGCGCGAGGCCCTCGCCCAGCAGCGCCACATGCAGCTCGTCCAGCTGGTGCAGGAGAATGCGACCAAGAGTTCAGCCATGTTCGAGGAACTCTCGAGGCGCATAGGCATGCTCGAGGAGCAGATGGACGACCTGCTCGACGATATTACGCGCGGCGCAGAGGCTCAGCTTGAGCTCGAGCAGGGCAAGGTCCCGCGCGGTCAATGCGCGGTCACGAGCAATGTTAGAGGAGCGAGGGGAGAGCAGAAGAAGCACTTAGAAGGTGCGAGGAGAGGTAAGGACGGAAGATAGATTCTTTCCCGGGTCAGGTCAACAAGAGCAAGCTAGAACCGTGCCCAGCCGCCAGGGAGGGTAGGGGCAATGTAGGAGGAGAGAATCGTCGGCACTTCCATCACGATTCATGCTCAAAGCATGTCGATGGTGTAGGCGAGCTTCTCCGCCGAGACCTGAGTTTGTAGAGCAGGGGCGCAGCGCAGCGCCCCGAAGAGAAAACAGAGCAGGCCGAGAGACGTCGTCAGCGTCCGGTCCACCTCTTCATTTTGGCGCTTTTTCGGGCGTGATGCGGTGCGAGCTTACCTTGCCGTCCTGGAGGTACTTTAGGCCCTCTGTGATGGCGTGGAGACCGCCTTCGATGTGCTTGATCTTGTTGCTGGTGATGTACATGTTCTTGAAGAAGTGGTGGAAGAGCCCCTGGTCGCCGTTGAGCCAGCCCTTGATAAAGGCAGAGTCGCGATCGACGATCTCTTGGCCAAACTCGGCACGTCCGTAGCTAAAAGGTCGACCGGTGCAGGTGTATGCGCTGCGATGACGGTGGAGGTGACGTGAAGGGGGAAAGGGATAGGGGGTGTGGGAGTCAGTACGCAAAGCGACAGATGGAAGAGGAATGCCATGATCGGATGCAGGAGCAACTCACAGGACATGGATGATCTTGACGTCCTCCTTGAGCTTGACGGCCTCCTCTGGCTTGAGAAGGACGACGACCTCTCCGCCCTGTTCTCCCAGACTCCTGACGCAGAGCGATTGGGTCCCCTTTTCCGAGATGCAGTCGAGCGCGATGCGGAGGTCGGGCGTCGAGTCGTCGCGGTAGTCGTGGCACTCGTAGGCGCCCATCGACTTGAGCAGGTCGTGGTTCTTGGGACTCGCCGTGATGATGACGCGGTAGCCAGCGGCACGGCCGAGCTGGATGGCGTACTAGCCGACGGCGGTAGAGCCGGCCCAGACGAGGAGAGAGGGCGAGGACTGCGTGATCTCGGGCAGGTCCTTGGAGGGGTCCGGGTTGCTCATGCCGAGGGGGCTGAATAGAGACTGTTGGTGGCAGGGCGAGAGAATCACGAGAGGTGCCAGTGTCAGCTATCGGTCCCGACTGTGCTCAGGGGCAAGCTGAAAGCCACGCCGACACTCACCAAAGCAGCTGTCTCTCCCGCGACCGCAACGCTACTGGAGGTATCGTTGTTCAGTCCCTCGGGGACCTTCATGACGAACTCGCTGCTCGTCTTGAGGTATTGCGCAAAGCTGCCCCGGTCTTCGTACTTGGCGCCATGGACGAACCCAGCGACCTTGTCGCCGACGTTGACGTTGCCCTTTGCGTCGGGTGCGACCTCCTCCACGACGCCACAGAAGTCGCAGCCGCACGTCGGATCCGGCTTCGGTACGGGCCGACCAGGAGACCGGGGAAGGGTAGGGTCGTGGGTGGAGTGACTTGGTCGGGAGTGGTGCGGCGCGGTGTGGGCCGTGTGCTCAGCCAAGTGTCCGAGGAAGGGCCTGGCCGCGCGAAGCCCACCGGACGCCGGAGGCAGGCACTCGAAAAAGGGGTCCAAAAACTTGGCCAAGAATCGGGCAGCGCGCGGCCAGGCGCCGGCGGCCTGGATCACGGGGCAACTGTCGCCCGAGTACGTACGTACACATGTAGGTCGGCGTGGCCGATCCAGGAATTGCAAATCTCTGCAGCTCTCTCTGACAGATCGGCTTGCTGCGCGAGGTGCGGGTGCGGGTGCGGGTGCGGGTGCGGGTGCAGCTCACAGAGGCGAGCGGGGCACACCTTGCTCTATGCAAAGAAGGCGGGCCCGCACTGAGGAGGCGAGCGCAAGGATTGTAGCTAGACAAGAACGGAGGTGCCGACGCCGACGGCTCGCGCCGACGCCGACGCCAACGTCATGGCAAGAGGCCAGCAGGCGGGGAGCGTCGTGGTTGGCGGGCGACGGCGAAGCCGAATTGCACCAGGTGTCCGGGGGGTGCGGTTGCCCAGCTTCGACAGCCAGCGCGGCCATGCTGGATTTTTCGAGTGTTGACTTTTGGCAGCGAGAGGCCAAGCCAGCGAGGGCGGCCGGCTCCTCCCACCCATCGGCGTCGGGCGAGGGCGTGGCAGGCGACAGGCGGCAGGCGGCAGGCAGGCGCCGCTCGCAACAGATCTCTGACACGTCCAAGCCCGCCCGCCCGGTCGTCCCTCGTCCCCTCGCCCTTTTCCGCCAGAGAGGAAATCTGGAATACTCGAAGCGGCCTCGTCCATCGTCGTCTCGACAATCAGCCTCGTCGTCGTCTTCACCCTCATCGCCCCCAAACGCCCTGCCTGTCACCTCCTACCTACACCACCGACAGCTCGCCTCCCACCCCGCCTACATCACCAGGCACCACTTCCCGAGTCCTGCTCGATCCAGCTGCTGGCGCTTCGACGCATTCGACGCACCCTCAGACAGGACGGCCAGATAGTAGACATAACGCATCTCGCCACCCTGTCCCTCGCCCCTCGTCCCCTGCCACACAGCCGACCGTCACCCGCGTCTGCTCTTTCCGCTCGTCCTCTGCCACGACGCCGTAGCGGCGGCCGTCGCAGCATCGCCACAGCCCCCTTGCCAAAAGAAAAAGAAAGGAAAAATCCAAGGCCCCTTCCAGCTGCGACTCAAGAATGGCTTGCCCATCGCCGACCTCGCTCTGACATATCTCGAGGTAACGGCAGCTTCATCACTCGAAATCCTCGTCCGCCCGCCTACCGAAGCAGACGCCCTTGCAATATTTGCTGTTCCGCCATCATCCATCTTCGGCAGTGGCTGACAGCTCTCAAATCAACTTTCCAACCCACCTCGGGCCGACGACACTGAGCCAGCGCATCACAGTCCGCCTCAGGCCGCAATCCGGTCCGGTCCCGGTACCCTCTGTCTCTTCATCTCCCACATCCAGCCTCGCCGGCTGCCTCTTGGCCCGAGCTGCCACATCGCCCCACCAGCTAACAGCCCCCTCGCCACCTGCCATGATTCTCGAGGGCGCTGCAGCCGCCTCATCCAGCTTCAGCGACCCTCGAGACGGCTCAACCGCCATGGAGCACCAGTCTACACCGTCCTCGTCGGCCTTCTTGTCGCCCTCCAAACCTCGCTCGTCATCGTCCTCCGACGCGATGAAGCCCGACAGCCCCGTCAAACCGCTCGGTGGCGACAAGGCCGACTACGCCTTTGCTGCAGCCCTGCTGGGTCACACCTCGCCCACCAAGAAGTCGCACAGCGCCGGCCTGCAGACGCCGTTGGCATCGCTCACCAAGTCGAGCGCCGCTTCGGGCAGCAACAGCTTGAGCGGCAGCCCATCCAAGCAGGCCAACCACTCGCCGAGAGCAAGGCGGCCCGAGCCCGTTTACATCACCTCCAAGGATTTCGGCCCGAGCGCAGAGGACGTCGGGACGCCGGAGGAGCTCACCGAGTCGACGACGGCGGTGGTCGCGGCGGCGGCCGCCGCCGCTGAAGCTCCAACATCGGCCCTTATCCCGCCACAGGACACGGCCATCAAGCGAGGCGAGCGCAAGAGCAAGGTGACTTTCGCAGCTCATTTTATCTGAATTTTCTGGCCACTGCTTCGAGCGTCATGCTGCCGTCCACAGGAGATTCTGACATCCGCTGGTCTCGGCCTGCTTCACCTCCGATCTGACGCTGCAACAGACAGACGCCATGACCGCCATCAATGCCGGCAAGGACGGCACCGAGAGGTTCGCCGCCGGCTACCTCGACTCTATCGACGGTCGAGCCGACGCGAAGCCGACGCCTACCAATCACCCCGCCCGCAGGGCCGGACGGCAGCAGCCTGCGCCTCCGCTCAAGTTTAACTTTTCCAACATCGACCCCAACTCGAGCAGCGATGATCCAGGCGTCCCGACGGGCGCCAGCACCCCCCGCCACCCTCCGAAGCGCCTCCGTCCGCGCCTGTTCGACCTCCCCGAGGCCCCTACCTTCTACCCGACCGCCGAAGAGTTCAGTGATCCGATGCGCTACATCGAGGCGATCGGCCGAAAGGGCTCCGAGCACGGCATCGTCAAGGTCGTTCCGCCACCGGGCTGGAACCCGGAATGCGTGCTGGACCAGGAGACATTCCGCTTCCGTACCCGGGTGCAGCAGCTCAACGAGCTGACAGCCGACGCTCGCGCCTCGCAAAATTACCTCGAGCAGCTCGACAAGTTCCACGCTCAGCAGGGCCTCAAGCGCGTGACAATCCCCGTCATCGATCGCCGTCCGGTCGACCTGTACACGCTGAAGCTGACCGTCGCTTCGTACGGAGGCTACGACAAGGTCTGCCGTCTGCGACGCTGGTCGGAGGTGACGCGGAAGATCGGCTATACCGAGGAAGGGTCGGCACATCTGTCGACCCAGGTCAAGACGGCCTACGGAAGGATCATCGAGCCATACGAGGACTTCCTGCTCAAGGCTAAGGAGCAGGTCCGCCTCGGCCAGTCCTCATCGGTCAGCCCGGTCATGGCCCAGAGCGCCTCGATGAGCGGCAGCAGCGGCAGCGGTGTTGGCGCTTCCGGATCTAGCTCTGGCTCTGGCTCTGGCTCTGGCTCTGGCTCTGGCTCAGGCGCTGGTTCCTCGTCCGTGCAAGCCGTCGAGATGGCGCCCAAGTCGACGTCGCCGGCATGCGAAGGTGGCCTCAACGGGCTCTCCAACAAAGCGCTAGCGTTTGGAACGCCGGAGCCGCACAGCTCGCACACCGCCGAGCTGCTGGCGGCGGAAGGGCTCGACGATCCATCCGGCGTGTTCCAGACAGCACAGGGCGGCGGCAAGCGTCGTAGCTCGCGCAAGCGGATCGAGCCGTCTAGCGTCAAGCTAGGCGAGATTGCGACTCTAACGCCGGTCGGCCGAAGGCGCAAGGCGAGCACCCCGCTTACGACGACAGCGGCGGCTGGTGGCGCGGGGACGCTGACCACTGACAAGGGCGTGACGCAGCCGAGCGCCGACGAGCAGAGGTGCGAGATTTGCTTTGGCGGCGAGGACGGCATCAACATGCTGCTCTGCGACGAGTGCAACCGCGGCTACCACATGTACTGTCTCCAGCCGCCGCTCAAGGAGATCCCCAAGTCGCAGTGGTTCTGCCCCTCGTGCCTGATCAGCGTTGGTGGCGACTACGGCTTCCACGACGGCGAGACGCATAGCCTCTACACGTTCTGGCAACGGGCCGAGTCGTTTAAGAAGGCCTGGTGGGCCTCGCACGCCGACAGGATCTGGCACCCGGACTCCGGCCCCGCTGCCGACAGCGGCAAAGACGACGCCATGGAAGTGGACGGCACCGAGCCTGCGGCGAGGACAAACGGACTGGCCCGCCGCATACCCGGCACCGACCTGATCGTCTCTGAGGACGACGTTGAGAGGGAGTTTTGGCGCCTCATGCATAGCCGAGACGAGGTGGTCGAGGTCGAGTACGGAGCTGACGTCCACTCGACGACGCATGGCAGCGCGCTGCCGACGCCCGAGACGCATCCGCTCAGCGCCTACTCCAAGGATGGCTGGAACCTCAACAACTTGCCCATTCTGCCCGCCTCGCTGCTCCAGTACATCAAGTCCGACATCTCGGGCATGACAGTACCCTGGATCTACGTCGGCATGGTGTTTTCGACCTTCTGCTGGCACAACGAGGATCACTTTACGTACTCGATCAACTACCAGCATTGGGGCGAGACGAAGACGTGGTACGGCGTGCCGGGCGCCGACGCGGAGAAGTTCGAGGCGGCGATGCGCAAGGTGGCGCCCGACCTGTTCGAGACGACGCCGGACCTCCTCTTCCACCTGACCACCATGATGAGCCCCGAAAGGCTCAAGGTTGAGGGCGTCCGGGTGTTTGCGTGCGACCAGAGGGCCAACGAGTTCGTCATCACCTTCCCAAAGGCCTACCACAGTGGCTTCAACCAGGGCCTCAACCTGAACGAGGCGGTCAACTTTGCGCTGCCGGACTGGATTGACTACGGCCGCGAGTCGACGGAGCGCTACCAGCTCTTCCGCAAGGGTCCTGTCTTCTCGCATGACCAGCTGCTCGTCACCGTGTCGCAGCAGAATCAGACGGTCGCGACGGCTGCCTGGCTCCAGCACGCTCTCAGGGACATGGTCGACCGGGAGATCGAGAGGCGCGACGCGCTGCGGCGCGAGGTCCCCAACCTCGTCGAGGTGCTCAAGGAAAACGATCTTGCTGAGAAGGACTACTCGTGCGTCTGCTGCCAAGCGTTCTGCTATCTGGCCCAGGTCATCAGCGACAACGCCGAGGGCCCCGCCTGCCTGAACCATGCGGCCGAGGTATGCAAGGTTGATCTTCCCTCGCGGTGGATCCTGAGGAAGCGCTTCTCCGACGAGCAGCTGCGCGCCAACTACGAGGCCGTCGCCGAGCGCGCCGCCCTGCCGCGAGGCTGGGTCAAGCGAGTGGAGGCGACGCTCGCCACGACGCCAAGGCCTTCGCTCAAGGTGCTCAAGTCGCTGGTCACCGAGGGCGACAAGCTGCAGGTCCCGATGAAGCGCCTCGAGACGCTGCGCAGCTTCGTCAACCAGGGCAACAGCTGGGTCGAGCGAGCCAACATCTTCCTGCTGCGAAAGCACCACAAGCGGAGGACAGACAACATAGCGGGTGGCGCGCCCCGCTCGCGAAAGTCCCTGGCGGCCGAGGAGGCGGCGTCGCGCCGCCAGAGCGTCGACATGATCGACGACGCTGCGAGCGAGGCCGGCCACGATCGATCCTCAGAGGCGATGTTCGCGCTGCTCAAGGAACTCGACGCCCTCCACTTTGACTCGCCCGAGATTGGCGCGCTCCAGTCTCTCGCTGCCGAACTGCAGTCGTTCCAGGCCAAGGCCGACGAGATCCTCGCATCGACCGGCGAGGATGATGCGCTTTCCCCCTTGAAGGACTGCGAGGAGACGCTGACGCTAGGCTTAGCGCTCAACATCGACGCGCCGCAGGTCGAGGAGCTCGGCAAGTTCATCGAGCGGCGCAAGTGGATCGAAGAGGTCGAAAACGTCCAGGAGACCTACCTCTACAGCCATGAAGTACGCGAGCACCTGGACAAGGCCGACGCCTGCGCGTTGCTCGAGCACCCATTGAGGACCGAGCTCGAGCATCGCTACAAGGCTGGCCAGGAGTGGAGCAACCGCGCCGCCGCCTTGCTCAGCGGCAACGAGCCCTTGACGATGGCCGAGCTGGAAGAGCTCCGGGATGCTTCAACCGACGTCGCGGCCGTGCTCGACGTCGCCCAGCGGCTGACGGCCACGCTCAGCAAGGGCAAGGACCTGCAGCAGAAGCTCAAGGCGCTCTACGACGCCAGCCAGGTGCACACGTCCGACGCCGCGGGAGACGAGGCGGCCCACGCGTCGCCGTCCGAAGAGGTCCGCCGCAACCTCCTCCCCGAGGCGCGTCGCGTCCTGCGGGCCAGCAAGGCCAACCGGCTCTTCCTGCAGCTCTCAGACGAGATCCAAATGGCACTGACCCTCTTTGACGTCTGGCGCGGTGACTTGCACACGGAGGTGGTCAGCATGTTTGCCCCGCACCGTCGCCTCGGCGACGTCGAGAAGCGTGCCGAGCTCGACAAGCTCGCCGATCGAGTGCACGAGGCGACCGCTACCGACGACGATGACGACGACGACAGCAACAACAACACCACCACCACCACCACCAACAACAACAACAACAACAACAACAACGATGGTCGCAGCAATGTCACCGAGAGGGTCCGACGGCACTGCGTCTGCCGGACGCGCGTGGAGCCGGATCCGTCCTCGCCTGGAAGCGCCCGGTGCAAAGACTGTCAGGTCGTCTACCACCTCTCCTGCCTGAAGATCAAGCAGTCTGAGGCGTCGAAGGCCGGCGCCGGCTGGACGTGCCCGATCTGTGCGCCCGAGGCGCTCGACGTCCTTCTGAAGGGGCGCAAGTCGGTCTCCGTCAACCGGCTCGCCACATTGGTCGAGTCGCCCAAGTACGCCGCCGACAGGCTCAGGTTCCCTCCCGTCGAGCTCGACATTGCACGCGCCATGCTCGCCCGGGTCACACGTCACCAGCAGCAGGCGCGCAACTTCCTGTCCGGCGAGCCCGACATGTGCATTCCCAGCGTAGCTCGGACCGCTGCCCACCTGTGCCGAAAGCTGATCGGCTGTCCGATCGAGGTGTACCTCGCCAACGGTGCCAGCGCCCTGGATGCGGTGGCGGCGGCGATTAAGGCAAACTCCCAGCGGTGGGCGCAGCCGCCTGCCGCCACAGGCTACGAGTCGTACGGCGCGTCGATTGACCGGACCGCTGACGACTCGGGTTCGGGTCTAGCTTCGCATCAGGCTCCAAGAGGGCTCGCTCCACAGGTCCCGACAACAGCTCTGGACCCGTCCTTGCCCTCGTCTCACGACTCGGTGCAGGGGCATACGCACTTCCACTCGCAGTCGCGGCCGCAACCACCGCTAGGTAGGCCGGCGATGGCTCTCACGCGCATCGCGGATGAAAGCTCGTTCGACCTCGGCCAGCATCATGAGGGGACGCCCGACATGTTGGAGACGACGGGCCGCAGCGATGCTGCGTTGCCGATGGCCGAGAGGCCGACGCCTGGCCGCGCCACGACCGCCTCCTTTGCGTCCGCGTCTCTCACCAAGGATGACAGGAAGCGGAAGCGCGGGAAGCGCGCCAAGCTCGTCTTCCGCGAAGAGATCGGCATCCGGGCCCACCGGAACGGCAAGCCGATCTATTGCCTCTGCCATCAGCCGGAACGGTCCCGGATGATCGCGTGCGACAAGTGTCTGCTGTGGTTCCACACCGACTGTGTCGGACTCGGCGATCCGCCCATCTGGGATGGCGAGGCTTGGAACTGCCCGATGTGCTGCATTAAGGCCGAGCGCAAGTATCCGCAGGCCGAGGTCCGCGTTCGAGACATAGGCGTGACCGAGCGGGACCTCTATCTCGACATCCGCGCGACGCTGCGGTCGACCGAGCGGCCGGTCAGCAAGCTCCAGCCGTGGCCGGCCAGCCCGCACTACACGCGGATCGTGCTGCACCTAGAGAGCTTCCAGCCGGCCATCCAGGCCGATGATAGCCGCGCCGACCACGACAGCAAGCGGGCTCGCACCGACTCCGAGACGCCTGCAAAGTCCCGGCTAACTCAAGTCGGCGCTGTCGAAGGAGCCGTGAACACGCCCGGCTCTGCCGTCGCGGCCAAGCCTCCGAGCACCTATGCCTTCCCGGGCGACGTCGAGGCGGCCTCCAACGGCACCGCGGACAGGGTCAACGACGCGAGGTCGACCCGGCCATCCTATCCGACGCGTTCGCCCTCGACGGTTGCTTCGTCATCGACTATGGTCGCTAATTCGTCGTCCACGATGCGTCCCGATGGTCACCAGCCCGTCGGTTCGTCGGATGCCCGGATGTCTCGACAGCCTACGACGGATCCCTACGAGGTGGCGCGTCAGCGTCAGATGGAAGGAAGGGCCAGCCTCTTCCATCGAGGCATCAGCGACGCCATGCTGCAACGCTACTACATCGCCTTTGACGGGCTCTCGCTTGTGTACGCCTGCCGGGACGGGTACGGCTCCGTCGTCGAGATCCCGTTGGGCGAAACGATAGCGCTCGACTATGAGGATCCAGACGGGACCCGGCTGATCAGAGCCGCGCTCGACCACTATTACCGCTCTGCCCCCCTTCCCTCCCTCGCGTCGCAGCACGGGGCCTACCCGGCAGTTGGCTCGCGCAGCCAGGACCCCTACGCCGATGGTCGCTACGGAGCAGAGCATCGCTACGGCGGCGGCGGCGCCAGCAGCTCGTCGACCGCTCCACTTCCGGCACTGGCTACGGTCTGGGATCAATACAATCCGGCCTACCCGCCGGAGAGGACCTCCAGCGACCTGATCGTGCCCTCGAATGGTGTAGCTTCCGCAGGTCGAGACGGACGTGGCATGCTGCCGCCTCTTCCTTTCTCTTCGTCCTCTCTACCTTCGTTAACACGCGCGAACGGCATCTCCTCGAGCCCTGGGCCGATGCCATCGACCCCGCAGCTGCCGACCCCGCTCGGCGGTCCACGAGCATCGCCTGCCGCATCCCACCACGTGCCGGCCCTGATGTCTCCTGCGCATGGTCACGCCCGGCCGTACGACGCCGACGTCGCGACCAGCAGCCGGTCTGCCTCCCAGAGACATGCGTCCGTCCAGCGAGGCGCATCGCCGTCGAGGAGGGTTGAACCGAGAGCGCAGACTGTGCTAAGTTCGTCTCCGAACCTGTCTACAAGCGGCGTCCGGTCGCCCTCGGTTCGGCACGCGAGCAGCGTTATTACCTCCCCTCGCGTTCAGGCCGCTTCGATCGGTCCAACCGGCCCTTCGCCACGACCATCATCCGCGCTCGCAGCCGGCGCTGTGTTGTCGAGGTGGACCACAGACTCGTCGGCGTCGTTCGGCGAGCCGTCCAGTGATCGTCCCGCTGGTGCGGGCACGGGTGCCGAAGATGGCAACGGTGATGGAGGAGATGGTGCCGGTGCCGGTGCCGGTCTGCCGCTGAATCGAGACACCAGCGAGTACCGCACGGCGAGAGCGATGGCGCAGCGCATGAGGCCCACGGCATCTGAGGCTGAACTCGATGATATGGTCCGCAGCTTCCTCTCTTCTTCGGCGTCGCTCTAAGCGGGACGGCATATGCGGATCCCCTCCCTCTTCTCCCTTTTTGTGTCATGACCCCTCTCCCACGGTCGTCAGTTTATCTCTTCCTCTCGTCGGCCTTCCAGCGTACAGAACTTGGTGTTACGGTGGAGGCTCTGTTGGTCTCCGCTCATCTGCGTTCCATAGGGTCTATGTGTTGCAATCGTACATGAACTTGTTCTCCGGTCTCTGCACTCGAGTGCGTGGGTGCGTGGGTGTGGAGGCCTGACGTGCCTAACCAGAGATGGCGAAGGCTACTACTGTACTTGCATGTCAAGCTTCAGGCAAGGCGAGGGAGAAGGGGAGTAGTTGCAAGAATAACCCAGTCGACAGGAGACTAGCGTGACAAGAGACATGATGGAGCGACATCAGGAGGCCGACCGACAATGGCCAGGTGTGTCGGAGAGGGAACGAACCGGGGCGTGAGATAGGTATATAATATCATAAATAAGCGTCACGTTTTTGAGGGGAAGGGAGCGGGGAGAGCTCTAGAGGGGCTTAGCAGCCACTGCGGCGCCGTTCTGCGCGATGATTCCAACGCTGTCCTTTGCGAAGTCGTCCTGCTGCGGGTCGAAATGAACACCGGACTCGCGGTGCTTCTTGAAGTCGTCCTCGTCGCTGTCCTGCGATACGGACTCCTCGTCGACGCGGACGAGCGATTCGTCGATGGCCTTGGGGTTAAAGCTGATCGATCCCTTGGGAATAAAGGTAGCGGCGATGATGAGGACGCTCAGAACGGTAAAGTGGACTCCACCGACGTACTTGAGCGCATCGCGGGCAGGACCGACGGTGGCGGTACCGCTGAGACCGCGAAGACGCGAATCGACCCATCGTCCCAGCAACGTCGAGATGACCGAGTACAGGATGATGTACGTCACGTACAGGAAGGCCATGACGGCGCCTAGCGCGGAAACGTCCTTGTCCTTGGATTCCATCTTGGCAAGCGTCGACTGGATGTAGGCGGCCAGACTGACATCTCCCGCCGCCGCCCAGCCGAACGGGATCGGAATGAAGACGGCAGCGAGACTCCAGGCCGAGGCGACGTTCTGTCGGATGTAAGGGAAGAACGGCATGACCCAGACCAGGTTGAGCAGGAGCGCATCAAGACGCAGGAAGGGCATGGGCGAAGGAATGGCGCGCGAAAACACGAGGACGCAAAGGGCGCCGAGCAGTTCGCCAAAGTTAGATCCTCCCACGATGATCTGCGAGTAGGCCGATGTGCCGATGATGGAGCGCGCGTAGATGGGTGCGAGGCCGTTCTCGAGGTAGCGATGTTCGTACAGCGCGAGCACGTAGCCGGGCAGCAGCCAGATGAAGCGACGGTCGCTGAAGACGAGGTAGGCGCCGTAGTAGAAGGCCTTGCCGAACGAGCGGATCGCAGTCCAGAGCGAAGAGCCAATCGAACCGCGCTCCGCATCCTTCTCGACCTCCGAGAGCTGCGCCTTGGCCTCCTTGCGCTCCGACGCCTCGCCGACACCAGTGACAAAGAATCAAACGAAGGCCGCCATCGTAAATAGGACGGGAGAGAGGAAGGCAGAGTAGTTGTAGCCAAACTTGCCGATCAGCGAGGTCGAGGTGAAGGCGCCCGTCGTGCCCGCCACCTCGTAGAGGACGTGGATAAGCGCATCCATGCGCTTAAGCTTGATGACGTCGCCGCCGACAACGTCACGCGGGATGACACGGCGGATCAGCTCGACGGTACCGTAGGAGATGCCGGAGATGACGTAGATCGGGAAGAGGCTGCGCGTGTCGATCCAAAAGCGGGGGCGGAGGGAGGAGGCAGAGGGGAAGGACGAGGGGAGGTGAAAGCGACGGTCAGCTACCGTTGCACTTGAAGACACACTGATCGTCCATCAAGACGCGGCCTACCCACCCGTTTGCGTTCCAAGTGTCGTACTTGGTCTTGTTGTTGGGCGTAGTGAACTTCATCACACCGCCAGTGGCCGCATCGGCGATGAGCGGGATGGTCGAGATGAGGCCGAACGTCAGCACGGCGATGGCGAGGACGGTGCGGGTGTGGAAGCGCTTGATGAGCGGCGCGACAATGATGGAGCCGAGCGCCTGCGCGGCGTAGTTGGTGCCCGTCAGGATGCCGATCTTCTGGTAGCGCTTGTCGCCGAAGCGCTCGTTGGCCTGCGTGATGAAGGAGCCGTTGTAGTACTCGAGGGCGAACTTGTAGCACATGATACCGAACGCATAGATGGCGATGTTGCGACGCTGCACCGGAGTGAAGGTCGTCCACAGCTCAGAGAAAAAGTTGGCCATCTTGGAGGAGAGTGCTCTCGACTGCGGTCGAGGCTTGGGAGGTGCGCGTGGTGGGGGAGGAGGGGATGAGGCAGCGGCTCGTGGAGGAGCTTGGCCGTGGAGCGGTAGGAGAGAGGAGGGAAGGTGGTTGGCCGATTGACAAGGAAACGGGAGAGAAGAGGTGATAGAGGTCGATGGTGCCAGTCTTAGTTATACTATCCTGGAAGCGGCATACGACTGTGCGTCCTTCTCGGGTGGCAATAGGGGAGAAAGGGCCTCCGACTGGCTGCCTTCTCTCCACAGCCCATGCTCGCGGCTCCCCATCCGACCTGGTCTATTGTCTCCGGGACGGAGCTAATTCAAAGTTTCCGATAGATGGCACGGGGACGTAGGGTGGGGGGAGGACCTTCCCGGATCAGTCGAGAAGTCGTGGTGGGAAACGAGCATGGAGGGGAGGGTCAGTAACTGGTTGACCGTCGGTCGCAAATGGATGGGATCAAGAACGTGCGCAACCGGACGCCGCTGCGCCGTGATGGGATCCATGAATTGGCTGTCAAGCAGAATCCGCAAGGAGGGGAACGGGGTTTCGGGCAATGTCGTTTTACGGAGACGAGCGATTCTCGACAATCGCTCGCGACGGGCCGGGGGAAGGCGAGGAGGAAAGATACGGCCTGCGAGACGGGCGAGGGAAGCGTGCGGGAAATGGCATAACCTATGGATCCCGCACGTCCAACCGATGGACACGTTCTCGTCATGGCGGCGCGTACATACGGAGAGAAGGGTGTGCATGGGGGTCCAAAAGCGGATGGAGAGGAGAGCGTGGGGTTGCCACGCGATCAAAGGCACTGTAGGGGGAAAAGAGGAGGAGGAGGGGGAGGAGATGGAAAAAGATGCAGAATTTTTTGGCCACCAGCGATGGAGTCCGACGACACACGACGACACACGACGACACGCGACGACACGCTGGTGATGAGCGGGCATTGGGGCAGCCATTTCTATTTTCGGTCTTGCATCAATTCGCCTCGAGATTGGGGCTTGGCACAGGCTTGGCGCGTCTCGCTCGTCCAACCAGGCCCCACGTGCCTCCACTTTTCTTCCCCTTCGCCATCGACTTGACCCTCGACGCATCACAGCTTCGACGAGGCGGATGCAACTTGCTTGTCTTGGCACAATCACGAAAGCAGAGTACAGTACGTGGGTGATTCCTTCGAGGGGACCGACGCGAATCTGAATTGTTGCGTTCAAAGCCCCGACCTGGACTGTTGTCTGCAAGTTCCCCTCCGCCCTACTCTGTAATATAATTTATTGTCGACATGGATCGTCTTCCCCCTCCTCTACCCCTTCCAGTATCCCCGCTCATGCTCACTCATACACTGTACCTCGACATGGACTCCTAGCCTTCTTCTGATTCGCTGTAGACCAACGAGGACCAGAGCATGGAAGCAACGTGTCGTGTCGAAGCTGGCACCAGCCATCCAGCGTTGGCGTACATGACACGTACACTAAGTACTCCTTCGCTGGAAAACGAAGTCACCGGGAGCTACAGTGCGCAACCTCATCTTCCCGGTGACTCGTCCACTCGTCGGCTCATGCCAGCGGGACAAGCGGCTTTTCCCAGCGAAGTGCGTTCCTGCTTCCGAAGCGATTGGATACGAACAATGATCGGTATTGAAGAGGCGGGATTGAATATTACTCGTTCCTGACACCTTGACCTTGAGGTGTCGCGTTTTTCCCCAGCTTCAGCACGGAGAGAGAGGGCAAGTCTTATCCTACCGTGGGAGGCTACCACGTTCACTCACCGACCTTCAATTGTGCCGGAGAGCTCGTTTGTGTCAGAGGGCCTGATCAATGCCGCACCGTATCGGCCCGATGGACCGGGGTCGGTCCGGACTGTCACACGCCATCGACAGACGCTCGACGGCGAACGCCAAGTCTTCCGCATTGGTCAGAGTGTACTTCCGGTCACTCCTGAGTGTGTTAAGTAGTTGGACAGAGTCTATCGCAGCCCATTTGGAAATCGATAGGACACACCTTTGACGTGTCCCCTTGCCCGCTTTGAGAGATCACAATTCCGTATCACCGACATCCTCTGAATCCAGCTCGGGGTTTCGAGTGTCAGCTGTGCAACACCAAAAGGCGTAAAGAGCTCATTTGCTCGTGGAACTCCCTGCTTACACGATGACTAACTAGAGTGAATGGCCTTGCCGACCCAAGTCCAGTACGGCGACCGCAATCACTCACCTAGTCACACGAGACTCCCTCGTGGTAGAAGCTGCCATGTTCACTGCCTACAGTGCTCACAGCGTGCGCCAAGAAACAATAAAAGGTGTATCGCTCGTTGACGCACGTGCGAGGAGCAAGAATGGTGGTTTGACCAAGCTTCGAAGCGGGACGAGTCGAGATTCCAAAAGAAGAGCGAAGTTTTCGTACCTGCTTACTGTTCTTGCTCGATGCTCTGTTCACATGGTGTATCCTTTGTCACCCGCCTCTTCGAAGCAACGCACGAGAGCGGTGATCTGCGAATATATGCTCTGAAATCTGTTCTGGACAACAGAAGATCGTGGCGAGATGCGTGGGCCGATACAAGTACAGATGTTGCGACGGGACAGGCACGGCAAAGGAGCTGTACGTGCGGCATAGGAGGGGGAGAGTGGCGAATGAGAACTCGCCTAGAAGAAATAGCAAGTGGCACAGAGCCAGGGCGAGTGCGGACCTTTCAAGGAGGCATGGATCGGAGTTTCTTGACGAGTCTTGTTTGCTCGGCTGCTGAGGTGGCTTCTTCCAAGATCGACTGGACAATCGAGGGGATCGAGAGAGGAGGGCACCGTTAGGATCAAAGCGGGGTGGGCGAAGGACGGCACGAAGACCGGAAAGGTCGATGCTCACCACCTGAAGACCCGTGATATCGCTGACTGATTGGTCCAAGGTTCGCTTGACTTGGTCCTTGCGTTGTAGGTCGACTGGGGTTGCGCAGACAGAAGAGGGTCGAAACGTCACTCCTCCCAGTGTTAGCAAGCGGGTCCGCTGTGAAGTCTCGGGACCGAACACAGGACAGCTCACCTTCCAGACCCTTGACGCCCTCCTCGACCCTCTGACGGTGCGCCTGCTGTGCCTTTGTCCGTTGCCTTTCCTTTGTCTCTTCGAGGGCTCTAAGCACCTCGGCGCGCCTCTGCATCGCTTCGGCCCTCCTCGATGGGAGGGACTTGCGGCAGGCGATGGCTTGCTCTGTCAGGCGGTCAGCCTGTTCCGCCAGTTGTTGGACGTCTTTCGATAGGTCCTCATCAAACGGTTCGGTAGCTGAGCACGTGGAGTGGGGAAGTGGAAGGTCGCATGAGCTGGCTGGAGAACTGCGGACGAGAAGAAGCAGGAGATCGAACTCACCTTTGCTCTGCTTGGAGTACTCGTGCAGTGTATATCCGTTGAAGAGGAGGTTGGGTTCCAGCTTTTGGCGAGCTGTTGCGGTCCACTGCGCCATTTACCGATCACAGTAGGAGGCATATGTATTGCGATCAGAGGAGCTATAGTATCGCGAGAGAAGTGACCATAGAAGGGCGCGGCCACTCACGACGTCGACCGACTTGTCCCATGCCTGCTTGAAGGGTTTGCGCTTGAGGAGGTCGTCGTCGAACTCGAGTTTTGCAAGCTGATGGGCATGTTTGCGGATCTGCTGTAGGACGTAGTCGAGGTCCTTTGGTGTGTCGAGGTTGAGCCTTGGGAACTGTTCCGGCATGGTTGACGGAGTGCGTGCGGTGGGCGGATGGCGGAAGGGAACGGCAAGACGAAGCGAGGGATGATGGTTTTTGGGCGTCGGATTAACGCGGGCGCCAGCAGAGCAACACACGCACACGCACACGCACACGCACACGCACGTGCGCAATCGGGCGCGTCCCCTGGCGCCTGCGCAAAGGCAGCTGTGAGCGCGGCATCGGCTCGGACGAGACGCGCGCTGCTCTGCCAAAAAGGCGCAGACACGTCAAGAGCGTCTCTGGCCCGTCCGCCTTCGCGTTGAGTGCGCCTGCCTGGCGCTGAGTCGATGTCGACCTTCGCCTCTTTCGCTCGCCACCTCTTCCACCCCTCACTGATCCTCACCCACCCCATCGTCCCCGTTCTCGTCTTCGTCCTCGTCCTCAACCTCCCGCACAGCGCCTTGCAAACATGAACGGTGAGTCACGCCCACCTCTCCACGACGTTCCACCTTCCCCGGCCTCTCTTGCTTACCCCCCACCCTTGCCCTCATCTACGCCTCCCCACTGCACCCCTACAGGATACGGCGACAACCCATATGGCCACAACTACGCCACAGGCGGTGGCGCTTCCGGAGGCGCCGGAGGCTTCATGGCGGGGAACCAGGGCGACAGCCCCTCGGGCAAAAAGGCCGGAAACAGCACCCTCCGCCCCGTCACCATCCGGCAGATCCTCAACGCAGACCAGCCCCATCCCGACGCCGAGTTCACACTCGACGGCGTCGAGCTCGGTCAGCTCACTTTCGTAGCCGTGGTGCGCAACGTCTCGAGGAACGCCACCAACGTATCCTACAGCATGGAGGACGGGACCGGTCAGATCGAGGTCAGGCAGTGGCTCGACAGTTCCAGCGACGACAGTCAGAAGGCCAGCGAGATCGAGTGAGTCCGGCCTCCCTTCCGTCCCGCGTCTCTGGCTGGTGGTCGCAGCGAGACTGACCCCGCCGCTCGCACCTTGTACTCGCTTTTGCACACCCTCAGCCAAAACATGTACGTCCGCGTGCTCGGCACCATCAAGTCGTTCCAGAACCGTCGCTCGGTCTCGGCCGGCCACCTTCGTCTCATCGAAGACTTCAACGAGGTGCAGTTCCACAAGCTCGACGCCGTCTATGCCCACCTCCAGCTCACAAGAGGAAGCGCCTCCGGGGGCGGCGCCGGTGTCGGCGGGGCTGCGACAAAGTCTGACGGAGGTGGAGGCGGAGGATACGACATGGGGGCCTACAGCGGCAATGCCGGTCGGGGAGGGGCGGTATCGGACCAGTACAAGGACCTTCCGCCGCTGCAGCAGAAGATCATGGAGGTTGTGACAGAAAACGGCCCCAGGTCACCCGACGGCGTCCACGTCGGCCTGATCAACAGGAAGATTTCTGGCACAACGCTCGATCAGATCAGGTGAGTGTTCCGGTCCTCCTGGAGGGGCAGAGACTTGAAGAAGGCGGCATTGGAGACTGATACAGCTTCCACTCTCTTTCTGCTCTTTCTCTTTCTCTTTCTCGGATGCTACAGGGAGGCGGTTGGCGATCTTTGCAACGAAGGCTTCCTCTACTCGGCTGCCGACGACGACCACGTCCTCAGCACTGGTTAGGGGGACGGCCGTGACCCTGTTTGACTGCCATCGCGACTGCTCTGCTCGCTTCGCCAAAACTCTACCCGCTCGATCCCATACTCTCTGTGTAACATTACCGCTCCCCCCGGGCTCAGTCGCAACGCATCCGAGTCGAAACAGCATCTGCTGCCGTGTCTATGTCCGTCTGGCGTGTCGAAGCGCGAACCTCCCGTGGCCTCGGCAGGCTCTGAAACGACGTTGAACCCTGCTAGGCGTACTCAGTCCTTTCCCCTGTGTCTTGTCTGGTGTGTTTCAGGTCAAGGAAGTGGAGAAAGCGAGATGACTCTGCTACAGCACGGACTAATTATATATTATACGAGTTTTACATTAAAGGGGTTCTTAGTTCAGTGGCAGAACAACACCTTTACAGTATGTCGACCCGCGTATTGATATACCATATCGGTGTGGGTCGCCGGTTCGAACCCGGCAGAGCTCAGTATTGTTTTTAATTTTCTCTCCTTCCTTTTGCCAGGTCCTGCCTGGAAATTCTGTGAACTCCTGCTGGTTCCGTTGACTGGCCTTCGACCAACGATGTGATGTCAGGTGGCGAGATCAGTGAGTGCGAGGCTCATCGTGGCAAGGGGCAGGCTATTAGGACAGCAAGCAGGTGCTGAAGCCAAGGCTGTTGTCTGCGCACGTCCCACGCGTATGCGCTTTTGCTCGAATTATTTGCTTGCCTTTCAGCGGCAGTTCACGCAGGCAGGCAGGGCAGGGCAGACAGGCAGGCCGATGTCATGGCACGCACAGAGCACAGCCCTCGCTGCTTTCTTCCCAACAAAGCCGCCTCGGTAAGCCCCACGCCCCCCTTTCCTCCCGACCACCACCCACCCCTTCTCCACCTGGCTATGGCAGACGAAGCACTTCGACAACGCCTCAAGTCACTCCGCACACGCAGCAGCAACACCGCCGCCCCAGCCACCGCCCCAGCTACCGCCACCACCAACGTACCCTCACCCACCACAGTTACAGCAGCGACCGCCAAAGCTGGCCACAACGACCAAGACGACGACGGCAACCTCTTTCGTTGCCTTCAATCGCTAAAGGCAAGTCCCTCCGTCGCCCCGCTGCCTCAGACTCGATCGAGCCCGCCTAGCCGCACAGCGACGCAGCAGCACACGGACGAGCAGGACGAGGTCGAGCAACTCATCCGACAAACACAGCACCTCGTCGACATCCAACGCGCCTCCAACCCCGACAGCTACGCACCCGTCGACCTAGACCACCACGCCTCCGACTCTGACGCCGAGTCGATCGACGCCATCGAGAGGGAAGCCGAAGAAATCATCAGGATGGCCACCGACCAAGTCGCGCTCGAGCGTAAGATGGGCACCGTCCCCGCAGCCGACCAATATCACGACCATGACGGCGAGACCAGCGCATCCATCGACGATACCGCTGCTGTCGCCGCCCCTCCGAGCTACGGTGGTGTGCTGCGTCGCGCGGACCTCGGAGATCTCGAAGACGAGCTCGCCGAGGCAGCCTTAAACGTCGACTTCCACGCCGTCGCCCCGCGCTCCACCTCGGGTCGTTCTTTCCGCCGGGCCAGGTGGAGCGCCTCCCACACCACCCTGCTCGTCACGGTGACGCTGATAGTCCTCTTTTCGCTTTGCGCCGTCCCGGGTGCCTACGCTTTTGGAGCCGGCAACATCCCGTCATTCAGCTACCTCGAGGGCAAAGCCTTTCGACACGGCGATCTGGCCGACACGTTGGCCGAGCTGGCCAAAAAGAGCGGTGGCCTCCTGGGCAGCAGCAAGTTCAGCGGCATCGCTATCAAGCGAATCTACTTTGGCAACTGGCTGCGCGATTACAGCCAGGCGATGGACGTCGCCGCGCTGGAAAAGATGCCCAAGCAGACGATCCTCAACATCGTCATGCTGCTCGGCTTCCTCGCCCACGGCTACGCCACCGCCGAATTTGAGGTGACCGACGACAGGCTCGGCACCTACCTGCCCGAGGAGCACCTCGACAACCCCAAAGGCTACGCTGACGGCAAGGATGCCCGGACCTACGACGCCCGCCTGCGCCCTCCCGTCGACCCGTGCGAGCTCGAGATCGACCCGAGGTCCGGGATGAAAAACTACCTCGCCAACGAGACGGGCACCTGGCCGACCGGCTCGGCGCTGATCCGCAGGACGCTGAAGCGGTGCATCGACCATGGCCGCCGCGCGAGGCAGAGCGGCCGCGACGCCGATCTTTACGAGGCGTACCTCCTGCTCGGTCAGGCGCTGCACACGCTCGAAGACCTGCCCGCCCATTCGAACTGGTGCGAGCTCGCGCTCAGAAAGCTTGGACACCACCAGGTCTTCCTTCACGTTGGCGACAGCGTCACGGTGCAGGCGCCCGACGGGACGCGTATCGCCCCGCTCGTCACAGGCACCTTCGGCAGCGCCGACTTCATCCACTCGCTGCTGGGCGAGGCGCAGGACCACCTCTCCGAGGCGTCGATCTCGGACCTCAACAAGGCCATCGATAACGCCAAGACCAAGTCCACCGGGAGCAACCGCAGCCCGCTCCAGGACCTCCTCGGCACCCTGACCAAGGTCCCCGGCGTCGGCGGCGACGGCCTGTCGCGCGACCTCGAGGATGTTTCGCGCGGACCCTCGACCGACCCTTCGCAAATGTCGCCCAAGGAGATCTATGCCGGGATGTGGAAGATCCTCGAGCTCCGCGACCGGATCGCCAAGAGCATCGAGACGACCATCGAGAAGATCCCCGGCCTCAGCACGCTCGTCGAGAAGCTGACCAACGAGCTCAACATCTTTGTCTTTACACTCATCGAGCCGTACGCCAAGCCGATCATGCAGCAAGGCATGTCGGCGCTCCACGTCGGCTCGACGGCGGTGATCAACAAGGAGGACCAGTTCGCAGTCTTCCAGCCGGGCAGCAGCGCCTCGGACCCCACGCACAGTATGCTCGCAAAGGACCACTTCGGCCTGATCCTCAACGAAGTGGCGGGCAACGTTGCGCAGATCATCGTCCGCCACACGGTCAAGCTAGTCGTCAAGGCGTGGGACGACACGGGAATCGACGCGGATCGGACCGCCGACGAGTGTCTCGCGCCGATGTTCCACCCTTACTGGTACTCGAGCCGCTCTGAGGTGCAAAAGGAGATGCTCGACTACATGGCCAACTGGGCGCGAAACCACCCGCAGGAGATCAGCCGGCTGGACCGCGAGCATGTTCGCAACCACACGAACACACGCAGCGGCAAGGCCGAGGCGCACACCCACGGCGGCGATGGACCGAGCCTCAGCTCGTTCATGGGCGGCAGCTCGAGCCAGGCGGCGCACAGCTTCGCTCCGTCCACCTCGCATCACGGCTCCAGCGGCCACCACGCCGGCGGCGGTAGCGGTGGGAGCATGGGTACCCAGATGGCCAACTATGCGTCCAACTACGTCTCCGGGCAGATGCACGGTGTCCTCGGCGGCGGCGGCGGTGGCGGAGGTGGTCACGGACTCTTCCGAGAGGGCACAGCCGCAGGCGAGGTCGCAGACGGACCCGGCGCCGGGCCGCCTAGCCACGGTCGCTACGATTCGAGCCAATCGCAGCCTACCCATCATGGTGGCGAGAGCGGATCGTACTACAACGATGCCGCGGCCGGTGACGATCTTCGTCATGGCAACAGCAGCAGCGGTGGTGGGGGCTATGGAGGAGGAGTCGGCGATGGGGGAGGAAGCAGCTACGGCGGTGGAAGCCTCGCGATGCCGGACGAGAGCAGGTACAACAGCGCCCACAGCGGCTTCGGTGGCGGTGGCGGTGGCGGCGGCGGTTACCCTGGCCAGAGCGGCGGCTACGGCTACCCCGGTGGTGATGGATACCAGCCGGGTGGACCGCCGGGGGGAGGATACCCGGGCGCGGGATACGGACATAGTCACGAAGGAAGCGGAGGATTTGCACCGCCTCCCGGCCCGCAGGGTGGTATGGGCATGCCGATGCAACAGCCCTACGCACCCGGTCCGTCTAGCGGGTACGGCAATGGACCGCCGCCCCCCTTTCCACCCCCACCGGGTGGATATGGAGGACCGCAGGGTGGATACGGAGGGTACGGCGGCCAGTACTAGCCAGACTTGCACGCGCTCGTAGCGATACGGTTCGAATGATCCGTCTATGTGCTGCAGACGATGACCGTGTCCTCTCCATCGGCTCGGAAGACTGGAGCGGCCTTCTTCAATCCCCCGCCGAACCCTGCTCGCTCAATCCCATACGTGTATCTGTGTAATACGACCTGCTCCTATTCATTCGTCCGCACTCGGTCGCGTCGTCATTGATATGTTCAAGCCTAAATGTCTTCTGTAACGCTTTCTTCTCCGCCGCGAGAGTAGGTAACAGCTTGTCCGTTTCTTCCGTATCGATCCGTTCTTTTCTCCTTCCTCGCTTTCTGATCCGGCATCAGATGGTCGGTTGCCTCAAGACCGCCCTGCACGGCCGGGAAACCTCTTACACACACGATCTTGGCCGGCGAAACGATGAGAATGTCGCAATCTAGGGAGAAGACTTCTGCGGTGTAGATCAGGGCGTAAGATTTGGTAGACTGTCTGTTGGAGTGCAAGGAAGAGCGGAGAATGCCGCCCCATTGAACTTAGGATATAGGGCGTAGTCAGCTGCGCTATCCACCTGCGACGATAGGTGACAGAGCAGAGTTATTCGGACAAAAAGGTGTTCGTTCATACAGGAACGAAGACCGGTGTGTAACGATTCCGTCTCGATGCGGAGAGAGGGGGGTAAGAGTGGACGTAGGTCGTCTGATAAGTGCGATGTTGTATGTTTCACGACCGTACCAATCGTAACGCTTTATGGACAAACGACTTCGTTCATCTGTCTTCTATCGTGCTCGTTCTAGGTGTGTGCAGCGAGAACGAAGATACAAAAGACAGCTCTCTCGTTCGACACATACCGACATACCCCATCTTACTCGCCATCCTCCTGAACCGCACCAACACCTGTCCCAAATGTTCAATTTTCTCCTCACCAGCTTCCTCTCCTTTCTCGGTTTCTCCACCTTGGGACCTATCCGGGGTGGTTTTGCAGCTTTCTTCCAATCTTTCTTCTACGGTGCATTCACCCCGGCTGGAGGTTGGTTTGCAAATGTTCAAAGATTCGCAATGATCTTTCATCGTGCCAGTAGCTTGCCATTCTTCGCGGCGGCCGTAAAGGGATGGTTTGGCTTCAGTTGAGAGGTGAGCTGTTGATACATACTCGACGATTGAGGAGCGGGGCGCTGATCACTTACATGAAGACCTTACCGTAACATTGATCGAGGGACACACTGGACGTTGCCGATCTTGAACAATGCTTTCTGCTGTTTCGCCAGCCGCCCTTTCCCTACACCCTCTTGCGAGCGGCAACCCACCATCCTCTACCTTTCGACATATCGCGCGGCACCAGTGCGCTTCCAGCGCGGGCGTCCAAGCTAGCTGCGCCGATCCTTGTCCATTGCTGTACATCGCCAAGCGTCGACACAAGTCTCAATAGCGCCCCCACCCTCGCCCTTCAGACAAGCCCGTAAGCACGAACTAAGACGATGCCTTGTTTTACAATAAAACCATGCGTGGGATGTGAGAGTCACACGAAACTTGCACGACCCAAGAGGAGGAAGGAGAAGGGTACAAAGGAAAGGGGAGCGGGGCCGACGACGCTTCGACTACAGGTAGAGACCCTCAGGCGTTCCCTCTTGCTTCCGGTCAATGACCCGTTCTCGCGCCGTCGTAAAGTCCTTCTTGGTCACGCGCATCCTTCGCTCTCGTAGTGCTAACAGACCCGCCTCGGTGACCTGTGAGTGGTGACGGCAAGAGAGAGAGAGAGGGGGGCGAGACATGCGTCAGCGTCATCAAGCCTCGTCTGTAAGACGACGATGCGACATCAAAGGATCGGACTTACCAGGCTCTTGATGTCGGCACCGCTCAAGTCGTCCTTCATGGCGACAAACTCTTCCAGGTTGACGTCGCCGTCGAGGTTCATGCGACTTGTGTGGAGGCGGAAGATGTGCCTGCGGTCCGGTGGGAAGAGGAGAGGGAGGGTCGTCGGCAGCCACGCATCAGCATCGCATCACGCCGTAAGTCACGACGGCGGACAAGGTAAGGCCGATGGCTGTCGACTCACATCTTGGTCTTCTGGTCGGGCAGGGGGAACTCGATCTTTCGATCGATACGTCCCGGTCTGATCAGCGCAGGGTCGAGCGACTCGATCTTGTTGGTGGCCATGATGACCTTGACGTCGTGGCGCGTGTCGAAGCCGTCGAGCTGGTTGAGCAGCTCGAGCAGCGTACGCTGGATCTCGCGCTCTCCGCCAGAGTTGGAGTCGTATCTGCAGGTTCGCGGTCGATGCCGAGGAGGAAGGGCGACTAAGTCATCAGCAACGGTTCATCGGCGGACGGCGAGCGGGCTCCAACGACGGATCACGCCCGCACTCACCGTTTTGTTCCTACGGCGTCGATCTCGTCGATGAAAACAATACTGGGTGCATGCTCGTCGGCAACGCGGAAGAGCTCTCGCACCAGCTTGGGGCCGTCTCCGAGGTACTTTTGAATCAGCTCCGAGCCGACGACACGCAGGAAGGTGGCCGACGTCTGGTTCGCCACCGCCTTTGCCAGCAGCGTCTTGCCCGTTCCGGGGACTCCATAGAGGATGACACCTTTCGGCGGCTTGATGCCCATCTCCTCGTACAGCTCAGGATGTGTGAGCGGCAGCTCGACCGATTCCTGCAGGGGGCCGGGGCGAACCGGATGCAACAGTTGAAAAGAGTAGAGTCAGCAACCACGAGAATCTTGCAGCCCGCGCGGTCATCTGTCAAGACTCTTGCACTCACCTTGATCTCCTGGATCTGCGTCTCGAGGCCGCCGATGTCGGCGTAGCTCTCGGTGGGCGCCTTGTCGAGCTTCATGACGCTGACCATGGGGTCTGCGTCGTCGCCAAGCACGCCGACGATGGCCATGGTCTTGTGGTGGAGGAGCACGCTGCAGCCTGGCTCGAGAAGGTCCTTGTCGACGAAGCTCATGATGCTGACGTAGTACTCGGGCCCGGTGGCGCTGCTGACGATTGCGTGTTCGTCGTCGATGATCTCCTCTAGCGATCCGACACCCATGGGGCTACCGCGCAGGTCGTCGACACGGGTGCGCTCCTCTGCATCCTTGTCTTCCTGCGGCCTCAGGCGCTCCTGATTCTGGACAAACTCCTCCTCGAGAAGGAGGTGATCCTTGATGCGCTCGAGCTTGAGAAGCTTGAGGCGGCAGCGTGTGGTCGGGTAGACGGCGGGGAGCTTGGTGGCCGAATCGGGCCCACGCTTCTTCTTCTTTCCGACGCGGGTAGGAAGCGGCGGCTCCCACTTCTTCTGCTGGTCCTTTTTGTTGTCCTTGGGCGGTCCCCTGCCTGGAGCGCCGCCGCTCGGTGCTTGGCCCATGTTGGCGCGAGGGTGGGTTGGTCGGAGAAGACGGTGCTATTGATTGCTGCTGACAGTCGAGAGGCGTGGGTGTGCTGTGCACTGGTGTCGTCGATGGATAAGAGAGGGGAGGATGGTGTCTGCTTGGTGATGATGGAGTGAGGGCGAGGGCGAGGGTGAGGGTGAGGGTGAGGGTGAGGGTGAGAGGTAAGGGACGCTGTGTTGCTCCGCTGCGCCTCTCGCCAGAGTCCAAGTGGAGTACGCACCTGGTGATCGGACGGGCGGCGACTCGTCAGTCAGGGCCACCGCTGCCTCACGCTTTCGAGATATCAAAATCGGGTCCGCGCTCGCACCGGGATATCTGGCCCTGTCCGACTCCCGAACCCAGAATTTGACTTCGGGAAGCTCAGGCACGAGGACACGGACAGGGTTAGGACAGGATTGCTGGGCTTTGGGCCGTACGCCTCTTCTTTCCTTCGCCCTTTGACTCTATCCCCTCCTGTCGACTGCCAACCAACACATCCGCGTCACCCGCACTTTCACACACGTACAACCTACCACGATGCCGCTACCAATGTCGGCCCCCGTCTACCTACCCGGTCAGGAGCCCCTCCCGCCGGGCGCAACAGAGGCAGACCGCGAACAGATGCTGCAGATGAACAAGTGGCAGAAAACCGCAAATGGCGTCATGGAGTCGTGTCCCACCAAGTGCGTCCTCTCCGGCGCGGCCGGCTTCGGTCTAGGTGCCTTCTTCAGCCTCCTCAGTACGTCGTTCGCCGTCGACGATCCGCTACGGAACACGACGGTCGCACGCGTCGGAGGTGGTTCGGTCGCTACCACCGAGCTCTCGACCGCTCAGCAGACGAAGCTCTTCTTCAAGGAGACCGGAAAGGGAATGTACAGGAGCGGTAAAGGTTTCGGTAAAGTCGGAGCGCTCTATGCGGGCATTGAGTGCTGCGTCGAAGGGGTGAGTGGCGAGGATGCGTTCCGGCTCGTGGCCTCGTTGTTTCTGGACGATGTCGTTGTGCTAACCCTCTTCGTTTCCATTCACTCCGCCGCAGTACCGAGCCAAGAACGATATCGTCAACCCAGTGGTGGCAGGTATGATGGCGGGCACACTCTTGGCGCGCAACGCTGGCCCGCAGGCGATGATCGGTGGTGGTATCGCCTTTGCAGCGTTCAGCGGAGCAATCGATCTCTAGTGAGTAGCCGTGCGATCGCGGATCGCGATCCAGCTCCGTTCCCTTTGACACAACCAGCTGATGCTCTCGACTCCCGCATCTCGTCCCACAGCTTCCGGAGAGAAACGGCAGACGATGACTAGAAGCGCACGCCCTCAAGGTCAGCAGAACCAGAGAAAAGCCCGAAGGCGGGTTGACCGCCGGTGACACCACTCCCTTGCCCTCCCAGCATCTGTACTTTTAGATATCTCCTTGCAACCACTCAATGCACCACCCTATGAAACAAAGAGTCGCACAGTCTGCTGCTCGTGTCGTTGAACTAGAGCGGGCCTCTGATCATCTCCGTGAAGTTGCAAGTATAGGGGAAGGAAACCGGACGATGAATTACAGTACATTGGGGAAGGGAAAGACACTAGTGTACAGATGGCAACCAATAGCCCTGGATTCGGATGTCGGAAGAAGCGGTGACAGTATATCGACGAGGTGCCACGAGCAGAATGACAGCCTGTCTGCGAACCCAATGAGATCAGAGCCTGAGCCCATGTGCGGCCAAGGCCGGCCGAGGTTAGATGTGAGAAGCATTGAAAGGCCTTAGAAGGCAGAAAGGGCCATTCACTGCCATCCTAGCTGCCTCTCAATCGACCCCACGAGCTTGGCCCACGAGCGCAGCGCCTGGTACCGGAAAGCCGGGGCCAGGTCCCCAAAAGTCTGCGACCAGAGCTGGCGATTGTATGCCCGATGCCTGGTGGCGTTGGCCTTGAGCCAGGCCGAGTAGAAGGTGGCCAGCGTGTCCGAGTCGATGTCGAGCTCCGACTCCTGCGCGTTGGTGTCGAGCGGCGCTGCCTTGGTCTTGATGGCTCCCGGAGCATCGCCCTTCAACGTCGCCACGGCCTTGCTCGAGGTGGTGCGTGACCTAAACTCCTGCAGCGCCTGGATGAAGCGCGCATTATTGTCCTGCCAGAAGCGCTGGTTGAAGCTGTCGGCCCTGGCCATGCGCAGCTTGTGTGCTAGCTCGGCCTCTTCGAGCCTCTCGAGCAGGCGTTCAAAGTGAAGCGAGTGGCCCCGCGTCTTGCCCCTACGCTGTGACGAGCCGAGAGACGACGCCCATGAGCCGGTCGAGGAGGAAGAGGCGGCCGGGTTGAACTCGCTGAGCGAGTAAGGATGAGTGAGACTGATGGTTGCCGAGCCGGTCGAGGAGCCGCCGCTGGAGGAAGGCGACTCGTCAAAGGCAGAGCCGTACTTGATCGGGCGGAGGTTGCTGAGAGAGTCGGGAGGACCGACGAGGTCGGCGCCACGCCGGGCAGAGAAGCGCGAGGAACGCCGCGCGGCACGGGGTGAGTCGGGAGTGGCGGCAGCGTAGGAAGACGACGAAGAGGTCGCAAACGATCGCAGCAGCATCGATCGAGCGGACAGCTGCTGCGGCTTGACAGCGAGATGGACGAGGGGACGGACGGCGGAGGAGGTCATGGTGTCTCGAGTGGTCCAGATGTCGCTTTCGAGCGAGAGGAGTTCGGTAAGGTGATGCTTGTGCGAAGCGTTGCTGGCGAAAAGCGGGGGGTTTGGGTGGGTGCTGGAAGGTGGCGAGGAAGAGAGAGTACCGAGAAGAGGTGGAGGGGACCGGTGGGGAAGACCGCTGGGCGCCTGTGGTGTTGCTTTAAGAGGGTGCGCTGGAAGTGCGGGTCGCCTGTCTGCGTATTGTAGGGTATGGGCTGATACAAGAAACAGGGATCAGACGGGAACGGAGGAAGGGGGACAAGGGACAGGGGTACGGTCGTGTGGGAGGGCGAGAGGTGGTGGTGGTGCGTGCAGCGTTCGAAGACGCCGGAATCAAAAATCCCGGCCCACTCAAGACTCTGCATGCGTAAAAGGAACGAGCCGCGCCGCTGGTTTTGCGGAGCAGGCCAGGCCAAAGGCGCGCGACGGTGCGAGCAGCCCGTAAATGGGAATCTCGACCCTGCCTTTAACTACCCTCGGAACGCGGAAGCACGCAACGCACGGATGGACCGCACGCGCGCCGGCAGCAAAAGAGGCACGCGGCGCAAAAAGTCAGGAGCGAGGGCGCTTCAACAAGGCGCGCGCCGCCTCATCGTCGTCGCCGCTTGCAGCAGAAGTTCCTGCTTCCCTACCACACCCTCACACAACCACCTCCGCCCGCACTACCACATCCTTCCCTCATCTCTCTTCCCCCTCATCGTCATCAAGGCGCTTTTAGCCCTCTCTGCCGCACGCTTTCGTCCCCATCACCGTGCCCTCTTTGCGTGCAGTGCATCGCCGTCTGTTGCCTTGGCAGCTGGCAGAGGCAAAGATCAGAGACAGAGACAGAGCTGGTGGAGCACTCGCATCGCTATCCTCACTGACAAAGGGGCAATACGCAATCCACTTGCAAGCCTACCTCGCCTGCCTGCCTGCCCGCCTGCCTGCGTGACAGCCGGTAGCATAGCATAGCTCGTCCGCGCTCGTCTGCCCGTCGTCTGAAGCGTCCACCCCTGGTTGCAGTCCTCTTCGAGGTCTCCCGCACGGAGCTCCGTAGCCCCTGTTGGCCAAGCCTGGCGCACGA
The DNA here is from genome assembly GCA_900291925.1 of Thecaphora thlaspeos. NCBI lineage: Eukaryota > Fungi > Basidiomycota > Ustilaginomycetes > Urocystidales > Glomosporiaceae > Thecaphora > Thecaphora thlaspeos. Next base: position 299,627 of record UWYS01000007.1, on the reverse strand, counting down.
TCACCTGCGCACATATAGCGAAGCAAGCCGAGCAATTCAGCGGACGCAATATACACCATGACGAACGCTCAGAGAGGTTCCCGCGTCGTGTTCGGTGAGCAGCATAGTCAATTGGAAGAAGCGGCCCTACCGAGCTGGGGCCCGCTCGCCACGGTCCGCGACAGGGCTCGTGGTAGAAAGGATGAAGCGCTGATTGCAGCTTGAGTCTGGTCCTTTCCCCCCACCTAATGTACACATCGCCTTGTATCCCACTTGTCCCCCGCTCCTCCCCTGGCCATGCCACGACTGCACAGTTGGGAATATCCCCTACGACATGTCCGAGGAGCAGCTCGTCGAGGTCTTTACAGAGGTCGGCAAGGTCGTCGGCTTCCGCCTGGTCAACGACCGCGACACGGGCAAGTTCAAAGGCTATGGCTTCTGCGAGTTCGAGGACCCAGAGACGGCCGCCTCGGCGGTGCGCAACCTCAACGAGGTCGACGTCGGCGGACGGCCGCTACGTATCGACTTTGCCGACATCGACCCGCTCATGGAGGGTCGCACCACCCAGCACGGACAGTTCGACCAGGAGGACGTGCGGAGGCGTGCTGCAGCGGCCGGTAGAGCGGGACGGTCGGGCAACTTTGGACATGCCGCAGCGAGCGCACAGGGGGGCGGTGCGCCAGGTGGAGGCGGAGGAGGGGCGCCGCAGTGGGGCAACAGGAACCGCGACAACGGCTACGGCGACCGTGCTCAGGACAGCGGATACGGCGGTGGGCCCGGCAGCTTCGGCCAGCAACAGGGCGGACCTCCCGCCGGTGGAGCGCTGTTGCCGCCCAACCTCCCAACCGGCGTGCCTCTGCCTCCAGGCGTCGACGCGACCGATGCCATCACCCAGACGCTGGCAACGCTACCGCCCAACCAGCTGCTCGACATCATGGGCCAGATGAAGGTGAGCTCGCGGTGGTCGTCTTCGTTGCGTGCCGTAGGATCTCGGTCAGCAACACCGACACTGACACCGCTGTCCGCTTCTCTTTGCTCTCACTCGGCATCGCCTCCAGGCCCTCACTGCGACCTCGCCGGACCAGGCCCGGGCGCTGCTGACGGGCCACCCGAAGCTGGCCTACGCGCTCTTCCAGGCCATGCTCATGATGAACGTCGTCGACCCCGCTATCCTCCAACGGATCCTCGGAGCTTCGGGAGCCGTCCCGCCTGCGACCGTCGCCGGCGGTGTCGGCCCTCCTCCCGTCGCCCCTCTGAACCCTTCACTCGGCTACGGCGGACCGCCAATGGGCACCGGAACACCGCCACAGCATCACCTCATGTCGCAAGGCGGCCCTCCTCCTATGGGCCGACCCGCACCTGCGCCTTACGACTACACGGGCGGAAGCTCTGCCATCAACACCCCTCCCTATGGTCGACCGGCACCTACGCCGCCGTACGGCGTGGCCCCTCGTCCACCCGGTGTCGCACCGCCGCCACCCCCTCCCGTCGCGCCGCCCACTGGGCCGGCGGGTGGGGGGCTGGGAGCGCTGGGTGGACAGAACCTGGGGGACGAACAGAGGCAGCTGCTCATGCAGGTCCTCCAGCTGACGCCCGACCAGATCAACGCCCTCCCGCCCGACCAGAAGGCGAGCATCATGCAGCTCAAGGCGCAGTTCGGACAAGCGTGATCGCTCCAAGCTCTGTCGTATCGCAAGCTACGTTCCGTTGTCTTATCTTACTCGTCCTCGTCAGAACGACGCCACCTCATCGACTCTACCGCGACGGAACAGCGACCCAAGCCATCGCGTCCGTTCCTACCCCTCTCGTCGGGAGACAAAAAAACTTCTCGTCTGGCGAAGTAGAGTACTATCGCACCGGAAAGAGACGCTACACCTTCCTCGGTCGACTGCCCTCCGCTCTACCTGTATCACAGAAAATACTGCCGTAGCCAGAATATGCCGTTCTTGTAATCTATCCATCTGAACATCACAGGCGGCGTTCAACGAGCCAGAAAGAACTCGATCACATTTCGTCATAGATTGGTGCTCATTGAAAAGGGGCCGGTGCTCAATCCAGCTCATGGTGATGTAGCTAACGGCAGCGAGAGACGACAAACAAATTATCCCGGATGGCCTTGCAGGTGCGGGGCATGAGTGAAGCAATGAACGACAATAATATGAAGGATCGGAGACAACCAACCTTCGCGTGCGACTGAGCTCGGAAGATGTTGCAAGTCGACCGCAAGAAAGAGGGCCTACTGTACTACTCTGCGCGAGGTTCGCGAAGGTGCAATGATGTCGTTATTTATTCAAAGATGCGGTACCGATCCCATGCGGCCCTGCAGTAGTGGTTGTCAACGCCCTGCCTCCACCCCGGCGGTGGCGGTGAAGGTGTTGGAGGGGTGTCAGCGTACGTGAGTAATGTAGTGTGCATGTGGAACAAAAAGGGTGAGGGCGGGGACTTTGCTGAACGTTGCGATGCCAATACGGTTGAGCAGGCTAGGGTCCAGCAATGGTGCGGTTGACAGCAACGGCAACCTGCTAGCTACCACCCGGAAGCGGATGAGCTCGCCTCGCGATGACGAGGGCGGCATCCAATGCCTGCCTGCCTGCTCTGTAAGTACTCAGTTTGGAAGGTGTGGATGTGCGCTTTGTCCCCTTCGATTCTCGGCCCTTCCCTCACGGGAGTGAAGCTCAATCGTGCTCGATGGGCCGCCTTCATTGAGCTTGAACGCCGGCTTAGGGCAAGGTCCAAGCGTAGGGCGCTGCTCCTATGTACATACAGCGAGCTGGACCATCGAGCCGTCGGCCCGAGAGCCGACGGCTGGGAATCGACGTTCCTTTGCTAACATCGAGACGGGGAAAGGCGGACACGACCGGCCAGCTGCGAGCGTTGCTTGATTTATTGGCAGGCTCGCAGGCTCCCATCGATCCGAAAGGCTCGTCCAGCGGACTTGTTGTTGCGGCCAGATCGCCGACACAGCCGGGTGTTGAAAGCGGTCGGGAAGATCGATCCCCTTCCTCACTCAGCCATCCAGCCGCTTAGTCACTTTGCCACCTCGACATCTCTACGGGCGTCAGCGCTTCGTGCTTAGAGTTGAACTTTGAGCTAGGTGTTGAAATTCGAGCTAACTAGACGAACATGTGTGCATACCATACCCATGAAGACCATCCCAGACACCACGGCCTACACGCTCGCCTGCCCCGACGGCCCTTCCGATCCGACGGCCACACTGCAGGCCAGCACACAGCACACGCACGTCTTCCCATGTTTGCTTTGGCCGAGCGAGAGCGGCACAGGCCGACGTTGACCATCTCCACGGCCGGATAGGCCGGCTGCGCTAGACGGTGGTGGAAGACGAATTTCAGAGCCTGGCCAGGGGACTCCTAGAGAGCAGGGGTAGCTTAGCGTGGCTACATCGCCCTAGCCGTCGCGGAGGTGACGCTTGGCTAGCCTCTCCCGATGATCTTTCTCGTTTGAATTTTTTTTTGTCGGGTTTGAAGCGCCAACCCGAGCTCCGCCTGGCTGCCAGCCTGGCTGCGTACACCTGTGCGTGCGCCCGCCTGCGCCGTCTCTGTGCACAAGGTCGCCCTGCTCTCGATCCTGGCGGGGGCCACAGCTGGCCTGCCTAACACTCTAGCTGCTCGCTTGCCCTTGCCATGGGAGAATCAAAGAAGATCGACTTGCTCGTTGGACCGTCACCACCACCACCAACCCACCAACCCACTAACCACCGGCACCACCGCTACCACCATCGGCTTCTCCTCGCCCTCGCCTCTCGCTCGCTATCCCCACGATCCCTTGCCAGCGCAGCGGAGCTGTATACACGGCCCACCAAACTCTGCCCCGCACCGAACCGCCCCTTGGCTATACCGTGATTACCCGGGCCCACCTGCCCGACCGCCAAACTGGACCTGCTGGACTGGTCTAGACCGATGACGCCTCGACTATAATAGACAAACCGCTGCACCCACTGCCCCACGCTGCGGCACCCTTCCCCACTCTGACTGCTTCATTCTAGAGCATACCTTGGTCACCGCACGGAAGCTGACTCTCGCCGACCTGCTGCACGATCGCCACTGCACCGACCGCACCTCGTAGCCGTCTTGAACTGTCCGGGAGACAGATGTGGTGACATTGCCTCGTCGTTCCCCGTCCTCCCCGCCGGCCTAGTTAACCTGGACCCGCACCTTGACCCCCACGAGCGTGGTCCCGCCCTGCCCTTCACTATCGCCGCCGTCAAAAGAGCTCGCTCGCTCTCCTCTCCCAGGCCTGCCCGCTCGCAGACCTTTTCACCTCGCCTAGCACATCCATCGATTCTGCCCACCTTGCTAGCCACTCCACACAAAGAAGCCCTTGTACCTGCCGCCTGAACACTCTAGATTCCCTGCTCCTCGGCCCCCCAGATACCCTGCTGCCGGTCCTCACTCACCCTCCGTCACTGCGACCCACGACTTCATCCCTACGCTACGTCTCCAGCATCCATCTCCCCACCAAGTTTTCTGCCTGCCTCGCCGCTGTCTTTGCTCGTCAGTCTTTGCAGCTCTGGAGACACCATCTCCGCCCTTCTCAGAAACGCTACCGATCGGCTCCTCTCATGTCTACAGCATTCTAGGATGGCCTCGCAGTGCTGATAAAGCATATCGCATAGTCCCTCGCGCTCCCGTCAGCCTCTTCATTGGGCATCTATCTATCTATCTATCCCGCCTCTGCGATCGACACCGCGGTCGACGGCAAAGACGGCCAGCTCGCTTCTCTCCCCTTTCTCTCTAATCCATCTCTCTCTAAAGGCTTGGCGTATCGAAGGCCCTACGGGCAAGCAAGCGCCGACTCGCTGCGTGACCTGGGGGTCCAGACGCAACCACGCTATGGCCTCCACACCGATCCTGGAGCCTTCTGCCTCCTACAGAACGAAGCCTGCTCCCCCTCCTTCTCGACCACTGGCGCGACTGCCCTCGACCTCCTCTCCGACACGAGTGAAAGCGTCTGCGTCCTTCACAGCGTTCCCTCCGCCCCTCGTCCAAAGCCGCTCGACAAGCATACCCGGCAACCTCAACCGCAGGCAGTCTCTCGGCCCATCTTCCTATCGCGCAGAGCAGGCGGCCGCGGGCGCCCGGCCATCGGAAGGCGTCGCGCGGGGCCCAACGCTCAATGCTTCTCCTGATCCCACTCGCCGGACCGCCCTGCTCGGCACCGGACCCGGCGTCCCGGTTCTTAAGCTGGAGGATCCCTCCCTGGACCACCACCGAAGCGACTCTGGTAGATCGACGGGCTCGTCCCGGTCCAACACGACGGGCGAGAGCCTTTTCCTCACAAACTCATGCCGACCTTCGTTTCTAGGCGGCGGTCACAGCGGTGGAGAGCCAGGGAGACGGGCGCATAGCGACGTCCGAACGCGCGCGCTGGTCGGCTCGGAACGAGGGGCCAGCTTGAGCACCGAGGCGAGAGGTCTTTCGCAAAGCAGTCTGATGAGGCGCGAGAGCTGGGCAAGCACCACGCCGACGAGCCCGGAGGACGAAGAAGGCAGCCTCTCCATCGGCCCGGACGATCTGCGCCATAAGCAGGGCAAGCCCGATGCTGACGTCCAGCAGCAAGGGCCCTCAGCTTCTGCTGCTGCTGCTGCAGCGGCGGCGGCCCAGGCTCGAGACAAATTTGGCCCCTTTTGGGATTCATCCAACTACACATATGAGTGAGTAGAGTGGACGGTCTTACGGGACGATGAGTGGTCTCGCCCAAGCGCTGACCGTTGGTCTCCCTTGGCCTTGCTATCCTGGTGCCTTGGCGTGCCGCAGCAGCGGCAGACGTGGCTCTGGCCGAATCAACGACACCTCGCTTCCGCCACTGATGCTGTCGGACGCACCCATCCCGCCCTCGCGCTCCGAGTCGCTCGATCCGTTGGCCGTATCGATTGACCAGGACACCAGCTCGTCGACGCTGACGATATTCGACATATACGCCCAGTCGTGCTCATCGAACACCTCGTCGCGGAAGCTTGAGCCGCTTCCGCAGAACGAGGCGAAGGTTGCGGGCGGCGTCGGCGCCTCGCCTAAGACGCGTCTCGACGATCTGGCCCGCTCGCCCCTCGATGAGGTCGGCCGAAGGGCGGCGAGGCGTGAGCAGCGCCAGGCACAGCAGCAGCAGCAGCAACCCTTCTGCGACGACCTCACATCGCCTCTGACGCCGCAAGCCGAGGACCAACTCGGGCAAGCCGTTCGACCCGAGGAGTCAACGTCGACGCTACGGTCGAGGGCGCCGTCGGTCGCAAATCAGACCGCCAAGAGCACCGCGTCGTCCTCCAGCCTTTCCGGTTCCTCGGCGCCCGCATCGCCCAAGGGCCAACAGCCCAACGACGCCGCTGCCGCCGCTGCCACCATCGCCACCTACGGGCCCAGGCCTGGCGCCTCGCTGACGTCCAAGTCGCTGCGATCGGCCTTCTCCCGCTCGGCAAAGTCCTTTCGAAACTCTCTCTTGTGGAGCGGCGCACATGCGGACCAGGGGCTCAGCGTTTACACCGCCTTTGGCGTTTCCTCGCAGAGCCTGAGAACTGCCTCGATTCCGAGCTTGGCGCCTTCGCCGCAGATGGCGCACGGACACCTGCCGGTCCCCCTGGCCGGCTCGCTCACGCCTTGCTCGCCAACGAGGTCCGAATTCAGCAGCCTTTCGGTGCTCTCGTCGAGGGAGGACGTCAGTTCGACGTCGCTTGCTCCTGAACAACAGGCCAGCCAGCCGAGAATGTCGCCGCATTCTCACTCGCCGTTCGTCTTCTGCACGGCGTCGAAGACCAAGGTCTCGTCGGATCACGGCCCTGCCGCGATTGGAGCCCCGAGTTTGCAAGCATCAACGTCAGCCACGACAGCTAGCGGCTCCAGTCTCGATGCCCCTTCCAGCCTCGGCGATGCCGGAGCCGGTAACTCGTTTGCCGATCCTACAGCCACCGAGGTGTTGGAGGATGACACAGGCTCCAGACACGCCCGACCGCGCTCTCGCTTCGGATCCCGCTTCTCGTTCCACGATCAGTCGTGGTCGCGAACATTGACGTCGATGACGACGGAAAAGAAGGGCACGGAGGGCGGTCGGGAATCCCGTAAGCCGGAAGCGACGAAGACGACGAAGAAGGTAGAGGAGGAGACGCGAGAAAAGAGTTCAGGCGCACAAGGCATGCAGCGCGGCAGAAGCCAGAGCGCAGGCCGGCTCGAGGAGATCCTTGCGGCGGGATCATCTCATGTAGATGCCAACGCCCAGCTGCCCTCCGTCGGCCCGAAAACACCGCAGTCCGACGGGCACGGCGACGGCAAGCTGACGCTTCCGTTGCCTGCGACTCCACTCTCTGGCGGCCTCCCCTCTCCCGATCCGCAGATCTCGCCCTCCTTCACGGCCAGCTTCTCGTTCCTCAACAGCGCTCTGTGGAGGGGCATCGAAGACGTCTTTGTCTCACCGGCAGAGAGCAAGAGCACCTCTCCCACCTTGGCGAGAGCGGTCACCGCAGACCCCCTCGTGCCTGCCGTTGGAGTGGCGCAGGACCGGCAAGCGGTGGAACGGGCGCTCCCGAGCGTCGATAGTCCGTCCCGCGCACCTCGAACGACCAAGCAGGATCCGTCTTCGCCCCGAGGATACACAGAGCCCGCATCTGCGGCCGTCAATGCAAGGGAAGCACCATCGTCGCCACCATCGCCTCTTGTTGCGCGGAACGGCCTCGAGCTGAGTTCGCGAGGATCTCACCTGGAGGAGCAGCCGGCCACCAACCAGCGGAAGCCGACGCACAGGAAGCAAAAATCTCTCGATTCTGCCACGGTGATAACGCGAGCGGCCAAGGCGGCAGCGGCGGACATTGACGCTCGGGCCAAGCTTGGCGATGCCGGCCCCACTCTTCGCCTTCCCCATCAGCGCTCTCCGTCCCTGGCGGGCGGCATGACAGCCTCAACCACGATGGCCTCTTACATGACGGCTTCCTCCTCTGCGCTCTTCTCGCCAGGGGACGAGAGCACAGCCTTCTTCGACGCCCTTACTTCGCCAGCCGGGGAGATGCCACCCTCGACGAGCGCTGTATCGGCGCGCTCAACGATGGCCTTCGCGCCATCTCAGGCACCGTCCAGAGAGGTCAGCGCGGAGTATTTCCCGGCCGTTTCGCTCCCTACGATGGGTCCCGACACGGGCTTGAACGCATCAATAGCCGCACACTGGAGGCAGCGCTCGTTCAGCCGCACACTGTCCGTGGTGCTGGACCCCCTCACTGCCAGGTCCCGGCCAGCATCGACCAAGTCCCGACCTTCGTCCATCAAGGGTCCGAGCAGCCCGGTGCGAAGCATGTTTGACGCCCTGGAGGGTCACAGGTCGGCCAGACCGGAGACGTCCCTCGGCTTCTCGTTCCGCAAGGCGCTGCGTCGGGAGAGGAAGCTGTCGTCCGGGAACGCCGCTGCTGCTGCAGCCGCGATCCCGGCACTCACGTCGGGCAGCACGAAGGCCTCGCAGCTCGTCGTCCGCCGCGGAGAGGGATCGATGAGCGAAGCCACGGGAGATCTTCTGCCTTCGGGGGCGGGACAGGACAGACCTGGAGCGTCGAAGGTGTCTAGCGCGCCGACCCTCCCCAGGGTCCAGTCCGCATCGGAGGTGACTCGTGTTGCTCCGTTCAGCAATCGCACCCCCACCAAAAGGACGCCCACCGCCCACCTTGCCGCGGACAACAAGACGCCGACGACTCCCAACAAGCTCCGAGTCGAATCCGACCCCGCTTTCCCATTGCGCGCGAAATCTCGGTCTTCCTCCAAGGCGCTGAGCTCACCCTCGAGCTACCGTGCTCCTCTTCCGAGGCCCCTGACGGCTTCGTCGAGCGCCCGGACTGCCGCTGCGGGCGATCGCGACTCGGGGGAAGCGGTACCGCGGCTCTCTGAGTGCAAGCACCACGCCGGCGTGCCCTCGAAGACACAAGCTGCGGCCTCGCCGCCGACCATGGAGCGCTACGCAGCCGTTGATGAGCCTAGCCCAAAGATGCAGAGCCGCATCGCTGCCTCGCGTCCAGCGCGGTCAACGCATGCCACCATGGCATCTGCGTCCGACAAGTCCGCGCCATCGCTGGCCTCTTCGTCGTCCGCCAACACTGTCACGTCGAGGAGCAGCGGGGTCAAGAAGAAGTCGACGATGGCGCGGTCAGCGAGCCAGAACGAGGCATGCACGGCGCAGGCCACTGCGCCGGCTAGGCGTGCGGTAGCGGCTCGCCGGGAGCGGACTAAGAGCAAGCCGATGCTGCCGTCGATCAAGACCAATATGGACGGCGTTCTAGTGCCGCTCCCGCCGCGTTCCGCCAGCTCGCTCGACCTGCGGAGCAGCCAGGCGGGGCGCCGCAAGATGAGTCAGCCGACGCTCGACATCGCCGACGACAAGGAGTTCCTCGAGGCGCTCGAGCAGGTCCGCGCCGTCAATCGGGAGCGGATCGCGGCGGAGGCGGCCGAAGCCGTCGCCGAGGCCGACAAGCAGGCGAGGCTAGCGAAGCTAGGCATGCTGTCCGGGCTCCATCTCCGGACGACCAAGCCGGATCACGACAACCAGGTGCAGGCGAACCCTCGGGGGCGGACTCTGTCTCGTCCGGCAAGCAGCCTCTCGATGGCCTCGCGACGTTCTGCAAGCGCCAGCGCACGTCTGGGTCCGGAAGAGCGCAGTCACCGAGGCGATCGCAGGTCCATCGACGAGGTGCAGAGGGCCATCGTTCGCGCCAACGCCGATAGGAAGCCCGTGCTGACGACGGCCGTCTCTGGCCTTGAGTGGGGCGTCGGCAAGGCCTCGGGCAAGCTCCGCGACGGCGCCTTTCTCAACGATGATGACTGGAAGAAGGAGGTCAAGGCGCTCTTCCTGATCAGGGAGCTGGTCCAGACCGAGAGGAGCTACTCGCGCCACCTCGCCAGCCTCTTGACTGTCGTCAGCAAGCTTAGCATCACGGCGGCCGCCTCGACGGCGACGTTGGCGAAGCGCAAGACGGGCGGCAACCTCTTCTCGACCTACTCTCCCGGCAGCGCGCCGCAGTATCTGCCAGGCACCCTCCCGCAGCACCTCGCGACGCTGCGCACTTTCCTTCCACAGCTCATCGCCCTCAGCCGCGGCCTCATCAACCGTGTCGAGGCGAACCCAACCAGCGCCGGCGTCGGTGCGGCGTTCGAGATCCTCGGACCCCAGCTGCAGGCGACGTTTGTCAATTGGAGCGCTATCATCCCCGACCTCATGCAGGCGGTCCGGACGGCCGAGGGCCCCAAAGCAAAAGCGGCATTGAAGCTCGGCCTGATCCCCTTGCTGCCGCCCGATCAAACCGAGGTCGGCGCCTCGACCGGACAGCACTGCGCCTCGCCGCCAGCGTCGCCGACAAAGACCAGAACCGCTGGAGTGCACTTGCCGATGGACCTCGACCGAGCCACCTCGTCAGGACCGGCGGTCAAGACCAAAATTTCGATGCCGCCTCCGCCGCCCCCGGTCAAGAGCGACCGCAGAGTCACGGATGGCAAACTCGCCGACGGAGCCACGACCACTGGACGGACCGGGAAGAGGCGGAGCACGGTGACGAGCACCACCTTCGATGCACCGCACGCTACCTCGGCGCTCGGAACCAAGCGAGCGGGCTCGAACACGCGCCCGGCCAGTCCGACGGCCGAGCCTCTGTCGCGACTGCCGAGCCGGCCCACCTCGCCCTGGGGCCAGATAGCGAGCCTGACGATTCCTCGGAGCAGCGCGAGCTACGCTAAGTCGGCCGCCAACCCTACATCGACGCCCCACGCCACACCCGTCTCGGCCAAGACGCCGCACGGTCAGCCCTTTGGCTCGACATCGACCGCAAACGGCCCGGCGCTGCCTACCGGCGTCGGCGCGGTCAAGAACCTCAGCCCGATGGACATTGTCATCATGCCGACGCAGCGGCTCCCGCGGTACGGCCTGATGCTGCGCGACTTGCTGTCCAACACGCCGCCCCAGTCGCTCTCGCACGCCCGCGTCCAGAGGGCGCTCGGTTCGGTCCAAAGGATCGCCATGCTGTGCGACGCGGCTTCGAGCATGGCGGCCTCGGGTCGAAATGGGGCGGACGCTCGAGACTCGACCCTGTCGACGACGAGTGCGATCTCGACGACAGGCTTGACGGCCTCGTCGACCACGACCGGGATCGCTCTGAAGAGATGAAGGAGGACGCTTGCTTCGAGGTCTTACCGGGCTCGATGTGGTTCGTTTGCTCGGTCTCGCCTCCTGCTCCCTCTGGGGAAGTCGGCAATTCTGTCCACGCTCGCCTGGACTTGCATGTCTGTCGTTGCATTGCCTATCCGTTGTCACGTCCTTGATCTTTGTGTTCGTTCGACGCTGGGCTTACGCAGCTATCTCGAAACGCGCGGGTCTTTGGAGCTGCACAACTGTATTTTTATGAAATGAGAAGGCGACCTCGGCCCACGCTACGCCTATGCACGAGGAGGGATGCGCAAGTTTGGCATGACTCGCGATGGGCACGGCGTGGGCTTGTATGCGTTGCGCGTCTGTGCGCAAGGTGAGGCACGGCGAGAGGTAAGCAAGGTCGCCCTGAATGGGATTTGCGAAGAGGAGACGGATGGGTTGGTACAAGTACAGGTGCAACGGGACGAGGCCCGAGGGGGCGGGGAAAGAGGGCGGTAGGATGAAGGGTTGGGCTGCCGGTCTTTGAGTGAGTGAGTCAGTCGACGACGAAGCTTGGCAGAGGTCAAGGCGGAGGTAGGGAGGACGATGCGGACGAACGGGTAGCAAGCAGGCTTGAACGGCAACGCGAAAGAGGGAGGGGGGGAAGATCTAGGCAGCCTGAGCCTGTTGTTGCCTATCGACAGAGGAAAAGATATCCTTTAAATGGGCTTGTGCGTCGGTTGCTTGTTTTTCGAGATACTGTTTGGTTTGGATGGAGAGAAGCGGCGGGGGAGGGAAGAGATTTAGAGAGTGCAAGAAGGAGGAAGGGGGGGGGGGACAAGGGAAGAGGGAGAGAAAGACGGACCCTTTGCTTCTTTTGCAATATAGCGACTTGGTCCTTGTGAGCGTCTGCTTTGGACTGTAAGTCGGTGGTGATGTTGGACTTTGTTTCCGAGATGAACCTGTAAGTTGGCGTAGGGGTTGGGACATGGACGAGTACGAGGTTGGATATATCGTTGTGAGGCGTTTCAGCGTTCTTGAACGTAGGGAGGGAGAGAAGCAAGATGGCTCGCTAGTCGGACCAAGGACGAGGGGGGAAACGTACATCTTTCCAACGCTTTGATAGTATCCTGCGTCGTGTTGCTGTGTGGATGCGTCGGAGAGCTGGGAGAGCGTGAGGGAACACAACTTTGCCTCGCGCTCGTTGGAGGCGATCTGGTTGCGCACGTAGGAGAGTTGTCGCTGTGATTGGATGAGTTGTGTTTGGATCTTGTTGAGGATCTGTGCGGATGTGCGGGTGCGATGGTGCGATGCGATGGAGGCAAGAGAGGATGGGATAACGGGTCAGTGTTGCGTACGAAGCGGAAGGGCAAGCAGGAGGGAGCTTGGCGGGAGGGTACCTTGTGAAGAGCATCTTCTGGAAGGTTGGATGACATTTTGAGAGGAGCGTGTGTGGTGGTGGCGGTGATGGTAGTGAAGAGGAAAGGAAAAAGGAATAAGGAAAAGGAAAAAAGGTCAAGTAACAGTGAGCAAAGTGACCGGCCCACTTGGCGCTTGGGCCTTGACGAAAAGGCGAGGCATTTCAGTCTTCTGCCTCGCGCATTTCATCTAGGCTGAGCAGCGACGTCAAAACGCCCTTCCATTACCATTCACTACTGCCGATAGACAGCATCAGATAAGGTAGGTCGAGTAATTAGTATCCCTTCTGTACCTCCAAAAGCCCTTCCATTACCATTCACTACCGCCGATAGACAGCATCAGATAAGGTAGGTCGAGTAATTAGTATCCCTTCTGTACCTCCAAAAGCCCTTCCATTACCATTCACTACCGCCGATAGACAGCATCAGATAAGGTAGGTCGAGTAATTAGTATCCCTTCTGTACCTCCAAAAGCCCTTCCATTACCATTCACTACCGCCGATAGACAGCATCAGATAAGGTAGGTCGAGTAATTAGTATCCCTTCTGTACCTCCAAAAGCCCTTCCATTACCATTCACTACCGCCGATAGACAGCATCAGATAAGGTAGGTCGAGTAATTAGTATCCCTTCTGTACCTCCAAAAGCCCTTCCATTACCATTCACTACCGCCGATAGACAGCATCAGATAAGGTAGGTCGAGTAATTAGTATCCCTTCTGTACCTCCAAAAGCCCTTCCATTACCATTCACTACCGCCGATAGACAGCATCAGATAAGGTAGGTCGAGTAATTAGTATCCCTTCTGTACCTCCAAAAGCCCTTCCATTACCATTCACTACCGCCGATAGACAGCATCAGATAAGGTAGGTCGAGTAATTAGTATCCCTTCTGTACCTCCAAAAGCCCTTCCATTACCATTCACTACCGCCGATAGACAGCATCAGATAAGGTAGGTCGAGTAATTAGTATCCCTTCTGTACCTCCAAAAGCCCTTCCATTACCATTCACTACCGCCGATAGACAGCATCAGATAAGGTAGGTCGAGTAATTAGTATCCCTTCTGTACCTCCAAAAGCCCTTCCATTACCATTCACTACCGCCGATAGACAGCATCAGATAAGGTAGGTCGAGTAATTAGTATCTCTTCTGTACCTTCCGCCGGCGCGACCTTGCCTCGCCACTCACTCGCTCTCTCCCTCACACTCTCATTCACATTCACACAGCCGCTCGCACCCCACCGCACAGCGATGGACATCGAAGCGTAAGTCATCTTTGCCAGTCATCTTCGCCAGTCATCTTCGCCCTTCGCTCCCTCGAGTCGCCTCTCAATCCCAATCCCAACCTCAACCCCCCCTCCTCATCCTCATCCTTTGCGCCCCCCCCCTCGCACATCGCCCAGCTTCCGCAAGGCCAGCTACCAGGCCGTCGACCGCATCTGCGACTACTATGCCTCCCTCCACCAGCAGCCCGTCTCGGCGCAGGTGCAGCCTGGCTTCCTCGCCCACGCCATCTCCGATGCCGCACCCGAGCAGCCCGAGCAGTGGCAGCTCATCCAGGACGACTTCCACTCCACCATCATCCCTGGCATCACGCCCTGGTGAGTCTTTCCTCCGCGACCGCCCGCACGCACCCCTTTCTTCTTCTCCCCTCTTCGCGCCCCGCTCGCGGCGATGCTCAAATCCGCGCTCCCGCCCCACCCAACGCTACCTCCAGGCAGCATCCCAACTTCTGCGGCTCCTTCCCCTGCAACACCACCTTTGAAGGCGCGCTCGCCGACCTCTACTGTGCCGCCATCTCCAACCCGGGCTTCAACTGGGCTTGCAGCCCTAGCGTCACCGAGTGAGTTCATCATCGCACCCCTCTTCCGCCATCGCCCGCGGCAACCCGTGCTCATCCCAATCTTAATCCCTCGCTCCCCCTCTGCCTCGCCTCGACCCTTTTCCCCCGTACAGACTCGAAATCCTCATGATCGACTGGATCGCCAAGATGCTCGGACTTTTCCACTCTTTCCTCTCCACCTCACCCTTCGGCACGGGAGGCGGCATCATCCTTGGCAGCGCCAGCGAAGTCACCCTCACCGTCGCCATCGCCGCTAGGGAGCGTGTGATTCGATAGCTGGTCCAATAAGACGACGTTTCCCCCCATGCCAACGTCGACGGCTCGGCCCTTTCGGCGCCGCCAGCCAGCTTGGACTCGAACCACGATGTTGCGGCACAGGTACCCGCAAAGACGGCGGCAGAGGTGGGCGACAAGGCTACGCAGGATGCCGCCTCGTCGCGCGCCAGGTCGAGGGGGGACGTCACCAGCCGCTTGGTCATGTACGGTACGACGCAGGTGAGTCATCAAGACCTCCTCCCGTCTCCATCCTGGCCCACTCGCGTCGTGCTGACCCTCTCGGCACCTCCACCTCGTCCACCCACTTACCACCCCTCACGACACGATAGACGCACACGGTCGGCTCGAAAGCCGCGCTGATCCTCGGTCTGTCCTTCCGTGCACTCGAGGTTTCCGCCTCTGACGGCTTCGGTTTGCGCGGCTCGACGCTTCGTGCCGCGATCGCCGAAGACGAAGCGGCCGGTCGCATCCCCTTCCTCCTCATCGCCACGGTTGGCACTACGAATTCAGGAGCGATTGACAACATCTCTGAACTCGCCTCTACCACGCGGCACTACCCTACGCTATGGCTTCACGTCGACGCCGCCTACGCCGGTGTAGCGCTGAGTCTTCCCGAACTGCGCTCCACCTGTCATCTGGACGCCATCAACAGCGACGTACTTTCATTCAGCACGAACCTGCACAAATGGGGAATGGTACCGTTCGACTGTTCACCACTCTTCATCAAGGATACCAACCTCCTTTCAGACGCACTCGCCGTCTCACCCGCCTATCTACCTACTGCGGCATCTACACATCGTCTCGTACGTGAGATGAGAAACTGGCAAATCCCACTCGGTCGACGCTTCCGATCGTTAAAAGTATGGTTTGTCCTTCGATCCTACGGCGTAGTTGGATTTCAAACCCATCTTCGACATAGTATCCATCTATCCCAATTCTTCCTCCGTCTCTTGCAACAAGATGAAGAAGGGATGTTGCAACTCGTCGCTCCACGTTGGGCTATGGTCGTATTCCGTCTCAACCCTCCATCCTCATCGCACAACCAAGCCGACTTGGAGAACCTCAACCTCCTTTTCTGGAACAATCTACAAAAGTACACCGCCGACTTCGTTCTCACTTCAACTGTGCTGCCAGAGGTAGGAACTTGTATTCGTTTCGTCGTAGGTAGTCTACAGACTAGGAGTGAGCATGTCGTAAAGACCTGGAACAAGATCAGGCAGTGTGCACGTACCACCTGGCAAGAGTTCAGCGAGCGTGGTGTAGCGTAACGCCATCTTTTTCTTCGTTTTCGCCCCCACCTCCTGCACCCTCTAACTTTAGACGCCTTGCTAGGCTTCTTTTTATTTTATCATCGTTGTACTGCATAGAAGCCGTCTCGCATCGATACATGCCATGCCATGCATTTGCGTTTGCTGCGGAGGCCTGCAAGCAGGCACATGCCGCGAGACGATTGTGAGCCCGCTTCGACCGCTTACTTGAGCGGGCTGAAGGGAAGCGGCCGCATGATCTGGGCGTGCATCTTGTCGATTAGCTTGACCGTCTGCGGCGCAGTCAGGAGAAAAAGGAGGCGACGAGGTAGGGTGAACGAGCGCGAGGGGGTCAGTATCTGGCCAGACGCAACACAAACCCATTCCGTGCGCCCATCGGGCAGCCCGCTACTCACCTCATTGACCGTCTCGCCCCAGGTCTGTTTCGCGCGGCAGAGCACGAGACCATCGTGGAAAAGAAAGGCATGTCAGCAGGCCTCGCGTGGCCATGGCGCCCGCAACGCTCGGCGCCGAACTCACCTCGACCTGCCAGGCCGCGTCCCTGGTCCTCTTCCTCTCGTCCAACGATGGGTATTCCCAGATGTGGAAGACGGTGTGGAGCCCGCCAATCTGCGTGAACCACGCGCCGATGGGCTCGACGAACCGGCGCCTCGCCTCGAGGCCGCGTCGCCAGTGCTGCTCCCACTCGAGCAGGTGGCCCGGCTTGAGGTGGTACGTCCTCAGCTCGTACAGGCCGTTGGTCGTGACGGGCGGGCTGGACGGCCAGAAGCTGAACTCCTGCGTGAGCCAATTAGTGCGACCAGCCAGCATGCCACGGATCGATGCCTGGAACTTTTGAAAGTCCTGTCAGGTGCGGCAGCAGCGGCGGCGGCGGGATTGAGGCGAGAAGGCCCATTTACTAGTCAGCGGAGATGTGCATGCCCAGGTACGACGACCGCAGCCCCATGTTTTCTGCTCACGGGATCCTCGCGAAGGGCCTTGTCTGCGGTGTCGTAGCCCGCGTAATTATCGTACTCCCAGATGTGGTCTGAGGGGAAGGGCAGACCAGAGCGCAGTCGAGGGGAGCAAGAGCAGCGCTCTCGTCAGCCTTATGCGTTCGAATTCTGCTGGGCATCTGTGCCGGAGGAGACCTACAGAACGTATCGAGGTCACCGACCGTTACCTCCCAGCTACCGGTGAGACGCATCGGAAGGCCCTTGTTTGCCATCTTGGGGAAGAAGTCGGTCCTGCAGCGTCACCCAGAGCGGATTCTGAGCCTATCAGCAAGAAGCCGGAGAGCAGCCAAGAGCAGCCAAGAGCAAGCCTCGGGACTTACAGGAGCGCTTTGTATTCATACACCTTGTCTGGCCTAACACTCTGGCCTGTAGAATCGAAGGTAGGGAAAAGGAGAGATTCTCGTGAGGTCGTGGTCGCCGTCTGGAGCCAGTATGCGACGGGCAACGACAGCGAGCGGACACGTACGCTGGATCTCGTGGATGTACTTGCCGCGAGCGACTTGAGCGGAGTGAGACTGTGCAGTGACGCCCTCGGCCTTGGCCTTGTCGGATCCGTGGAGGAGGGACTTGATGATGCCCTGCTTCTGCGGTGCCTCTGCCGATGTCTCGGCCTGGCTGAAGAGGGCGCGAGAAGGTACGATGAGCGTGCGAGATGCAAAAGAGGCTGCCACAGGCGCAGCGATCCCCTGCTGCTGCTGCCTAGCAAAAGCGCGGGTTGCCGTCTGGAAGCTGGAGCGAGCCAGACTCATTGTGTGCGGGCGTGGAAAGGGGATAGAGAGCGGGAAGGATGGACACGTGTGCGCGGTGCGAATGCGATGGCTGGAGCCGTTCTTGATGTGCTCAAGACGATGGTACCGAATGAACTAAAGAAGGGGGACAGTGGGTGGCTGTAAAGTGGTGGTGGTAGTGGTGGTGATGGTAACGGTGATGGAGATGGTGGGAAGATGACGTGCAACTCGACGCGCTGGCAGCGCGCTGACCCGCACTTTGCCTGGACGCTCGAGCCATGCTCCACAGCGCCTCCACAAACAGCGCGGCGACTAGCGGCCCAGTCAAGAGAGTGCCAAAGGGCGGACCCGAAGAGCGCGAGACGCCTGCACAGCCGACCACGGGTCTTCACCGGTCCCGTTGATGACGCACACAGGGGCCGCCGGCCAGGCGGGCGAGCGCAGAGGCTTGTGGGCGTCGGACAACCCGCGGAGGCAGAGAGGCACACTCAAAGTGCAGGCTCACAGCCCAGCGCCTTCGGCTCAAGCCGACCTGGCCCAAAGTTAGCTGGCCCTTTCACCACCCTACGCCGCTCCGCTTGGCACCGCACACCGAAGCGCTCCTGCATCTCGCGGCCTCTTTCTTCACCACCGCACCGCTGCCGTTTACGACGACTGCACAGCCACGCCACCTCTCCCCAGCCTGACTCTACTACATAACGCACCACGACGCTCGGGCCGCGCTCCGACGTCTTGCAACGATCCGCAGCAGCCTCGCCTTTCGCCCTTTCGGCATCCTCGCCTTCACACACGCACGCCGTCGACCGCCGTCTCGCCTTACCACGTCCGCCATGTCCTTTTTCAGAAAGGCCCAGCAGCAGATCGCACATACCTCGACGGTCCCCGTGCTGGGCAACCGCGACCTTCGATCGCTCCAGGACGTCATCGCCACCGAAAAGGACTTCATCAAGACAAATGGCCGCGCCGCCGCCGACTTCAAGAAGAATGCCGACGCCATAAAGGCTTGGTCAGTCGAAGAGGGGACCGACCTCAATGTTAGTCGCAGCCGCTCGGCCTGCTACAGCTCCCGAATGTAGGCCGGACGCACTCGATGAGCTTGCAGCTCACCTTGGCTGTCCTTTCATTTCTCGCCTTTGGCCCCTTCCAGGACGTGCTAGGCAAATTTTCGGTCCTCATGGACCACTACGCCACCTCCCAGAACCGCTTCAACGCCCACCTCGCCACGGTCCGACTCCACTTCAAGTCGATCCGGACACGGGAAGAGTCGCTCGCTGAACTCAAATCCCGCAAGCGCTCACTCGGCTCCAGCATCGAGCGCGTCGAGAAGAAGCTCGCAAGGATGGGACCCGAGAACAAGGAGCTCATGAAGGTCACCTCGCAGCTCCACGAGATGCGCACCGAGATGGAGACGCTTCGCGTCGAGGTGATGGAGGAGGAGGCCGCGATCGGCGACTTCAAGCGCCGTACGACGAGGGAATCACTGGGGATCAAGTGCGGTGGCCTGCTCGAGATGGCCGAGAAGCTGACCATCATGGCAGAGATCGGCAAGCTGATGCTCGGTGAGATTCCACTCACGCCGACCCAGCCCGGCATGCCCCGTGCCGAGTACTATGGTGAGTTTCGACGTTCGTTCAGGCCAGAGAGATGACGTTGCGCTGCGGACGCTCAGCATCCCCCCCTCCCTTTTCAACGCCCCTCAGGATTCGCTCGCACCGAACAGCTGCTTCAGGAAGCGACGCGAAGCATTGCAGACGTCGGATTCTCCCCCGTTGGCCCGTCTCAGGGCATCCCACGATTCGGCGGCCACGACGGCGGCCAAGGCGATTTGACCGGCCTCGAATCGCCCCTCACGAATCGCGACGAGGGCTACAATCCCTTTGGGGCCGTCGGCGCCGACACGTCTCGCACGCAGGGCTCGGCGGCTAACTCGATGGCGCCCGGCGACATCAGCGGGACGCCCATCTACGCCACCCACGCTTCGACCAGCCGTTGGAGCGCCGACGTCCATGGCTCGACCTTTGACTCAAACGGCCTGCATGATCAGGCCGCCGACGAGTGGGGACAGCATACCAACACAGGCGCGGAGCAATACGAGGGCTCTACGGCTCACTACAGCGGCGAAGGGGGCGGCTACGACCAGCACAGAAGCCCACATGTGCAGCGTGGCGAGGGCGAAGCTGGAGGCGATGGCTTCCTTATGCAGAAGAGCGATTCGCAGCGAGGGTCCGCGCCGCCTCACGTCAGCTCGCCGCCCCAAAGCTCTGGCCACCACCAGTTCTCTGCGGGGCAGGGCGACCAGGACTCCCTCTACGCCACGAGCAGGAGGGTTTCGGCAGAGGTCCCGGCGCGACGGGACACGCACGACACCAATCACGACGGCGCCGGTGATCTCAACGCCGGGCTGACCGGCGGCCCCGGAGCCTCGGCCTCGGCCGCTGCTTCCCATCCCGCGGCACCGCTCACGGGCAGCGCGGCCTACCAGGAACTAGGTGCGCCAATGCTACCGCCGCTCCACACGTCTACGCCACTGCCATCCGGAGCCCTCGACACAGCCGCTACAATCGCAAGCCCAGTCGCCGCGAACTACAGCGCAAGTCCGATCGTTAGCGCACCCGAGGATCCTAACTACTGCCAGTCGATCGGAGGCACCCGCGCCCACCAGGAGGCGGTCCGCCGACCGACCTCGCCCGGCGCCTCTGCGTTCGGTCCCGGTTCGCGCGCTTCCACCTACGGCTCATTGGCGGCGAGCCCGATGGGAGGAGGCGCGGTAGACGGGGGCAAGAAGGTGACGGCCGCCGCATTCCGGCGCGGCTTTAACCGCGTCCCTAGCGCGCAGGTTCTGCCGCAAGCTCCTCCGACGGCAGCTCAGACCCCTGGCGATCACAACGGTGCGACAACGCCGGTGCCCCCTGGCGGCTACACTGGCTTCGACTCTGCGCCCGGCGGTGCGACGCCTGAGAAGGAGTTCCCTGCCTCGGCCACCCAGCCGCTGCAGATCCAGAAGCGCAACTCGGCCATTGGCGCTGCGGCGGCCTCGGGCACGCCGGCCGGCATGTCCGGGCGACGCTACTCGATCGACGACGTCAGCGGGTCCGATGCGCCCGCTCCACCATACGGCTTCTCCAGCGAGGCCAATGATGCATCGGCAGCCGCGGCGGCGAACGGAGCGCATGCACACAACGATGCGTACGGTGGCATGGGTGGCAACCAGGCGCCGCTGCCAACGCCGCTAGCGACCTACGGCGGCTACCCGATAGGCCAGACGTCTGCGCCACCTCCGCCCGTCTACGGGCACAATTGATAGTCGCGCCGCTGCCATGTGCTACTACACTGTAGTTTTCTGGTCCTTCCACACGTTCGGATCGTTCAGCCGGCATCTTCCCTCGCTTTCTCCTTTCGCCTGCCTCTTCGGGCGTTTCGTTGCCTCAGATACCACATTGGCTCGCATGTTATTGACGCTCCCATCCCATGTACAATGTCTGTCGGCGCACCGACGACGGCAATGTAGTGTAGTGATAATCTGAGCATTTCCTTCACGGCAATTCGTCACGGCAATCCGTGCGAGGTTCCCTGTTAAGGCTCGATGTGAGAACTGAACCAGTATCGACTGGAAGGTTGTGGCCGGACGAAAGCCAGCATCCAGCCACCGCCGCCGTCGCCTTGCGTCCCCCTTTCACTCGCATGTCCGTCCCTGCCCGTGCTGTTGGTCGGTCGACCAGTCTCGCAACCGACATGTGACGAAACATTCCTTATGAAACTCACTCTCTGTGCAGGTGGGTCGGTCTTCGATCCGAATGGGTTTTGCGGTGCCCACTCCCTCGTTCAAGGGTTGCACCTCGCACGAAACGACCTCTTATCTCTTCGTATTGGCTCATCGTCGTTCGGCTTCTCCCACGCCTTATCCGTTATTAGTTTACAGCTCAAGTGAGTTGTGCCCCCGCCGGCCGCCCCGGCGTTTTGCTGAGAGCGTTAGGCCGTCACGAAGGGCTGCTTACTGCGCCATTATTGTCGACCCACAAAGCCCTCTTCGCGCGTATTACCTTGCCGCGCCGTTGTGCGCCGGAAGGGCTGGGACGGGACTGACGGACCGTGTTGTCATGGGCGAACATCGATTGTCTGAGCTGCTGTCCTTCATTTGACAAGTTGCTCCTGCCCTTTCCTCGTCCCACCAAGCTCATTTCTCGTCTCCCCCTTTTCTCACAATCACCACCTGCTCGACCTTACATGCAATCCCAAGAAATCACTTGACACGCCCACCTCACCATTGCATCATTCGACGCGGGACGACACGAAACGACTCGAGATCTCTTCTTCACCTTTCGCTCTTTCACCCTCTACCAATTCTCTCCGAGCGCAGCGACCGAAAGCCCTCGAAGATTATGACCACACACAAGTCAGACTCAAACCTCACTGCTAAGAAGCAAAGACCGCACCGCCTCTCGTCGCTCTCCGTTTCGTTTCCCACTTCGTCCTCCCGGACTCTCCAAGACCCCAAGACGACGGTAGCAGTATCTCAACTGAAACGTCGTTTCGAACAAGAAAACCCCAAGCGCGAACCGTCGGTAGAAACGGGACAGAAAAAACGTCGGCACCTCGACACGCCAGTTGAGCGATCTGCACCCCCTTCGACTTCGAAAGGAGCAACGTCGTCGTCGACAACGCGAGATGACGCGACGCAGACCCATCAGTGCTCGAGCACCGTCGCGGGCGCAGACGATGAAAGAGTCGTCGCGAGGAAAGGAAGGCAAGAGTCGAGAGAGAAGGTAGATCCCGATTCTGCTCCAGTGCGAGGAGCGCAGGTGGGGAATCGGAGCGAGGAAGCGCAGGTGGAGAAGCTCAAAAAGGAACGTGACGAAGCGATCGAGGAAGTCGAGAGGTTGAGAAAGGCCGACGAGAGGCTGAGGCACCAGATTGGAGAGTGGGCCAAGAGATTGAACGGGCTCCTGTGATTTCTGTCGGCAGGTCGAGGCAGGGTGCGGTGAAAATGGTACGAGGCATGAGGAGCACAGGACCAGAAAGGGGCACACGTTACACTCTGTAGAAGGCGAGAGGAAGTTCACAGTTCCACAGGTAAACAGGGAGACGATACTTGATTGCGACGACCGGAGAAAGCAAACCATACGTGCCAAAAGTAGAGTAGACCGCGGTTGTCGAGGCATTGCTAGAAGACGGAGGGGCTTTTCGACCTACTTGATGCGACAGCAAGTCACCGGGCGTCCACACCGAAACTTAGATGGCGCCTTTCCTCAACGGACTCAATGGCGTCTCGTCGCTCCCAAGGACCGGTGTAGCTTTCGGAGTCTGATCCGCAAGGCCCTTTTGCTGTCGCAAGGCCAGCGGCGTGCCGGTGTTGCTTTCCGATGCTGTCGGCGTCGACGTCGCATCTCTAAAGTAGTTGGCAGCTGCTGGCGGATCCGGCTGGTTGTAGGTCGAAGGCGGGAAGGCCTTGGTCGAGTTGGAAGGGCTGACGCCGCGCGATGGCGGGGCACCGGCCGATAGATGCTCGTTTGGATCAGCACCGTTGTTGGCGCTGGTGCTCCCTTCCCCCTGGGCGATCTGGAGATCCTGGCCGTGGCGGTAGGGTTGTGTCGTGTCGTATGGGATTTGGTTGAACAGGACCGAGACAGACTCGCCGTAGTGCGATCTTCGGATCGTTCTGCGAAGTATGAGTGTAGCGAGAGCAGCGTGTCACCGTCAGATGGCCGCGTCAGGTCGACATTCGAGAGCTGGACCTCTCTGTGTGGCATGATGCTTCACGGACTACTCACTCTGCGAGAACGTGCGAGATATCGATTTCCTCAATCTTTGGGCACTTTGCCCGGTTCATCGACTGGGGCAGCGTGTTTGTGACGACGAGCTTCTCGAGCCTGCTCTTGCTGATCCTCTCGAGCGCCGGCCCGCTGAGGATACCGTGGGTGACGATGGCGAGGACGCGCTCAGCGCCGTACTCGACCAGCTGCGCCGCGGCCAGCTCGAGCGTGCCGCAGGTGTCGGCCATGTCGTCGACGAGGATGGCGGTCTTGCCCTCGACGTTGCCGACGAGCACCATGCGCGAGACCTCGTTGGCGCGCTTCCGCTCCTTGTGGAAGAGGGCAAAGTCGAGCTCGAGGCGGTCGGCGAGCGACGTGGCGCGCTTCGCACCACCGGCATCGGGAGAGACGATGACGGCCTTGTTGCAGTCGACCATCTCGCGGATGTACTGGAGCGCTGCGGGCTCGGCGTAGAGGTTGTCGACGGGAACGTCAAAGAAGCCCTGGATCTGTGAGGCGTGGAGGTCCATCGTAATGACGTGGTCGCAGCCGGCCTTTTCGAGCATGTTGGCGATGAGCTTTGCAGTGATTGGTGCGCGGCTCTTGTCCTTCTTGTCCTGGCGGGCGTAGAAGAAGTGCGGGATGACGGCGGTGATCCGTCGTGCGCTCGCCGTCTTGCAGGCATGGATCATGATGAGAAGCTCCATGAGCGCCGTGTTGGGCGAGGCGGCGACGCCGGTGGGCGTCGGCGACACGCAGGATGTGTTGATGATGTAGACATCGTGCTCGCGGACCGACTCGGCGATGCGGACGATCGACTCTCCCGAGTCGTTGCGTGTGACGGTCGCCTTACCCAGCGGCTGTCCGAGCCTGTGAAGTCGCGCCAGGGTAAGGTGGGGGGAGGCACGAAAGGCGAAGCGGGGATGCGGGGAAGCGGCAAATGCCATATCAGCCCCCGACAGCGAGGACAGCGGGCCACGACGTCGCTGGACGAGAGCGCATGGATACCCACCTCTTTGCCACGAGCTGGGCGAGCTCCGGATGGCTGGTGCCCGAAAAGACCTTGATACCTCCGCCTCCGATGGTCGACATGGCTGGCGGGCGAACGAGCGGGCGGGCAAGAGGTTCGTGAGTATCGAAGGCGCCGTGTGAGGGAGAGGTTGGCGAAGGTCGCAGGGTTGCCGGGAGGTAGAGGGGAGGAGGGCGTGATGCGATGCGATGGAATGGTGGGTGACCTTTGAGCTGCTCAAGAGCTTCCACAGCAGGCACGGCCCGACGCTGAGGGCACGTAGGAAGACCCGCCGAGGTGGGTTGGGCCGCCCTTCGAATAGAGTTTTTCGCCCGCCCTTTGGCCCGAGAGAGCGAGGGCTGTAGCGACTCTGGAACTTCCGAAGCGGCCTTTCACGCCCCCTTTCCCCGGGCCTCACCCCCGCCCCGGCTTGTGATTTCCTGGCAGAAAAAAAGGGTTCTTCGGAGCCGGCACTCGGCCCCAGCCCGATGGGAAAACGACCCCCTGCATCGGGGATGCCTCAACCTCCACTTTCCAGATGGCGTCCATTCTCCTCGCTGCAGGCCGCGAGCGGTTGGGTAAGAACATCCATCCAGCCTTCGATGCGTCGCGCGCCCATCGAATTTGGCCGGATGGCAATCTGAGGGCTTGCTTGCGCGGGTCCAGAGGGGCCTGACATATCTGGCCTGCCTGCCTCCGCGAACTTGAGCTTCGTCCGTCACCACCATTCCCACCATCTCTACCCTCCCTAGTGTCGGATCAGCCGCCGCCCGCCCATCGACATCGACGCTGTTTCATGATTCATCGCCTCCTCCTGGCCACCACCAGCACCACCAACGTCGCCGCTAGCAGACGGCTTTTCTTCATCACGCCTTCGTTGCTTCTGGCGACTCAGCGTTTCAGCCTCAAATCGGCTCCTACTTCACATCCATTTACCGCTACGCCCGTCATGGTCGCCAAGCGCAAGACGTCATCGGCTGCTGCCGATGCCAAACCGAAAAGCAGCCCGCCCTCATCCCCCTCAAAGGCGGAGCAGCCGGACGACGAGGAGCGCGTCCTCGACCCCAAACTAGCCGAGAATCCGGACGGGTCCGAGCAGGAGACGTCGAAACCGCCCGCCAAGCGACAGCGAAAGGCCGCCGCCGGCAAGGCAAAGGACCAGGAGGCGCCCATCGACCTGGCCAAGGACACGAAAAGGAAGGGCTACGGCGCCGACGCCTACGCAAAGGAGGGCAAGGGCTGGCACCGGAGCGACTTCAACCCAAAGGACTCGTCGCGGACGCCGCTAGAGATGCTCGAAGAGGCGCTCAAGAAGCACGCGCCCTCAAAGAAGGGCAAGGCCGACGACGGGGCCAACGTCGTCTACTGGATGCGCATGCATGACCTCCGCCTTCACGACAATCGTGCCCTCGCCCACGCATCGGCGCTCGCACAGGAGAGGCGTGAAAAGGGCAAGGGCGGCAACCTCATCGCCCTGCACGTCCTCAGTCCTGGCGACTTCCGCGCGCACGATCGAGGTGCGAGGCGGATCGACTTTGTCCTCCGCACGCTCAAGGACCTTCAGCGCAAGTTCGCCGACAAGCAGATCCCCTTTGTCGTCGTCACCGTCCACGAGCCGCGCACCGCCGTCGTTGACCGGGTGTTCGACCTCTGCAATGAGTGGGGCGCCGGCCAGATGACGGCCAACATCGAGTACGAGGTCGACGAGCTGTGGCGCGACGTTAGGATGGTCGACCAGGCTGCCGAGCGCGACGTCGCCTTCAGCCTCTTCCACGACTGCTACGTTGTTCCGCCGGGCAAGGTCCAGACCAACAACGGCCGGCCCTACAGCGTCTTTTCGCCATGGAATCGCAAGTGGACCGAGACGCTGTCGTCGGACATGTCGCTGCTCGACGAGTCGCCCGATCCAGAGGACAATGACAAGTCAATCCGCCAGAACGCTAAGCTCGGCGCGCTGTTCGACCTCGACAAGCTCGGTGGCGACTACGGTATCCCGGAGCAGCTAGAAGGCTTCGAGTGCGCCGACCGCGACTACATGACCAAGCTGTGGCCCATCGAGGGCGATGCGCCGACAAAGGTGCTAGACAACTTTATGCGGGGCAAAGGTGGCAAGACGGTGCTCGATGCCCCGGCCAACGAAGAGACCGAGACGGTCGAGGCCAAAGGCACCAAGGATTCGCGCATCGGGCGCTACACCACGGGGCGCAATCTCGTCTCGGAGAACGGGACGTCGCGGATCAGCCCCTACCTCGCCGCCGGTCTCGTCTCGCCACGTGAATGCCTACGCCGCACGATGGCCATCACCAAGAACCGTCTCAATGTCGGCCGCGATTCCGGTCCGGCGATGTGGAACACCGAGATCAGCTTCCGCGACTTTTACGGCCACGTCCTCGCCGCCTGGCCCAAGGTGTGCACCGGCCACGCATTCATTACAAAGTACGAGGACGTCAAGTGGGAGACGGACGAGAAGACGCTCCAGGCGTGGAAGGAAGGTCGGACTGGCTACCCGATCGTCGATGCGGCCCAGCGGCAATGCATCAAGCAGGGCTACATCCACAACCGCGGCAGGATGATCTCGGCCATGTTCCTCACCAAGCACCTCCTCCACGACTGGAGGGAGGGCGAACGCCACTTCAGTCTCAATTTTATCGACCAGGATTTCGCCTCCAACAACGGAGGATGGCAGTGGTCGGCCTCGACGGGAACCGATCCGCAGCCCTACTTCCGCATCTTTAACCCGCTCTCCCAGTCCGAAAAGAGCGATCCTGACGGCGACTATATTCGCCATTTCGTCCCCGAGCTCAAGGACGTGAAGGGCAACGCTATACACGATCCGTTCAACAGGCTTTCAGAGGCCGAGTTCAAGAAGCTCGGATATCCCAAGCCGATTGTCGAGCACAAGGAGGCGAGGGCGAGGGCGCTGAGGAGGTTCAAGAACCCAGGCGACGAGTGACGTGGGCTGGAAGGGCAGAACGCCAAAAAGGCCCGGTTGTCTTTGGTAGAGTGTAAAGATACGTTGATTTCAAGAAAGAATCAAGAATGATACTACGCCTCTCCGATTGAGAGAAATGCCTTGGTTATAGAGTCGTGAAGCCGCCCTGTCGCAAGGACAGTCAAGAGGCGAGAGCGAGTACCGCCTGCTTAGCAGTACACTGCTGGGCAGGATGAGCTAGCGTCGACACGAGGTGGCCGAAGGGCCTGCCTACGCCGTGGCTCTTTGTCGTTGCTACGCCCGCCCATTCACTACCCCTGATGCACGGGAAGACATAAAGAAGGCTTTCGCTCGCGCTCCCATCGTCGGACGACAACCTCATTGCCTCACGGCGGCACAGTCTCCCGGCACGAAATGTCAGACTGGACTGCTTATCTAGAGGGCTCAGCGGGCGATGTGATTGTGCGCATTTGGCGATCAAGGCCAGAAACGGATGCTGATGTAGGATGTTGGTCGCCTAATGGGCTGATGCTGCACACGTTCGCATCGCCCGATGATGAACGGGCCCATTCCACAAGCAGGGCACCGCACTTGTTGCCAAGGCAGCCAAGGTCAGCGAGCTCGGCGAGCTGGGAATTTCCGGCCTCGCCCCGTCCCTTTGGCTTGCTTGTTGCTTGCTTCACCCCTTTGTGCTGCCACCTCAACTCTTTCTCTCTTCCGACATCCTGCTCCCTGCCGCTTCACCGCCTTCGGGACATCCGACACCGACCCACACCGCCGCCAACCTCGCTGCTTCCTTGGCCACACCGCCCCCAGTTCCGTACGTCCTCGCAGCTACAGCCTGGAAACGGAGCGCTCAGGCGAGGTCTCCCTGCCCTCCCCACCACGTCACCTTTCGGGCGAGCCGAAGTCTTTAGAGACGGGGCGACATCCAGCCGTGAGCGCAGACACCTCGTAGCATCCGGAGATAACACTTGGGGCCGTCTATCTTCCTGCCCTGCTCTGCGCCTAGCCCGCGCCGGCACTCGCATCCGCGGATCACCCGCTTGAGGCAGAGGTTGCGCGCACCGCCTGGGAGCAGTATCTACCTCGTCTCTTGGCCCCTAGCCATCCATCGAGGCAAGCAAAGGTGAGCTCTCGTCGTCGCCGTGGTCCGCTATGCTCACGCATGCTCGCTCAGCTGCGGGCTGGGGTGCCGGCCTTAACATCCGCCTGATCTGGCTGCAAGCGCTGACCCGTCTCCTTTCCGACCCGTTTTGCCACACACCTTCTATCATCTGCTTGCTGCCATGACACTAACCGGACTACCATCGCCGTCGTCGTTCCATTCGTCCGTCACCGCTGCTGCCTCTTGCCGCCTGCCACGATGCTCCTCATTCTTCTTCAGGAGCGACAACGGCAGCGCCCGCTCTCATCCACCTGCGCCCTCAAGTCTCCTCGCCGCCCTCTTCTGCACGACCACGTCCGGCATCGCTGCATGCTTCACACCTCTATCTGCTGCAGTGACCTTTCGAATGCAATTTGAGGCCCCCCTCGGGCATCGCGGCCGTCTTTTCGCCCCTGTCACGTTCCGGCTTCCCTTTACCTGCTCCCCGGTCAGACAACATCGTTATGCCTCCTAGCGCATCCTCAGGATCGTCTCCGGTCGACGGCGCCGAGCCGATCAACTTTCGGGCGGCCCTCGCCGCTTTTGAGGGCAATGCCGCCGCCAGTGCACAGCTCCATGCACCGGTCGCCAGGTCATTGCGCGCCACCAACAGCATCAGCAACAGCAACAGCAACAACAGGCCACAAGTCGTCGGCCCAAAGACGCAAGGCATTCACAGCGATGCAACCGCCTCCGGAGACGTGCCCTGGCGAAACGCCGGGACCGACCAGCACACGCTCGATCCCGTCTCCCGTTCCAATTCGACGCCCAAGATCCGCGACCGCTCGATCGGACAAGACCCCCACCTCGAAAGCAACCCGTTCGCGCAAGAAGAGCCTGCCATGGGCGGCGGCAGCCTGCTCAAGGCCCCGTGGCCAGCATTGCACGCCGCGGACGGCGATGCGTCGAGGCTAAGAAAGACCGGTAGCGGCACGAGCCTGCGCGACCTGATGCAAAAGAGCCTGCCGGACGGCGGCCTGAACCGAAGCAGGAGCAAGTCGCTCGCCGGACGCGCCACCGATTCGCACAGCGCATCCGGCCGGTCAACGCCCACCAGCACCGCCAACAGCGGCACCAACAGCCCTCGTCTCAGAGTCCGCAACATCATCGCCCTCTACGGCGCCAACGCCAACAACGAGAGGGTCGCTACGGGCGCCTCAACGTCTGCCATCGGCGGCAGTCTGGGTGGCGGCACAGACTTGCTGTACGGCGGGTCACTTCGTACCTCGAGCCCAACGTCGATGGCCTCGCAGACCCCGCGGCGCAGCCGCCACATGCTTGATGCCAGTAACGACGACGACAGGTGGGACCCGCTGTTTGGCCACGCCGTGATGCAGCCGCGACCGAAGTCGTCGTCCGGCCTCCAGTCAGCTCCAGTCAGCTACCCTAACTCGCCGCAGCCTACCGGCAGCACCGCCTCGGCTTCGGTTGTGGCGCCCGCTAGCGCGCTAGCCCAGCCACCTGCACCTCCGCCCTTTGCGCGGACCGTCTCAAGCTCGCAGATCTTCACGACCCGGACCCCGCTGCGGACGACGCTGCAGCCGCCCTCGCGCACGCGCCGAGACAGCTACTCTTCGGCGTCGTCGACGGTCAGTGCGGGACCTCGGCTGCCTCCCCGGCCGCCGAGCGGCAGCACCGGTCCATTGATCTCTGAGTTTGGCCAGATCTCGATGGATCCTGCGCCTGCATACGCAAAGGGTCCCTTCGGCCCTCCCACCGCCGACACTGGACACAACATCACCTATGCCACCTACACGCCAGGCGCCAGACGCAATGGCCAGACCCTGAGCAGCGGCGGCGGCGGCGAGGTCGGCAAGGCTCCACCGGCCCTGCCTCCACGAAGCGCCACGGTGGGGCAGCCGGCGTCTCTCCGCTCTGATCTCGTCGGCGCAGCGACCGCCGAGGACAGCCAGCTGGCGTACGCTTTCCGCACGCGACTCTCGGCCTCCAGGCAGGTGCCAAAGAGCCCCTCGCTGCCCTCTGGCGTCCTCGCGTTGCCGGAGAGCGGCAAGGCCGAACGGCCAGAGCCCCCGCCGCGGCCGAGAATGTTCCCGCTGGCACAGCACGCGCAGCACGCACAGCCTGCCGCAGGCTCGCTGGACGGCAATGCCGGTGGCTTCCGCTTCGGCGGCACGTCAGCGGATCCGAATGCTTCGCAGGCTTCTCCTGGCAAGAGCCGAGTCGCCGCACAAACGCACCACCGCAGCAGCCTGCGCGGCCTAGGCTCCGATCCGACCCCTTCCCTGACCACCACTGGCCCCTCGGCCACACCCTCTCCCTCCCCGACCTCGACTGCCTTCTCCGCCAGCACGCGCGGCACCGCCCACTCGCACGCCAAGAGCCCGAGCAACGTCTTCACGAGCATCAGCCTGAGCGACGACGCCTCGCGGGAGCTGCGCGGCAGCCTCGAGTCCGACATCTTCCAGCGCGATGCGCAGCAGGAGCCGGCGTCGGCGACGAGCAGCAACCACATGTCGCCTCCGCCGCGCAATCGCTACGGACACTCGGTCAATCGCAGTATTGGCAGCGCGATGAGCATGGCCTCGTCGCCCAATGCGGGCCAGATGTCGACCGGTAAGGCGTTGTGGGAGAGCGCCAGCTCCGCTCTGCCGCTGCCCTTCAAGGCGAGTGCGCCCGGCGCAGGCAGCGGCAGGGCGTTGGCGGAGGGTGCGCCTTCGCGACAGAACCTGTACGCCTTCCGAGCAGTTGCCGCGGCCGATTCCGCGTCCGTCTCGCAGCCGGGTGAGCTTGATAGCAGCGTCCGGCCCAGCTGGGCAGGCCAGCTCCAGACGCGGTCCGTCCAGCTGGTGGCGCCGGCCGCTCGAACGCCCCCGAGATCAGCGACGTCGATCGACGACGGTGCGAGACGGCGGTACGAGGCGCTGTTCGACCACTGCCTGAAGGCGCAGGACGCTATGCGCGTCAGAAAGGTTGCCAAGCTCGACGTCGAGGCTCGCGATTTCGGCAGCGTGCGCGGGAAGCGGCCCTCGCCGGTCAAGGCTGCCATGGCGGCGTTTGAGGCCGGCCACGCACGCGACCGCGCCGCGAGCCAGCTCTCGACCCACTCGGTCCCCAGCGAGGCGCGCGATGTCTCGAGCGGCATCGGCGTGGAGGCGGCCAAAGGCTGGTTCGAGCCGTCGCAAGGGCCGCAGACGCCGACCATGGCGGGCGCATCGTCGCCAATCTCGCGCTCTGCCCCGCCGGCGCCGTCGTCCGCCATCAGCGAACGTCGAGGGGCGCTGACGCTCTCGATGGGCAGGATCCGCAAGGTTTGGCAGCGCTCGCAGCTGTCCGACCGCGTGCTGGCCGAGATCTGGGACGCCGCTGTCGCCTACCAGCGGGGCAGCGGGCATGGCGCTGTGGCTCAAAAGGGGCTCACGAGGGAGGCATTTGTGCGAGCCATGGCAGCCATCGATGCCGAGCTCGCTCGTATAGCGGTCAAGAGACGCGCGAGGCTGCTCCGACAGGGCGGTCACGGCGGCACGTCGAACAACTCATCCTCTAAGCGCGCCAAAGCTCGTCCATTCAACGGTGGCGGCGCCTACCAGGAGAGGGAGGCCACGCGTTCAAAGCTGGGCGGTTCGACGTCACGCTCGAGCAGCGTCCACTCTGCCCGTTCTGCGCGCAATTATCGTCCGACCGAAGCCCCCTCATTGCCCTCGCTCCAGACGGCGCGCAGATCCGCCGTCGGCCTCTCTAAGGCGTCCGACTGCTACTCCCACCGACGTTCAAGTGGAGACTCGGACGGCAGCGCGGCGGCCCACCCTTCTCACAACAACGGCTACGGTCGTCACCCCGGCGGCGGGATGCGGAGGGTTCCGCCTCAGCCCGTCTCGCGCACCACGATCCCTGACTGCCAGAGCGCATCGCCGGCTCCTTTCCGTTCGGCTCTTGAATAGTATTCCGAAGAACACTTTCCCGTCTGGCCCGGTCTCTATCTCCCTCTCTGTTACGCGATCTCGCTTTTCGACCTACTACACTCTCTCTCCCTTGTCACCGGTCTCCGTATTGCGCTCCCGTTTTCCCATATTGCTCCCTGCAGTCCACATTTCACCGGAGAAAAGGGGTTTCGCAACATCCTACGCTCGTTCTGATTCAAACTGTCCACACCTGCCGCCGCTGTCACACGTTATCATAGGTCGGCGAGTCGCGAAAATAAAATGAGTCGTCCTCGCAGTCTTGGCCTGCGAGAGTTCGGAGGTCTCGCGGGCGCACGGGGCGACGGAGTGACGAGGTCGTGGACGAGGCAGCTGTGATTAAGAGGGAAGGAGTGCAAATACAAGGGCGATGGGTGACCAGGCGGCGAGGTGGGGTCTTCTTGAAATGCGGTCAAGCATGGCTCGGGTGCCCTCAGGCGGTACGCGGCCGTGTTCGTCGCCGGAACTGGTGCCAGGTCGAAGATGTGAAGGGCAGGAGGTCGAGGCTTGGGACCTGGCTAGTCGTCTGCATTGTTCGAGGTTCCGGTGACTTGGGCCGTGACAGGGGCGGTGGTACCGCTGATGAGATCTGGAGCGGGTACAGTTCGCCGCCGATGAGGGTGTAGGTACGATGTCAGTATCCGGCTCAACTCAGAGGAGACGAGGGAGAGGAAAGGACGCCGGAGACTGACCTTGAATGCTGCTCTCCAACGCATCGATCCTATTGGACATCTCGTTCACTGTTGCCCGCGCACACGGATCGATACGATCAGCACGCTCTTGTCTTCGAGCTGGTTCTCCTTACGGAATGGCGGCGATGATACTTACTGCGAGAACCGACCTGACCAGACATATCATCGAACCTGTTCTCGAGCTGGAGGAGCAAGGTATCGACCCAATCGACGAGCTGGTGCGGACTGCTGATCTCGCCCATGACCGGAGGCGTGACACCGTGCGTCGTCGGTCTTGACGATGCGTTGTCTGTGTTGAGATTCGATGTGATCTCGCCGGCGCTGCTTGACGTAGGCGCGGAGGGTGTTGATTTTGTTGACATGGTGCAGGGGGAGGAGGAGGTGGTGGCGTTGATTGGGAGAAGGGAAAGGCGCTGGCTGGCTGCGTGCGTGCTGGCTGGCGAGGCAGGGTGCTAGCAAAGGCGGACGGACCAGGCGGCGCGGAATCGAGACGCACGTGACCTCCACACCAGAGAAGGGGGCTGAGGCGCTCCCCTTTGTTACTCTCTTGCCACTCACCGCCCCGCGCTGTGGGAAAAAGGCTGCAAAGAGAGGCTTCCCTTTGTTCCGTCCTTTCGTCCTCACTTGCTTCCTCCCTTCCTCGCTTCCGTCCTCGCTCCCTTCCTCACTCCCTTCCTCACTCCCTTCCTCACTCCCTTCCTCGCTCGCTCCCTCCTCGCCCCTTTCCTCTCTCTCGCCATTCGCCCTCAATCCGCTTGCTCTAGCGTCGCGACCCTCACAACAGCAGCGGCCCTCACCTCGCCCCTCCTCTTCTCTCTACCACCTTCACCGCAATCCCCGAATCCACTCCCTCTCGCTCGCAGCCCAACATGTCCACCGCCTACCTCCCCTTCGACCCAGCCTCCCCCGTCTGGTCCGACATCAAGCCAACCTACCAACATGAATCTTCCAACCCGCTCTGCCCTATCCTCTACAAACCGGAGTACTCTAGCGCCATGGACCTCTACCGCTCCCTCGTATCCGGCTCTACCGTCTCGCCAGGCAGCACGCAGGCGCTCGAGCTCTCGCCCCGCGCCCTCGCACTCACCGAGCACCTCGTCAGGCTCAACTCGTCCCACTACAGCATCTGGCAGTATAGAGCCAAGATTCTGATCGAGGGCACGCCATACGACGAAGGTGCGAGCGAGGAGCATGGGTACAGCAACGAGGCAAGGAGGAAGGGTATGCTGAACAAGGAGCTCGAGTTTCTCGACTTGCTAGCGCATGAGAACATGAAGAGCTACCAGGTCTGGTGAGTGGGGGCGCCCCGTCCGCTGTCCGGCCTCGAATCTGTAGCTGCTGCCCAAGCTGACCCGCAAGCTTCCTACTGTCCATCTCCTTCTCGCCCGCAGGCAACACCGTCGCCTGATTGTCTCGGCCCTCGGCGACCCGAGCCTCGAATTGGCTTTCATCGCCTCCAACCTGGAACGTGACGCGAAGAACTACCACACCTGGGCATACCGGCAGTGGGTTCTGGCACATTTTGGCGGGCTCGGCTCGACACCCACCTCGACAGCGACAGCGACAGCGGCGGCGGACGCAGGTCCCGGAGCGGGATCATTCCCGCAGCTCTGGGACGACGAGCTAGAGTACACCGAGAAGCTGCTGGTCGAGGACGTGCGCAATAACAGCGCGTGGAACCATCGCTGGTTCTGCATCTTTGGGAGGAGAGGAGCCAGGCCAGCGGACCAGGAGGCCGCTAGGAAATGGGAGGAGGAAATGGCCAAGGTCACGAGGGCCGAGATTGGGTGAGTGTCCGTAAAGAGAGGGCCAGCTCGTGTCGATACGGCCATGGCACTGACCCGTTGATCCTCATTCCGTTTGCTCGACGAAGCTTTACAAAAGCCCAGATCGCCCTCGCGCCCAACAACGCCAGCGCCTGGAACTATCTACGAGGGTGAGTCGCCGCTCTCCCGCTCTCGCGTCACCTCTCCCAGTCGTCCCGACCTCTGACACCTGTCCGCTACCACCCCTCGTTATCGTTACAAGCAGAATCCACCTCTCCGCACCCATCACCACACCGCTCTCCTCGTCCCTCTCATTTGCCAAAAGTCTGATTTCGACCCCTCTCGAAGCAGAACAAGACCCTAGTGTTGACCTATTCGGTCGGTCACCGCCACATGCGATCGAGTGGTGTCTAGATTGTCTCGAAGAGAGCGTCGAGAAGGCCGACGAGACCGCTGGAGAGGAGAGGAGGGAGGCGGTGAAACAGGCTGAGAAGGTGAGTCTCTTCCAGGTCGGTCGCCTCCACTTTACAAGGAAAGCGAGAATGGAGCTGATAGGATGTTATTTTTCCCTCGATTCGGCGTGTAGCTGGTGACGAGACTGTGTACCTCCGATCCTATCAGGAAGAGGTATTGGGCGTATAGACTACAGAGCCTGCGGAGGAAGGCTGGGCTGTAGGATGTACATCGGTCGTTGCTGCAGCCGGAGAAGCTGGTGGAGTGGTTCCATCCAAGCCCAGGCACCGAAGCACAGCGGCAGCTGGTTGTACAGTGGTGTAACGGCGGCGGTCGTCGGGCGCAGCGACTTGCTCGGCTGGGAGGAAGTCTACGGGCCTACTTGCTCCCTGCCAAGGAAGTCGCTCTCACTAGAGGGCCGTTGCCGCTTCGGTGCCCACGTCAAAAGGTGGAGCGATACTCAGTGGCGGTCTGGTTCAGCTGGCGATGCTCGCGGGCACCGTTTGCGGGCGTGTCGTGCGTGTGGGGAAGATGGTGGGGGTTGTATTGACGTTGCGATGTATGTCGACGGTTGTGGCTATGCTAGCAATGCGTCATCAGGCTCTCCACGGGCGATGTGGCAAGCTTGTAACGACTGTGTATTGACTACAGTTGTGTGCAGATGAATTGAGATGCGAGGAAAAAAGAAAGGCTGAGAGAGACCCTAAGAGTGATCTTGGCAATCACTCAAGATCACTACCTCCACTTACCTTGGCACTGGTAAGGGGTGGTAGTAGTGTGCAGTTGGCAGTCAGGGGTACAGTAGTCAAGCAAGGCACCCACCCCAGGTAAGTGGAGGTAGTGATCTTGAGTGATTGCCAAGATCACTCCTAGGGTCTCTCTCAGCCTTTCTTTTTTTCCTCACATCTCAATTCATCTGCACACAACTGTAGACTGGATGCCAGATCCAGTCCTTGTCCAAAGAGCAGCTCAGCTATATATATAAGCAGCCACCTCATCTTCATATCCTGCCACCCAGAGGTTGCAACCTGTAACAATAGCCCTTGCCCCACATGTCCCAAAACCATCTGGTGCACTGGCTTGATGTACCTTGTCCTGATGATCCTTCCCAATGCCTGTCCTGTGTCCAGCTCTGTATTGAAAGGAGTAAATGGGAAGCTGCAGTTAGCCAACAACACAACTGATGTAGTCATCTACTCACAAAGACTAGGTTGAAGTTGTCCAATTATCCTTGTTGCTATTCTGTAGATAAAGGGCATCTCTGTGGCAGGTTGGGTGCACAGCACAAACAGATGTCAAGAGGGTAAAGTAGGTGTTGACTTGAGTCAAGTTGAAGGGAAGCAAGAAGAGAAGAAGCCAACCCTCTTGGAAGTGGGAGGAAGAGATGATGATTTGATGAGAAAAGAGATGTCAACTAAGTCCACAAGTTGCTGACTATATATACAACTTGCTGTTCACCCAAGTTGGATCCTGGTACTTGTATAGTGTGGTCCTGCTATATGGAGAGTTGGGACTTTGTTGTCCACAACAGTCAGCTACAGGCCATACTTGACATCTATCTAAGGGGGAAGACAAAGGGAAGACATGAGTGGCTACAGAGGGATGTCTTCTGTAGCCAATTGTTGGATTTTGCCAGTTTGGGCAAACTCAACAGCAATCTGTTGAAGTCTAATGTGTCCCCCTGCATATTGACTTCAACTCCTATGTCCCCAACAAGTCTCAACTCCCTCTCTATTGGGGTCAAGATGTCAGGAACTGAGTCAGCATTGAGTCTGCAGGAACCGTTGGCATCCTGCTGTGGTTGTGCATGCTCCAGTGCGTTTAGTTAGAGGAATGTTTCAACACTCTGGCTGTGCTGTTTGTTTGCCATGCGTGGTCATCTTTGCCAATGCCCTGCACCAGCTGTTCCCCAGCAACTTGGTCTTGTGGCAGCAAGTCCCTGTACCCTGACAAGAGACTTGCTTGTGCAAGGGCAAGTTGCTGTCCAGCTGTGGCACTCTGCTGCATGGGCTTTGGCATCTGGCTTCAGTTCAACAACATCCAGCTTCAAGCAGGCACATCCTACCTGCTGCACAGAGGCATGTGTGTTGTTGATTTTGAGGCCAAGGGTGTCCTGCACTGTGGCTGCATGATGCTAAGGTGGCAGTCATGGTTCAACTTTGTGTGCAGTTGCCAGCATCTGGTACTCTTTCAGGTGCTTAACCATCAGGATGACCATGTAAATGCCTGGCTCCTCCTGCTTGATGCATACATCCTTGGCAAGCATGCCCTGTTGCACATTGTCCAGCCTTTCTGAGGCAACAAGCAAGCTGGTCCAACTCCCAGTTGCAAAGGTTATCTGCAAGATCAGTGGGCTCAGAGCACACATTCATGATTGCCTCTTTGCCTTGTATTGTCTGTCTTGTCCAGGGCAACAAGCAGGCCAATTTGGAGCACATGTTGCAAGTGTGCACAATTTTCAGGTGCTAAAGCAAGGCCTTCATGTGGCTGCCAGCTATATGGTGGCCTTTCTTGTTGAGGGGCAGCTAGATCTCAACCCCACTACAACATGTCAACACACTTCTATGGAAGGCAGGCACCACACATGTTGGTCAATATACATACTTTGCCTTTCTCCAAGGCACAGACAGATTGGACAAGGTTTTGTGTTTTTTTTCTTCTCTATTTTTTATTCTCTTCCAACATGTTACTGCTAGCAAATACATACCATAAATGTTACAGAATAAAATCTAATTTATTTGAGTGTGGTCAAAGGCCTCTGGCGGCCCCGACTTTGGACTTTTGACGCTGCTCCACTCGTCTGGCTGCAGGCGGCCCGACCTGGGCCTGCTTTTCCCTTCACGTCCCTCATCTACCTCAGCACCCTCACCTCCCACACCTCGCTCATTTCCCTGACCTCCGACACCCCAACACCGCACCTGCCCGCTCCCTCACCGTAGTCCGCTCCTCCCGCCAGGCAGAGATGATCACCCTCCCACGCGTCTCGACATGATCACCTTCCTGCCCCTCTCCGTACCCTTTGCTACCGCAGGCGACGCTTCGCTGCGCACACAACTACAGCATCACGATGGCGAACACAAACTCCCCCTCGACAGTGCCTCAGGCGCAGTGGTCCGCGCTAACGGGGGCGAGGACTCGGTCGAGCAGCCAAAGGCGCTCGCCTACCTCCTCCAGATGGACGACATCCGCATCCTGATCGACTGCGGCTCACCCGAAGACTTCCTCTTCGCACCCGCCACGACCAGCGCCAAGGATAGCGATGCCCACACAGATGACCAGCGCGAGGACGCACAGAAACAGCAGCAGAAACGCCACAAAGACCTCGAGACGCTCGCCGCCGGACCGCTCGACGAGATCCTCCGCAGGCTCGCGCCTACCATCGACCTCGTCCTCCTCTCCCACTCGACCCTCTCTCATCTCGGCTTCTACGCCTACGCGCACGCAAAGCTCGGCCTTCGATGCCTGGCCTACGCCACCATGCCCGTACAAAGTATGGGCAAGCTCACCGTGACGGAAGCCATCGAAGCCTGGAGGAGCGAGATCGACGCGGACAAGGAGTGCAACGAGGTCGAAGCGATGGGCGGCATCGCAGATCGGCGGTGCCTGGCCACCCTCGATGAGGTCGACGAAGCCTTCGAAGCGATCAAGACGGTCCGCTACCTCCAGCCCACCCACCTCGAGGGTAAGTGCACCGGCATCACCCTTACTGCATACAACGCCGGCCACGCCCTAGGAGGTGCCGTGTGGAAGATCCGCAGCCCTACCTCGGGCACCGTCCTCATCGCTCTCGACTGGAACCACAATCGCGAGCGGCATCTTGACGGCACGGCACTCCTTGTCTCGTCCGGAGCAGCAGCACCCTCGGCTGCTGGCGGCTCGGCAGGGTCAGGGGGCATCTCGGATGCGGTGCGCAGGCCAGACCTCCTCATTACCGAAATCCAGCGCGGGCTGGTGGTCAACGTGCGGCGCAAGGACCGCGATGCAGCACTCCTCGACCTCGTGCACAGGACCATCCAGGGCGGACACTCGGTCCTCTTCCCGGTCGACGCTTCGGCGAGATTGTTGGAGCTGCTGGTGCTCTTGGACCAGCACTGGGCCTACGCCTACCCGCACGCCCGCTTCCCCCTCTGTCTTGTCAGTCGGACGGGCAAGGAGGTGCTGGAGCGCTCGCGCACCTACATGGAATGGATGACGCGCGAATGGGCCACCAAGGCTGGCGAAGCGGCGACGGCCGACGACGGCGGCGGCGGTAACGAGGGTGCAAGGGGCCACAAATCCGGAGGCGGCAGCCGCAAGGGCAAGGGAATGAAGTCGCAGGCGCTCAGCTCGCCACTCGACTTCAAGTTTCTCAAAGTCTTCCCCACGCTAGCCGCGCTCGATGACGCCGTACCGCGGGACCAGGCTAAGGTGGTGCTGGCCGTACCACCATCGATGACGCACGGCCCCTCACGCAGGCTGTTTTCCCGCTTCGCGGAACGGCCAGGCGATCTTGTCGTGCTCCTCCAGCAGGGCGAGCCGGGGAGCCTCTCACGGCATCTTTGGGACGCGTGGAACGCCAAGCAGGACAAAACTTTCCAGTGGACGCACGGTAAGCTCGGAAACACCGTCTCACCGCAGCTCCAGGTCGACTTCGAGCTCAAATCCAAGGTGCCATTAGAGGGAGACGAGCT
Source organism: Thecaphora thlaspeos (assembly GCA_900291925.1). Lineage (NCBI taxonomy): Eukaryota > Fungi > Basidiomycota > Ustilaginomycetes > Urocystidales > Glomosporiaceae > Thecaphora > Thecaphora thlaspeos. The sequence goes on along the minus strand of UWYS01000007.1, from coordinate 259,693 downwards.
GAGGGCTTTTCTCGAGGCAGAGCAGGCGGAAAAGGAGAAGCAGGCACAGCAGCGCGCACTGCTTGCTCGATCGAGGCGGAGGCTCGAGGCGGACGAGAACGACGAGGATGACTCCGACGAAGACGACGAGGACGACGACGATGAGTCTATCGGCGGCGAAGGGGCCGCGGCAGCAGGCCGGTTGGTGCCCGTCGGCAAGGTGGAAGGCGGTGGGTTCGCCGAGCCGGGAAGCATGGCAGGGCGGAAGCGCAAGAACGCGCTCGCCTTTGACGAAGGTGGAGGCCGAGACGGAGGCGGCGGCATCGGCGGAGGCGGCGACGGTGCTACAGATGGTGGCAACGGCGAGTCGGCGATGCAGGTCTCGTTCGACATCTACCTCAAGGGAAACGCCAGTCGGGCGACGACCTTTTTTGGATCAAAGGCGAATGGACAGGAGGGACCCTTCGGCGTTGGCGTGCGCTATCGACTCTTTCCCGTCGTCGAGCGCAAGAGGCGGATCGACAGCTACGGCGAGACGGTCGACGTTGCGCGCTGGCTCAGCAGGAGGAAGGAGATCGAGGCAAACGGCGTTGGCGGCGGCAGCGACGGCCTCAACGCCAGCAGCCTCGCTGACGGCAGCGGTGCGGCCGACGACAGGAACAAGCGGCGACAGACCGGCGAAGGCCGCACGCAGACACCTTCCCCACCGTCCAAGTACATCACCGAACATGTCACGGTCACCGTCTCGTGCCGCCTCGCGTTTGTCGAGATGGTCGGCCTCAACGATGGACGGGCGCTCAAGACGCTGATCCCGCAGATGCACCCGCGTCGCCTCATCACCGTCAACGGCGACGCCGCTACGCGTCGAGACATGCTGGCGGCTTTGACGGCGGTCAAGAGCATGACGAAGGAGATCTTTGCGCCGACGCTATGGGAGAGCGTGAGGATCGGAGAGTTGACGAATTCGTATTCCGTCGTCTTGGGCGACACGCTGCTGAAGGGGCTCAAGATGAGCAGGTTCGAGGATTACGAGGTCGCACACGTTCACGCGGCCGTCAGGCTGGGCGTGGAGAGCACCATCCCGACCCTGGAAGCTGCCGCGGTAGGTGCGACGATATCGGAACTTTCTTCCAACGCCGTCGTCGCCGAAGCAGGCAAGAAGGAAACCGAGACGACATCAGCGACGGCACTGGTCTCCTCGATCCGAACCAAACTCTCGCAACTACCGGGCCAGCCACGGGCCGTCTCTTCGCTCGTACCGCCGTCGTCGCACACGCTCGACTCGACGCTGTTCGTCGGCGACCTCAAGCTCTCGACTCTGAAGGCGGCCCTGTCGAGCTCGACTTACCGCCTCGCCTCGGAGTTCGCCGGAGAAGGCATGCTAGTCTGCGGCGCCCAGAACGGAACAGAGGCGGTGACGATCAAAAAGGAGAGCCAGGGTAGGATCGTTATCGAGAGCAACGTAGGGAGGCGGATCAGGGAGGTGAGGGCGGCCGTCTATGGGCTGCATGCTATTGTCTAGGCCTCAGGGGCCTGTGGTGTCGTAGGTGGGGCGGGCCCGGGCTGGTGGGTGGCCTCGTGCATTTTCCGGCTCGGCGACAGTGCAAACGTAGTCATTGAACCGGGCCGATGCATCGTATTTGGTGTGTAGCTAGTGAATGGCGAGGATGCCGCCCTCTGCCTGCTCTCCATCCCGGTCCCGACGCTGATGGCCGTCGTGACCATGAAAAGGGGGGAAAATCCAAATATACACCATTCGATTATGCATCAAAGACGCCAACGCCGCTGCTACGAGATCTGTAACGTGCTTTTTTGGGCGCGGCTTCCGCTGCAGCGAGCGAGAAGGCAAATTGTAGCTCGAGCACGTCCAGGTCGGCCGTCACTACCGTCACCGGGCGTACATACATACAGTACCTGTTGTACGACAGGCGTGTTCGCTGTACGTACAACATTAGATCGAAGGCGTTTGCGTTTCAGCCGTCTGTAAAGCAACGAAAGCCCGAGGTGCCGATCGAGGCCCGAAGCAAGCGAGTGGGTTGAAAAGGAAATCAAAGCCCATTCATAGTTAGCCCTCTGCACAGCTTTGTCCCTTCTTGATCGTCATCGTTGTGGCCGCCGTCGTCGTGTGAGAATGAGATTACAAATTGCTAACGGGTTGAAGCTGTGGTCGTCGCCGTCGAGTGTGCCTGTCAATTGTGAAATTGTCGACGGTAAAGGCCGGACTTTGAAAGTCTGGAGAATTGCCCGACCGTCGAACTACAGTACTGTATATACAGTACTGTATATACAGTAGCTGCCTTGCTTTCTCTTCCGTCATTCTGCACAAATGACGTTCATGTGAGAAGCGAGTGACTGTCTTCGTCCAGATGCCACCTTGCAGTGGCTCAGCCGAAGTTGCCGCAAACAGATTGCACCACGAAATCCATCGGCATCATCATGAGCAGTGTCGATCGCTTCGGATCTCACTGTAGCGATGAAGGGCGAGGCTCCGCAGCGCAAGGTACTCAGACATGGGAGGCTCTTGGCCGAGTAGTGCGACGGGACTACTTATACTAGTCTGTGAGAGCCCTGCGAGAGCCCTGCGAGAGCCCTGCGAGCGCACCCCGAAGCATACATCGCGACACCTTTCCCCTACTTACTGCCCCATTCGTTCGAGAACGTCTCATCCACCATTCATCGAGTCTGCTCGACGATCCCGACGCTTCAGTCAAGGCACAAAGGCTCCCTCCAGTACCCAGCTGCTTCGCCAATTATCAGCGCAGCTTGTCACCATGAACGGCCTCGTCGCGACCCAGTCCCACCACGCCGTCGGCAGCGAGAACCCGGGATGCGCACATCCCGAACATATCAGCATGAGTGAGTTCTCAGCGTCGTAGCATGCTCGATGCCACGTCGAAAAAAACGCCCGCTAAACACCTCGACGTTACTTTCTCACGCCTCGTCCAACATTGACAGCCGAAACGACGTTCGAGAACCGGTCAATGACGGGTGAGTTTGCCGCTGTGCTCCAGGACTGTCCATCGAGGGGCCACCCAACTCATGGCTCTGACTTCTGGCCCCCGTTCGTCTCTTTTTCCCGCTGCGTTCTCAATCGACAGGCTCGCATCCTCCTGGCCATGCTCTCCAGAGCCAACCTTCGGGTTACTCGTTCGGCCACTCCGCCGGGACGCTGCCTTTCATTCCACCGACGGACGAGTCGCAGGTCATTGAGCAGCAGCTGCCGCCATTTATGCAGATCGACGAGGGCGAGATCGACAAGCATCGACACCCGCACCGCCACCGCGAGATGCTCAGGCGCCGTTTGCACCTCAAGAACAACGCCGTCGCTTTTCTCTCCGAGTTTGTCGGCACCGTGCTCTTCCTTTTCTTCTCGTTTGGCATTGCGACCGAGGCAGCAAATGGTCGGTCCGCACAGCAGAACAACAACGTCGACGCCAACTCCCAATCGCTCTCGCAAAACGCGCCGCCCGACACCTCGGCCCTCCTTTACTCGTCGCTCGGCTTCGGCTTCAGTTTGGCCGTCAACGCATGGACGTTCTACCGAGTGAGCGGCGGACTGTTCAACCCCGCCGTCACGCTCGCCTTGACTCTCACGAAGACACTCAACTGGTGGCAGTGCCTCCACTTGACGGTCGCGCAAATTGCCGGCGGCATCGCCGCCGCCGCGCTTTGCGATGCGATCATCCCTGGTCCCATCAACGCCCGAACTTCGCTTTCCAATGGCATTTCCGTTGCTCAAGGATTCTGGCTCGAATTCTTTCTTACATCTCAGCTCATCTTCACAATTTATCTTCTCGCCGCGGAAAAGCACAGGGGTACGTTCCTTGCGCCCGTTGGCATCGGTCTGGCGCTGTTTATCGCCGAATTGTTCGGTACCAACTACACCGGAGGCTCGCTGAACCCTGCGCGCTCCTTTGGGCCGGATGTGGTGCTGGGCAAGTTCGACTCGTACCACTGGATCTATTGGATCGCCCCCTACGCCGCTGCGATCTTTACGTCTGGATTCTACTCGTTGCTCAAGTACTTCCAGTACGAATCGGTCAACGTGGGTCAGGACTCTGACGAGACCAAGCAGGTTTTCCGCGACGCCGCCGGCAACATCATCGGTGCTCTCGACAACGTCAATGACCACGAGTACCGCCTGTTCAGCGAGGCGAAGGTCGCACAGACGCAGGGCCTGATCCAGCCCACAGGAGCAAGCGGCGGCGTGCCGAGACGGTCCGACTACGCGGCGTCGGTCAATGGCGACGTCATCGAGCGCATGCGCAGCCGTAGCGAGCACGGCCATTCGACCGTCGCGGGCCACCTCTCGCCGGACAAGCGCGACTTCGCCTCACGCCATACGGGCTGCCTTTTCGTTGTCGGTCTCCTCTACCTCTTCCTTCTCTTCATCAAGAGGGCAACCTTGCGTCGGCTTGCTACGCCACCGTGTGTTGCGCGCTGTATCGACATCCGCTTGTCCCTCTCCCAAACCTTAGGATACGAGACACTCTCTTGTGCCCTCTGTCTCGCTCTGTATTCCAGGCTGTTGTCTTTGTCCTGCCCCACGCCGTACATTCCTAATGCAAGGTCTCTGCTGCCCCCGTTTTTTTTTAATCCTAGAGATTCTTCCGCCTCCCGTCGCTACGCGTGGCGCAAAAGTGATGTGTGATTTGGGTTCAAAGCGACGGTTGTCCTTGAAAGGCAAAGTCGTCTGAGCTGGCGACGGGGCCTCCATCTCCTCGGACGGCCAGATCGGAAGAGGAGCCACACGCACACGTAAAGATCATGTTACCCGTCCTACGACGAGCAGCAAGTGGGTATAATGACTCGGTGTTTCGACGGACGACGGAAGAGCAGCAGCGAGGGCTGACGTCGTTGCGTACCTGCAAGTTAAGAGAACATTGGAACACCTTCCGATGGATACACAAGTTCGGGTACGAAGGCGGCGGCGAGGATTGTGCCGCAACGGGGCTTCCTTTGACGATCGGGTCGGGCGCGGATCAGAGAGTCGAATTGTAAAAGAATAATGGGGGTGTCTGACGGTGCGCGTGCGCGTTTGTGCGTGTGGTTTTGTGCGAGAGAAGAGGAGAGGAAGAGATAGGCGGGCAGAATGACGAGGAGTGGGACAGGTCACAGAAAACCGCTCTCTTGCAGCAGTCGTGCGATCTTCTCGTCCTCTCTGTTCAAAACACGAGGCCGGAGAAGGAATCATGGCGGTCAAAGGGTCAGCGACGAGCATCAAGGAAGTCTCTGGAATCGGACTGAGTGCCCGGACGACCTTGAGGCAGCAGACCATCTTAAGTGCCAACTCACCGTTCCCTCGGCTCCAGCAGCAGGCTCTGCTCATACAGCTCGTCGGCGCTCTTGCTCTCGACCAGGTTATCGTCGATGAACTTCTGGATGGCCGGGACGGGTGTCAAATTGTAGGGCGTCGACTGGTGGATGGTGATCTCGCGGATCACCTCGGCCGTCTTCTGGCGCTTGCCAAAGTTGATGAGGCGGTTGTCGTCCTTGAGGCGGTCGCGGTTGCCGTCTTCGATAAAGGTGAGGTCGCCGAGGTACCGGCCAAGAAACGGGACGCACGGCGGGTTAAGCTTGTGGATCAGCTCGCGGTAGTGAGCCCAGTTGCGGCTGGCGCTCATCAGCGTTTCGAGGCTTTCGAAGACGAGAACGTGCTTCTGGCTGACGACGTCCCAGGTGCGACGCAGGCGGTGGATAGGCGCCGTCGAGAGCGCCGAGACAACGGCCCACATCCCGGAAAAGTTGTTGAGGGCGCGGCATCGATCGGCGACGCCGATGAAGTGCTTGATCAGCGTCGACCGCTTCCTGAGGTCCTCTTGGCGCAGGATCGCCTCGGCAACCCAGGCGCTGATCTTGTTGTGCGTGTTAATGCTCTCCATGATCCCCTTGGCGTGGACGTCGTTGCCCGGCTTGGTCCACTTGAGGCCGAGGCACTCGGCTGGCTTGACGTTGTTGTAGAGGCGGCTCTCGATCAGCGTCAGCTGCCGCGCCATCTCCAAAGGATCGATCTCGAGCAACTTGAGCTTTTTGAGGTTCTTTGGCAGAATCGGCTGCGGCGCCGATGTCGGCAGCACCATCTTGCGGATCATCTGCTCGCCTTCGCCCTGCCGCCTCTCGACCAGCCGCGCCAGCTGCTGCGAGGGTGCCTTCATGGACGGCGACTGCGACATCTCCTCGAGCGCAAAGCGCCGCACCCGGTCCAGGTAGCGATCGTCCTCGCCCTCGTAGAAATAACCCTCGAGCCACGACTTGAGCAAGTTAAAGACGCGCAGCCGGATCGGCTTCTGCTTCTTCTCGACCCAGTCGGCGTACTCCTCTGTGGTCAAGTCCTCGGGCGCGGCAATCCGGTAGCGGGTGAAGAGCAGCTCGAGCAGCTCCTCGGTCGTAGTGAAGGAGCGGTAGGTTATTAAGAAGGTGTTGTTGAAGCTGGTATCGAACGCGTTGTGCATTGTGACGCGGGCCAACAGCGCCGGCAGCGTGGCGCCCTTGACCTGGCCGTCGACGCCCATCGCAATGTCGTTGGGGTCGTAGTCCGGCTCGAGGTACCACGGAACGTCCTCTTCGCGGCGTCGCAAACTGCTGTTGACGCTGCCCGCCTCGCTGTCGAGGGTCGTCTGGGCCGAAAGCGGCGCGTCGTCCCCAAGCAGTCGCCGGATCTTCTGGCCCGCGCCACGGCCCTCGTCGGCCTCTTCGATGCTGCCCTGGTGCGGGTGCGCCTCGGCCAAGGTGCCGCGGCGGCTGAGCAAGCTTCGGGTCGTCTCCTGCAGCGACTGCATCGATAGCGACGAGCCACCCGTCGTGACCGAGGTTGAGCGTTGCCGGTTGACGAGGGAGCCGAGGGAGCTGCCTCGAGACGTGGGGAGCACGCTCATCTGGCCGGACGAGGAGCTCGACGACGCGGCGATGGCGTTCGACGCGGCCGACGGCGCGGGCGGGGCGCTGCTCTTGTTGCGCAGCCGCGGACCGTTGGGCACGGCGATCCCCGGGCCGAGGTACATGACTTCGTTCTCGCTAGAAGCGCCCTCTCCGGTCGCCGCCGACACCGCGACCGCGGTCGGGACGCTGAACGAGCGGTCACCGACCGGAAACGTGGCCTCGAGGTCTTCGTGGACGCTGTTGGTATTGGCGACAGACTGCCGGTTCGATGAGCTTGCGGTCGGTGACCTGAGGGAGTTTCGATCTTCGTCCACCTCGTACACGTAGGCCCGGGCGCCGAGCTGGGGCGCGGCATCTTTCAGCTGCTCCTCGGCGACCCGAGCGAGATCCGACAGGCAGGTTAGCAGCGCCGCAGACAGGCGAGACAAGATGTCGATTGCCCTGGTGGCACGCGCCGCGCGCCGCTCGATGTCCTGTGGCGAGTCGGCCAAAGTAGCGGAGCAAAGATCCTGGACAGAGAGCAGCAACTGCGAGCTAGCGTCGTAGGTGGCCTGCTTCAGCAGCCCGAGTCGTTGGACCAGGAGCCTGGCTGTGACTGCCCGGGCCGCGATCCGTTTGTTGATGGCCGAGCCCTTGGCCTCCTTTGCCGTGAGCCCGTCTACATCCACCGACGAGGCGACATCGACATCCTCGATGAGGGAAAGCAGGGTGCCGAGGCGAAGCAGCGCGACTCGCGAGCGGTTCAAAAGCTCATCGCACGCACCTGGCTGCGCGTGGAGCGCCGGAGCGGCCAGGCTGGCCCGCGTCGCCTCGAGTTCCACCTTGAGGGCGTCCAACTGGGTCTGCAGGGGCGACAAGAGGCTCCGCGACAGCGGCGATGCCGGCTTACGAGCCAACGCCACTCGGCCTCGGGCCAATGCATTTTGAACGTCCCTTCGCAGCTCGAAAGGGTTGATGAATCTGCCCTGGGCCTCGGTCTTGAGCGCAGAAACCTCCAAGGCTGTCGGCAGAGCGAAGCCACTGCCCTGCCACCCGGCGCCCAACCCACCTCCTAGCGTCGAGGCTCCTACGCCGCTAAGGCCAGTGCCGCTCTCCAAACTGCCCTCGCTCCTGCGCAGCCAGCCTTTGCCGTGGTGCGTGACGAGCGCGCTGGACCTCGCCCGTTCCGCCTCATCGCCAAACGATTGAAGCAGCCGATTGAGCTCGAGCGCATCCTCTCGCAGTCGTTGGCGGCACTGATAGATCTTTTCGAAGGTTTCGGCGTCCAGCTCGGTCATCGTGCTCTCCTTTCTCGAGGTCGGCGAGGAGCTCAGCGTCACGGTGTGGTCGATCACCTGCCTCGCCGACAGAACCAACTTCGAGATGGTGGCGTTAATCTTTCGCCCGATAGGGTACATCAGGCCGGGAATCGAGCCGGCCTGATCGGCCGTTGAGACTCCGGCCAACTTCAGCAGCTTCGCGTCCGAGGCGCTCATGCCCTGCAGCGCTCGGATGATGTCGCCAAACTCTGCTGCCGCCGCCGCGCCGCCGACCTCCGTCTGGAGGGCGAGAAGGTTCGACAGGGCGTGGGAATCAGGCGCAAGCAGGGCCAGTAAGCCTGCAGAGTAGAGGACCTCGCGGATCGCCGCTACTACCGAAGCGGCAGCGGCGGCCAGCCTCGGCAGGTGGACGCCGTTCTCCGAGACGATCGGCGCGCTGCGGTCTCCCTCGCTGAGCCCATCGGTGCCAATCTGCTCGCAGGCAACTGAGGCCATCATCCGGATCGCCTCGTGCGCCCTTCGTACCAGCACGCCCACATGGGCTGGCTGACCAGGGGCGAGGTGCCTTTGCGACTCGTAGGCGGCGTTGCTATCATTGACCAGCGACGCCGGCGGGATGCGCATTGGCCCTAGGACCGGGTGGCCTGCGAACGAGGCCAGGCCGTACTGGTCGAAGTCTTTGACGACCGCGGACGCCGGCGTCGCTGCCGAAGGCCGGCCGGCCCGTGTCCGGCCCCTGGGCGACTTGCCCGGCAGCTTCGACGTGATGACGTCGTCGAGGTCGGAGTCGTCCGAGTCCCCGCTGGGGCCATAACCTGAGGAGCGTCGCTTGGCGCGGTTGCGGTCCAGCGCCTCGTTATGGAGGCTGATGGAGCTGCTAGCAGGGCTCCGTGCCGGGCCTTTCTCCGCTTCGACGGGTGGATCGTAGCGGATCTCGCGCGTCTGTCGGTGGCAGTAGAAGAAGTGGCGCTCGTTGTCCGTAAGGCGAAGCTTCCAAGGCGGCGGCACGTCCTTCGGATCAGGCATGTTTTCGACCGTGTTGCGTGTAGGCGGCCGCGAGCTCCGGCTATTCCCGCCGATCAGCACTGCCGTGTGGTTACTGTTGACGGAGGATGGCCGCGAGTTGCTGGTGGCGTTCGAGGACGAAGGGCGGCTTGACGTGCTGCTGTTGGGCACGGACCGCTTCGCATGAGCCGCGCTCCCCTGCCAGGAAGCTGTCGGCCTCATCGCAGCCGACAAGAGGGGACGCCCAACGTCCGACTCCTCTAGTGAGGTGCGTCCGCCCGAGCGTGACGTCCCGCCCACGGAAAAGTTGCTGCCACCGAGCACCTCGTGAGCGACGGCCTGAGTGCGTGTGTTGTAGTAGACGATCTGTACGTTAGCGAGAGTGAGTCGACGGGGGTTGCAGGCGGGAAGAAGGAAAAAAGAGGGCCACAGCGGTCGGTCAGTCAGTAAGTCGTTCCACAGATACAGCGTGGCAGGCGGGGGCAAGGCGTGGGAGCCCCGACTCGCATGTGCCGCCTCTGTGCTGCTGCTACTCTGCGACGTTGATGGTACTCACCTCGCCCCTTTCGGTCACTTTGGGTACCCAAAAGTCGTTCTCGCTCGTCTGCTTCGGATGATGCTGTTGCTGTGACTGTTGCGGCTGGTGGCGCTGCACGCTGGTGTAAGAAGCGCTGCCGTTGGCAAGCTCCTGATGGGCGCCTGTGATGCCGGTAGCCGCTCTGGGACGCCCCAGCGAGCCGGCGGCCAGTAGCGTGGCAGACGACTGGCCGGGCATTCGCGGATCGACCGTCGAGAGCGAGATTGCACGCAGCCGCTCCCGCTCCGCCGCCGATGCTGACGCACACGTGGATGCGGGACCGGAGCTGGGAGCTGCGACGGCGCATGCCTTGAAACGGTCGGCCTCACTGATTGAGTTTGATTGACTACGGCCCTGTGGCGAGGTGTCATCGGAGCGCACCGGCGAGTCGAAGCGCGACGAGCTGGCGTCCGTGGTGCTGAAGGAGCTGGCGCTGATCATAGAGTTGCGCACATCCAACTGGAGCGGTGGCGCAGCGCCGCCGTTGCGGGAGATACGTTGGCTGTGGTCGCCACCGGCGGACGAGGCGCCGTCGGCCACCTCGCCAAGCCCGAACATGCCTCGCTGCGGATCCAACATCGCAGCCTCGGCAAGCTGTCCGAAAGCATCGTTGCTTCCGAGCGCCTCGCCCTTGATCAGCGCCTGCAGGCTGTCGAAGCCGCCGGCGAGGCCCAGTCCCGCAAAGGCACTGGCCGTCGAGGTGGCGGGGCTTTCGGACGTACGGGTGAGCTGATCTTGCAGAGTAACTTGTGCGGCGAGGTCCAGCTCGGCCTCTTCGTCTGAGATGGGTTCGACGTAGTTGGACGGGAACCATCCCCTCACATCGTTTTCCGTCAGGCCGTCCCACCATCCGGACTCGAGCTGGGTGAGAACCTCGATGATGGCGCCCTTTCGGAACGACAGGGAGCTGATATCGCTCGACTCGAAGTCGTAGAGCGCCCTGACGAAGAAAGACGGCGGCTCGTTCTGGTCGAAGTCCTGTGCTGGCAGGTCGCTGAAAGCGGCCATCTTTAACCCACCGGTGCTGCGACCGTCAGCCTGGACACGTCTGGTCGCGGAGAAGCGCAAGGAGGGCCGGCTGCTTGCTTCTGCTTCTGTTCGCGGATGCGTCCAGGGGCGTGTAGTGCTGGGAACGAAGAACGATCGCCGTTCCGCTTTCCAAAGGGATCCGGAACGTATAGCCTGATCCGCTCCAATCGTTGGGCTCACGTACGGCCTGTTCCGGCTGAGAGGGGGGCAGAGGGCGGCGGTTCTAGTCCATGAGAGTTCGCAGAGAGGGCGTGGCGACTTCAAAGCCTGGCTCGTGCCTGGAGCCTGAGCGGTGATCTACCGTGGTATCAGATGGGGCTAATCGGATGCGATGCGTTGCGATGGCGAACAGAGCGGAGTGTGCGTTGCTGAGGCAGGTAACTCAGGGACAGAGAGAGGGGGAGAGTGAGAGAGATAAGGGAGAGAGGGAAAGAGAGAGAGAGAGGGAGAGAGGGAGGAGAGCGAGCAGAGAGAGAGGAGCGCAACAGTGAATGGCGCGATGGACGCTTGGCGGATAGCGGATGGTTGACGGCTGAAGAAGGGATGTCGGACTAGGCAATGGACATGCTAAGTCTCCGCAGGTCGAGCAAATGGCGGAGCGGGAGGCAGTGCACGGCGGTACTTGACGCGCTGGTTCGTGAAACAGGTCGTGACGGGTCGAGGTGGGAGCAGCGGCGGCGGCGGCGTCCAAGACGGGGGGGAGGTGTTGGCGGAGCGAGCTTGGAGTGGGCAGCTAGGGTATTGTGGCGTGAAAAGGGAAGTGTGATAGGTGGATGGTGATGGTGGCGGAGGGCGGCGGGCGGCGGGCGGCGGGCGGCGGGTGATGGGGCGATGATGATACTGATGATGAGGCGAGGCGGACCGAAGACGAGGTGCGAGGTAGAGTGAAGGTACGAGGGGGCTCAGGCGCGCACACACGCGCACCCACGCCGAGCGCGAGTTCTCGGCTGGGCTGACCTAGCTGGCAGGCGGACAAGCGGCGGCGGCGGCGGCTGGGCCGAGAGGCAAGAAAGGAAAAAAAAAGCTGGCCCATCCTTGCCTGCCTGCCCCGCTGGCTGCGCTGGCTGCGCTGGCTCCTCGTGCAGGGGCAGAGGCAGAGCAATCCCGACGACCTCGCGCTCCGCTCGACATACAGTAAATGGCTCAACAATGTGTCGTCAGGACCGAGCCCGGCATGAAACCGGAGCCAGCCGAAGGCGATGCAGTCAAGAGTGTTGCAACGAATAGCTGGACAATCGGCCTGTGCTATCGTCCTTGGAGTCGATTGACAGGGTAGAGCTGCCGGCGTCCAGCGAGCTCGGCGGCCACGCACTCGCGGCGCACAAAGGCTGGGAGTCTTGGGGTGTAGAGGGGAGGGCAGGTGGGGCCGCGAGTGCACAGCGCGTGGGTGCGCAACCCGACGATGCCGGCTTGTGGGCAGGGGTGGGTCGTCGTATGTACTCAACTGCCTCGTCGCCCGTTCTCTTTCACCGTACCCTCGTGTGGTCTTGTATCGCTCGCCGCTCTTCATTGTGCGCACTCTGCACGTCCGGCGTTGTATAGGGCCGTAGTTCGGCTGGTGTTGGGGCGCGGCAGGGTGCGTATGTAGGCGCTCCTTACCCCGGGTCGAGAGAGCAGCGCCGGAGGAGGGACCGGCATCTCATCCCCTTTCGAGACGTAGGACTCCTTCCTCAGTTTGGGGACTTATGGGAGACGTCCGTGCCATCGTTCCGGCGCCACCGTGGTCCATAACGTAGTCATGCTTGCTTGCTTGCTTGCTCGCGGGCTCGGATCCCCTCTCGTAGGGAAAGCGACTTCGAGTCCAGAGCTTCACAGAGAGTGCGGATAGGCTGGCTCGACGGAGTCCGGCGAGTCTAGCGTGCATGCGTTGAATCTGCAGCCTGGAAAGAGCGAAATGGATCTCAGGCAGCGTAAGGCCTTCTTAGTCTTGTGAAGCCCGCTGAAGCATGCAAAAGGAGCAGGTTCGGCTTCGCACAACGTTCGGATCGCTTGCATCGCCCCGCGGAGCAGGCGAGTGGTGAGCGAAGAGACGAAGACGCACCCCACCCTTGCACGTACCTCTCTGCACCAACACTTACGAATACACGTCCCCCCGAAGTCGCCACACACCCGTCACCTCGGGCCCTCGTCCCTTCGTGGCTCGGCTTCGGCTCCTGTCTGGCCGTCAACGCTTCGACTTCTCTCCGAGCGATGGGGTTTGGTTTGATCCTGCCGTCACACTCTCGCCTCAACCCTCACGAAAACGCTCAGCTGGCGTAAGTGAGGAACCGCAAGGACTGGGCCTTCTTCGCCAACGTACTGCAATTTTAACCGTAGGCGCTCCATCTCCCATACGTGCAGAGTCTGCGCCCTGCTCCAAAGGAATTACGATGACGACGGGTTGCTCTCTAAGGCTTCAGCCAGACCGGAAACGCACCCGCCATCAATGTATTACACTGTACCTAGCGGATTGCGAAAGTTCGCTAGATCGTTGGAAGACGTCTCGTGGGACCATGTCCAGCCTAGGCCAGGCCGTCTCCGTCACTGGAGATCCAGCGAGTGGAAACCAGTCCCGCCACAGTCGTCCTTCGCTGCGTCCGTGCGCGCCTCAATGATAGCTTCTGCGTGGCGGGAGCCATCTCTGGTCGCCTCGAGGTAGACAATGGTATCGCCGCTGCCACCTCCTCGGAACACATCTGCCGCGTTATCTCGACGCAGAGCCACCGCTGCCACCTTTACTCTTCCGCATCCTCCACGGTAACGGTCTTGCTGGGTGTCATCGGCTGCGCTGGTGCCGCGCTGCCTTTTTCGTGCTTGGTTTCAGCCTGCGCGTCCGCCATCTCCACCCCGGTTGCCTCGCCACCTGCCTCTACGTCGCCTTTCTCGTTCGAGATAGCGGAGGCCGCAGCGGCCGCTTGTGCTGCCGCCTGCTGCGCCTGTGCCTGCTGCTGCATCGCCTGGAGCTGGGTGCGCGCCTGCATGATTGCAGCAGCCTGAGCCGGCAGAAGATTGGGCGGTAGCTTTGCTGATCCGTTGGGCGATCCGTCGGGGGAGCCAGCGCCCTCTGGAGGGCCCTGCACCTGAATCGTGGTTCCGGGAGGAGTAATCAGCGGTGGTAGCTCGACAGTCGGCTGCGGGATGGGCTTGCCGGCTTCCTTGAGCTTGCGGACTAACATGAGTGGTGATCGATGATGATCGTCAGTGGTCGCAAGGACAAAGAGGAGGACGACAGCCAATTTCCGGACGTCAGCGTTCCAGGACAGACAAGCATGACAGAGATGCATCACATGCTGACGGCAGGGGTTGCGCGCTGCCCACTCATCATGCGGCTGCTCACCTTCGTCCTGCCTCTGCTTCTGGATATCGTAGTAGACCTCCTTGTGCTTCAGGTGTGCAACCATCTCGGAGGCCGTCGGGAAGATGAGCTGGCCCCAACCCTCGCGGAAGGTGTTGGCCTCGGAGACGACATCGAGGATCTCTGCCTCGAGCTCCTTTTCGGCCAGGGTGAAGCGCTGCATGGTCTCGTCGCCGATGCTGCCCTTTTGCAGCAGGACGCCGAGCGCCTGCTTGTCATCCCTCATGCGCATGATCCGCCTAACGTCGACCATGGCGCGATTGAGTAGGGCGGCCTTGAGAACCTCTTCCGGCACGCCCAGTTCGGCCGAGACGAGCGTCTGGTAGATGTCGCGTGCCTCGTTGCCCTCTGTGAACCAAGGCGTGTGGGCCTTTGCCAGGTTGAGCGCCGAGCGACGCCGGTAGATGCGCGAGAAGATCAGCATCGAGACGACCAGCGTGGCGATGTAGCCGATCGGCAAGAAGATCGAGACGGCCATTGTCGGTTGTGTCCGAAGAGTCCAGAGGTCCGTCTAGAATCTGTTGGTACACGAAGGGGCGAGGGGAGGTGGTTGGTGTGGTGCAGACTGAGAACGTGATGATGGTCCGTAGGTCGTTGCTGTGCAGCGTACTCCAACTGCTGATGCTGTTACTGCTGCTGAGTACGAAGCCCTGTCGTTGCCAGCTCTCGAGGCGATGTTGGTGGATGAGGTGGTGATGTTAACGTTGGTGGCAGCTGAACAAGAAGAAGGCAGAGGGGACGGAGAGGAAATGTGCTGGTTGGCTTGCGCGCAAGGGTGGGCGAGGCGGGCTTGGCTCGAGAGCCGTTGCCTCTCCCGACCTGCCAGTAGAATGGTGAATTCCCCCGGTCAGTGCGTGATGCGCTGTCACTCCATTTCTTCGAGCAAGCGCTGCCAGCGAAGGGCCGCGAATGCCTTTTCCCATTCGAGCCACGGGAGCAGGCAATCGGGATCGGGCTGGCCCGATCCAAAGGAACGCGAATTCTCGGCGCGTCCGCCGGACGGGTGACACCGATGTGTCGTTACTGATACACGTCAAATCCGTACACCTCATCTCACCTCTGAAGCGAATGCACAAGCTGGCGACAGTGCGCTGGAACATCGGCCGCCCTGAATGCTCTCATAACTAGAATCCTGTGAAGAGGAAAGGGCGCTACTTGGGAAGTCCCGAACTCGGGCATCCGGCACTTGATGTCGATGTCCTCTCGAACAGCGTTTCATCGGCGTCAAGATTTGCCGGACCAAAGAAAGGTAAAGGGAACATAACAAGTCCATTGAGAGGGTGGTCGTGGCGAAGGATGAGATTCAAGGAGCTAGCTTTGATTAGGTATGGAGACTCAGTTGCGAAGCAGAACGGTCGTCACAAAAGGAGACGAGCGATACCGCCAAGGCGTCTCCCGCTGGTCAGCCCCTAGCGAGGCTGTCCCTTTGCGAGCTGGCTACTAAAGGACTGATATGGTGCCATCAGAGCCAGCAAGAATTATACGAAGCGTACGCAGCTTCTAATCCTTACTGATGACGAGCTGGGTGATCGGCTTGTACACGGCCTTGGTGGCATTCTCAAATGTGACTGCAAGGGTGGATCGATGGTGATGGCGAGTGTCGTGATGGTCAGTTTACTTCGTCTGATCTCGCAGAATTCCTAAGACTCTGTATGGCGAGGAAATGACGTTGCCTCGCTAACGCCAGCAACTGCGTTATCACTTACCGGCAATACCTTCCCTTTCAATAGCAGTGGCCAAGCTGTAGACTGGACCATCGCTCCACTGTGCAGCCGTGTCCATACAGCCGTATTTGTTGAGTCCGCCATCTCCGGCGTACAAGCAATCGCCATATCCTTGTTCGTCCTTCTGGTTGCAGGTCGAATTGTCGACAACCTTACAAGTTCCTTCCCACTTATGAGTATGGTTCATCTGGCAGCGAACGTTGAGAAGCTCGAGCTTGGAGGCCACCTCGTTCGCCAGCTGAAGGCGGCTGACATTTTTCCCCGAGGAATTCATCAGGCAGATCTTTAGGTCGGACTTGATGAAGAGAGGACCGACCGTATCGAGGACAAAGGAGGCCGTGAGGCCGGAAGCCGGTTTGGTCACCGAAACGGGGGCCGGGATAGGAGCCGAATGGATCAAAGGGAAGACGACGAAGAGAAGGGCGAGGTACTTCATTGTTGCGGTGGCTGCCGAGGGAGTGAGAAAGTGGGGCTTCAGAGGCTGAGAAGTAGAAGGCTTGTAGTCTCGAAAATGCGCTTGGAAGGGGATGAAGGCAAATATTCGTGAGGGTCGTGAAGGGTAGAGGACGAGATGGCGTAATTGAAGCTAGGGGGTGACGATGGCTGAGAAATGGAGGGTGAGGTAAGGATGGATAAGATCAGACCAGGATGGAAAATCGGCGGTCACTTTATATCCTCGTCTTGCCGGGGTCGCTGGAAAGTGGGGAGAGATGAGCCGACAGAACCTCCGGGTCTGGCTGTGCCGAAAAGCACTACTATGTGCAGAGACAGCGGGCTGCTGAGCCAAATAGTCATCCGCTGTCGGCAGGTGCTTCGTTGCGTTCAAAGCGTCCGGTAGACACCAGGGAACACGCCCCACATGCCGTCCCACGCCGAGTGGGTTGCGAAGACCCGTGGCAGTGCTGCCCGGGGCGGTGTTACGGTCGCCTGACGAGCTCATGACTACGATTTCATGGCTTGCCGTCATCCTAGGACTCCTGGTGTCACTTTAGCGACATGCCGTGTGGAAACGGCGCAGCGCAGAGACACAAAGAGCGAAACACAAAGAGAGCACTGTGGCACCTTCGCTCTTGTTGCTGCGGTCACCGCCCACTGCAGAACAGAAACCTCATGTCCCGTGGCCCCAAATCCCTCGGAGCCGCTGCGTGTGCCAAGTCGTCGAGCAACTGCTAACATCCACATAGGCGCCCGCTTCAATTGTATATCTTCTCTCTTTGCTCGCCCACTTACATGCCTTCTGCTGCCCCATTCATTGATCTCCCTCGTATCACCCCTCCCACAGCCTCCCTTGCACCTTCGGTTCTCCTATCATTATTATTCTTATCCCCCCACCCGCCCTCTCCTTGTCACCCGCCGACGGTGCCGTCGTCTCGCACCGCTACTGACAGCTGCTGCTCCTCCGCAGTCTGACTTCCCGGTCTCTCTCTCATTTGTAGCTCTGTGTCGCTTTTACCTGTGCCAGCCCCCGAGAACTTGCCAGTTGGTCTCCAGACCCGCCATTCGAGCTTTCTCTCTCCCCTCTGGACTTGTCGTAAAGTGTCTAACCTGAC
The DNA here is from genome assembly GCA_900291925.1 of Thecaphora thlaspeos. NCBI lineage: Eukaryota > Fungi > Basidiomycota > Ustilaginomycetes > Urocystidales > Glomosporiaceae > Thecaphora > Thecaphora thlaspeos. Next base: position 242,357 of record UWYS01000007.1, on the reverse strand, counting down.
GGCGCAAGCTTTGAGCGCGCGTTGTGGGGGTCGAATGAGGGCGGCGTGAGGAATCGGCGATGGTTTCTGCCCTTGGTGTCGCTGATAAAAGGAGGGTCGGCGTCCACCTTTAACAGAATCCAAGAATAGTTTCTTGGCTTTTCGGAGGTGGGGCGCGAGCACGGAATGATGTGGGGTGTCCTGCACGCCGACAAGCGGCCACGGTCGCCGCGAGAGCGCCAACTTGTTGTGATTCACGGCCGAGAAGGCCGTGTGGGTCGCCAGTCTGGCTGGTGCTGCATCCCGACTTTGCTACGGCTGGCCCCCGGATCACGCTCAGCGCCTGTACAATCGCCGATGGAGCCTTGAGCTCATACACCCAGGTGGAGGAGGTGGGAGTCGGCCGTTGCTTGTGCTTGACCTGCCAACATCCGTGGTAGACCGGGCACCTCCCGCAGGTTCGCCTCGCTCACTCTTTCGATCCGTGTCGCGATGACACTTGCTCGCGCCGCAGCTCTTCAACGCGGCAGGGTCACAAGATCAGCTGCACTCATCCAAGTGAGACTACTTTGGTACCGAAAGACCGGTTGTCTCCACGCGTGGCAGCGCGACAGACAAGTCCTCCTGATTTCTCTTTTGGATCGACAGTCTATCTACATAGAGTTCAGGGAAGACAGAACAACAAAGGTGCAAAACGGTGGTGATTTTTGGGATCAGAATCCGCCGGGGAACAACTGGGTGGAATGACTCGGGAGAAGACCTTTCCGAATGGGCTGGCGAGGGCGAAGAAACACCACCGTCTCCGAAGCTAGCGTTGGTTGATTCCATCAAGACAGGAGGCCCGGGGAGGAAGTAGACGGCGCTGGAACGAGCCGCGACTTATTGAGCCAGTCTTCGCCATCTCGTCGATGTCGCCACACAGTCCGATTGCACTCAAACAGCAACGAGCCCAACCTTGTCGGTTATCATTATGTCGCTTTTTTGTAAGAGTACTCAGAAGGTTCGCGCGAGGAAGGTCCACCGCTCTTGCTCACCGTCCTTCGCCTCAGAGACAGAGGAGGACCTTAATGTGTCCCCAGCTCGTTGCTTTTACACCCCATGTCGTCGTACTCGTCATTGTCGTCGCCCTCATCGTAGTTGCGTCTCGTCTCGTCCCTGTCATCGCACGTCACAACCCGCCAGGACTTCGTCGGCACTTCTCCATTATTCTAGGACCGTTACCCCTCATTCCTTCTATCGCTTTGCACTCGTCTTCTCTAGCTGCCGCACGGTGAACGTGACCTATATCCAGCTTTTCATGGCGTCGCCAGCGGGCAGTGCAGGGGAAAAAAGGACTGGCGGCTCCGACAGGGTGGCGATCGGCCGTTGTGTGCGCAGCGATCGTGGTGATAAAAAAGTGAGCGAGGTAGCGAATGAAGTTAGCGTGTAGGTAAGTCTGACGGTAGATCCGGCAGGAAAGGTCCGACGCCGAAAGCCACCGTCGTCGCTGGGTTCGCCACATCCTGCACTATTCTGGCTATGGTGTACTCGCCCGATGGGAAGTACCTGTGCTGCCTCACCGTCCTGACCGACCTATCCGACACGGGCTGAGGTGGGAAGGGCGGACTCGACCTGCTTGACACGCTCCTATTCTGTGAGGGTGAGAGACACTCTGTGTGCGTCTGAGGATTGGGGTGGAAGCCAACGAGAGCAGCTTCTTGAACGATGAGCGAGTGGTGAGTATGGTCGCGGCGAAGAAGACGGGAATCGGGACGAGAGCTATGTGGAGCGGGGGAACGGACGCCTCCGCTTGTAAATGCAGCAAGGGTTATACGCGGCCCAAGCGAAGGCTAGCGCGCAAGGTCCGGCTCGGCAACTCGGCTCGGCGGCGGCCGGGAAAATGGCGAGCATCCCGGCTGGCCGACACACCGCGCGGTAGAGGCAGGCAAGAGCAGACAACAGAGCATGAGACATAGGATTGCGGGAGGGAGGGCTCAAGGCCCGGACTCGAAGGCTCCCGGCCCGCCACGAGCTGTCGAAGCGCCAGCGCAGCGGAAAGCGGTTTCGACGATGGACAGGGGCCCCAAGGCGAGAGGACTGGCCCCACAAGCACGGATCGCGCCACACCGGGTGGTCAGGGAGGAGGGGACCAGCGCGAACCGCGTAGAGCGCGGTGGCAGTGAGAGCACGGCGTTCGGCCACCAAGCGGTCGACGTAATGGCAAAAACAGTCTGAGCTCCAGCGGCCCAAGGTGCGGATGATGTCGTTGGGGACGCCGTTGCGCGCAGCCCAGGTGGCGGCACCCCGACGGAAAGAGTGCCCAGCATAGAGCGAGGCCTCGAGGCCAACCGCAACGATGGTACGGCGGAGGGACGAAACAAAGAAGTCGCGGGTGAGCGAGTTGAAGGCAGCAGGACCGAGGCCAAAGAGGGGCGAGGAAGGAGGGCGGTTGGTGGTGAGCTGGCGAAGACGGATGACCGGGCACTCCGGGCCGCCAACGGCCGGGGCGACGACCTTGACACCCTGGCGGAAGGGGTCCGTTTTTGAGACCGGGAGGGTGATGACAACGTGGTCGCTCTCCCATTCAACGGCGCCCACCGTGAGGATTGTGGTGGGGTTGGTCGAGCTGTCCCAGACGAGCTCGCCCGAGCGGAGGAAGCAGGCAAAAGCGAGAGTAAAAGCGGCCTGGAGGACAACTTGATCGTGAGGGGCGATGTCGGCAAAGGTGTCGAGGGCCTGGACCAGGCGACGGAGGAGCGGGAGGGTGACGGGCAGCTTGGGTCCTGTGCGGCGGATGCCATGAAGGCGCTTGTACCCCCTGAAGGCTCGCTCAAGGCGGCCGCAGTCAAAGCCAGCTGTTGAGAGGTCAAGGTCAATGTGGTACAACCACAGGAATCCAAACTTCTTGGCAGAGTGGAACAGGTGGCGGTTGAGGCTGAAGGAGGCAAGCCACTCAAGGAGGAGGCTGGAGGCTGGGAGGCAGGCAACTCCAAGGCCAAAGAAGCGGCCGCAGAAAGCGCGGAAATGGGCTGGCGTGCTGCTGCCTCGCTGGCGGGTGCTGTCGGCAAGGCCATGCCAGAGGAGCTCGGCGGCGCCAGCCGAAACACCGAGGTCGCCTGCAAATGTGGGGGGGGGTGTGGCCCCGTTGACGGGTCCCCTCGGGGAGAACAGCATGGCGTGTGCTTGAGGGAACGACTCCTGGATGCGACGGAATTGGCGACGAGAGAGGTGGTCAGCAAGTACATTGTCAGTGGAGGCCTCCCAGGTCGGCCGAAGCGTGACGTCGCAGGTGAAACAGAGCAGGAAGATCTCGCGGAGGAGCTTCTGCGTAAGCGGGTCGCGGGAGCGACTGGAACGGAGACCGTGATCGACGTTCTCGTTGTCCACGTAGATGACAACCAGCCGTGGGCCGGTCCAGGAGGAGAAGCGGCGGAGAGCTTCGATAACGGCGAGGGCCTCAAGAAAGCGGATGTCCTCTTTGCGGTGTCGGCGGGGCACGTCGCGCGAGAACAGGTCAGCCGGGTTGGAAGCCAGGCCTAGGTGACCCCCGTACGCGTGCTTGGAGGCATCAGTCCAGATATGCTCGACAAGAAGGGGCGAGGGAGCCAGCACGCTGGTGCCACACCACTGATTGAGCACCTTGGACCACCAGCGCAGCTCGGAGCGGGCCCCAGCGGACAGCCGGCGACGCCCTGCAAAGCGGTGAGCAGCCCGGACCGCGTCGTATAGCCGCCGCAGGAATGCCTTGCCAACCGGGAAGACTTGCGTGACAAACTGGAGGCCAGAGACACGCTGCCAGTCTAGAAGATCAGCGGTGCCACGGTCAAGCAGCTCCCGGCAGTTGATGCGGATGGTGCTGCGACGGTCGTCAGAGATGCCAACCGTTTGTCGGACCGAGTCGATCTCCACGCCCAGGACCTCGAGCGTCGTGAGGCCTGCAAAGGTCTTAGCAGGGGCCAGCTTGAGGCCAAGGGCTGTGGCTGCCAGGGCAAGGACTCGGACGGGGAAGAACGGGTCGGCGTCGTGCGGCGTGGCGCCGAAGTGGTCGTCGAGGTAGTGGCCCAATGGCCAGTGCGTCGGCAAGCACGAGGCGACAAGCCAGTGAAGGAACTCGGACGAAAGGTTGAAGAACCACGGAGAGCTCTTGCCGCCAAAGGTGAGCGCGTTCTCCTGGTAGCGCACGCCGTCGTAGGCAAAGCCAAGGAGGCGGGCGTCGAGCAAGCAGACAACGATGTGGCGGAACGCGTCCTGGAGATCGCCCTTCCACAGGCGGCACCCAGGGTTATCTCGGACGAACGCAAGGAGGCCAGCCAGAGTCTCGTAGCGGATGTGGACAAACTCGGGCAGGATGCCGGAGTTGACCGAGGGAAGTTGCGTGGTGTGGGGACGGCGGGGGTGGGAGAGGTGGTGGATTGTGCGCTTCTTGGTTGAGCGCGGCTTTGGGACAACCCCAATGGGCGGCTCAACAAGTGTGGCGTCGTCGGCTACTGCGGTGAGGTGCCCCTCTGTCAAGCGGGCGTCAATCTCACGCCGCAGATGAGCGTGCCCATCGACCGAGATGGGCAGGTTGGAGGCGCGTCGGTCTTGCTGACGGAGTGGGCCCTTGTAGCCAATCCGGCAGCCGTGCCTGATCGAGCCGAGCAGTTGCTCCGCAAAGCGGAAGTCCGGGTAGTCTGCAAGCAGACGTGCCCAAGCGTCAGCCTGCTGCTGTATGGAGCCATGACGCGCTGGAGTGTCCGTCGCGTTAAAGATGTCGAGGGCGATGTGCGTGTTGGGGCGAGCTGGGGGGAGGTGTGTGCGGAGGAGTTCGTCGAGGCACCGGTCAGCCAAAGAAACGTCCAGTGCTGTCGGGACCGAGGTGAAAGGTCGAGCCTGAGTCTGCTGCGAAGAAGAGGGGAGGAGCCGAGCCGTAGACTGCTGCGGAGTCGGGTGGTGCCGGGCCTGAGTCTGCCGCGGAGACAAGGATGGCGAGCGCAGCACAGGGCGATGCGATGATGCCGGAGGTTGGTGCCGAGCTTGAGTCCGCTGCGGGGACGGATACCGGGCTGTACTCTGCCGCGGAGAGCCGCCCTCAGGGGGCAGAAGCGGTTGCAGTGAGATCGAGGGATACTCACCGGCCGCCGGGGAGCGCGCGCTCATAGCTCGTCCCCTGACTTCGCCTTTGCGGCGGAGTCCTTGGGGACGAGGCACTGGTGGACCGGGTGGCTGCCTCTGCAGCGGGAGCAAACGTGTAGGCGGCCACACTTAGGGTCGCTGCAGCCGGGCTTGTTGTTGTAACGCCAGCAGACCTCGTCTGTGGGGCGAGCGCGTTTGGTGGCGGTGGTTGACGTCGAGGAGGCTTGCGCACTGGCGCGAGTTGGAGCAGCGCCAAGGTGGTCCTGCCAGGCTATGTTGTCGCGCTCGGCCCAGTCGGCCGACGAGGCATAGCCAAAACGGCGATTGCACACGGCGACAATGTAGTCGCAGACGGCTGGCCAAGCGTACTTGCGGTCAAAGTCGATGACATGGACCAGGAAGGCACCGAGAGCGGCGCCAAGTGCCTGGTTGGCCGCGAAGCAGGCGCGGAGGTGCGCGTAGACCGTCCAGGCCTGTGCAAAGCAGCGGACATCGGGATGCTCTTGAGAAAGGCGCGGACGTCGGAAGCGTCGGATGCTGGGGGAGGCACCGCGACCGGGACGCCGTTGACGACGACAGTGCCCTCCTCTGGCTCAGCAGGGCCCTTCTTGGCAGGGCCGCACAGCTTGGCCAGTTCCTGCGGCGGCAGACGGTCCTCCGCTACAAGTTGGACGATGTCCCGGCCGACCCAGAGGAAGAGTCGATTGACCTGCGACTCACCATGGGCGGTGCTGGACGGGCGGAGGCCGAGCGGCCCAGCCGTGCTGACCTGAGTTTGCGCCGCCAGTGGAGAGGAGGTTGCGCCAGGTCTGGTGACAAGGAGGGCGCGGATCTCGTCGAGAGTGCTGGCGAGGTGGCGCTGCTCCGCCTGGATTGACTCAACCGCGACATTGAAGGTCTCGGCGTAGACAAAGGGGGGCGGATCGTCGCGCTGCTGCTGTGCTGCACGGGCTGCTCGTGCAGCCTCCTTGGCGGCGCGGGCGGCCTCGGCTGCCGCAGCAGCCTGAGCAGCGGCTCAAGTGGTGTCGGTGTCGGGGACGGGGGCGCCGCGGCACGCTGCGCAGCACTTTGCAGGTCGGCGGTTGCGGCCGACGAAGTGCTCGGTGGGAAAGGATCGGTGACAGCTGGAGCAGGTCTGCTGGGTGGTGTTGTCGGTCATGCTGGGTAAGGGTTGGATGTGCCGCAGCCGCCAGAAAGGCCGCTCTCGACCGGGCCCCGGTGAAAAGAGTGGCGGCAGTGGTGGTGGAAGTGTGCTGTAAAAGCGACTTGCGCGGTGCGCTACAGAGGCAAAAAAGGAGATGATGGAGGAGAGACGGAAGGAAGGAGAGGCTGCGCTGGCGGTGGATCAGCCCGCCCAGACGCCCACGCCCGCGCGCGGCACGTGATCCAAGAACGGGGAGAAAAAACCCCCTCGGCAGGCTAAGCCAAGCAGCAAAAGCACGAAACACCGAAAGGCAGGCAGGATGGGGCTAGGGCAAAGTGGCCCCGTGACACCTCCGGCTTGGCTTCGCCTGCCAACAGGCTTAACCGCTGACGTCCTGCTCCCGCCCTCCGTGCCTGCCCTCCTCCTCCTTCACGCTGTACCACCATCATCACCGCCACCATCGCTCCTTTGTGCTTTGCCCACCTTCATCGGTCATCGGTCAGCGTGACTTGACACTGTTCCTACCCATCACGATTCACCTCGTCGGTCGCTTGGTCTGACGGACGCCTTCTCTGTATCCGTGAGCCTCCAGGCCCAAGCTCGCCCGCCGCACATCCGAGGCTGGGCCGTCAAGCGCCTGGTAGACGCCCTCGCTGCGACGGCCGCGACGTGCGCGGGATCTTCCGGACCTCCTTCCTTCGACTCTCTGGGACGACGGCCCTTCTGCGCGGGCGTTCCGACGATGCCGTCTAACCAGCCCAACAATGCCAACGGCGGCGGCGGTACTTCCGACGCGCGCTCGAACGGCTCGAATCAGGGCTCGGCGTCGCCCGTCTCGCAGTCGTCGGTCCACCCGCTGAGGCCCGCGCCGTCCAACGCGATGCGACAGTCTCCCGCCGCCACCGCGACGCAGCCCACCCCTTTGCGTACCAACAGCGGGACCCTGATCATGCCCAAACCACTCGGCGCAAAAGGTTCCGCAACAGTGGCCGACGTCGTCGCCGCCTCGCTTGGCAGCAAGCGCGAACGCAAGCGCAAGCGTATCCACTACAGCTGCGCTGAGTGCCACCGCAGGAAGCACAAGTGCGACCGCCAGACGCCGTGTCAACCCTGCATCGACCGCGGCCTCGGCGACGGCTGCCGCCCCTTTGAGGACGGTGATCAGTTCGGCGATATGCGCGACCGCGTACAGCGGCTCGAGGACATCGTCGAGGGCCTAGCGGTCGCGCAGGCCGAGCTGGCAAAGGAGCTCGCCCAGGCGCGCAAGGACGGCTTCGACTACCAGGAGATTGAGTCGAGCGGCGACGAAAACGACGGAGCGGAGCAGCTCACGGCCGAGGGACAGCCGAGACCCAAGCCGAGGAAGAAGAGGAGGCTGATCCGACCGGACACGGTGCGCGGCATGGAGCGCGAGGAGCTGTACAACTCCGAAGCCCAGGCCCTCGCCGCTTTAAAGGGAGAGACGATTGATTCGAGCTCCAACCAAAGGGCCAGCTCCGGCGTCCGCTACGATGAAGGCGGCAATCCCCTCGAAGGCGGCCTCGCCCGCGACGGCGACAGCTGGTTCGGCGCGCTGGCGCTGCCCTCGGTGTCGCGCGGCGTCATCGAAACCGAGATCAACGGCGAACGGCTCGAGCTCGGCGCCAACTTCCCGCGCTTCCCAACCTCGGTCAAGCTGCACCGCCTCATCCATGAGGGTGGCGCGCCGGAAAACATCCTCTCGCAGCTGATGAACTGCTTGCCGAGCAAGCAAGACACAGACAGGCTGCTCGACATCTACTTCCGCGACATCAGCCACACACGCCTCCCCATCCACGAGGGCACCTTCCGGCAGTCGTACGAAGAGCTCATGGAATTCCGCTGGGGCGACGCCAAGGAGGAGCGGGGCGACGACGGCGCCCGCCACGTGCCGTTCCTCGCCTTCCTTTTTTCAATCCTCGCGACGGCGATGCACTCGCTGCCCGAGAGCATGGGGACCGAGGCAGAGGCGAAGAAGGGCGCGATGCGGCTCTACCACGCCTGCCGCAGGACGATCAACATCGCCTCGACCATCCGCGTCGACCACATCGACTTGGTGCTGGCCCACCTCTTTGCCGCCCGCTTCCTCATCTGCCAGAGGCAGAGCGCAGAGAGCTGGTCGCTGCTTGGCACCGCCATCCGCGCAGCGCAAGCCATCGGCCTTCACCGCGACGGCAGCAAGCTCGGCCTCGATGCCATCACAACGGAGCGGAGGCGGAGGCTCTGGGCGCTCATCTTCCACATGGACAAGACGACGAGTATCCTGCTCGGCCGGCCCCAGGCGATCCAGGAGTTTCACTGCGACACGCTTCCGCCGTCGGACGTCGACATCGACACCATGCCGCGCGCCGACCGCCCCTACGTCCCGCGGACAAAGGCGCGGCCGCACACACCGCCGGGCGTCTTCCTCTTCGTGGCCATTCGCCATGAGCTGGCGCGGCTAACGGGCAAAATTGTGGACCACTTCCAGAACCTGGCGAGCCCGCGAAGGTATGCCGACGTCGTCGCGCTCGACGAGGAGCTGGAAAAGTTCCGTCGCGACCTGCCCGACATCTACCGCATGGACAGGGCCGAGGACGGCAGCTGCACGGGCACCGACAAGAGCTTCGACGAGGTCTGTTCGTACCTGCCGCTCCACCGCTACCTGCTCAACATCGAGTTCCATTATGTCCGCATCGCCCTCCATCGACCTTACGTGCTGCGCAACAGCGAAAAGTACTCGCATTCACGCGCAGCGGCCTTTGAGAGCGCTAAGACAGACCGGATGGTGCGCCACGAGTACCGCAAAGACGTCAAGTGGGAGCCGGACCGCGCCAGGAAGGTCCACATGGGCGGCCTCTATCGACTGTTCAAGTGAGTAGGACGGCAGGCTGTCCATCTGCTCCACCGAGCATTGTGCTTTGCTAACGCCATTTCTTTGCCCTGGACCCTCTTTGAAATTTCGCGACTACTACGCATCAACTCGGCAGCGCCACCATGATGATCGGCATTGCACTTCTGCTCAATCCGAACGGCCCCGAGGCCGACGACTTCCTCTCGTTCCTCGACGAATTCATCGAGCATCACCGCAACCGCGGCACCAACAGCGGCGACACCGACCAGTGCACGAAGCGCGAGGTCAAAATCATTGAGCTCTTCCGCGCCAAGGCTCGCGATCCGACGTGGTGCGCCACCTCGGGAGCTGCCGCTGGCCGGCGGGACAGTGCCGCTCGACCGGATGGGTCAGGATCGGCATCGTTCGCGGCAGTCGACGACGCCAGCGCTAACGCTAATGCTGGCACCACCTCCACGTCGAGGCACAACGGCGACAGCAATGTCCAAGGTGGCGGCACCAGCGGCAGGAGGGCGACGTCCAACGGGATCCAGGGCTCGACGGTCCAGCCTTTGGCGGAGGATCAGGCCAAAGGCCTGCAGCACTGGATCAACCGCAAGGGGCAGACGATGGTAAATCAGGAATCCTTCATCCGGGCGCTGAGCACCGAGAACAACATCGGTGGTCCCCGCGCCTTCAACATTGCTCAGTTCTTTGGCAACGCGGCTGGCGGCAAGTCGCCCTCGGCGATGGACAATGGCGGCGGCAGCGGCCCCGCTGGACCTGGTTCGACACACAGCGGCGATGGCATCACGCCTCCGCCCTTCACCGGCCTCCTCGCGCAGAACGGCCTAGCCCTGGGGGCGGGCGCGATGGGCATGGGCCTGAGCGGCGTCAACATGACGTCGGCCACGTCCAACGACACTTCGAGCGACCTGGCCCAGAGCATATTCGACCAGCTCGGCGGGCTCGAGAGCAGCCTGGGCATGCTCCAGCCGACGTCGACCGACGGCCTCAACGGTCTAGGGTACGGCACGGGTAGCGACGGGATGCAGAGCAGCGTCGGCTTCGATCCATCGGTCTTTGACCTCTCATCGTTCTGGAATTCGCAGAGCGTCGGCGGCGGCTTGGGCGATGCGGGCAATGGCAACGGCAACGGCGACGGACTGGGAAGCAACGACCTGTACTCGCCGCAGACGCCGATGACGTCCGGCGCGATGATGGGCGCTACGCCGAGCGCCGTCAGCGGTCCCGGATCGATCAACATCCCGACCAGCGTCAACGCGCACACCACGACGTCAGCGGCGGCAGCAGCAGCAGGGGGTTGCGGCGACGGACAGAGCGGCAGCGCGACGCCATCGTCGTCTTCGTTCCGGCCCGTCGCCCATCCGCATCTGCGAGCTCTGCAAGCGGCAGCTGCGAACGGTAGTCTCAACGCGCAGCACCTCAGCTCGCTTGGGCCTGATGCGATCGCCAATCTGGTCCCGTGCCAGGGAGGATCGCAGCACGGCACGTCAGGCCTCAACGGCGGCGAGGTCGGTAACGGCAGCAGCAGTGCGGCGGCGGGAGACTGGGGGCTGCTGCCGTGGGGCGGCCTGATCGAGGCCATCGCGCAAAGCTCGCACGGTATCGAGTCTGTTCCGCAGCAGCAGCAGCAGCAGCAACAACAGCAGGGGGAGAAGCCCAAGTCGGTCGCGGCGGCAAGCATTGCTGGAGGCGGTGTCAGGGAATTCCCGAGCACCGCAGGTGGAGGTGCCAAGGAGAGCACGACAGCAGTCTCATTATTGGCGGCAGGCACAGAACCAGACCAGACGGGAGGAGCCCGGGGCGAAGCAAACAGCAACGGGAAGAAGGGCAAACGATGAGGATGTAGCCACCCCTCTCACCCTCCGTAACGTACAAAGTGTACTCTATTCGCACGCATGTCCACGCACGCCGTCCCTTTGATGTGTATCGGAACGCAGGAGCAGGTATCTATGTGCTCTGCCTACGTCTACCTTCGTCACCGTCATCGCCGTCAAAGGGAAATACTTCCGCCGTGATCGAGGATCCTGAACCTCGTCCCCGTCGCGGTCGGCCGTCCTTGAGGCTCGTCGGTCTTGGTCTCTGCGTCTTTGCTGCCGTCCAACGCGATGCGATCAGCGAGCTCGAAGCGTACGCCGTGCGCCCTACAGGCCCAGATGGTATGTCCGATGGTCTTGAGCACCTCTGTCGGACCGCTGACAAAGGTTCCCCAATGTATCGCTACACCTATCGCCTCATTGTCGTCGTCTTGCTGGGGCGACGAGGAATTTGGTCTGGTGAGGACGTCCAACATCATCACGGCATCCCAAGGCATCGCATGGTTACCGCCCGTCAAACCGAGCGAGATACGTGGCATGGGACTCCACTTATCGTTGAGGGGTATATAACTTCGCAAGAAAGATATCGTAGCCCCTACGCTGATGGGAAGGAGAGAGACATGCGGACGTCCTTTTCTCTGTCGAATTTCGAGAAAGGCCGGACAGGGTGGATAGGGTGTCGACGTGTCTTCGCACGTGGAGAGAGGTAGAGCGCTGCAAGGTGGCGGTGGGAAGTGGGGTGATGTGTGAACTTGATAGCCTGTATCGCCGGCGAAGAAGATGCGATGTGGCCGTGTTGAGGGGGAGGGGGAGGGACGCGAGGTGATGTACCAGGACGACCAGAGGGTGACGTTGGAATCGAGTCCGCACCGCCCCGAACCGTGTTGCGCAGGCGTGCAGGTTATCTCGATTCGGTCGGTCGCTTCTCCCTCGCTTTCGTTGTGGTCATCGTCGGTGGGTAGTCGAAGGTCGACACTCTCCCACCAGTCCAACTCGACCACCCTTTCTGGATCCACGGCCAACGCCGCCATCCCGGCCACCCCGCTCTCGGCAAGGAACCACTCCCGGTTCCCCAACGGCACCACAAACCTCACCGTCACTCTGTTGCGCCTCCACACCTCCCTGACCGTCTCGAGATCGAGGTGGTCGTAGTGATTGTGCGAGATCAGGACCACGTCGATTGGCGGTAAGTCCTCTACGCGACACGGAGGCGGGTAGGAACGGTAGGGTCCGGCAATTTGGGTGGGAGAACAGCGCGTAGAGAAGATGGGATCGATCAGGATTCGCACAGGTGACGACGAGGAGGAGAGCGGCGAGAGTTGGACAAGGACGGAAGCATGGCCTAGCCAGGTTGTCTTGGAGCGCGAGCCGGGGGTGAAGTGAAAATCAGGTGCGGTGGTATGGAGGAGCTGAGAGGCTGCGGCCGATGCGGCTGCATCGGTCGTCAGACTGGCAGCGGCGGAAACAAGGGAAGAGGACGTGGATGAGGCAGAAGGGATGAGCGGCTCCTCGTAGTCATCGTCGTTCCCTGTGGGCGCCGTCTCTGGATGATCGCGGTAGTTGCGCCCGCTTTGGGAGAGCTTATCAGCTTGCTCGCGGGCGAGACCGATGCAAGGGTCAAGATCAGCATCCCATTCCAGTCCATCCCATACTTGTGCTAGAGTGGGTTTGGCCGCGCTGTCCCAGGGGTTTCGGAATCCCGTCCTGATGGCGCCGATGTCGTGGATGCTGGTGGGATTTTGCCAAGCCGCTGCTGCTGCTGCTGCTGCTGCTGCTCCTCCTCCTCCTCCGCCGGAGCGGCTGAACGGCGTGCATCCCATTCCGTCATTGTAGAAGTCGTTGTCGTCTCGCTGGGAAGCGGTGGAGGAAGAAGAAGAGGTGAGAGGAACGCCGTTCCAGTGCGGGAGGTACGATGTCAAGGTGCTGCCCGGCGGTGGCGCTAGGACGTGGTGCGAAGGTATAGGGTTGGTATCTGGGAGGCGGTGAAGGGTGAGATGCAAAGGTGAGTGGGGCAGCTGTGGAGAGTTGTCGCTGGGGTGCGACATGTTGAGTAAGGAGTGTGGGCAGCTCGGAATAGAGGAAGACGACGATCAGGGTGACGACGATGGTGTTCATAGGGATGGTGGCAGTCTGAGGTGCCGAGGCGTCTGATGTCATTCCAGGTGCGACCGTCGTCCGTGCACCTCCACGCGCCGCTCATGGCTGCACCTCTTTCGCGCCCGCCATCTGCCCGCTCAACACCGCGACCGCCTACCATTCGAGCACCACTCCAGCGCACGCGCACCTTTTCCGCACAGTGCCAGAATCGTGTCGATGCTACGCAACCCTATTCCACAGACATCTTCTACACATGTCATGATGCGGCCAAGGATCAAGCAAGGAGATGTACAGGATATAATTCATGAGGTGTTGGCCATGTCTCCTACTGCTGCTATGCTGGTGTTGCTGCGATCGATCGACAGAGAGTCTTGCGACCCTTAACGTCCAACGCCCAGGGTGTTGCGAGGTTCTATCGCAGATTCAACGCAAGTCTGTACGAGTTTCCGTGATTCGATGGCTTAAGGGGCGGTATCATTGGCTGGTGACTCGTAACGTGATGGTGACATGGAGCGCGGGTATGCTTGCTTGCTTGGCGTCGTAAATGACGGACCCTCCTTCCAATCTTGACTGGACACTCGGCCTCGAGCGTGGCAGACGTGGGTGGTCATCTGCGAAACGATGAGTCGTCGTCGTCAGAGATGCCCGGGCTTGGTGCGGTTTTCTCGTTGGGTGGCATGGGGACGGCTGGCAATGCGATGAGGATTAGCCAGCCACGGAGTGATCTGGCCGCCACAGGTGGCCCTTCTTTTACCGATAGCCGATGCTGGTCGTCCTCCTCCGGCTGCTGCTCGACTGTCCGGCACCCCTCCTCGAGGCGCCGATGCTGGTTCCGGTGTTGCCGCCGGTGCCCAGCACGGGGGCCGGTCCGCGCCGCACCGCCACCACAAACGCAAAGATGATGACCGTCGTAAAGGTGACCCACGTGCTGATCCAGACGATGGCCTCGTTCGATGCTACCTTGACGCGCTGTTTGACCATCGAGGGCTGGTAGCGCGCCCGCAGTGAGATCGGGTAGTAGTCGGTCCCCCGCTCGCCTTGGCGCTTGATCCGCCGCGACACGGTGCCCGCCCCGCCTCCCCTGCCGCCGCCGCCGCCAGCCGTGGGCGGCTCCATCAGCTCAAAGTCCGACGACGTCTCCGACTCGTCTGGCGACGCGGCGTCCGCCTCCGAGTCAAGCTGCGGATCCAGCATGACTGACGCTGCTGCCGCAGTCGTCGTGGCGCGGGCCCAGTCGCGCATCGATCCGCTGAAGCTACCTTCTCTGGCGACCCTCGAGGGGTCAGCCGCGGGCTGAGCTGCACCCATGTCGCGACGCGTGCGCCGCCTCGCCACCGGAGGGGAGGTAGCGCTGGCCTTGGGCCGGCTGGTGTATAGATCGCGAATCGGCTGATCTCGGCTAGGGTCGTCATTGAGCTCGACCAGTCGCTGCTTGCCCTTGCCCTTGGTTTTGTTCGTGCCGGGCTGAGAGCGCGAGTCGTCTTCGAGACGGCCAAAGTCGAGCTTTCGCCCCTCACCGAGGTAGGATGCCCGCGATGCGTGCGCCTTTTCAGCTCGAAGCCGGTGCCTCGCTGGCAATATGGCCAGCACGCGGGCGTCGACCTCGGCCTCCAAGCCGTAGCCATCGGATTCGTCGCCATCGTCTGCGTCGTAGCCACGGCTTCGAAGTACATCGATCCGGCGTCGGCGCAGCAGCTCTTCCAGCTTGCGACGCTCCGCCGTCAGCTCCTCGGACTCGATCTGCAGGCGTGGCGGGGCGAGCCTCGAAGACGACGACGACGGGTGTCGCCTCGCCGCAGCGCCGCCGCCGTCCTGGCCGGCAGATCCCGTCGCGAGCTTCTTGCCGGCGGCCCATGCAAGCCCGAGCAGGACGCTGCTTTTCCACTTCCCTCGCAGTGTCTTTGCACCTCCGGTGCGCCCGCCGTACGATAGCGGAAGCTGCATCAGCCCGATCCTTAGTGCCTCGGTCTCGGTGATCGGCCGGCCAAAGTCGTCGTCATCGGCCCAGTGAACGGGTTGCTCCTCGACGGCTGTGCAGATCAGGTCGTACTGATCGCCGCGGGGCTGCTCGAGGTCCTTGAGCCCGGCCTTTTCGACAATGTCGTCGCCAGCGCGCCACACGCCGTCATCGTCGTCAGCAAAGACGGCGATCAGCGACGAGTCTCGCTCGTCCTGCGGCGACGGAGACTGAAGGCGGACCACAGCGTCGATGTGCTGCAGCACGCACTCGATGTCCTCTTGGTCCTCGTCGGTCACGTCGTCTGGCACCAGGCGCCCAAAGCTTGCAGTGGGTCGACCGCTCTTCTTGTACCGGATCAGCTGTGCGGGAGAGGCGACCGTCTCCAACGTAATCTGGCTGCTGCCGTCGCCGCCATCTTCGTCCTCGAGATCGGACAGCCTCAGAGGTCCTTCAACCGCGCTGGACACTTCGGCGCCCCGGACGGTCGGTACAGACCCATCACCGCCGCCGCCAGGGGCTACACCGTCTTCGCTGAAGCTGAAGTCGCACCTTCGATCGTCTCCGCCGAAAATGCTGCCGAGCTCGCTGCCCAGCGTCCGTCCGAGAGCCCAGTCGGCGTCGCCAATGTTGCTGGCGCTCGACGAGCGGCTCATCGAGGGGACCGACGACAGGCTGAAGCCGCTGTAGGAGGCCAAGCCGGAAGGACGCTCCGATGTCACCGGCAGATGCTGCTGTGAAGAAGGTCCGTCGCCTCGCACCGGGCTGGCCCGGGCCGTCGACGTTGACAGCTGAGTGCTGCTGCTGAGCATGCTCCGCTCAGCCGAGATCGGGCTCGCGTTCGGGCTCGCGTTCGGGCTCGCGACGGAGCTGTCCGAGTCGTAGAAGCCCCTTACCGCCGCGCTCGAGGACCGGCCGAGCGGGCTGGAAGGCTGCTGATCGTCGTCGACGGAGCGCGGCGAGCGCTGCCCGACAGCTCGGCGCTCCCGCTGCTGCTGCTGCTTCCGCTTGGAAGGGACCCAGTTGAGCGCATCCGATGGCTTGAGCGAAGCGTTCGCGCTGCCAAAGCTCGGCCGCCCCGAAGTCGGCGACGACAACGGGACGTCTTCCCAGACCTTGCTGCTGCCCGTCTCACCGTCGGAAGAGGTGCCGCCGGCCTTGGCCTCCTTGTTTGCGCCGCCGATCGTAACCTCGGTCGTCTTTCGCCGAGCACCGAGGTCCTCTATCGACGGCGTAATGCGAATGCGGGGCCTGGCGGCGGCGCCTACGCCGATCGATGTGCCCGACACCTTCCTGATGATCCTGCGCGAGTTAGGCGAAGAGGCCGCGCTGCTACTCTGGCTCAGGTCAAGCGAGTAGCTGCCCAGCGAGTCCTCTGGACCTGACCGTGACATGCCGCTTGCCCCGCCTGCTTGGGCCCCGAAAGCGGTCTCCGTGCCGCCGCCCCCGTCAGATATCATTAACTGCTGGCGTTCGCGACGGAGCGCGGCTCGGATTGTCTTGCGAGTCTCGATCGTGTAGCGGTTGCCGGGTGCCCTCCGCCTCCGCGTGAGTGACGGACTGAGGGATCCAAGAGAGGCCGGCGGCAGGTCGAGGAGATCCAGGTTGCTGTGAGAGCCAGAGGGCGTCATCGGGCCACTGCCGCCGCCACGAAGCGAGGTTGATTCAGATCCGCCTGCCGCTTCTCCTGGCCTCAGCTGTCCTACGGGTGAAGCCGTGCCGTCCCGACGGAAATCGTGGTCGCCGCCGCAGGTCCAGTCTTCGGGGACGACGCTCGAGCTCTCGACAGCGTCGTAGGCGTCCTTGAGCCTCTCGCCCTCCTCCATGGCGCGGCCGAGCTTGCTGTCCATCTCCGTTCCCGCCTCGGCCATGACGCGGTTGGTCTCGCGGAGCTCCTGGATCTTGGCCAGCAGCCGCGCCACCAACTCCTGCTCGCCCTCCGAATTTCCGGGACGATAGCCGAGCATCTCCTCGAGGTCCGAAGCCGAGATCGGGATGCAGGCAGCCTCGTCGTCGATGGCACTGGAGGCGTCGGTGTGGGTGCTGGACTGGGACGCCGAGAGACGCTGCTTTGGTGCACCAGACCTGCCGCCGGCGAGGTCGATGTCCTCAGCGCTGAGGTAGCTGTTGCGCACCGGCGTCAGCGAGGCTTGCAGTCCTAGGTTCATCGTACCGTGGAGCAACGGCGAGATCGGCCCCGCGCCTTTGCCCTTGGTCCATGCCTTCTTCTTCTGCGACAGCCCGACGACGTCGACGCTGTCGGCATCGATGCGAGCATGCAGCTTGCTCTGCTCGAGCTCAATGTTGCGGCGCGTGGCGGCCTCAAGCTCGGTCTTGAGGCCGCCGATCTCCTTGTCCAGCCGGCCAAGTTTCTTGCTGCCTTCGCGTTTCGCCCTCTCCGCCTCTTCCTGGAGCTCTGAGAGCTGCTGCAACAGCGCTTCGTTCTGCTGGCTTAGTTGGGCGAGCTGGCGCTGCGCTTCGGTCGCCTGCATCTGACTCAGCATCGGACGGCCACGGCCCGATCGGTGCTGTTGGCGGGTGTCCGGGCCGTCGATAGCGTCGAAGGCCCCGAAGCCTCGGAAGGAGGCGGAAAGACCGATTGAGCCAGTTGGCGACGGTGGCTGCGAGTGGATGAGGCCAGCCTCGCTGGGAATCCACGGGTTCCCGCCGCCGGAAGACGTCAGAGTCGGCGTCGTCTGCAGCTGCGGCTTCGACAGCTCTGCCTCAAGGCTGCTCGGTCGCGACATCGTCGACTGCAGCTGACCGGATCCCGTGCCGCCATCGGCTGTTGTGTGCTGCGGAGCGGCCAGCATCGGACTTAACGGCTGCTTCGCTCCGCTGGCCACGGTACGGTGGAGCGTCATGAGGGTAGCGTGGCCAAAGTAGTCGACTGTCCCGCTCCTGCTGAGCGCGGTGCCTGCGGCCATCGGTGTCTTTTCGTCGTCGATGGTCGACGTGGCCGGCGTGGCTATCTCGCCGGCCGCTGGCGTTGTTGTGAGGTCAGTGTCGGTCGTAGGTGGCGAGCACGGCTGCCTTTGATCTGAGCTGGGCGCGCCGTCGATGGCGAAGCCTGCCTCGGCTCGCGCCATATCAAAGATGCTGGTGCTCGAGGCGAGGCGCGATGCGATGCCGGTGTGCTTCTGGCGCAGGCTGATATTCTTCTCGAGCAGCGCCTTGCCGATCGCCGCGGCCATGACGAGGTCCTTCTCGCGCTCCTTGATGACACGGTTGGCCTGCATTAGCAGGGCCTCGAGCTCGTCTCGCCCCAGGCCGCCGACCCACTCCTGGTCGAACGACGAGGCGTCGGAAACGAGGCTGTGCGTGTCGCTGCCGTCGTCGCCGTTCTCGTTGCGGTCGTGGGCGTTGCCTGTTGTTGCTGCAACACCGTCGTTGGCGCTCTCGGATCCTGCGATGGCTGCGGCAGCCCCTTGCTCGGTCGTCGACGCTAAAGAGGCTGTCGGCACGACAGGGATTTCCAGCGGCGGCGAGGTGGGATCCGGCGTGTTCTGGGTCGCGCGCTCGCTCTTGGCCGCTCGCCTCTGGCGCTCGGGCGTGGAGAACACGTAGTGCATGCTCGGTCTCGGCCGCCCACCCGCGCTGTTCTGGAGATGTGCGGCGCGAGTCCCTTCGGGAACGCCGCCGACACTGCCTTCGTGCCCTACTTTGGCGACGTTGGTCCGTCCCAGGCTGCCGTAAGAGACAGTTCTTGCCTGATCAGAGGCACCCGCACTTGCGCTTGCTGCTGTCGTCGACGGGCGAGAAGCCGAAGCCATCCTGCCACAGCCCTTCGGCCAGCGCTGCAGGTTGCGCTCCAGCGCGACGGTGAGGTCGTCGGGCAGATCAAGGTCGAGATCTCGGTCAAGGACGAGACCGCCGCGACCGTGTGACGACGAGGAATACTCCGATGCCGTGGCCGTGGGGGGCGCCAGATGCGACGCGGAGCTGGGCCCGCCCTTGCCGCGACCATCTCCCTCGCCGAGGAGCAGCAAGGGCTGCTGGTCTGGCCTCTGTGTCTCGGCGTTTTCGCTTGCCTCTTGGGTGGACGTGGAGAATGTGCGGCGCAGCTGGGAGCTGGGCCGCCTGTTGGCTGGCGGTCTTGGCCTGGAATTCAGTCCTGGATAGCCGGGAACCATGATTGTTGACCTTTTGCTGCGATCGCAATGGCGAGAAGGAGAAGAGAAGATGGAGCTCGGGCGTAGCTTTACGTTGGCATCAAGCGGTAAATAGTCGGCACGAACTGTGGAATTCGATGAGACGGGGGCAGTTGTAGCGTCTTGCGTGAGGTGCGCGTGTTGGGGTCGTGAAGCCAAGGCTGTGAGGGGGCAAAGGAAAGGCAAGGGATGAGGGAGATGGAGCGGCAGAGTATATGAGATTTCAGGGGCGGCGAAGCCACATCGAGGGAGAGGTGGAGACCGTCACGCACCTAGAATCCTCAAGTAGCCGTAGTGATGCCGTTGTCATGTGCTGAGAGGGCGGCAGGTTTCGGCGCGGAGGTACGAGCGTGGAGCGTAATGCGTCGATCCTCTGGGGCTGTTGTGGTAGGACGACAGTGCTGTTGGATGGGCCGTGGGCGCGACCCGTGCGCTCGACGAGCTGGAGGAGGAGGAAAAGGATGGACGAGCGCGCGCAATGGAAGGCGACAGCGGTGTAGGTAGTGATGCTAGCAAGACCCGGTGGTGGGCCGACGGTCTATGGGAGCGGGCAGCAGGGTGGGTAGCACCTGTAGAATTAGCTCGCGCGTCGGTATGCGATGACAACGAAGTCGACGTAGTTATATACGCCGAGCACAGGGTCAAGTTGAGGCAATGCGGACCGTCGAATGAGTCGACTCTGGTGGCTGAGGGGAGTCCGAGCGATCCTGTGCTCGTTCGGCCGGATGGCGAGGGTGTTGGGAAAGAATGTGCTCGGCTGGCCTGCTCGCTGGCGTCGAGGGTCAATGGTGGCAGCTGCAGGAGCGCTACAGGAGGGTCCGAGGCGGGAAGGCAGTGAAGATGCGGGATGACTGTGGCGGATGGGCGAGGACGGTGGTGGGGACGCGGCGGATCGGCCGGCAAAGGGGCGAACAATCCCGTCAGCCACGGCGTTGAAGGTGGCAGACAGATCGGCCTGGGGGCGAGAGCGGGGCCGGTCTGGTGACTGACGTTCGATGGTGAGTGCGTGTACGTGCGTTGTTGTTGTCGTGACAAAGGTCGTCGGATGTGTGCAGATGGCAGGCTAGGCTGAGCGGCTTGGCGGTAGGGGCTGGACAGGAGCAGGGACTGCTCTCGTGCGCGGCGGCTTCGGACGCGCGTGCTTTTGTCTGTGACAAGGTGTTTAAGTTGTGACTTTATGAAACATAAGATGGTGAGAGGGCGATGGGCCTGTGATGGATGGTATGGGAGGGCTCAGGGGAGGGGGAGAGGCAGACGATGGGACGGCGCTTTCAGGAGGTCAGGAGGTAAGGTAAAAGCATGTCAAGCCAAGCCACGCCATCGGGAGGGTCCGTGTTGGGCGGATCTTGGGCGCGCTCTTCCTCGCCTCTCTGATTTCACGATGAAGCAGGCAGGCGGCGCAAGGACGGAAGACCCGCGCAGCCTGAAACCAACGCCGACCAGAGAGAACCAACACGCCCGCCGCACAGAACACCGCCCAGGGCGAGGCCAAAAACACTTGACTAGTTACAGTACACATGCTCGCCCCTTTGCAGAAGAAGCCAAGCAAAGAGGCGCTACCGTAGCTCCAGGCAGCAGAGCGAACGAATGCGTGTCCACTCGGGACATTCTTGCGCAGCAAGAGGTCTTCGTTCGAATATACGGAGGGGGCTTCATCCTCTGCTGCGCACTCCGCTCGCCGCTCGGCAGCCGCGTGAAAGCAGCGAACGCAGCACGCAGCACGCAGCACGCAGCACGCAGCGCAACGCACGTCGATCGAGACGATACTTACCGCCATCCATCGGAAGCGGCCCGAACGAGGACGGCCGTGGTCGATGCGACGCGGCCTCGGTTCGTCCCTCACTCCTCTGTGTAGCACCATCCATCCCACCCATCACGGCTCCGCTTCGATGCCGCCGACTCTTCCCCGGCGGCGGCATCACACTGTGACGCTCCTGTGATTGCCTCGCCGACGAGCTGGCGCACCCTGCGCACGTGACCGAGCGTCAAGCATTCTTTCATTCCATGGTCCGGCTCTTCGAGTTTGCGGAACCACAGGGCGGGAACAAGCAGACAGGCAGATGGCGAGCCAGGGAAACCATTTCGTCCAAGACCTGGCTTGTTTAGGTAGGGTAACTAAGTGTAAAAGTAGGCGGCGCTGTAAGTAATGGACGGCGCTTTGCCAGCGGCAGCAGGCAAGCAGTCAGGCAGCGATAAGGGACGGTCGGGCACCACTCTGCACGCTTGGGTACAGCGCAGACCGACACCCTGGCATAGCCGTTGGTCGTAGTTGGGCTCCTTCATGCTACGCGGCCGACCTACCAGAGACTTCCTGTCGTTCGGCCGCCTCTTTTGATGCTTGGCTTCTCTTGCGGCACGAACGTGGTGAGTGTCTCGAGAAGCAGCGAGCTTTGCCTCTGTCAAAGAGGGGAGGCTCTGTATGTTCGTGGTTGTGTTGTTTCCCTGTTTCTCGCTCGCGTTTGCCCCCGGAGCCGCCGTCTACGGCCATTTACACTTCCTTTTACAGTAGGCCTGCTCGGTGGCCATGACGGGCGGCTTCAACGACCTCCCAAAGGATCGACGTCTCGAGACAGCCTCGAGGCTTCGGACACTGACGAGCTGGGCTGCTGCCGGAGATTCGGTGTTGCACCCTGGTCCCGAGCAGACAGGAGACGACGTCGTTGCGGTTTCGGACCAGCGCTCAAGCCACGGCATCTCCCCTTTCACGATTCGTGACCTTAACCGCGAGCGGTCGAGGGATGATGTCTCGCTGTCCAGTTTCCTCCTTCCCGGACCGTAACATGGAAAAGAACCATCCCGAAGAGCAACAGCTCGCGATACATGGAATCGGAAAGTAGTTCCGAGCGGAGCCCTAAAAGACGAGGAACAAAGCGAACGACGCCTCGCCTTGCTCGCTCTCCAAGCCAAGGAGACAGCCAAGACGACAACGATGACTGAACTACGTTGATGTTTGCCTACACAGCAAAGGTCGACGACCGGAGCCAGCGCACATCCAGGCAACGCCGAGAGGCGGCGATGGTATGCCACACCTGCTGCTGCTGAGAAGCGGTAAGACGGCGAGCAGGCCGTGTGATGGCGGGCAGCACGAGGTTGTTCCTCCCATGATTCTTTGGGCAATTCCATCTCCGAAGGCCCGCCGCCGCCCCGAGGATCACGCTGCGCCGCATCGTACCAGCGGAAGGAGGGTAGCGAGGTGGCGGAGGGCGTCGACAGGAACCTGGTGATCGTCGTGGAAAGAAGTGGGTAGGAGAGCCCCGTCGACGAGTCGCAGCCGCCGACGCTCTGTATGCTCTTCTGTCGTCGTGTTGTTTGGTGTCGGCCTCCCTCGCAGCAACGACGGAGGGGACGCGACGGCTTCGTCCTCGCGTCTGCCGACCAGCCGGCTGCCGTTGGTGGACCCTTGGAGCTCCAGACGCGCCTCTCTCCTCTCGGGCGACAAAGATCCGCAACGGGACGACCGGCAAGGCGCCAAAAAATGCGGGGAAAGCAGGGCGCGTCGTTCGCTTTTGACGGCTCGACGGGCGATGGCAAGAAGCCGGTCCGACCGACCGCCCGCCCGATCGACGGACGAACGCACGCCCCCTCCCCCGCGCTGCTCTCCATCCTCATCTTTCCCGGCCCCCTTCGTCACCGTACCCCGCCTCGACCGGCTAACCCATCGTCTTCTTCTGCCCAGGCTCTAAAAAGCCTCCCCCTAAGCCTCCTCGTCCACCCTCCTCTCCTTCTTGCAACGTCACTGCCACGCTTCTTCCCGGCTCGTCGCTCCAGCATTCCTCTCCCTCCCTCACTTCTCTCCAATCACTAGGACGCCAAGCGGTGCCCTCAACATCTCCGCGTGGCTTACGCTCGATTCGACCACAAGCAAACAGGCAGACGGACAGACGGACGGTCTTCCTTCATCATGATCGCGCGAACTTCCAGCCTATGCCGCCTGGCAGTCCACTCGTCGGTCGGCGGTGCTTCCGCCTCTTCCTCGACGAGAAGGACGGCGGGCCCGCTGCGCACCTTCACCGCGCTCTCACACTCTGTCCCGCAACACCTCTCGTCGGTGCTGCCCAACAACGTCGACACAGGCTCGGACGACTTCGCCGTCAACAAGGCGAGCATGGACTCTCTCGTCGCCGAACTCGACGCCAAGCACGCCAAGATCTCGCTCGGCGGCTCGGAGAAGGCGCGTGCCCGTCACATCTCTCGCGGAAAGATGCTGGCGCGCGACCGCGTCGCAGCGCTGCTCGACCATGGATCGCCTTTCCTCGAAATCTCGTCCTTGGCCGCGCACGAGGTGTATGGAAGCGACGACGTCCCGGCGGCCGGGATCATTGCGGGGATCGGCAATGTCTCGGGAACACAGTGCATGGTGGTCGCCAACGACCCCACCGTCAAGGGCGGCAGCTACTACCCGCTCAGCGTCAAGAAGCACCTGCGCGCCCAAGCCATCGCCAAAGAGAACCGTCTCCCCTGCGTCTACCTCAACGAGAGCGGCGGCGCCGCGCTTCCGCACCAGGCCGACGTCTTCCCCGACGAGAGCCACTTTGGGCGAATCTTTTACAACATGGCGCAGATGTCGGCGCTGGGGATCCCGCAGATTTCGGTGGTCCACGGCATCAGCGTCGCCGGCGGCGCCTACATTCCCGCCATGGCTGACGAGACGATTATTGTGCGCAACCAGGGCACCATCTTTTTGGCGGGACCGCCGCTGGTCAAAGCGGCTCTGGGCGAGGTGGTCGATGACGAGACGCTCGGCGGTGGCGAGATGCACTCGACCGAGTCGGGCGTCACCGACCACCTGGCCGTCGACGATGCGCATGCCATCGTCCTGGCGCGCGAGGCGGTGGCGAACCTGGGCCTGTGCGGTCGCAGTCCTTCCACGGTCGACCACGCGATCGAGGCTCCGCTCTACGATGCCGCTGAGCTGCACGGCATCGTCCCCTCGAACCTACGCAAGCCGTTCGAGATGCGCGACGTCATCTCTCGCCTCGTCGATGGCTCGCGCTTCCACGAGTTCAAGAAGCTCTACGGCAAGACGCTCGTGACGGGCTGGGCGCGCATCGCAGGGCAGGAGGTGGGCATCATCGGCAACAACGGCATCCTGTTTGGCGAGAGCGCCAAGAAGGCGACGTCGTTCATCCAGCTGTGCAACCAACGACAGATCCCGCTCGTCTTCCTCGTCAACGTCACGGGCTACATGGTGGGGACCAAGGCTGAGCGGAGCGGCATTGCAAAGGACGGTGCCAAGATGGTCCGAGCCGTCGCTTGCGCCGACGTCCCCAAGCTGACGGTCATCGTTGGCGGATCCTTTGGAGCTGGCAACTACGGCATGTGCGGACGAGCCTACAGTCCTCGTTTCCTATGGGTGTGGCCCAACGCCAGGGTCGGAATCATGGGCGGCGAACAGCTGAGCCAAGTCATGACGACCGTCAGCAGCGATAAGAGCAAACAGCAAGGTCTAAGGGAGAAGATCGAAAAGCAGAGCGAACCAGAGTACGCCTCGGCCCGGTTGTGGGATGACGGTATCATCCGACCGCAGGATACTAGGAACGTGCTGTCCCTAGGCCTCAGCGTCGCCAATGCCGGAAGGTGGAGAAGCAGGCAGAGGGGTCAGGATCATCCCGCCTGGGACGGAAACCATCGCGGCGATGGCGTCTACCGAATGTAAGCGGACGAACGCCCCGCCCACCCTTTGTCACGTCGGTCTCTCTGTAAGCACAAACTCGTCGGTCGAATGTCACCTCATAAGAAGGAAAACACCATCTACATTCTCGGGACTGTCCATTCCCTCTTCTACGATGACAACCGTATTTACTCTCCTCGAAGATTGAGGACGACCCTTGCCTTTGGCACTCTACACTCTACAATCGAACTACCGTCCCTCTTGAGAGCTACACTTCCACCTTGTTGCTCGTCTTCCTCATTTACCTTTTTGGTTGCCTCGACCTTTTGTAACTTTTTACCTCTCCCAACGATCCAACCTTTTTCGCTCGCAGCGATGAATAGATTGGGTAAGGCGAAAACTTGATGTTTTCCCCTTTCCTTCTCTACCGTCTCTTCCCTCGTCGCCGTGAAGTTAGAGGCGAAGCAAGGTGAAGAAAGGAATAGATACCTAGGACTCGTCCAAGCCGATACGTCTTCACCTGGGATTTGGATGGATTCCACCTCTCCCTCTCTCGATAGAGAATCAGGGCTATGCTGGAAGAATTGCGCAAAGATACGCATACTCCCCTGTTGACCGCGAGGACCAGGCCCGAGATCTACATCCGTCTCAACTGATAACGTTCCCCGAGCCGGATGGCCTGATAGAATGGGAGATATCATCAATGGCTCAGAAGAGGTGGGCGATGAAAAGAGTGCAATGTAGAAGGCTTCTTCCTTTTTAACCTTTGAGGCTATCTCGCGCGTCTCGGACGCAGAGAGGGAGGACGAAGACGAGGGAGCAGAAGGCGAAGAGTGGGAGGAACGCTTCTGGATGTCCCGCAGGAACTGTTGGGCTGCGTTTTGTTGGTCAAGCTCAGTAACAATGTTGCCAGACGCGCTGTTTAGACCGTCGAGAGGGGAAGGGAAGTGGTGGGTCGTCAGTCGAGATGGCTCGAGCAAGAACGGACGGCGGCACGCACTCACGAAGTCACCTCTCGCCTCGGCCCGAACGGCACCAATCCCTCGTAGCTGACCTCTACGCTGGGCCTCGCCATCTCCTTGCCTGCCTTTCGACCCTTTGCGTCGACGTTGGCCACCAGCGCGACGCCGACCGCACCGTCGCTGTGAATTTTGTCGAGCTGCGCCGCCTCGCTACCATCTCCGGGGAGATTGACGAGTAACGTCTGGTCTCGACCCGTCTCGAAGGGCGTCGGCGGAGCGTGGAGGCCCAGCACACTCGAGTAAGGGAAGCGAGAGGCCAGTCCTTCGGTCAAGCCCTGCGGGCACGGGTCGGTGAAAAAAAGGAGCGAGAGGACCGACGCTGGATCCAGCCCTTGAAGCGCGGGCGGGACAGCGCTGGAGATGTTTTCGCGGCCCCAGATGTCGCGCCAGTCTCGTGCCTCGCCATGGGCCTCTGCCGAGTCGGTCGCTGCAGCCGTCGTCTGATCGGCAGCTGCCGAGCCGCTGCTACCGCTGATGGCGCCTGAGGAGGCGGAAGAGGAGGATGGCACATCGCCTAGCAGGTCGGCTCCCCTCTCTGCACCTTGCTGCCACGATGGCTTGCGATCCGGCCACCGTCCGACAGCAACCTGTGCTCGGCCCGGGATCTCGCTGCGAAAGGGGACGGCATTGACGCCGGGGAGGAGGCTGAGCGAGACCGAATGTAGGGTTGAGGATGCGATGGGCGGGGCGCCCGGCTCGAGCGCATTCGGCGGGATGAGGGAGCTGGGGAGCGGCGACGAGAGGAGGCCTACACGCGCTATCCTAGGCGGTGGTGTTGCTGGGTGTGCGTCGCGCTGCTTGGCAAGGCTGGGGTCGGTACCGCGGAGGAGGGAGACTGCTTGGGCGAGGTGCTGGAGTGGCAGGTCCTTGCTGAGCGAGTAGAGGAGGAGGTGATCGTGTCGCTTTGCTGCGGCAGTGGCACTAGGCGCGGACGCCTGATCGGCGGCGGTCGAGAGGGGCGCGAAGCGGGAGGCGAGGTCGGTCATCCCCTGCAATGTGGAACGAAGAGCGATAAGCAGGCCCTGTGGGCTCTCTGAGAAGAGGGTGAGCGTTTGTGCGGTTGCGAGGACAGGCTTGGGCTTCCACGGCGGCTGCTCATGCTGCTTGGCTTGGCCGGCGGTGAAGGAAGGTGGTGGTGCTGAGGCGAGTTGGGCACAGCTGCGGCTGGCTATCGAGGTCGAGGCCGGTGTGTATGCGCTGGGGCGGATGGCGGGGCGCCATGGCGTTGGACGACGTAAGAGGAGGGCGGCCGAAGACATGGCGGGCCGAAGAGAGGGAGAGGGAGCTGGGAGTGATCGTAGATCGGTGTGATGGTGGTGGTGGTGGTTGTGATGATGGTAATCTTGGAATGGTTAGTTAGCTAGTCTTTCTAACTAGTGTGGAGGGTCGAGGCTTGCGGCAGGTCCGGGTTCGCGGCGTATCGCTCGCTGCCTTTGGCTTTGCTCCACATCAGGCGTAGGCTTGGCGCTGGCGCTTCTTGCCGCACGCAGCTCACTCGCCTCGTGGCCGCTGCGCTCTCGCAACATGAGGCGCGCCGCGAGGGCCGAGGGAGGGTCAACGGCTGCCGGCCGCTGCCACCAACTCACCTCATCACATCACATCGCATCACATCACATCGCATCACATCACATCGCATCACATCGCATCGCATCGGCGCACCCGCTCTGCTCGCGCCGCAACCATTCAAGGTTCCCTCGTCGCCCGCACCTGTCCCGGCTCGTCCGGCATCTCTGCCTTGGCCCCTCGCCCCCCTTCACTCCTTCCTCATCGCCCCATCGCCACCATGGCGGCGACTGCCAGCACATCCGCGCCAGCGCCGCCGGCCTCGACGCCGCAGTCGATCACCTTCGAGGCACCCGAGGGCTCCTACCGACAGACTGCCACCTTCACACCACCACCTCAGCCCATCATCACCATCGCGCCCCAATCGTATAGCCAGGCCTTCATGTGCTCCATCTACCCGACCCCTCGCATCAGCACCGTCAGCGTAAAGCAACTTCCCACCTCCAAGAACTCGAGGCAGGCTGAACGCGAGAGGACCGCCACGAAGGCCGTAGCAGCGGCAGCCGCGGCAGCTGCCGCGCTCGATCCTGCAAACGTCGGTAGCGACGCCAGCATCGCCGCGGACGCAAGCCACTTCCTCGCCGCATCGCAAGGCCCGCTCCTCGAGCATCCCCTCGCCGCACAGGGCATCGATGCTCCGGCCGCTAGCCTCACCGGAGGCAGCGGTGGCCTGGGCGGTATCGCCGGCATCGGCGCTCAGGCCATGCGCTTCGGTGGGCTCGGCGCCACCATGGGCCGCCTCAGCGCCAAACCCACTCGCCCAAAGAACAACGTCAAGTCGACCAGCAGCAACTTTGTCAACCGCATGGTCGTCCACCAGGACCTCGCAAAGATCCTCGCCCAGCGCACCGACACCGACTCGTTCGTCTTTCTCAACAACGCACGATCCTTCTTCTGGCTCGCCGACACCACCTGCAAGATCAAGGACGCCCTCGCCAGGATCAGCTTCAGCGCTTCGCCCAGCTGCCACGACGTCAACCAGTTCACCCGCGCACACGACCGCCTCGACATCCTCATCGGCTTCGTCACCGGAGACCTCCTCTGGCTCGACCCCATCTCGTCCCGCTACACGCGCATCAACAAGGGCGGCGCCATCACCTCGTCCGCCGTCACGCAGGTGCGTTGGCTACCCGGCAGCGAGAGCCTCTTTATGGCCGCCCATGTCGACGGCACCCTCATTGTCTACGACCGCGACCGCGAAGACTCTTTCCACTTTGCCCCGGTCGCCTGGACGCCCACGGCGAGCTCGGCCGGTTCGGCCCTTCAACATGCCCAGCAGGTTCGATCCGAGACCGAGGCTGCCAAACCCGCCGTCGCGTTCCCGCCGCTGACGCCGACCGGATCGCGTCCCAGCATCGGCCAGCGCAGCCTCACCGCATCCACCAGTAACACGACGGTCGAACTCAGCGAGCCCATCGGATCAAGCGGCGCCAGCGACAGCACCGGCAGCCAGCCGAAACAGCGCCTCGCGCCAGCTGCCGGAACGACCGGTCCGTGGAGGACTAGGGCTGCCGCAGGGGCTGGCCGCGGCGACGTCGATAACGATGACGAGCCTCTCCTGCTGGTGACCAAGCCCGGCGCCGTCCCGATCCTTTCGGGCCTGCCCGCCGGCGGCAAGTCGAGCGGCGGCCTGGGGCCCTTCAGCGGCAGCGCCAACGGCCTCTCCGGGAAGGGCAAGGAGACGCCCTGGTTGCGCATGAACCCGGTCAGCCACTGGAAGCTCTCCAAGTCCAAGGTGACTGACTTCGCCTTTAGCCCAGACTTTGCTCACGTCGCCATCGTCGCCGAGGACGGCGTCCTGCGCGTGGCCGACATCAACTCGGAGCGGCTGCTCGACGTGTTTGAGTCTTACTTTGGCGGCATCAACTGCGTCAGTTGGTCGCCCGACGGCAAGTTCCTCCTGACCGGCGGCCAGGACGACCTGGTCACCGTGTGGGCGCCGAGGGAGGGGCGCATCGTCGCCCGCTGTCAGGGCCATACCTCGTTCGTCACCGGGCTCGCGTGGGACCCGTGGCGCTGGCGAGACGACGAACGGACCTATCGCTTCGCCACCGTCGGCGAGGACTGCAAGCTTATTTTCTGGGATTTCTCCAGCGCCGCGCTCAACAAGCCCAAGTTCCACACCTACGGCTCGCACTCGGCCGTGCGTAGGAGCGGCGTGGGATCGACGTTTTCGCTGGTCGATAAGTCGCGATCGCCGGGCAATGCGGCCGGACGGCGGCTCAGCACGAGCATGGACCGGCCGTCGGCGTCGCCACACTTGCTGTCGACGCCGCAGGAGTCGCTGCGGCACCCGCCCTCGCCGCGAAGCGAGGTGGCCATCCTGCAGCCCGTGGTGACGACCGACCTCGGCGGCGAGTTATTGACCGGCCTCCGCTTCCGTCCCGACTCAATTTCCGTCCTGCGCAAGAACGGCAACGTCGAGACGTTCGCACGGCCGCTGCCGCGACGTGACCGTAGCGGTGCGGCGGCGGGCCGCGCCTCGATGACGGCAGATCGCAGCCGGCTGGCCGAGAGCTGGCGGACGACGGTCGCCCACATGAACAAGTCCGGCCATGCTGAAGGCGGCGACGGCTTGGGTGCCGCCAACGCAGTAGACGTCGGCCGATCCAACGGTCAGAGTGTGGCGGCCTGAGCAGACCGCCGGCCTCGCACACAATGTTCGCTTTCACTGCGCGCCAACGCTCTTTTCTCCCAGCTCTAGGCCTCCATTGCTCCGTCTCCGCGTTTCTGCACGATATGATCCGGCTCGTTTCATGTATTACTACTACTCACTTTTTCTTCTCTTGCACGCCATTGCCTTTACTCCCTGGTCGAGCATGTCTACGAAGCTGCTGCGAGCGATCGCGCTCTGAGCGGCGGGGCATGAGCCTACGAGACTACCATTATTGGCCTGGTCGAGCCTCCGCATTGGCGCGGCGATGGGCGTAAGCTAAGTGCATTGTTGCCGCCACGGACCGCCGCTTTTTTAACAAGTGGCGTACAAGAGGTGGGCGAACTGCAAGAGACGGCCCTTCACCTTGTCGACGAGCCAGCAAAACCCCACCTAGTCAGCTAGTCGACTCGACACAGCCGTGCTCTGTGCTCGTTCGCCCACGCCCCGACTCTCGCTGTCTCGCTGCCAGCTGTCCTTCCCATCCACTTCCTTCTGGCTACCACCATCACATCACCAGAACAGACGGCGTGCCATCTCACTTCACCCTTTTGTTTTCCCCTTCGCCCGCATCGCGTCGCCATCCTCCTAAGCCGTCAATGAGTCCAGCGAGATGACGCGACTGCTTATGCTCCTCAACAGCCTCTCGGGCTTGGTGATGGCGCTGATGGTGCTCGGGACGATGGACGTCCTCTCCCTTTCGTCTTCGTCTCAGCACGACCTGACTCGACGCCAAGACCCAAACGCGCCCCCGCCAGCGACACGGGAGCAGCAAGATGCCGTCGTGGCGCTGGCAAGCACGGACCCGGTAGGCGCGGCGCGGATGGCCATCACCCTGCCCTACATATCAGGTCCAGGCAGCGTGTTTACAGGCTTCCTCGCAAGCTACGCCTACGTACAGGGTGATGAAGTCCAGCAGCTACCCTGGAACACTGCCAGTCCTCTCGCCACCGTACCGGCCGTCAATGGTTCCGATGACGGAGGATGGCAGACACTTCCCGAACTCGACGGCTTCACGCTCAATCGCACCTTTGCGATCCGCGGCAACGCTACGGTCCCATTCTACATCAGCACCGGCTACGACGCGCCGTCTATTAGGCGAGCCGTCATCGTCATGCCCGGTAAGCCGCGCGATTGCTGGAAGTACACGTCGCTGGTGCGCAGCGCTCTCAACATCATAGCGATGCAAAACCAACCCGGCGCCAACAACGCTTCGGTCCTCATCATGGGTATCTGCTGGATGAACCAGAACGACAAGGCGGCGGGCGCCGTGGGACCCAACGAGCTGTATTGGCGCAGTTCCGGTTGGTCGGCGGGCAGTCACAGCGTCGGTCCGCCTGTACCCCTGTCGCAAGAGGAACACGCGATCGCGCTGCGCAAGCTGGCTAAGTCGATGAATCAAAGGGCCGATAGCGCCTCTCCTGGAGCTGACGAAGGGTTGCACAAGAGGCAGGACGCCAAATACATCGCGCATAGCGACGAACAAACGCCGACCGACGAGAACGTCGACACGCCGACGCAGATGCAGACGCAGAACCTGACCCTACCGCCGGGACAGGATCAGACCAATATCTCGTCGTACGAGGTCATCGACACGCTGCTCGACTGGCTCTTTGACAAGTCGGTCTTCCCGTCTCTCAACCGCGTCGTCGTCGCGGGCCACTCGATGGGCGCACAGCAGGTGCAGAGGTATGCCATGCTCAAAAAGGCAAAAGCCTACGACCCCAACGTCATGTTCTGGATCGGCAACCCTGGATCCTACGTCTTCCCCACCGACGATCGAGAAAATGTCAATGCGACGTGCGAACGTGAGTCGATGGCAGAGAGTGAAGCGGATTCTTCTCAAACAGACAACCCTGTGGCTGACCCCTTTGCTCGATCTGTTAACTCTGCAGGCGCGACGTCATGGCCCTATGGCCTCTCGAATGTCACAAGCATCCCCAAGTACGCCAGGAGAGACGTCAATGCCTCTCTACCTGCCGTCATCAAGCGGTACCGCACGCGGGACATCCACTACGCCTACGGTCTTCTCGACAACGGACAGGGAGACACGCACTGTCAATCGACCCTCCAAGGCTGGAACCATCTGGATCGAGGGTGTCACTTTATTTTTGCTCTCGCCAACACGTCCGACTCTGGCGAATACCGAATGGGTCCCAACGTCGGCTTCCCATTCGCCAAGCAAACGGTCGATTTCGTAGCCAACACTTCTCACCAAGATTACCCCATGCTCTCGACCAACGTCAGCCTGTGGAGACTGTTTAACGATCGTTTCGACACCGCCGATCCACCGCTGGCCAACACGACCAACCCGGGTGACCCGACGCCACACGTCAGACCCAAGAAGAGTCCAAAGGATGGCCTCAAGACGAAGGGAGAGAAGGGCTTCGTCACGCCGCGAAGCAGGATCATGGCGCAGGGCATGTTGTACGGGACGGTGGGCGCCGTGGTGGCACTGTACACATCTCTCTACCTCTTCTGCCGCGCCGGATTGGGAGAAAAGGAAGAGGAATGGCGACGACAACTCGATGCCGCCACGACGTCTCGCAGTTTCACCGACAACCCCATCGCATCCGCTAGCACGGGCGGTGTCGTCGGCGGTGAAGGATTGAGAAAGCGAAACGGAGCTACGTCCCCGGCGACTAACTACACCAGACCCGCACTCATCGGCGGCGGCGGCGGAGGCGGCGTGGACGATTCAAGCTACGCCTTCGATTCGCTCAGCAGCAGCCACCGTGTCGAGAGTAGCGTCAGTTCGCAAGCTCCTTTCTTGTCGCTCCAGCATGAGGGACTATCGCCGCATTCGCCGAGGATCAGTAGAGAGCTTACGCGACATAAACATACAGCCAGCACGAGCACCGATACGCTCCTGCATTACCCGGCCGTCTCTCCGCTGTTCGCTCGGCCGTCATCTGGTCCGCATCCGTCCACGTCGACGCACTCTTGGAGCGATGAGGTGACTACAAAGCTTCGATAGGTTGAAATGGGTACGAGAAACGACCTTTCCCTGTCTCTTACCTTATCCCTCTAGATCCTAGATGGTGCACCGGCCTAGAACCTCGCTAGAAGCTCTCTCCGTCTCCTCCACGCACGATCCTTGAGGATAGCTGTCGTCGACAGTATTCCCTTCTATCTTGTTCCAGTCAGAAAGCAATACTAGAACAATGTCCCCTCCTGTACATGAACCGGCGCCGGTGGCGATCCATTTCCCCTGCGTCTGTTGTTGTTCGAGGACGAAGACGAGACCGACGCTGCACCGACTCGCCCGACCGCTTGGGACTGGAGAGGTCTCGTGCTGCCCGTGCTGCTGCTCCCGTCCGGCGTAGCGAAGGGTCTCAGCGTGGCCAGTCTCCGCATCTGTGCGATCTCCAACTCCATCATCTCGAGTACGGTCCGAAGCGTGCCTGTTGGAAGCGCAAGGGAGACTGTTCAGCTGTCGCGCCACAGGGAGGACAAGGCGGCTCAAGCGCGGAAGCACTCACGTTTCTCCCACTCGGCCCAGACGACGGCGCTGTACAGCATCGTCGTACCCGCCCAACCGGCCACCACCGCCAACAGCACCAGGATCGGATTGACGCTCGCCAGCGGCTGAAACACGCTCGCCACGATCGACGCCACCGCTACGAACACGGCGGTGGCAAAGAGGTAAAAGTGGTTGCGCTGCGTCGTTCGCGACTTTGCATGCCCGCCTGCCAGAGCCTTCATGGCCGACGTCAGGGTAGCTTGCATCGTCCTCGCGCGTGCTGTCGTGGGAAGGTGCGTCTCGTCGATGCCGTCTGAGTCGGAAGGGGCCGGGAGGATGTCGAAGACGGCTTCGACGCCAAAGTGGTCCGAGAGGCTGACATTGAGGTTCGAACAGACGTCAGTGAAGACGACCCGGCTGTGACTGCAGCGAAGGCGACCGCGCGACGAGTCTTTGGCTTCGTAGGCTGTCGTGGGAGCGGTAGCGGCAACACAGGATGACGTCTCCGGTCCGCGGTACAGGACGTAGTCCAGCCTCTTTCCCGCACCCCTCTGAGCTCGGATGTCGAGCCTCTTGCCCGCCGTCCAGGTGTTGAGCGGCGAGTCGCAGGTGACGCCGAGCTCCTCCAACGCCCGTTCCGGGTCCGGACTCGTCCGTCTTGCCATGTCCATCTGCCCGTTCGCTGCCGTTGTCGTCGACGCTGGCAGTTCCACAGCGAGCGGATCTGTTCCCTCGGGTCGGGAGTCGACGAAGCCATCAAACAGCCCGCCCACCTCTCTCAGCAGCGCCAGGCACAGCGACGGCGGTGTCGAATTGAGGTCGCCGCATACCACCGTGTGTCTCCCCCTCTTTGCGCTCTTCCTCGCGTTGGTAGCCAGCTCATAGGCCTGCGTGATCCTATGTGCCCTCTCGCTCTCCGCTCCACCATCTCCGCCCGCCGCTACAAAGTGGGTGTTCCAAACATCCACCAACCCCAGTCCCTCGATCTCGACCGTCACAGCGCCACACGCCTTGCCCACGAACCAGTCGCCGTGCTGTACGTGTATCGGCAGGCCGTTGAGGCTGTAAGGATGCGTGCACGTCTCAAGGATGGGGTGGCGAGAGAGGATGGCGAGACCGCTGCCGAATGCGCCCGAGAGGAAGAACTTCGCGTAAGGGTAGCGAGACGAGAGGAAGGACTGGAGGTGGCGGAAGTCGACGGATTCGTACCAGATCTCCTGCAGGCAGATGAGATCGTACTGCGGTGTGTGTGGAGAGTGAAGGAGAGAGGCGATCTGCAGGATGCGTTGGGAGCGCAATTTGGAGATGTACTTGAGGCCCCAGACGTTGAGCGTGAGGATGCGGAGGGTGTTGGTGGGTGCTGAAGTCGAGTGGGTGTGTGGTGGCGGTAGAGGAGAGGCCGAGGCCGAGGCTGAGGCCGATGCGGAGGTCGACATCGTGGCCGCGGGCGAATGTAGTGTCGGAAGGCCGGGGGAGGAGAATGGTGGTGGCTCACAAGTCAGAAGATCGGCGGGGCTGAGTTGGGAAGAACAGGAGCTCTGCCATGCACGGTCCGTCGACGACGCGACTGACTTCCCGTGCCTCACACGCCTTGCCGCTCCTTGTTCCCAACGGCTACACTACTTTCCCATTGCTACATTCCCTCAATCCATGGGGCTGGCATCGGGTCAAGAAGAGGTAGGCACTGTCTTCTGTTGCATTGCGATCTCGTGAATTCGTGTCACGCCTCCCTTCCCACCTCTGCCGGCCGGCCCAACGTGCTACCGCTTGACGAACCTCGGATCATTTGCGACCCTCTTGCGCTTCTTCTCCGTCTCCTTCTTCGCCAGCTCGTTAATCTCCTCCTGCTGCTGTGTGTCGGGGAAGTTGATATTCCAGTAGCCGGGCGGCGTCGCGTCTGGAAGACCCCATCCGCGGTGTCGACTGGTGACCTGCTTACGCGCTTGGATCTCGGCTTCCCGTTCCCTCTCAGCCTCACCCTCTCTCCCCTCCTCCTTGTCCATGCTGTCGAAGTCCGCGGGTCCCTTTCCATCCCTTTCAGGAGAGCGGCTCGACCCTTCGTCGCCGCCACCGTTACTGCTACGCTCGTTGGCCCGTCGCACCGGTCCAGCTTTCGGCGGCAACGGTCCGATGTTCTCCCAGTAATCCTTGCAACAATCGCAGTCGAGCGCATGCATCTGCTTCCGCGTCGCCTTCTTCCTCTCGCTCCCGACAAAGGCGTGCGTCACGCCGTCGTTGCGGTCGCTGTCGATGCGGAACTGCTGGTTGATCGTGGGCCGCCCTTGTCCATCCTGCGGGACCTCGCGTGCGTACCGGCCCTTGCCCTTGTTCTTGAACGGGTCGGCCCGTAGCTGGGCCATCTCGGCGGCGCGTGAGGCGCGGATACGTGCGCGGTTCTGGGAGGGCGTCTCGGGCGCCGCTGCTGCTGATACGTCGGCTGAGACGGATAGCGGGCCATGAAGACCTCTGGGAAGCGGCGGAGAGGAGGTAGGAGATTCGGCCGCGACGATCGAAACGCGAGCCAAACGCGGTTCGCTCCGCGTCATGATGTTTGCGGCGGCGTCGTTGATCTTGCTCATTAGGCTGTCCGACGTCGTCGTGGACCGGTCTGTGGCCTCTCCAGCTGTGTCTGCGCCGCGTCGGACCGGTGTCGTTGCGGCACTGATGGAGGTGGATGCAGCCATTCTGCGGCGCTCCGATACAGCTGCAGCCAGGTCGGCCGCCCGCCTGCGCGGCCGTTCGCTCTGTGTCTTGGCCTGCCATGGCGTTCGGCGAGGTAGAGACGGCGTCGCCATTGCCCCTGCTGCGGCCAGATGTGCAGCCGCTGTCGCTGCTGTTGCCGTTGCCGCTACTATCGCAGGACCTGTTGTTGATGATGTGTTCACAGAAGGTCGCGGTGTTGCTGGTGTTGGTGCTGCTATTGATGCTTCTGTCGGTGCGGGTATTGGTGTCGCTGTCGGTGCTGATGGTAGTGTTGGTGCTGGTGCTGGTGCTACTGATGTCCCTGCATCCTGTGGCTCGACGGTACCTGGCACGGCCGAGCGTATCGGTGACTGAGGATGGCCACTACGGCTGGGTCCCGTCGGGAGGACAAATGACGATGACGATAGATCCCTCACCGGGCTCGGCAGCTGTTGTTTCTCTTGATCTTGGCGGTCCGCACGCGCGTCCCCTCTTGCGCCACCTTCGTGTCCCTCTCTAGTCGACGCAGGTGCAGCCCTGAGGGGAGCCTCGTCAAGTTTGAGCCCGACTTTCCTGCACAGTTCTCTGTCCTTCTCACTCAACCTGCCCAAGCCGCCCGACCCGTCGCCATCCTCGCCGTCGGTGGCGGTGCGGTATCGATGCGATCGTTTCCTCTTCTTCCTCTCCCTCTTGCTCACCGCTGCGAGCCACCACTCTTTGAAGTCGTCCCAGCCTTTGCGTTCGTCGTCGTAGCGATGCTGTAGATTGTGAAGATCGGCATTGAGGTGTTTGATTTGGGTCTCGAGCTCTGCTACTCTGTCCGAGCTGGTGTCGGGGCTGGCTGAATGCTGTGGTGCGTGCGAAAGGGTGGAGAGTGCGGTACGTGTCAGAGCTGAGGCTGCTTGAGAGTTGGGTAGGGGGTGGTCGGTGGTGGTTGCTTCGATGGTGGAGAGGATAGAGCTGATGCTGGACTGAGCGTGGCGGAGCGTTTGGAGCTGCTGCGCAGTGAGTGTGACTGTGAAGGAGGTTTGTATCGGTGCGGCAGCGGAGGCTGGAGACGGTGTCATGGCGAGACGCTGTGGTGACGTTCCTCCCCTTGTCGTTTAGGTGGAGCGTCTGCGGGCAGGTTGCTGCTGGTCGAGCGAGGCTGAAGATGGAGGTCGAGGCGGAGGATCGAAGTGGCGAACGGGTGACTGACAGGTGTGGCCCAAGCGCGACACGGCCGAGGCCGCTGCTCGCAACGTCCAAAAAAGGTGTCTGCCTTTCCCTCCACATTTTCGGACCCTTTTTTCTGTCGCTTTCGTCTAGCTACGGTCCGCTTGCCTGCTCCTTCGACCGACAACAGGCACGAGGACAAATAGCGTCCGCCCAAGCCTCTAGCCACCAAAACCACCAACACCTCCAACTCCATCAACGACAGCGCTTAGCACACCAACTGAGCGCAGCAAAGACCACAGAGAGGCCGAAACTGGGAAGAGAAGCAAGTGAAATGGATTGAGAAGGCAGAGACAAGGGCTGAGCGTGAGACCGGCCCTCACGACTGCCAGTTCATACCCTCGACGATCTTGTGCACAAGGGCACGTTTCATGAGCTGTTCGCGCGCCAGCATCCGCGTCTGCTTGAGGAACCGGTCCAGCTCGATCCGCTCTGCGTTGAGCGCCCGTCCCAGCTGGTACATGGCGTCCTCGATCGCATTGTCCTCGGCCACCAGGTCCACCAGCCTGTCAACACGCCGCCGCCACAGGGGAAGTGCAAGGCGGTGCGTACGCATCATCAGCAACCAAAGCCATATCTCGTGACAAGCTCAGACACCGCAGACACTCACTGGTTCCCGACGATACTGGTGGCCAGCACCATCCCGTCGACGTCCGGATCCTCCTTGTTCCTCAGCGTTTCGATTCGCTTCTGCGCCTCTGTCGTCGTCGCCTCGAGCCGGTCACCCGTGATCCGGCACACGTCGCGTACCGCTTCGAGCCGACGCATCTCGTCCTCAATCGCCGGCCGGCCCCGGTCCAGGTCCGATGAGAGCACCTGCAGGTGCTGATTCGACTGCTCCAGCGACGCAGAGAGAGCAGCGAGCCGCGAATCGATCTTGCTCAGCAGCCGGTCGTGCATCGCTAGCAGCTCCGGGTTCGGCGGACGCGGAGGCGGCGGCCCTGCTGCCGGTGTCTGGGATGCCGAGCCTGCCGCAGCAGCAGAGGCACCGGTGCCGCTGTTTCCGTCTTCGTCTAGTGCGTCCATAAGGTTAGCTTGGCGACGCTTGGGCGGCAGAATCTGGGGCGGCAGTGATTGACTCGCCGCTGAGGACTGCAATTGCGGCTGCTGCTGACGTTGAGGGTCCTGTGGTGGACCGCCACCGTGGTATGGTGCTTGTCGGAGAGGCTGCTGCCCCTGCCTTTGCTCTTGCAGATACGGCTGCTGCTGCTGCTGAGAAAAGGCGGTGTACGAGGCTATTGATTGCGCACCGCATTTCAGGTAGGGCGGCTTCCGGTCTGACTGGCTGTGGGACTGCAAGTGGTAGGGTTGTGCGCCGCGCATTGTGTCTGGCGACTGCGGTAGCGGAGGTCCGCCTCGTTGCTGCTGTTGCGACGGGTGGGGTTGCTGCTGCTGCTGATGTTTGAAGGGCGGCTGCGCCGGCTGCTGATATGACAAATGTGAACGGCCGTCCCATGACTGCCGTTGCTGGACCGAGCACCCCACGGGCCCTTGTTCCTGTGACGACGAGAATATCTGGAGCGAGCCAGTGGAGCTGTGCAGGGAGGTCGAGCGGGCAGGCTCCTGCTGGCAGCGATTCCGAGAAGCCGCGTTGAGCTGCGCTTCCTTTGAGTAGTCGTTCGAGACAGAGCGCTGCGGCGATGCAAAGTACGAAGGCGGCGGCCCTGCTTGCTGGCCATAGGGCAGCGAGTTGCGGTCGCCGTTGCCGTTGGCGTACGAGGCGTATCGTGGATCCTCACTGACGAGAGCTTCGGGCGATTGGGAAGGTTTTGACGGTCGATGCGGCGGCGGGCCAGTAGCTGATCTTCCCCCGCCAGCTGCTGCTTGGCCGGGACCGTTGGCGGGCTGCCCTGGCGCTGGCGGAGGAGGGCGGTCCCTGGCATCGCTGCTGTGCTGGGTTCTCTGAAAGGAGCCTTCCGATCCGATCTGTGCTGCTGCATTCGAGCTGGGGCTTGGGCTGGCCCGAGCCGATGGGTCTCCAGCCGCGTTGGCTGAGGGGTGGGCCTTTGGCCTCGCATACACGGGTGGCTCCTGGCCGAACATGTGCTGGCAGTCTCGAATGAGGTCGAGCAGGTTACAGGCTTCCGGCTTTGCCGCCCAACGTGCGAGATATGGCCCCCTGATCTCGCCGCTAGGATCCACATTGACGCCCTTGCGCACGAGCATGTCGGGTGTGGGGACGACAAAGGCGAGCGGGGGCTGCGAGGGATACTCCTTGGGCATCCAGTAGGCCACGGGGATGTTGTAGGTTGCGCCCCTGTAGTTTACGGGGATGGTGCCGCTGAGTGTGATGAGGAGCTGTGTGCGTCCATCGTTGTAGGTGAACGGCTCCGTCTTTGGCGAGAGGGACGAGAGGGCGATGAGGGCGGCGTCGACGTCGACGTAGGTGCGCTGCGGGTCGCTGTAGGGTGTGAGTACCTGTCGCAGCCAGCGCTGGACGACGGCGTGGTCCATGGCGGTGACGGGCGGATGCCGAGGCTGGTGGAGCGAACGGAGATGACGGAGGATGGAGGATGAAGGATGGAGGATGGAGAATGGAGGATGGAGAATGGAGAATGGAAGATCGAGGGAGGGAGGGGGGGACGAGAAGAGGTATGGAGAGGACAACACCGAGGCCCCGGTCTGGCTGCCTCGCCTCGAGAAGGGCACTTCTGTGGGCGTGGCCCGTGTACCTCCGTGACTTGAACCTTCGCATCGGGTCTGCTGGAAAGTCGATTGTGGAGAACTGGCTCAACCCCTTCGTCCCGATGAAGGGTTCTCGTCTGATCGCGGCGACGCGGGCAGCCCGACGAGCGAAGGAACGGGAAAATCTCCACTTTCTTCGATAGTGAGGCTGCTGGCTGACCTGACTTCGACGCCCGCCCGCCCGCCTTCCATCCCTGCCTCCATCCCATCCCACCCCTTCCCATCCTACCGCCCGGACGCCCGCCCGCTCAACATGAGGCCGACACCTTCCGCCTCGTCAGCTGCCGCCGCCGCCATGATTGCGCGCTCGGGCAGGACGCTTCCCGGCTCCTTCTTCACCGGCGCCGCATCCCAGCTACCGGCGGCCACCTCCTTCCGCCCCTCGACCTCTTCGACATTAGCAGCAGCATCGGCAGCTGTCACCAACGCAGCATCCCGCCAGCAGCAGACGCGCTCCATCTTTGGCCTCTCCATCTTCAGAAGGGGAAAGGTCAAGGACGCAGACGCGAAGGCCAATCCCTTCGCCGCACCGCAGCGCAAGCCTCCCGTCCTTTCGCAAGACAACCTCTTCCACCCTTTCAGCCAGTCGCCCATCCCCGCCATTCGGGCGCGCGGACAGCGCATCCGCTCCCTAGCGCCCTGCCCTGTCAGCATGTCCAAGTACAAGGTCCGCAGGCTGGTGAACTTCGAGTGCCCCGACTGCGGCTGGCCCACTCACTACAGCGAAAAGGAGTGGGCCGAGGACACCGAGCACGCAAAGTACGTCGTACGCCTGCGCGAGTCCAACGAGGACGAGCACGACCTCCGCAGCGGCAGGGAGATGCTCGAGTTCAAGCTGCCCGGACCACAGGGCTTCGAGGAGACGATCAACATGTCCAACTGGGACGTCTTCTTCTATACGCGCAACTTCAACTCGATTGAGTCGGACCGTAGCCGACGACACGTTAGTAAGCTTCTCACCTTCCCCACCACCATCGGCGCCGTCGTCCACGAGAACAGCCCCTACACCAAGCGCAGCCGCCGCCTCACACACGAAGGGCTGCGCAGCATGATTGCGCTGCGCCAGACGCTCCACCCAAAGGTCGGCGACAAGCCATCGCTCGACGTGATGCGCATCTTTGTCGTTGGCTCGCGCGCTGAGGCCTCGCTCCCGCCCGCCGTGTGGGATCAGCTCACCTACATGTTCCCCAACGTCCCCTTCCACATCTACCTGATTGGGCCCGAGGCGCCGC
Source organism: Thecaphora thlaspeos (assembly GCA_900291925.1). Classification (NCBI taxonomy): domain Eukaryota; kingdom Fungi; phylum Basidiomycota; class Ustilaginomycetes; order Urocystidales; family Glomosporiaceae; genus Thecaphora; species Thecaphora thlaspeos. The sequence continues at coordinate 201,138 of UWYS01000007.1, read as the reverse complement.
TGCCGAGCGACAAGAGCGCCGACACCCAGCACCACGCCCAGCATCAGCAGCAGCAGGCAGAGGGCGGCCACCGCGCCGAGCCCGGGTCAGGCGCCATCTCCATGCACAAGGGCCGCACCCGCCGCAGCAACTTTGGCGTCCCTTCGCGCACCGTCGTCGTCTCCGAGGGCTTGACGATCACCACGATCCAGTCCAAGTACGAGCAGGTCCACGCGCAGTTCGAGCCGTTCGATTCGTACACCGACGTCTTCTTCGCCTTCAGCCCCGGCTTCGGCTTCCCGAGCCAGGTCGCTGTCGAGGAGGCCGACCGGGCTAGGCAGGAGGACCGCGATGACGAGAGACGGATGGCGGCGGCGCGCAGCACCTACCACGCCGCGGGGGCCGAGGGTGCCGAGTCGACCGATGCGTCGGCGGCCAAGGCGGCCGATGAGGCGGTCGAAGCGGTCGCTGCACAGATGGCTGAGCAGCAGCGCGAGCGAGAGGCGTTTGGCGACGCTCCCTCTCCCTCGGCTTCGGAAGCGCCGGTCCTGAGATCGTACACGGTCGACGCCTCTGTGCAGCCGGCGGGCGGCGACGTTCCGGCGCAGGAGCCGGCGCCCGTCTATGCCTCGCCGCGCGGCGATGCCTACACGGCGCTGACGACGGCGCCTGTGGTGCAGGCGCAGCGCGAGTGGGCCAAGGCTCTGGGACAGATCCTTTCGACGCGCTGTGCCCTGGTGGCCACCGGCTTCTCACCGGCCGACGTGGAGCGTGACGTGCTGGCGTTTGAGAGCGTCGAGGGCGTGCGTGGCGAGTTCGACTGGCTCATCACCCCCGGCGAGAACGTGTTTGCGAGCCAGCAGTGGGCAGTCGGTGAGTAGTGAGCAGCACAGAAGCGGAAGGTCGATCGATCGACACTGACCCCATTTCTTTCTCTCTCTCTCTCCCTCTCCTGCGCCTGGCGACACAGCCGACTTCGACCCTCGAGTGGCGGTCAAGGCCAACTGGGGCCTGTGGGCGGTGCGAGGCAAGAGGTACGACATTCAGGGCCCCACCGGTCAATAGGGGAGGTCGTTTGTATGGAACGCAGGAAGGGAGAAGTTCGAAGCCAGCGCAACAGTATAAGCAGCCTTTGTAACTATATAGCGGTCGAGTCGAGGTAAGCCGTGCTCTGGACATTTCACACATGGCCATATCAGACCAGGAAGGAGTCGTTTGCTCGGACGTTTTGACGATGCTGCGAAGTTGTTCTGATCCTTCAAGTGGGCGCCGAAAGGCAGCGTGTCCATTTTCTTTGTGTTGCTACTCCTGTCCGCCTTGTTCGGGCAGCGGGACATTCCCCTCGATCTATTCTAGGATCCCTAGATTGCGACCAGCGCTCCGTCCTTGACCCAAAGCAGGGTAGCCTCGAAGTCCTCCGGCCCTTCGAAAGAGGTGTGTGAGGCTGTGCGGGGGTGGCTTGTGGTGGCGGTGGCCTTGAACAGGGGATCTGCGGGCCGACGTTGGGGAGAGCCAGCAGCCGACAAAGAGAGCCCACCCCGCCGCCGCCTGGCTTCGACACTCGACTTGTTCAGTCAGTCTCGGCGTCGGAAAGCTGGAGCAGCTCCGAACGGTGGCAAGCGATGGACGAGGCAGTCATGGCGATGAGCGTTCGCTTGATGACAGGCCAACTTGGCGGCGGGATCGCATGGCTCTGTACAGGACGACGTAGAAGAGGCGGAGTGGACTAGGAAAAAGCTCCGTCACTCAGCTGGTGCCCTCGCGCTTCCGCTGGCGGGTGCTGGAAATTGATTGAGACTGCTGCCACAGCGCGCACGGTCCATGAGCGCGACGCGCACATTGCTCCAAGAGCAACCGCCACGCGTTGCAGGCAAGCAAGTTGGCTGGCTGGCAGGCAGGCAGGCTGGCAGGCAGGCTGGCAGGCTGGTTGACCAGGACGGGCGGAAAGCTCCCTCTGCCCGCCTCTCTCTCACCTCACTCTCTCACTCTGGCACAATCTCCCACTCCCACTCTCCTACTCACTCACTCTCCTCGAACCCGCCTCACCGCTCTCTATCCCTCTTCTTCCCCACCGCATCCCATCGAAAGCCCTGACAGGAGGCAGCACGCCCATTCACACAGAGCTGCGCCATGTCCGTCCAGCTCGAGAGCAACGGCATCCTCGACGGTGGTCCCTTTGATCCCGTCAAACCATCGTCCCTCTTCAACGACGACAAGTCCGATGCTCCGCTCGCAGATATCGACAGCAACCTACCATCGCTATCAAAAACCACTCGCACTCCATTCTCCGCAACATCCCCCTCGGCCTCAGCAGCGCAAAAGGCTCTCAACCAGCTCGCAACACGCCCGCCCGCATTCGCACGCGCACAGTCCGCCGTCATCATGCACAGCCATCACGACGACCACCTGTCCCTGCATAGCTTCCACGACGTGGACCAACTGCTCAGGGATGAAGAGGAGAATGCCCAGAGCCGGTCTAATAGAGCACCGCCGGCCAGTACCGACGACGACGACGAGCAGGAGATGCTTGCCATGATCGAAGCAGAAGAGGAGCAGCGACAAGCTCAAAGGGCAGAGGCAAGCCAGTCTCAAGCAGCGAGGCCGCCTGCGATCGAGCTAGAGGACCTCCTTGGCATGACACAGCCCCAAGACAGCTCTACCTCTAGCTCGACACCTGGCTCGCTGCGGACCGCCGCCGCCGCCGCCGCCTCCACCACATCTACGATTGCGGCCTCCACAGTACCAGCGCCGACCGCAGCGACCACCACAGCGAGCGAGACGCACAAGCCAGCCGCCCTCTCCGCTCTCGAGCGCGTCCAAGCCGAGATGGACCTCGAGAGCGGAGCAGCAGCCCAGCTTGACCTTCCCTCCTGCGCTCAAGCGGGCCCTAGCGGAAGCAACGCCATCGGCAGCAGCAGTAGCATCGACGTCGAAGACCATTCCTCCTCCTCCCGCACTGCTACCTCCTCGACCACCGCACGCAATCCTTCCTGCAACGTCACCACGACCGGGATACCTAAGTACATTCCTGCCGGTTTCGCCTACGCCACCTCATTCGACGGCAAGGAGCTCCGCTTCGAGCGTCAGAAGCGCCTCAAAGCGTGGAAGCCATCGGCCATCTACGCCGACACGCGCGTCGAGAACCTCATCTCGCGGCCCATCTATCAGCTTCGCAACCTCATCGAGGCCACAAAGGCGCTCGAGGTCGTCGAACGCCAGGAGGCCGCAGACGCAGCTGCCTTCGCTGCCCTCGTCGCCACCGAGGGTGCGGGGAAGAACGAATCGCCCACAAAGAGCGGCAGTGGCCGCAAGGATAGGAAAAGCGGCCAGATGTGGGTTGATCGGTACCGGCCCAAGAGGTTTACCGAGCTGCTGGGCGACGAGAGAGTGCATCGCGATTTGCTGGGCTGGCTCAAGGAGTGGGACGAGTGCGTGTTCAAGCGAAAGAACCTGCGCAAGCAACGTCACCGCCAGTACCTCAAGAACAAGTGGGCCGCCAGCAACAGCTTCAACGGTGGCGGTGCATCGTCGGAAGCGGGTCCTGCGGCGGGAGCTGGCGCCGGACGCTCGACTTCGGCGCCGAACGCAGCCGGCGCAATGGGGGCTGGTCTGCCCGGCGGAGGAGGTTTTGGCGCGGACGGCGGACGACCGCCCTGGAAGGACCCCTATGGTCGACCCAGCGAACGCGTGCTGATGGTCTCGGGCCCACCGGGTCTGGGTAAGACGACGCTCGCCCACGTCATCGCCCAGCACGCCGGCTACAACGTCTTCGAGCTCAACGCCAGCGACGCCCGGACGGCGGGCGCAGTCGAGGATCTGATCCGTATGGCGCTCGAGAGTGGCAGCCTCAAGGATCCGCGTCCCACGCTGGTCGTCATCGACGAGATCGACGGCGCCCAGGGCGGCGGTGCCGGCTCGTCCGCCAACGCCGGCGAAGGCGCCGGCTTCGTGCGTGCGCTCGTCAGGCTGATCGAAAACGGCAAGGGTCCCGCGACACGAGGCGACGGCGACGGCAGCAGCTTCCGACGCAAGGCGCACGGCGGCAAGGGCAAAAAGAAGGGCCACAAGCCGCTCCTCCGTCCCATTATCTGCGTCTGCAACGACCTCTATGCGCCCGCCCTCCGGCCTCTTCGACCGCTCGCCAAGCTGATCCGCTTCAACAAGGCGCCGACCAGCATCGTCGTCAAGCGCCTCCGCGAAATTTGCGAGATTGAGGGGGTCGAGGCCGATACACGCGGGCTGTCGCTGCTGTGCGAGTTGACGGGCGGCGATGTCCGTGCGTGCATCAATGCGCTCGAGTTCGCCAAGACGAAGAACCTCTATCTTACCGAGGCGGCAGTGCGGAACGCGGCAGTGGGGATCAAGGATACCGGCACCACAGTCCACGGCGTGTGGGAGATGCTCTTCCGGACGCAAAATCCAAAGGAGAAGATCAAGTCAAGCACAAAGGGCCACCAGTCCGGCCACATCGAAGCCGGCGGCGGGAGCGATAAGGCCGCGCCATGGAACAACCAGAACGTCACGCGGCGCAGCGCCAGCATGGGCGTCGGCCTCGGACAGGCGAGGAAGGGCGACGCGGTGATGGTCGACCGGCTGCTGCACGAGATCTCGTCGTGCAACGAGTACGACAAGCTGGCGCAGGGCTGCTTCGAACACTATCCGCACCTGCGCGCCTCGGACGACGGGTGGAACCGGTACCGCGTCGCGCACGAATGGCTCGACTTTGGCCAGGCGATCAGCTCCAAGGCGTGGTCGAACTCTTCGTTCGAGCTGCTGGCCTACATGCCGTGGAGTTTTGTACCGTGGCACCTTCTGTTTGCCAGCGTGGGCAACGCGCTGCCAGAGTATCCGAGGACGGACTACGAGATGTACCTCAAGACGACGGCCTACCTCGAGATTGCGACGACGCTGCACGATGGTCTGCCACCGGGGCTGAGGACGCAGTTCAACCGACAGACGATCCACCTCGAGCTTGGCCCGACGTTGGCGCGCATCGTCGCGCCAGAACTGAAACCGATCAACAATGCCATCACCTCGACCGCCGAGAGGGCGACGCTGGCGAGGCTGGTAGACGTCATGCTCGGCCTCAACCTGTCGCTGGTCCAGGATAGCTCCGAGAGCGATACGACTAGCTTGGTGTGGAAGATGAATCCACCGCTGGAGGTCTTTAACCTGTTCGAGGGTAAGGCCAACGACTCGTCGATGACAGGTAGGGGCAAGACTAGGTTGGCGGTCAGGGCGATTGTGGCGAGGGAGATGGAAAAGGAAAAGACGCGAAGGGCTTTAGCTACCGCTTCGAAGACCGACGGTGACGTCGGAACGGAAGGACCCGAGACGACGGCGGATAAGGCCATGTCAGTCTACCGAAACGGCGGACAGAAGGCCCACCTCGCCAACGACGTCGCCAAAGGCAAGGTGGCAAAGGACTTCTTCGGCAGGATCATCGTCCCCAAGTCGGTCCCGGTTGCTGCCAAGATGGTAGAGATACCAGAAGGGATGCACAAACGTCCCTCGACAGGCGAGGCGGCGGATCAGAGTGGGAACAAGAAGGCCAGACACGACGATGCGAAGACCAAGAGAGAGGGAGGTCTAAAGGTGTTTTATCGGTACCACGAAGGGTTCTCGAATGCCGTCAGGAGACCGGTCAAGATGTCCGCTCTCTTGTAGACGAGCCGCATGTTGTATCTCTCTCTTTATCTCTCTCCCACGCTCTATCTCATCTGTACTTCGTCTTCATCACCTCTCTTTCCTTCGCACCGCATCAGCATCCGTACTACATCACAGTTCTCCAACCGAAGTCTACTTGTCCTTGTCCCGTCCGAAAGTGAGACCGTACCCGACAACCTTATCGCTTCGCTCGAGGGCGGGCCAGCTCTGACCTTTGACAGCCTTGACGAGGATGAGGTCGACCTTGAACTTTGTGATGTTGAAGCTCGAGGCCTCTGCGTCTATGGGTGCAAAGGGCGAGAGAGTGCGGAGGAACTTGCGCGTTCGACCGCTCGAAGCAGAAGCGGGCGGAAGGAGGAGAGAGAAGTGGACCTGTGCATGCGAAAAAAGGCGAGATGCAATGGCGTTGCAAGAAGGGTGGTCAGGTCTCATGATGTTTGATAGCAGAAGAAGAGAACAAGAGGAAGCAAGGTCTTACTCACGGCGTCTGCGTCAAACTTGATGCTGCTCTTTTCCGTCTCGACCGCCTTGGCGTAGACGGTGAGTCGGATGTCGTTGGGCGTCTCGTAGTGGTCCATCCTGCAGTGGATCATCTCTTCCCCCGCTGGCTCCCCGGCCAAGTCGTCCTTCGGCGCGCCAAAAAAGAGGTGGCCCGATTCAGACGTGGTGCAGGGTTTGATGGCGAGGAAGTCGTTGAAGTCGAGCACGCGGCGTTTGCAGCATGACCAGCCCTATGTCGTTGATGACGAGGGGAAAGAAGAGGGGGGGAGGATGAGTATACGGGGCGCAGGAGATGGGGTGTCACACGGCACCCCGGGACGACCCAGGCTGTGAAGGATTGGTCAACGCACCTTGCTGCCTTCGTGGAAGATGGGGGATCCCTTGTGGTAGCTGCACCCCTCCTTGCTCCTCTCCCTGACTCCGCCCTGATGTTGGAACGCGCATCCGGACCTCTTGCACTTTGACCCTTCTGCCAGCTCGACGTGGCTCTTGTCCTCTGCGTCCTTCTCTTCGGTCCAAACCTTTTCCGCCTTCTTCTGTTGGGCGTTAGCAGCCACCATCAGCGCACCACCACTGAGAGGTTGAGTGAGGCTGGACGAAGACGCTACCGGCGCTGCTGCCGAGGCCTGGGCGTCGTCTGCAGAGACAGAAGAAGGATCGACGACCTTGCCGCTCTTGATGGTGGGAGCGTTCTGCTTTTCGACCGAGTGTCCCTGTGCGGTCGCGCAGCCTGAGATGGCGATGAACTGGTCGAACTCGAGTACGGGCTTGTTGGTGTCTTTGCAGCAGGACCACGACTTGAGGCCCTCGTGGAAGACGGGGGCGCCCGGGTGGTGAACGCACGGATCAGTCGAGATCGAGGTGGAAGAGGAGGCGTCGAAGTCGACGCCGCAGCCGCGGCGAGTGCAGATGACCATGCTGTGTGTGGTCGGTGGGAAAGGGTTGATGATGGTGGATGGTGGGTGGTGGGGAATGGTGGTGAGGAGGACGAGGACGCGGGGTGGAGGAGGGACAGGATGGGAGGAGCGGGTGTCGTGTGAGTGGGCGGAAGGAGACACGAGCGGAGAGAAGGTGGAAGAAAGCTCCTTTTTGAGCACCAGCCATCCCCGCCCAAGCCGATAGACTCGGAACACGGCCTTCCACCGCCCTGGGCTCCGGCTGCGTCGGGCCCGATCCAATCGGTGACTGGCAGATGACGAGATCGGGCAAGCCTGGCTGACGTGCCGATGTAGTTATGTAGTTATGCGGGCGGGCGAGCCAAGCGATGAGCAGCCGCACGGACGCCGGCGTCAAGAGGCAACACCGAGACAGACAGACCCTTTGCCCGCCCTTCTGCAGCGCACCTTCCGTCCCCAAACCCACCCAGCCAGCAGACCACGATCTCCTCTACGCTCCCCTCCCCCTTCCGGCCATCAGCCTCTCTGTCTCTGTCGCGAGAGACGACCCTTCTCCCTCACGCCACCCTGTATGATCAGCGGCCACCCTGCTCAAAACGACTCCAGCTGCGCGCCAGCTATTCTCTCCGCTCCCGCTCCTCCGTCCGCCATCTGGGCCGCCTCACCTGCCTCGCTGTTCCGATTGACGAGTGAGTGTGCACGGCGCTTCCATCGGTCACCATGAGCGGCAGCGGCAGCGCCAGTGCCAGTGGCGCCGCCACGCCCTCGTCGCAGCATGGCGCCACCCAGAACAGGCCGGAAACGCCATCGTGCGCCACCTCGCAACTCCGCAACGAGATCGGCAGCCCCACTACCACCGGCTCCGAGGACGGCTACGACTCCCAGTCCGTATCCTTCGCCGACACCTTTGCCCCCGGCATCCTCTCGTCCCGGTTAGGACGCAGTCTGGCGGGCGCCGGCGCCGGAAGCTCCCTCAGCCTGACGGAATCCGGCTCCAGCTCGCCTAGCCTCGCGCTGACCGGCTTCAACGCCATCTCGACTGTTCTCAACAACCCCTCGAAGCGCCAGCATCCCATCGACCCGAAGTCCTCGCGCTTTCCACCCCTCACACCGACGCCCCACGTCCTCTCCGAGATACCAAAGGCGAAAAAGGCCGATCTCGAGGGCTACCTCTCGTCGGTCCGCCCGGAATGGGACCGCTTCATGCGCAACCAGAGGCTCGGCAGGCAGGGAAAAGCCACTGTCGGCCAAGGGCGCGATGAGGAAGGCGATGACGGAGAGCTCCAGATCACAGCCGCAGCCACCACCACCGACAACGACGGCGACGATTCCACGGCGGTGAATGGCAGTCCTGCAAAGAGGCGCGGCCATCGGGCTCGTGGCAGCGTCGCTTCCCTCTCGGCCGACCTCCGCTCCCAGCCCGCTCTCACTCCAAAGAAGCGGCTCCCGTCGCTCAGCGCTATCCCGCAGGTCTTCTTCTCGGAGGACTTTGACCTCGGCAACCCCTACACCTTCGACCTCGTCACCGAGCGCTACAAGGCCACCACGGGCAGCGACGACGGCCCCTCGGCACCGAGCTATGACGTCGCACTCAATCAGATGCTCCAGGAGAAGCTTAGCTACTACTCGGATGTCGTCGAGCAACACCTCGTCATCGAAATCGGCCAGCAGTCCTCGTCGTTCTTTGCGGCGCTCGGAAACCTCAAGGATCTCAACGCAGAGGCCGAGAGTTGCATACGGAGGATCGACCATCTCAAGTCAGAGCTCGTTCACATCGACGAGGATCAGGCCAAGGTGGGTCTCCGGGTGGTCCAGGAGCAGGACCGACGGCGGCAGCTGTATAGAAAGCGCAGGGCGATCGAGAGCGTCCAGGAGGTTGTCGAGCGCAGGGATCTCGTCCGCCTGCTGGTGCAGCAGGGTGAGACCGAAGAGGCTCTCGAGGTCATCGACGGGCTACGCAGCGTGCTATCCGCCACCGATGCTGCTGGCGAGGGGAATTCGAAGGTAGACGGGCCCGGGCCAGGGCCAGGGCTTCGATTCGCCGAGCTGCAGTCTCTCTCCTTCATCCTTCCTCAGCTGCAGGAGCTCGAGTCTAGCCTCTCCGGAACGTTGCAGCGCGACCTCGTATCGATTCTCGCCGAGGACCTGGCGGAACGGGTCCGGCAGACCTCCGACGCCGGAGCCAACGGCAGCACACAGGACAGTTACTTTTCCGAGCACCACCTCCTCACCGCCGCCTCGATCGGCAATCCGCTCTCTCCAGCTGCGACGTCGACGCCACGGCCACCATCTGTCAAACCGCCGTCATCGCCCTTTGGCAACGCCGTGAAGCCGCTATCGCAGTCTGATGACCAGCTTCGCGCCCGGATCACACCTTTGATCGGCGGACTCGTCCGGACGAACGGCATTGACGGCCTGGCCACCGCCTACCGAGAGGCGGCGCTGCAGGCGGTCAAGAAGACCTGGTGCACCCGGCTTGGCGACGACGACGGCGACGGTAACCAGTGGGCGGAGCTGGCGGCCTACCTCGAAACCGAGGACCCGGCCAAGAATGATCTGGTTGGGGCGCCCGAGGTGGTGATACGCTTCCGCGATGCCGAGCACCACGCATTCCTCTCGCTCGGACGGCGGCTCTTCGAGGCTCTGCTGCGGTGTCTCAAAGGGATCGACTCGCAGGCCAAGCTCATAGTCCGCATTCTTGACGAATTGCACGCATCGAGCAGCGGCAGCGGCAACTCTGGTGGCGCACAGGTCGAGGAGGAGACAGACGGGGCCAGCAGTGGCCATATCGAGGCCGCGCCCACCATGCCGGATGGCGTTCCGACTACGCTGCCTACGACGATGGCCGACGTGGTGACCGCAAGCACAGAGCTCTCCCACGTCCTCACGGCGCGCCTCATCTCTGTGCGGTCCAGCACGCACACGGCGATGGATCTCGCCCCTTTCCTCGCCATCTTCCAGCTATGCTGGTCCTACGTCCTCTCGTCGGAGCTCGTCAGCCGGAAGATGATTGTCGGGCTGCGCGGCTCGGTGCTCAGCCAGGCCAAGGGCTTTCTATCGCACTTCCACCGGAAGAGGATCGAAAAGGCCGCCAAGGCGGTCGAGGAGGAGACGTGGGCCCAGTCAGATGTCGGCGCCGACGTCCAGCGGCAGGTGCGCTTGATCGTCGAGAGCGCCATCGAGGATCCGGCCGCTTTCGTCGTCACTGGTGAGGCAGCCGGTCGGGCGGCGCTCGATGCTGCTGCCGCGGGACCCGCGCACGAGAATTCGGAGACCGTTGGCGGTTCGGACAGGGGCAAGGCGCTCGAGATCGAGGACCGCTCCTACTTTGTCGTCTCGGCTAGCCTCGACGTGCTAAAGCTGCTGGCCGACTACCTCCGCGTCATCATCAACCTGCCGCTGCTGACAACCGAGGCGATGGGACGGGTGGTCGAGTTCCTCAAGCAATTCAACTCGCGGACGTGCCAGGTGGTGCTGGGCGCCGGCGCGATGCGTTCGGCCGGTCTCAAGAACATCACGGCCAAACACCTCGCGCTGGCATCGCAGTCGCTCTCAATCATGATCTCGCTGATTCCCTACATCCGCGAGACGGTCCGCCGCCACCTCAGCCCCAAGCAGGCGGTGATGCTGACCGAATTCGACAAGCTCCGGCGCGACTTCCAGGAACACCAGTACGAGATCCACGCCAAGCTCGTCGCCATCATGAGCGACCGTCTCACCGTCCACTGCCGCGCCCTCGGCAACATCGAGTGGAACGCGCCGCTGCCTGCAGGCGAGGAGGGCGATGCGGCTGCGGCCCCTCTCGAGGCCAACAAGTACGCCGCCGACCTCGCCAAGGAGACGGCGACGCTGCACAAGGTGCTCTCCAAGTACCTCCAGCCTCCCGTCGTCGAGCACGTCATCGGCCAGGTTCTCCGGGCAATTGACGTCCGCGTTGCGGCCGAGCTCGAGAAGATCGACGTCCAGACGCCCGCCGCTCGCCGCCGGATGGAGGAGGACGTCGGCCTTCTGGAAGCGAAGCTGTCGGCGCTGAAGCACGTCACCTGGAAGGGAGAGGTGGGTATCCGTCCGTCCGCGCGTTGAACGATTGAAGAGTGAGCACAGCTGACTTTTGCCCTCTCGCATCCTCTTGTCGCACCTCGGGTCGATCCTGCAGGCCCTCACTGCGGTTCTCGAGCAAAAGCAAGCCCCCGCTTCTTCGCAGCCTTCGGCGAACATCAAAGGCGGCGAAGCTGAGGCGGTGGCGAGCAAGCCTCAGCAACAGCAGCCGCAGCCGCAGCCGGTCCAGCAACACGCATACAAGACGAGGCTACCATCGCTCTTCACCCGACGACAGCAACAACAGCAGTCACAACAGCAACCGCAGCAGCAATCGCAGCAGCAGCAGCAGCAGCAGTCACAACAGCAACAGCCATTAACAGCCCAGCAGCCGCAACAGCAGCAGCCACCGCAAGGGGCCGCGGTCCGCTTTTCGGCCGACTCCAACGCATCGTCAAACACGGTTCAGCAGGCGCAGTCATCCTATGAGAGCACACCTCGAACTAGCATGCAGGACATCGTGGTCCCGCCCGTCCCGAACAAAGACGTCGAGGGGGAACAGACTGCCAGCAACGATGCCGCAGACGCAGTCGAAGTGCCACCGCCGACGCCGCCTGCAAAGCCCTTCGCGGCAGAGCAGGCTTCGGACGTGTCGAATTCCACGGCAACGGAGCCGGCACAGCAGGTGGCCGCTGCTGAGGCCGTCGGCGCGGACCAGGACGGAGCGCAAGCGTTCACTGAGCCCAGCACGGCATCAACGCAAGGCGAAGAACAACAGGCGGCGGAAGAGCTGACGAAGCGCCCCTTGAACGACGGGGTCAACCCGGGGTCCGAGGGCGCGACCGATCAGACGCATCACGACGCCACAGCTGGTCCAGCCGCTGAGAACTCTCATTATTCGGAGTCAACTGCAACGCCGGCCCCTGGTGACAACGACAAGCCAGCCGGAAGTGACGCCGACGGCGCTGCCGAACTGGTGCCGGCACCGGCAGCAGCGTCTGTCGCCGCATCGCAGGAGACGCCTGCCAAGCCTGACTCCGGTATCGCCTCTGGTTTCTCCTCGCCCGTCAAGAGCGGAGCGTCGACGCCGGCCTCGACCAGCAACACTCCGTCCAAGCCGGGTCGGATGTCACTCAAGGAGCGACTGGCGGAAGCGGCGAAGAAGAGGATGATGGCTCAACAAGCGCCCGCACCCGCACCGACCTCTGCATCTGTTGCAGCTGAGCCTGCGAGGCAGCCGGCGCCGGAAGCTTTAGAGACTAAGGCAGAGATTTCCAACGGGCAGGCAGTCAACGAATCGACGCCGCCGCGCGCAGGCGCTCCATCGCTGGAACAGGAGGCAATGGAGGCATCTCATGCAGACTCGGCGGCCGCTGCTGCCTCGGCTACTACAGTTGAAACCGAACACAAGGAGCAGACAACTACGGATCCTGCCGTCCTGGCCTCGGACGCAAACCACGCTGAGGCTACTGCGGAAGCGCCACAAGCGTCATCGGACGTCGAAGGCGCGCAAATGGTAAAAGAGACCTCGTCCATCGTCGAGGCGTCAGCAACCGCAGCCAGTGGCGATGCTGTCGTCTCGTCGTCCAGCGTTGGAGACGGAGAGGAGGTGTTGGAAGAGCAGGCGGTAGAAAAGTCGCCAACTGCCGTCGCGGGAGCGAGTGCAAGCGACGTGCTGCCAGACGACGAGGCCGAGATGGCCGGGGAGAAAGGCGCCGTAACGACTGAAAAGGTAGAGGCCGAGGCCGAGCCCGAAGTGGCGGCCGCGCCAGCTGACCTGCCAAGCGAGAGCGGCGCTGTGAAAGAGGACGCGCTGCGACCGGACGTTGCAGCTCCTTTGACCGACGACCTTGGGGACAAGGTAGCAGAGGCAGAGGCGGAACAAGTGGCCTCGAAGCAGGACACAGCAACGGTGGAAGATGATTCGAATGCCGATGTCGCCACGCCGACTGCAGCCGAGGAGGCCATTGACGCGTCCTCTCCCATGATATCGGGCACGGCGACGCCAGAGGTCAAAGAGAGCGTCCGTGGCGATGGCGACGAAAACGAGAAGGAAGGTGACAAAGCTACGGCGGCGGCTGGCTGAGGAAAAGCGAACGGAGGCGGTAACAAGAAGCAGAACAAGAACAAGAACAAGAACAAGAAGTAGCGTGTAGCTTTGAACAGGTGGCAGCAACGATGGTCATCTCACGAGAGTAGTCTGTTGTTGCACTCGTTGGAATCGATGCATCGCTGTCGTCGTGACTGCAACAATTGAAGGCATGGAGCGAGGGAGGACTAGCGTGTGTTGAGATGGCTACCGAGCGAGCAACGGCTAGATCGGGGTGTCGGAGGATGAAATCGGGCGCGTTGCAGCAGCAGACTGGACACGGGCTGGCGGTAAGAGGGGCAAAATGACTTTTATATTCATGCGACAACGCTCGACCCTACCCCACACCCCACACCTGGGGGGAAGTGTGAGGTCTAAGAGATTCGATATCGTCTATCGCGAAGCCTGTCAGGATGCATAAGAAGCGGTGTCGTCTGGGAGGTGGTGCAGAGAGGAGGGGGGAAGAGGGCGATGGAAGCTCGATGGTGCTGTGGTTGCGGCGACCTTGAGCGTCATCGGCGACCAAGAGAGAAGAGGGCCCAAGTGATTAGTCTCGCAAGGTGGGGAAAAGGGCCCAACTATTGCTGGAAAGGCGGTGCAATGCAGTGCAGCTTGGCACGGCGCAAGCAGCTGCTGCCACAGCCACGTCCTCTGTCACACTCAACTCTCTCGCTCCTTGTCTTGCACGCTACAGTACGCTCTCTCTCTGTTGGCCGTCAGCATGATCACAGCGACGGACAGCAAGAGGCGGAAGCGCCGCCTTGTTTTGCATTTTGCCGTTTGTTGGGGTGCCGTTGACGCAAGCTTCAGGGTCCTACGGGAGCTACGTAAGGACGGGGCTGTGCCGCTGCCTGGCTGCTCCTCTGTGTCGGCGCTGCACCGTTTTTTGGGCATCGGCTCATCCGCCATGCGTGTGCGCGCTCGGCGTAAGTTAGTGTTAGTCTTAGTGATGTCACCTCGGCCAGCTGGCTGTGAGCATCGACGCTGTACCGCAAAGAAATTCCGTCGTTTGGCTCGCCAGGAGCTGCTCTGCTCGCCTTGTCCACCTTGGGCAGCGCCTCGCCTCGCTCTGGCATCTGCCTCTACCCTATCTGTTGACCGTCCGTTGGCTCACGTCCTCTCGCCTCCACGCCGCACATCGCACACCGCGCGCCGATCCGCTCAGCTCTCGCTGCTTACTGCCTCTCGACCTCTTTCTCTTGTTGCCGCTCCCCTCGCTCCGCCAAACCGTCCGTCCGCCATGTCCTACCCCTTTGCCGGCAACTCCTCCGTCCAATCCTCTAGCGGACACCACCAACACTCCCAACCCTACCATCCTCACCACTCAGAAGACCGCCCCGACTCGCCATCACACCACTACCATTCCTACTCCGACTCGGCCAGCCTAGATTTGATCCATCGCCGACCCTCTACCCGTCTCGCCGCCGCCGCCGCCGCCGCCGCCGAACCAGACGACCACAGTTCCGACCGCGACGACTCTCTCGACGGTCGCTACCCTCCCGTTCCCTCGGCACAGCCCTACCCCATCGCCCTACAAACGGGCCCAGCCTACATCAACAGCAACATGGCCGCCGAAAAGGGCGACCCTTACTCTGGCGCCAGGGGGAACAGCATCTGGACGAGGGACGACAAGAGGTCCTTCCAGCAGAGGAGCATCCCCGCAAAGATCTTTCGCGTCCTCTTCTGCATCCTCATCGTCGCACTCATCTTTATCCTCTCCATCGTCTGTCTCATTGTCATGGTAAGCACCGCTCCACGCCCTTGCCCTGTGTGGCAAGTCTCCTCGATCCCGTGTCGACTCACTGATCAAGCGCCCTTCCATCCTCTCTCCTCCCTCACCCCCTCTGCCCTGCGACAGTTTGTGCGCCCACCCAACGTCGCCATCAGCGGAGTCGGCGTAGCATCGCAGGCCGTCACCTACACAAACGGCGCATTCAGCTTCGACGTCAAGGTCGACATCTCCATCTCCAACCCCAACTCCATCTTGGCCACCATCAAGAAGCTCGCTGCCCAGGTGTGTTGCCTCTCCCAGATCAAGCGCCATGCTGGTCCGAGCAAACCCTCCCACGATCGAGTCGATGCGAAGGCTGACATTCGCGCTATTCCTGCCCCTATCTCTCACCTTCCTCCCCCTCGCCCCAACAGGCCTACGACGCAAACAACAAGAGCGCTACCGTCGGCTCGGGCGAGATCAGGGACCAGAAGATTGTCCCGCACGCCAACACAACGGTCACCTTCCCCTTTACCATCTCGTACGATTCGAGCAAGGACACCGACCTCAGCATCATCAAGGACATCGCCTCAAAGTGCGGCCTCACCCTGTCCGGCCTCACCAGCCCCAGCAGCACGGGCACCGGCGACCTCAGCGTACGTTCATCAAACGTCCCTTATCTCGGCCACCTCGTCATGTCCGCTGGCAGTCGTTCGAGCACCGCCGCTGACGCCCTCCTTGCTTGCACCTCTCCCTCCTTTTTTCTCGTACTCCACAGTTCGATCTAGACATCGACGTCGACGTCTCGGTGCTAAGCATCACGATCCCTGTCAGCTTCTCACAGGCCGTCTCGTTCCCCTGTCCGCTCACTGGCGCCTCTGTCCAGTCCGCCCTGGGAAACAACCTCGGCGGCGTCACCGGTCTCTCGCGTCGTGACGAGGAGGAGGATAGGTCACCAGTCGAGGTAGTAGCGGCTGTAGCCGATGAATTTGTGAAGCGCACCTCGATCCTCCAGACGGCGGCGAGGCGATCCGTGGCGGATGTACACGATACCCTCTAGCCCGCCAGCGTATCGAGGCTCGGCGATTTTGGTGGATTGTACATGTTTCTCTTTCACGTCGTCGGTCAGAGACCTTTCGGCGCTTCTCTCTCTCACACATGGACCATTTATGTTCTACCTCCGGCCATCTCCCCTCTCTCTCTCTCTCTCTCTCTCTCTCTCTCCTTTGTATCCATAGCGTCAGTAGCTCGTCCCTCTTGGCACACAATCATACATTCGCATCGTCCGCCTGCCTTCTCCCCGACTTGTCACTTCGATCGTTCAAGAAAGAAAGAGGGAATGGATCAATTTGTTTTCCTCGACAGAAGACGGAAGAAACAGAAATAGAAATACAGTAACGCGGTTCGGATCGGATCGGATCGGATCGTACAGACAAGAATATCGTGAGGGAGACAAGGGATGGAAAGGGGGGAAGAGTGCAAGAAAGCAGTGTATAGAAAAAAAAGGGGGCGATGGGGAGGGGGGGAAAGGAAGAGGAGATTTATACCGGATATTAGGAATGACTGCGAAAAGAAAGTTGATACAGTAGACCGAGCACGAACGGAAGTACGAGATTGACAAGGAGAGAGAAAAAAAACGATAGGGCCAAGCATGTAAGAGGCCTAATTTGATCGTGAGACGGAGATGGGACACGTGATGATATAGATCCGGGTGACGTTTGCGATAAGTCTATGACGATAGAACGATAGGCCAAAGAAAAGGATACGGAGATGGAGGAAGAGAGCGGTCATCGTTCGAATGCGCGCGCGCGCCGTCTCAGGTAGAGAAGAAATTGGTGGCGTTCGTAAAGTCGTGCGCCGTAGGTCCGCCGTGGTTGACGCCGATGGAAGCAAGTAGACCGTCGATGTACTCTTGTGTTGACTGGTCGTTGAGCATCATCATCTGCTGTCCATCCACACCGACGCTAGCGTCTCCCCCTTCCTTGTTGCCAAAGTCGAAAGAGGCAGGCGATAGTAGCCCGCCGCTGCCATCCTGGCCGCTGACGGAGAGGTGCATACCGGTCATTCCCAGCGCAGAGGTGGTCGACATGTGGACGCCGCCGTTACCGTGGACACCCGGTCCGAACGTCATGTCGAGCGGCGACTGGAGCGAGCTGAGCGTGCCGCCGTGGTTGGCCGCCTCGGCTGCCCAGTGGCGAGCGAGACGCTCCTTTTGCTGCCTAGCCTCGTCGCCCGACATGATCGGCGGCGGCTCGTTGAGCGTGGCTCCCTGCATCTGGAAGTTGGGCGTGATCGGCGTCAACAACGCCCGCTGCTGCATCAGTCCCCACGCCGCCGGCGAAGGGCTGTGCATCGGCGAATGCTGCTGCTGCTGCGAGCCACCGCCCATGTTGATCATGGCGCTGTTGGGGATCTTGTTCGGGTTCAGGTAGGTCGGCGCCGGCGGAATCGAGACACTCAGCGGCTTGTTGACCGACAGGCCGCGCTTGCACAGCAGAGTAGGCGGCTGGAGGCCGTGGTTGCCGCCGTTGTTGCCGAACGGCATCGAGCCGTCAAAGTGCAGCGGCTGCAGTCCCTGCGACTTCTGCTGATTGTTGGGCTGTGGCGACGGCTGCGTCTGCATCAGTGCCGGCGGAGCGGGCGGCGTCATCGAGCGGAAGTCGTGCTGCGAATGGCTCTGCTGCATCTGAAACGACTGCGGTAGCTGGTGTGCGTGCGCTTGCGCGTGGTGGTGCGGGTGATGCGGGTGCTGCGGGTGCTGCTGAGGCTGACCATTCATCGCTATGCCCGCCGGGTGCTGGTTCTGCATCCCGTAGAAGGGCTGGCCATGGAACGGAGCCGGTAGACCGACCTGGCGACCTAGGGGAGACGGGCTCGCGCCGGTGCTGGCCGTCAGCATCGAGACGGTGGGCGTGCCGGGGTTGGTCCCCAGAGCCTCAACGCACTCGAGGTCCCAGGCGATAACGAGGACGACGTCGCCGACCTTGCTTCCCGGGCTGAGCATGGAGCCCGAGTCCGGCAGCAGGGTCGGTCCCCCGTTGGGGTTCGACTCGCGTTCGCCCGGCGAGCCCTGACCACCGCTCCTCTGGCCGTTTCCGCTGCTGCTGTCCTCGGACGCGACGACGAGCTCCTGGATGATGGTGACGCCTGAGACGGCCATGCCCAGCGCGGCGCGCTCGCTCGGCTCCTTGCCAAACGACTGCATGCCATTGCGGTCGTTGTAGACGTTGACGGGGTGGTTACGGCTGAGGAAGTCGGCCCAGAAGTCGGTCGCAAAGGGTGCTTGGTGGCACCAGCGGTGACGCGTCGAGCCGTCGCAGCTGTTGGACGGCTCCATCGGCGTCGCGGGCGAGGGCGGCTCGCTCGGCGAAGCGGTGGCCGGGCTGATGCTGGCGGTAGCATCGTCCTTGGCGGCGGCAGAGGCAGAGTGATCCATCGACTCCTTCTCCGCTCGCTTGTCGTCCTCGCTTTTGACGCCGGTGGCGACGGAGCTGGGGGCGGCGCTGGGACCGTCGGGGGCGCCGCGGCCCGAGACGCGGCGCGGGGCATCGAGCGGCTCGACCAGGGAGAGGACGCGCTTGCCGTGCGAGTAGACCGAGGTGACCGAGGTGAGGCGTAAGTCCTGGGCGCTGGTGAGAGAGAGCTGCGTGCTGAAGTGGTCGTAGCGCGGCATCACGATGTCATGGCGCGGGATGGAAAGCGGGACGTGAATGTGGAGGAACTGGCACGGCATGTGGTGGTACATCTCGGCGAGGCGCGGGAAGCGGAAGTGGCCGACGCGCACCGAGTCAAGCGGGAAGCGGGAGAGGGCGCCCTGGCCGTTGGCATAGGGCGACATGGCGCTGCGGTCGAGGCTGGTGTAGACGTGCTTGTCGTCGCTGTTGGAGCAGTGGACCCACATCGAGAAGCTGGCGGGGAGGATGGGGCAGGGCGTGTTGGCCATCTGGTCCTTGGCGTTGGGCGGGTGCGGGAAGTGGAGGTCGTTGAGCGCCGAGGTGATGGAACCGGTGGCCGACATGGGCGGGGCGCCGGGCGTGATGGGGCTGGCGAGGGAGTGCGAGCCCATGCCGGGCGTGTAGGGCGACATCAGGCCGACGCTCTCCATGCTGAGCAGCGGGTAGGGCCCGCCGAGGCCGCCGTAGCCGTATCCTGCCAGGGTCTGGGCGTACATCATGCCGCCAGCGGGGATGTAGAAGTCTTCTTCGGACGTGGGCTCGGCGATGAGCTGCTGGAACTCGGAATCGCCCTTCTTGATGTTCTTAAGCACCTGGATGTGGCTCGAGACCTGCTTGCGCGTGCGCGTCTTGTTCGTCTTGCGCTCGATGTAGTCGGCGATGAGCTCGTTGCGTCCGCACGGTTTGCCGTGGACGAGCACCTTGCGTCGGCCGAGCTTGGGGATGAGGCGCAGTGCTGCGGGCGGGCGGGCGGTGGGATGGGTGGTCGGTCGGTCGATGGAGAGGGGCAAGGTGCGGGTCGGATGATTGCGAGGTGGAGATGGGGGAGGGAGAAAAGTGTGAGCAAAGAGGGGCCGAAAGCTCGCGAGGACGTGTGTATGTGTGCAGGCTGTCGCCGCTGCTCACCTTCCCAGAAAGCGACCTCGACGTCGTCGGGCCAGACGTCCTGGGTCTTGTTCTTGTCAGCGCTGGCGTGGAGGCTGTTGGGCGTGGATTGGGTGGCGTTGGCTGAGTTGGGGTGCGAGAGCTTGCTGGGCGTGTTGGATTTCAACTGGCTCTGCACGCGCTGCATCGCGTCGCCTGCCGCTCGGGCCGGCGCGCTTTTTGGCAGCGCACAGTCCGCATCAAAGTGCGTCGGCAACGAAAGCTCCGCCGTCAGGTCGGCAATCTCCGAGCCCGACCCTGCCCCGCCTCCTCCTCCTCCCCCCGCCGTCAGCGACAGCTTCCGCACACGCATCGACGACACGCTGCTCTGCACCGACTGCGTTCCCGCAGTCGCCGATGGCGGCGTCTGCTGGTTTTCTCCCATCGAGAAGCTGCTCGACCCCGTCGAGTGCATCACGTGCTGCTGGTACTGGCTAAAGTTGGGCGGCGGCTGCTGCTGCTGGTGCTGTCCCGCCTGCTGGAGGTGCGACGGCGTCTGTCCGAGCATGTGCTGATGCGCCGAGGCGTTGCGGTCCGGCGTAGCCTCGACCTCCGACGTCCTCCGCCTCTTATTGTCCTCCGCCGACGAGGCATCCGCCGTCGCGCCCGCAGGTGTCGGCGTCGGCGTGCCTTGCATCGACAGGCTCACCGTGAGGCGCGGAGGCGACATGAGGTATTCATTGCTCTGGTGCGTCGCAAGGTTGGCAAAGCTGTAGCCCGACGACGATGGTCCGCAGGCGCCCGACGACTCGGCGGACAGGCTCATGCTCCCGGCACCGCCGACCGTGACGTTGTGCGACGGCCCGCCACCGCTCAATTCCATCTGTCCCGACGCTCCCGCTGACGGGAAGACCAGGCTCGACGACAACCCAGACGACGTGAGGACCGGCTGGATGCTGTGACGTCGGTTGGCCGCATCCACCAGCGGCTGCATCCTCGAGCCGGTGTTGTTGGACGCCTGGCGCTTCCCGAGGAACGTGAACGACGAATTGTGGATCATGCCCACCAAGTCGCCGGCGTTGATCGCCCCAAAGTCGAGCGAGGCATCGCCCTTGCCCTGCTCCGGATCCGCTTCACCGGCGCCGGCGTTGCCAAAGACGGCATTGAACTCGTCGCGCTCGGTGGCCGAGAAGAAGGCGGCGTTGGCGGCACTGATCGCTTCCCTGCTGCGCTTGTCGTGCGGCAGCGTCATCATGCTGCTGTTGTCGGGCGTGCAGAGGTTCGAACCGGACGACTGGGTCGACTCCGAGTAAGTGGGCGAGGGGAAGAGGGCTTGTCTTCCTCCGGTCGGCCAATTCGTCTGATGGGCAGTCTGCATGTCCACGGTCGAGCGACGCGTGACTGCTGTGCGCGAGGGTTGCGGGGCGGGATTCTCGTCGAGGTTCAGCCGGCTCTCAGGAAAGGCAGAGGGCGGGCGGAAGAGGTAATGGATGCTGGCAACTCAGCCAAAGCTACGTCGACTAGGTAGGCTCTAAGATTCAATGCGGCAGTCAAGGCGAGCAAGGGCGGGGTTAAGGGCAAATAAGGCCTCGATATCAAGTGGAAGTCGTCGAATAAATGCCGTCAAGACAATAGGCGGAATAGAAGGGCTGGGACGAAAGGTAGTGCCAGATGAGGTCAGAGGTCGGAGCGGTGGTAGAAAGCGACAAGATGGCCGTATTTGGTCTCCCTTAGCGTTCGTGTTAAGGTGTTCTCTTCGACGCGGCGGTGGCGGAAGAGATAAAGATGATCCTGGTAGTGGGGAGGGGGAGGGGCGGGGATGGGGGAACGAGATGGGGGGGAGAGGGGGATGGGGACGCTGGTGTCGAGGTTGGGGGAAAGGAGCGGCAAAAGTGAGGGGGGACCTTTGTCGGTGACAACACAGGCCGGAGTCAGTGTTATATGGCGGAATGCGATGGAGATGCGACCAGCGGCGGCGGAGGGCTCAACGGGCCAGTATCAAAGCGCCGTCGGTGCGGCGTCTGGGAGCGGACGGGTTGGGATGGGTCTGGGCGAAAGCTTGGGCGGCAGGGGATGATGGGAAAGGCAGGGCAAAAGCAAAGAGGGCAGGAGCAGGAGGAAGCATGAAAACCGTTGCTGCTGCAAGTCGCGGTACATACGGCGAGTATGGCGATGTCCAACAGCGGAGGGGGATGCGGATGAACGGGAGGCCAGGCAAGGGAGGGCAAACCGACAGACGGGCAGGAAGGGGCTGGAGAGCAGGCGGCAAGATCGGGGGCAGGAGGGACACATGCCTCACGAGGGATGGTAAGGGGTGAACGACGGCGGCGGCTTTGACGAGGCGAGCCGTCGACGGCACGGACAGAAGGCGCAAAAAGAGTATCGATGCACGATATCGCAGAGGACAAGGCGGAAACACTTACTTAGGTATGTAGGATAGGTGAATATTCAGGGTCTCGCGCAGGATGCCGTGAAGCATGTAACTACCAAGTAAAGTGGTGAGACCACTCTGGGGTGGGTGGGTTAGCGTCGTCGACAAGCTTACTCGATATTTGGCGCCGGAGCGCCATCTCGAGGCGTACGGTCTGTCGACGCTACAGTACAGGGGAGAGGACATGGATCAAGGGGCTGTCTTTGTTCGATTGTTCCGGACGGCGATCCCGATGGCCAACGGCGAGAGGCTCCCAAAGCCGGCCATCGCCAGAAGCCAGGGGTACTCGTCGAGGGGCATTCAAGGGGTTGGGTGGGCAGACTGATTTCCCTTAGGACACGTAGCTACAGTACGGCCTCTTCGCCCCTAGCTTGAAATATCCAGGTTCTGTAGAGGATAAAGTTTGACCTGACAGCGCGTAGACCGCGGCCGTCTGTATGTACCATACTCTGTATGTGTACTGTAGTTGTCCCACCAGCTGCCTTGTCGTGGGGTACAGCCAAATCTTGAATCCAAGTCTACAGTCGTGTGCAGATGAATTGAGACGCGAGGAAAAAAGAAAGGCTGAGAGGGACCCTAGGAGTAGTGATCTTGAGTGATCGCCAAGATCACTACCTCCACTTACCTTGGGCGCCTTGCTCGACTACCGTACCCCTTACCGGTGCCAAGGTAAGTGGAGGTAGTGATCTTGACTTTTTTCCTCGCGTCTCTATTGATCTGCACACGACTGTAGTAAATGGCAGACGGCCGTCCCATCGGGCAGGGAGGAGGCCGTCTCGTCGCGTCCTCGCCATACGAGAGCACGGCGTGGGCCGAGGCAGCCGGATCGCTGTGCGCGCGCACCCTTGCGTTCATATCTGTCCGAGGTAGCCGACGCCCCATCCCACGCTGCGTTCACACTACCTACGATTACTGCTTTCCAGAGGGACGGGCACTGGGACAGAACGGATGGGACAGCCGCTCTGTCACCGACGAAACGGAGGGGCCCTCCATCACGTCGACCTGGTACGGACAGAGCCAAGTAGCAAGACCCTACAGAAGGGGAGGGGGACAAGGAGAGAGAGGGGAGAGGGACAGAGAAGAGGGCTGCCGCCGTCGGATGCGATCAGCGCGGTGTATGCGGCATCGCCCCTGGAAAAAGGCAATATCAGCCTACAGTACCCACGTAGGGCCAGCATGATCGTCCATCCGTTCGTTCGTCTGTGCGTCCGTGCGTCCGTGCGTCCGCCGCAAGGAAGGGAAGCCGGCACGAGCGTTTCGAAAGCAAAAACAAAACCCAAAGATAGAAGGCTTCCTGGGCCTCCTACCATCAAGCACCAGCTTGGAAGATCGAACGCAGTACAACACGCTTAGGGGAAAAGGGGGGGGGGCTTCTTGGCGTTGCTTCACCGCCTCACCCGGAAACGAGGGGGGACGGTCACGGCCGAAGTGGTCGTGGTCTATGTAGCTGCTTGCCCACCCATCGTTCCACTTGGACGGCTGAGATGGCTTGTGGGCCCGTCGGCAGCTGTGCGCGCTGCGCGGCTTTGGCGCCCATCCTGTCACGTCCTGCGCTTCCTCATCCCCGCTACCCCTCCTCATCACCCGCCATTTCAGCCGCCGCCGCCCATTGATCCAGAGCTTGTACTGTACAGTATGTATAGGCCCGTTATTCCCAGTCTGATATCATCATCCTACAGCGTTGGTAAGATCGTGACAGCACGCTCATGCGCTTCTGCACAGAGGTTGGAAGTTGGCCGCGACTTAGACCGCAAACCCAATGTTCAGGTTGATCGCCGCCGCCACCACCACCACCGCTTTCTCAGACTAGATGGAGGCGGTCAGATAGAGCCACGTTGAGCAGGGCAAAGTCACGTCGTCGACATTGCGCTTTCACAAAGGGCAGATGAGGCTAGATCGCACGAGTAGTAATCATGGTGGTGGTGCTGCTCCGCTCGACCACGCTGTCCCTTCAGCGAAGCAACAAGAAGCCCCGGAGCAAACCTAGTCCTGTCTCACTGTTCCAGTTTCCTGCTGCCACCGGCACTCAAACTCAGCACCGTCAACTCGCGCGTGCGCTATGCAGACGCTGCGAGGGGCTTCCCGATGGTGGAGGAGGTTCAAGCGCTAGCAGAAGAGATGCGGTACGGTACATACTGTACTGTACGGGCTCATCTCGCTTCCTCTTCCTTGTCCTTCGTCGACACAACAGGCAGCAACGATCATCTAGATGTCTTGTTGAGCTACTGTAGGCTTGACGAGCTGGTCAGCCCTCCAAGGTCCATCCGACGGGTTT
The DNA here is from genome assembly GCA_900291925.1 of Thecaphora thlaspeos. Classification (NCBI taxonomy): domain Eukaryota; kingdom Fungi; phylum Basidiomycota; class Ustilaginomycetes; order Urocystidales; family Glomosporiaceae; genus Thecaphora; species Thecaphora thlaspeos. The sequence continues at coordinate 177,013 of UWYS01000007.1, read as the reverse complement.
GCAACAGCGTGGCCATCGCCCAGAGACGCTTGACGAGAAGCGATACGGTCCAGCCGAAGAAAGCAAAGCCCCGGCAACGAGAGCCGATGACATCTCCCGCTGTCAAAGGCAAACGGCCCACGCCAATTGGCCGACGAGGACCCTTGATTCGCGGCTCTCGACTCTGTCAATACTGTACAAGCGACGTGAGAGACGCGACAGCGACGACGCCAAAGCAGCAACGGCTGTCAAGAGCAACCGGCCGATATTATATTGCCGTACCTTGCTCCCGAACCCGTTCCGACGCCACCTCACCGCCTCCCTCCCTCCTTTCCCCATATTCCCCCTCTCTCTCCCCCTCCGACGAAGATGGTGGCGCTCGTCCGCTCACTCGGCCACAAAAGCATGGGTCCCGAGCAGAGCAACGTACCTGCACACCGGATGGCAACGGGTCTTTTCGCAGCGACACACGTAGCTGTGGGCCGTACTGTACAGTACCAGTTCATCGGCTCGCCTGACCTCATGACCACGTCGACATGGCTTCACTGTGACCAGCGAGGCCGAGGCTTTCGGATGCAAGGGTGCAGGCCAGACGATCAGACACGTCCTACTATCTCTTCTCCGACGACATACATAGCGACATTCATCGCCCGGTACTGACGACAGCCGCAAGCAGGTACTGGGCGCTGTAATCGACGTCGGCGTCGTGGTCTGTCGAGCGAGACCGTTTCATGGCTTGACTCAACGGACTGGTTGAATGGGCTGACTGAGCAACAACGTACAGTATGTAGAGGATACCTGATAAATCACTTCCAAGTAGCACAAGAGCTGACCAGTTCTCGGGGATATCGTCGCGATGAGGTCGTCAACGAGTCAGCGTATCGAGGAGCAAGGAGGAGGATCGAATATTTGCTCTCGCTCTTCCTTCTCTTCCAACCCTTCCCGATGTGGTGAAGCAAGAGACATCGCATCACGCCCCAGAAGCGTGGTGGTACGCATTTAAGTACGTACAGAGTAGAGAGATCTTGCCGTCGGCTGCCGATGTCCACAATGAGCAGCGACAATCACATTCTCGATGCTGTTTCGAGCGCAAGCTGCCACAAGCAGGGAGCCTTTATGCCAGCTCATCGTAAGGCGGCAGGAACGACGACACGGATGAATATTGAGTGTCGGGCGCTCGATCACGTGCGCGCCGGACGCCAGTTTGTCGACGAGGCAGCCCACCTTCCCACGATCTCGTCGCCTCTCCTTCTCTTCTCCCACCATCTTCTCCTCCCTGCCGTCGTCGTCCACACACCGGTAGTCTTTCTTTTTGCCCATCCTCCTCCCCTTCGCAGTCCGTTCGTCGTCATGTACTTGCTCCTTTCTTTGTTCTCACGCGCATTGCGCTCGTGCCTCGCTACCACGCGGCGCTCGTCCAGCCGGGCCCTTACTGTTGAAACATTCCTCCAACTAAACGCACTGGAGCATGCACGACCACAGCAGGATGCCAACGGTTCCTGCAGAATCGACGCTGACCCGTACCTGACGTCTCGACCCCGATAGAAAGGGAGTTGAGACTTGTCGGGGACACGGGAGCCGGAGTCAATATGCAGGGGGACGCATCGGACTTCAACGGGTCGGCGTCGAGTTTGACCGAACCGGCAAAATCCAACAATTGGCTACAGAAGGCATCCCTCCGTAGCCACTCACGTCTTCCCTTTGTCTTCCCCCTTAGATAGATGTCAAGTATGGCCCGTAGCTGACTGTTGTGGACAACAAAGTCCTGACTCTCCGTATAGCAAGGCCACGCTATACGAGTACCAGGATCCACCTTGGGTGGACGACAAGTTGTATATATAGTCAGTGACTCATAGGCTTAGTCAACGTCTCTCTCCTCATCAAATCATCATCTCTTCATCCCACTTCCAAGAGGTTTGGCTTCTTCTCTTCTTGCTTCCCTTCAACTTGACTCAAGTCAACACCTACTTTACCCTCTTGACAGCTGTCCGTGCTGCACACCCAACCTGCCACAGAGACGTCCTTTATCCACGGAATAGCAACAAGAATAATTGGACAACTTCAACCTAGTCTTTGTGAGTAGACGACTACATCAGTTGTGTCGTTGGCTAACCGCAGCTTCCCTATCAATCCTTTCAATACTTACATCCTAGGCTGGGAGCTCGCAGCGACTCCTCCCGAAGTTCGGCAACCTCTCTTCAATTCTATGCTGTTTGTTTCCCTCTCCTGTCCGTGCTGGTTGCCGGCGAGTTGGTGTCTCTAATTTACGGACTCCGCTGTTTGGTCTGCAGGCGCGCGCCCTTTAGTGTGGAAGTGTTGTTCGCTGGTGGTGGAGCACCGTACCGTCGGGGCCCTCTCTCGTGGACGTTGATCTGGCGGTCGATCACAACGGCTGACCGATGTCCCGACTCCTCAGCACCAAATCCCACCCTAGACTTCGTATGAAAGATGGCCGAGACCGTCGAAAAGGGTAAGACCTGGATCTTTGGAGGAAGATGCAGATGGAGCTGTTGCTGAAAGTCCTGAGACGCAGAAGTCGGGGAGGGTTCTTCGAAAACGTTTCGACGGAGAACGAGGCGCGTCTGTCCAGGACGACGACAGGTGGGGCGGTCGTCAACGCGACGGTCCACTCTGGACACGCGCCGCCTTCTTCACGCCGTCTGTGGAAGGGAACGGCCACGACGAGTGGAGATGGTGTTCCACAACAGGCAGGTCGTTCTCAAGGGTGCACGCTATAACTTAGCGGCAAGCTGACAAGGTTTAGCGCCGATACAGGAGGCGTGTCGACACGTCGTCCGTCGAGCTGACCCTTGGCGCTCGCCCGCCCGTCCGTCGCGACATATCAGATTTATTCTTCAACACGCGGACGCTTCCACCGCTTGACAGTACTTACTACAGTACTGTACTCGTCCTTATGCCCACCGTGCTCTATGATGACCCACGACATCGGTGCAGCGATGAAGTGTGGTACAGTACAGTCACACCGCGGCTTGCAGCGGCTATTTACAAGAGCGCAGCCGGAGCAAGGAGGGCACGAAAAGGCGGAAGGGGGGCCGGGGATGGGCATATGTAAGGACGACAGTACAGCAACAGCGGAGATGGCGATGGGTCGCCATGCAACCCCCTCTGTCCTTTCTGCAACAACCAAACCTTGGACTCCTCGACAGGCTGCCAGATCAGGACCGGTGAGCTGTTCCGTTGCGTTTTCCAGGTATCTTGATCCGGGCAAGAGGAGACCGTGATGCAAGGTTCCATGACTGAGGCCTTTCGTGGTTGGTCGCCCAAGTCGGCTGGCGTCTGTACGTAGAGGCACTTGCCATTGTCGTCATCAGCTCACAGCGTACAATACACTCTCATGGGTCCTTCTCTGGGCGAAGAGATGGATGCGCACGGGCTGAACGTTCTAGAAATGAGGAGAGGGGTGGACAAGTGCAATACAGAGGCATGTTCTGGACCATCGCCGAGGATCGTCCAGGTTTGAGCTAAGCGGATGCGTGACATGGTGCTGCTGGTCCTCTTGGCTCGAAAGAGAAGGTGGTGCAGGCCGCCTTGGTGCGAGGGTGTCGTCGTTGCGTTGCTGCGTTGCCCAACGCGTCGAGACGCCTCGAGCTGAGAAAGAACTTGATCGTCTTGCGCTGGCCCAGGCCAAGTTAGTCCGCGTCGATGAAAGCCGGCACGGGTAGCGGTTCAAAGATCAACCCTCGCCGGGCGGGGCTTTTCGTGGATGAAACATGGGATCGCCTCTAGCGATTGTCGCAAATGTGGGGTAGTGTGTGACGGAATCGGTCATCCGGCCTCGAGAGGCGAGACACGGGCGGGCCAAGTGGGCGCCGTGGGGTAAGCTGCGGGTAGTGGCACTGGAGGAAATATTCTGTCGTGCGAGAGGGTCCTGTATAATTGGAGAGAGAGATCATACATTGCGATGTAGGTATGCAGCAGGGATGCTGCTTGGTCGTTGCGACAGGTCGTTGGTCATCGCCGTGGCGTGGACGCGGGAGCGGCTGGATTTTTCTCTGAATTTCGCCGTCTTTTTTTGTTTTGTTGTTTGTCTGGCGGTGGAGGGTGGATTATGATTGTTACGTTACATTGGCTGTGGCTTGGCAGAGGCTCGCTTCCGAACAACGGCGCAGAAGTGGAGAAGCGCGCGACAAAGCACCGTCATCCGTTATCCGTTATCCGCCATCCATCATCCGTCATCCGTCATCCCCCTTGCCAACCGGCGCCACCACGCTTTTGCCTCAACCATCCCCTCCTCGCCCTCACCAGCAGGAGCATGTACAGCACCCTCACCACACCACCACTACCACTGCTCTCATCACCACTCCGACGCGTCGCCCTCACAACCACCCCTCATCGCCTCCTCGCCCGACCGTTCGCGCACCTCCCACCACCGCCCAGCGAGGCGAGGCGCTCCCACGTCAACCGCCGCAACATGGTCCCCGACACCGACTTCACCCACGCTCTCACCAAGCCATCCGAGCTCATTCAGTCCCTCTTCGAAAAAGCTCACGACAAGTCGCCCGCCGCCTTTGCTCGTCAGGTTCAGCAACACTTTCGCACCATCTTTTCCCACGCCGATGCCCGCTTAAAGGTACCCCTCCTCTCCGAGGCCGTAGCACAGCCCCTCCTCCAGCAGCACGACCGTAGCACCTCATCCACCCCCGGCAGGCTCGTCAGATGGAGGTGCATGGTACAAGACACCGCGCTCGGCACAGAGGTCTTCCTCGCCTCCAGCAACGACAGCCAGACGGCACACTGCGGCCTCTTTGGCGCAGAGAATACTGCCGCCGCCCACAACGAGTCCGACGACCTCGACCAGCTCGAAAACTCCAAGCTCGGCGAGAGGACTGTCGTATACGCCGTCTCTGTTCCGGGACGAAGCAGGTGGCTTCGCAAGGCCTGGAGCGAGGAAAACTCCGCCTCCACCGCCTCATCCTCTTCGCGAGGCGGCGACCGTACTACGGCCGACGACGAGCTAAGCTGCAAGATGGCGTCCACCTCTTTGCTCGACAAGCTCGAGTCGCCAAAGAGGGTTGAAGAGGTGCGGCAGAGGATACGCGAAGCGGTCGAAAAGGGCAAAAAGGTCGGCGGTAGCGGCAAGGAGCCGCGGCTCGTCGCAGTCTCCAAGCTCCACCCGCCCTCGGCCATCCTTGCCGCACACCGTCACGCCAAACAGCTCCACTTCGGCGAGAACTACGTCCAGGAGCTGGTGGACAAGGCCAAGGTCTTGCCCCGAGAGATCCGCTGGCACTTTGTCGGCGGTCTCCAGAGCAACAAGGGTAAGCTGCTCGCCTCCATTCCCAACCTCTACCTGCTCGAGACGCTCGACTCGGTCAAGGCAGCCAACGTTCTCCAAAAGGCGCTCAGCTCGCCCGACGCAGCCAAGCGCGACGAGCCGCTACAGGTCTACCTGCAGGTCAACACCAGCGGCGAAGACGCAAAGAGCGGACAGCCGCCCATCGACGCCGACAACGTTGACGACGCCTCCCGCCCGCTCCTGGACCTCGCCGTCCACGTCATCACGAAATGCCCCAGCCTCCGCCTCAAGGGCGTTATGACCATCGGCGCCGCCGCCAACAGCGCCAACACCTCCGCCGCGGACGAGGCCAAGGGCGTCAACGACCTCGTCAACGCCAACCCGGACTTCGAAAGGCTGATCCAGACGCGCAAGAATCTCGTCGCGCTGCTCCGCTCCTCCTCAGAGGTCAAGGAAAGCAAGGCCGATCACATCAAGGAGGCTTACTCGCAGCTCCTGACCGCTGGTCAGGGAGACGGCGACGATCCCACCGGTGGCCTCGAGCTCAGCATGGGCATGTCGGCCGACCTCGAGGTAGCGGTCATGGTCGGAAGCGACAATGTGCGCGTGGGCACAGACTGCTTCGGCAAGCGTCCCGGGACCCGTGACGAGGCCATGGCCGGCATGAAGCGGGAGCTCGAGGTCGGCATCGAGGCCGCCATGGCGGAGTTGCGCAGCAGCGTCCAGGACAAGGGCGACGAGCCAGCTGCCAGCAGCTCGCAGGCCGAGAAGGCCACCACGTCTGAGTCGTCTTCCGAGGCTCTTGCGTACGACGACCCCTTGCCACAGAAGGCTCCGTTGCCTGAGGAGTCACACGTCGGCGGTCTGGTCAAGGTGAGTGGCGGGTCGCGCGACAGGGTTCAACAGCGATGTTGAGCAGCAGCTGAGCTGACTCAGGAGATTCGCTGCTTTGTTTTCGCTCGCCGCCCGAAGTTCTACGATGTTGACGCGGCCGAGAAGCTAAAGACCACCGAGATGGTTGAAATAGTCGGCATCCTCGACACCGCCTCGTGAGTAAGGACGACCCTTGCCCTGTCACCGTTATTTGGCCGTTCCCGTCTGACTGACAACAGCCCGTTCGACTATTCTCAACAGCCTTTTTCACGCCGAGTGGCAGGAGACGGGATCGACAGGGCCAGCTGGTGCGAGCTCCGCGCCTGTTGTTCCCTGCGTTCACGCCCTCTTTTTCGACACGATGGACCTGAACGCAGCGGGGCCGTCTGGCCCTTGCGACCAGGCTGAGAGGTCTGCTCTGATCGATTACCTCGCGACCGGCCTGGGTGGCGACAAGGTGGCCGCGGAGCTAGTCTTGCTTGCCGCTGTTGCCCGGATGTGAGTTCGTTGTGGAGTGTGCCATGGATTCCATGTCGCCAGCTTGATTGCTGACGGAGGCGACTGCTTGTCACGTCTTGACCACCTCGTCCTCTGGCATCGACACAGCCACTCGCGACGGGCCAGCCTCGCCCTCGGCGCTCTGACGGTCAACCTTTCCAGCTTCCCGCTACCGCCCGCAGCAGGCGCAGTGTCGACAAAGATCTCGCAGCTTCTCTCGAACCTGCTTCCCTCGGTCGTCGACATCTCGATGGACCTCAGGGACCTCAACCATTGCAAGAAGAGCTTCAGCCCGCGCAGCTCAGGAGGCGAGACGGGGCTGGAGGCCGGAAGGTTGCAGCTCGTCAACGGGACCATGCTGGTCGTCAACGAAGGAACGATGAAAGAGGGAGAGCTCAAGGAGAATGGTGCGTTGTCGCTCTGTGGTGCGATGTGATGTGATGCTGTGCTATACAGTGTTCTTGTTGCCTCGGTCTGACGTTCGCCTGCTTTTCTCGCTTCGCCTCGTCGTTGCACCAGGCATTCGCAACATCAAATCCCTCTCCTCGGTCCTGGAGACGCACAAGCTACCCTACATTTTCCCCTACTCGGAGTTCGAGTTCGAGACAGACCTCAACATCCTCCTGCTCAGCCAGGGCAAGTCCTTCCTACCCTTTGACATCCAGTGTCCTCTCGACTCGACCGCAACGGACGCCTTTGCCTTTTACGGCGAAGTGGAAGCGACAAAGGAGGAGGAAGAGGAGACGAAGTTGCAAGGATGGCGCAGGTTCCTCCTCTCTGCGCGGACGCTCGAGACGGCGAAAGAGTTCAAGATCCCGGAAGAGATTAGCGAGCACATCCAGAAGGAGTTTGTAGAGGCGAGGAAGAATGATAAGAACGAGCTGGGACAGGAGGATCTGTTGAGACGCATGGCGCTTGTCCGGTGAGTCATTCTGATGTGGTACCGTTTCGCGAATGAGTTTCCTTGCTGACTGGACGTGCTTGTCACTCGCTCTTGCTCTTTCCTTTGCGCGCGCTGCAGGCTGCTAGCCATTTCGATGGGCGAAAAGACGCTGACGGTCGAGACGTGGAAGAGGGCAGTACAGCTGGATGCCACGGTTGCGGAGCGTCGTCGCACTTCGACACAGAAGCAGCAGCAGACGTCGTCTTTGTCTAGGTAAGATGGCCGTCGCTGTCGGAACCTCCCCCCCCCCCCCCCTCGGTGGCCGGATCTTGTGATTGTAGTCCCGTTGGTCATCGTGACCCCTTTTAATTACATCTCGTGAGGACTGCCACACCGGGGGGCAGGCCAAGCCGTCGTGCAATGCTTTGTTACGTTGACTTGGCGCAGTGTTGCTGAAAGTTTTATTCACCTCGCTCGCTGGAAGTGTCTCGATGCTGACGAGGGGGAAGGCCGCTGTCGACGGACGTTCGGGGCGGACCGGCGCAGTTCTCCTGCCTTACGGTACAAAGTCTCGGGGAAGGAAAGTCGTTGAGCAACACATCTTCAGCCCGACCTCGACCATCACCTCGAACTTCACGCGATAACCGCACGACACTTTGGGTCTCATTTTGGTTGATGGAGTCACTTGATAGTAAAAGGGGTTGGTTAAATAGAAGAAGGTGGGTGAAAAGAAAAAGGAATACAGGAGATTTGACTTGCAAAATTGCGATACAGGCAAAAAAAAAAAAAAAAAAAAAAAAAAAAAAAAAAAAAAGAAGGGGCTTTGAAAGATTGAAGGGCGGAAGAGGAAGAGGCGAACGTCTGGTATAGTGATTGGAGGCGAGAGAGGTGCGAGAGATATGGTCGGAGGGGAAGGCTGGAGGGAGGGCGAGAAAGGTAGCCTTCGAGAAAGATGGGAGCGGGACCTTCTTTACATCTAAATGTCTTTTTCGAGTGTCTCCAAAGCTTGGCCCTTGAGCGCTCTCAGAAAATGGCGAGGGCGAGGTTTGTGGGCATTTACTGCGTAGCCTGGGTCTGCCTCATGGCGGGGGCAGCCTCGAGACCCGAGTTACCGTGAACGTTGTTAAAGTTCTCGTGACCAATGATACCGTGCGGGTCGGTGGTACCGGTGGTGGTGGTGTTGGCGTTGTGGCCGGGGATGACACCGGTGTGGATGCCGTTGGCCTCCATCTTCTTGGCACTCTCGACCGAACGAGGCGTAGGTCCGGCCAGGTCGGTGTCGTAGTCCGAGAACTTGCCCGAACGCAGGTGAAGCGAAGAGTAGTCGCAGCGACGCAGCGAGAACAGGTGCACAAGCGCAAACACCGGCTTGGCCAGCAGGTCGAGAACTCCGTACATGATCATCTCCTTGGTGGGCGAGAGGTAGTTGCCACTGAGCGTTGGAAAAAAGAAAAAGAAAAAAAGCTCCCCGAGGGGAAAAGAAAAGAGAAACGAGATGCGTCCAGGTTAGTCGTCGTCGACGTAGCGGCTACCGATACCTTTGCGGCCATCACGGTGCAGCGTGTCTGCACGCGCGCATGTGTCACTCACCCGTCAGCGAGACCCCATGCGATGGGGTAGACGAACCAGAGGGTGCAGAGGATCGAGGCCGAGACGAGGTAGGACTTGCGGAAGTCGGCGCCGAGGTGGCTGGCCGACTTGAGGCCGGGCACCCAGATGACCCAAAAGACATAGAACATGGCGACGCATCCGAACGTGAAGAAGCCCCACTTGTAGCTGCTCTGCACCAGGGCACCGATGAGACCGGTGATGATCATGACCAGGTCAAAGAAGATGGTGGCAAAGATGGTCGAGAGCGGGAGGCCGGAGACGAGGAGCAGTTCGAGCAGCAGCAGCGGGGTGGTGATGGTCCAGTCGATGTAGCGGGCGTACCAGATGGAGCGCGTCGGGTAGGTACCGTCGGGACGCAGACCGTAGTCGCGAAGGAACTCGACGCGGACCGGCGTGGCGCCGAGGTCCGAGGCCATGGAGAAGTAGGCGATCGACGCCGTAGCGAGGATGGCGGCGCTCAGGTAGTGGAAGGTACGCTCACCGCGGCTGATCTTCATGCCCCAGATCATGCAGCCGAGGCCCGTAGCGGCCATGACCGAAAAGACGGCCCACAGCCAGCTCGAGCCGCCAGTGGTGATGTCGATGTCGGCGACGGGGGGGTGGAGCGCGAGCGCATTGTTGCGCCGGGCGAGGGTGGCGAGCGCGTCCATGATGCTTGGAAGGAGAGGGGGTTGCGGGTGGCGGCCTGAGCAGCAGCTGCTGCTTACTTGGTGGTAGCGAGAAGGTAGGGGCTGGGGTACCGGCCTGTTGGCGCTTCTACGGGCGAATGGGGAGGGAGGAGCAAGCTTGAGGAACGGAAGTCGTCAGTTGGTGGGACAGGACCAGACGACTCTTATACCCTACCCTGCGCCACCGCTGTCTGCGAGGACGACGAATGCGTAATGGCGGCGCTCGGCAGCGGCAGCGGCAGCGGCATCGACCAGGGTGCGCGTGCCCGTCGTCCTTTCTGCTTGAAATGGCAAGCGAGGGAGCGAGCGATCTGGTACGTCGGTCAAGGTCAGACGGGCCTTGGACGGCTTCTCGGCGGGGCCAGCCTCCATCAGCCAGCGTTCGATCGATGCGTGAACCCTTTGCCAGCATTCCGCTCGTGAAGCCACGAGAAAAAGGGTCCCTCCCCCCCGCCTAAGTCGCATCCTTCGTCACCGTGCGTGTCGCTGACACATTCGCAGAGACCGCAGCGCAAACATCAACACCCAAACCTCTTCCTCCAAACCCCACCCCACCACCGACGACGACGACGACGATGACGACGACGGCGGCCGAGACCAAGCGACCGCGTTGGCCGTTTCCCCGACCGAATTCTCATCCAACACGCGCGGGCCAACTCTGACTGCATACCACCTCTCCCTGTCTAAATCGACCCACACTCGGCACACCGTCACCTAAGTTACCCAGACACACGCATCGCTCCAACATCTTGCCAGCTTGACTGTCCTGGTCGCCGTGCAGGAGCACCTGTAAATGAGATTGAGCTGTGATAAAATTAAATCTTAGCATGCACCGTACCGCCGAAACCAGCAAGGCAGCGGGCTCATTCGCCCGCCGCTGCCCTCTTCACCGCCGGTGCCGGTGTTTGTCCGAGTTTCCTACCGAGCAACAGCCCCTACCTTGGCCCGCCGGCCCGCCGGCCATCGCTATGATGGCCAACCTCGGTCGGTCTCGACGTGTCGTCCTCCTACAGTACCTCCCGCGTCTGCTTCGCACTCCGCCGTCGTTTCCGCATCTGTGGCGACTCAAAGGCACCTCGGAAATGTTCTTGCTCGGCGAGTCTAATCGATGCAAGACGTCAGGTAGCAGCGATGCTTCCCCTACTCCGATTGCCCGGGAGCTACAACATCCGCAGGGAAGCAACGTGGGCCGGAACGAGAAACCAGGTAAAGCGACCAGCGGGGGGCTCCTCCCGAGCCTCGTGGAAGCGTCGTTCGGTCGGCCAATTGGTCGCGTGGGCGTGACATCAACGCGAGCATAGCACAGCGGACTTTGGCCGCACCTCCTCTACTCACGTCGAACCTGGCTCGGCGGCTGGCTTGTAGCGGCGCTCTCGAACGGGTCCAGCGGCGGACTCGGCGGCAAATCGTCGGCGATGTCGGGCTTTGGCGGCCGTGGGCGGTGGGTGTCGACCGCCTCGATGGGCAGCTGGAAGCGCTTCTCGTCACATCCGTACGCCTTTGGCGTCAGCTGAATCACCGTGTGTAGGGGGATCTTGATGTACGGCAGATCCTCTTGGCTCAGCGCGTGGAAGTAAGCGTAAAGGCATCGGATGATGGCCTGGTGGCCGATGATGAGGATGTTCTCCTGCCTCTCGAGCTCCATGATGATCGGCTCGAGGCGGACTACGACGTCGCGGTACGACTCTCCGCCGCGGTATCGGTAGTTGAACTTGTCCTCGTCGCGGTTGGCGTAGTCCTCTGGGTAGTACTGTTCGATCTCCTCGTAGGTCATCGCGTCACACACGCCGGCGTCGAGCTCGTCGAGCGACTTCCACGCCAGCTTCGGGTACGGCAGCTGCGAGGCCGTCTGTCCGGTCCTCTTCAGCGTACTGTGCCACACAGTCAGCGGGGCGTCGCCGATGTTGTCCTTGATCAGCTGCGGCAGCGCCTCGGCGTACTTCATCCCGCGCTCCGAGAGGTTCGAGTCGCCGCCAATCTTGCCCTCGACGTTGAACTGCGACTCTCCGTGCCGCGAGAAGAAGATGTTGCGCGGCGTCAGGTGGAGGTTCATCAGATAGAAGGCGATGCGCGACTCGAGGTAGCCCTGCGTCTTGTTGATCACGACCGACTTGCCGACGTCGGTCACCTTGACGTAGCTGTAGTGGGCCTCGGTGCTGTCGGCGTTGACGGGCTCGTAGCCGTCTTCGTAGTGCTTGATGCGCGCGAGGAAGTCGGCCTTGGCCGCCTTGGGCGTCATGCCGGCGTAATCGGGATCACCGCTGCTGACCTTGACGGCAATGTTCTTCTCGATGACCGCGGGATCAGTGCAAATAGACTCGAGGAAGACGAGCTTGAGATCAGGCTCCTTTGCAATCCGGTCAGCGATCTCCTTGCGCCGGGCTTTTGTGCTGTTTGTGGCGTCGTGGATGCCGACGTTGCCGCCGCGCTTCAGCCAGCCGATGAGCTGCTCGAGGCACTCCTCGGCCATCTGGGATCGCAGCTTGTAGGCCGACGGGTTGGACGGGTCGAAAAAGTTGTGGGTATGGTCCTCCTTGACGCCCGACGTCCGCAGCTTGGTCCGTGCAAGCGCGCGGCGCAGCTGGCCGACGTTGAAGACCTTGACGTCGTACTCGAGCCATCGTAGGTACTTGAGCACGCGGTTGGCGACGTAGCTCTTGCCCCTCGCCGGCAGGCCGACCATACAGACGACGATCTTGGCGCCCGAGTAGTCAGGCTTGGCCCCGGCGGCGCCGAGGTTGGGCGTGGTGAGGCCGGTGCGCATCCCCTGTCCGAGGCCGAGGGCGGCGCCGAGACCGCTGCTGCCGCCGCCCGAGTGACCGCCCTCGCCCACCTCGGGGGCGCCGTGGAGGACGGTGCCGGTGGTCGCTGCATCGGCCGAAGGAGTGGCGCGTTCGCGGTAGATAGAATTGGCCAAGGATCCGCCCATGGCGAGGTAGCCAGCGTCGTTGTGCTGATCCGATCGCTCAAAGGGCGTGCTGGGCATGCTGGCCGACTTGCTGCCCCCCCTGCTCCCCGAGCGCGTCGAGAAGCCGCCAGTGGCGCTCATCTGCGAGCTGGTGAGCTGCGGCCCTGCAGCGGCGGCCAAGCTGCTCGACACAAGCTCCGGATGGTCTCGGAGGAGCGCCTGGAGACCGTCTGAGGACTGTGCGAGGTTGGACGAGGCCACGGCGATGTCGAAGGCCTCCCTGTTGGAGACCTGGGGGAATGGGGCGGGGCGGGAGTGGCCATGCGACGAGAGCGAGAGGTGTCTGGGCGAAGCGGTGGAGAAGACGGCGCTCTTGACGGACGAGGAGCGCGAGAGGGCTGCGTGTGCGGCGACTTTTTGCTCCAAAGCCTTTTGCGCGGCGCGCTGTGCGCTCGTCTGGGAGGCTTCTGCGGTCGAGGCGGTTCCTGGCCCTACGCCGGGACCTCCGCTGGGGTGTCGGTGGTGATTGCGACCGGGCCTGTCCGAATGGTTTGACTCGGAGCGTTGGTGAGCGGCCGAGCTCTCGCCGGCCGGCAGTGTGGTGTCATGGGCAGGTGTCGACATCGCGACGGGCGGGTTTGGTCGTGTCGTGTCGTGTCGTGTAAGAGCTGTCTAGACGGCCGCAGAGTGGCGCTAAAGCAATGGGATCGGGGTCGGAGGAAGAGAGGGGAAGAGTGGTAGAGCAGCACGAGCTCTGACAGCGGGGACGGGAGGGAGTGTGGGCGTAGGCGCGGCTCGTGGCGGGGCAGGGCAGGGCAGGAGCGGACGACGGGTGCAGCCGGGTCGGAGCAGGGGGGATGGATGGTGGTGCTGAAGGTGAGGCAGGGCGACGATGAGGGCGAGGGCGAGGGCGGGTCACGACCGGGCTCTCGCGGTGACGAGGTGATGCAAGAGAGAAGAGAAGAGAGAACGGGGGAAGGAGACGCAGAGCAGCGGGGGGGCGGAGCGAGGGTCCCGCTTGTCTTCCGGCTAACTTACAGCAGCGCTTGCCTTGCCTCGGCTTTGTCCGGCTCCCTTGCCCTGCCTTGCCCTGCCTTGCCTTGCCTTTGTCTTACGTGACAAGCGCCTGATGAGGCGGCTCGCAGCGTTGTGCGGGACTGGCCCGTCTGCCTGCCCCGGCTCTCCCCACCCTGCGCACCTGCCACCCTCCGCGCTCGGTCCGTGTTGGTCTCGTCCACGGTCTGGCCCGTGAGTGTAGAGTGTGCCCACCCGCACGGCACGCCAGACGCCCGAGTTCCGTTCCGCGCTTTCCATTTCTTCACCTGGCTCTCGCGAAAAGAAAAGAAAAGAAAAGAAAAAAGCCGACGATAGGCCTAGCAGGCAGCCTCCTCTTCTCCTTCTCTCCCATCGCCCACGCAGCCATCTCCTCCACCCGACTCATCACCACAAGGCCCGACCAGCGACACCATGACGCCCCAAGAGTACGACGCAATGACGCCCGAGCAGCGAGCCGCACACGACGCAGAGACTATGGCAAAGCAGGACAAGGAGCAGGCCGCCCTCGCCTACAAGTGGTCGCAGGAGCTGGACCACGTCGAAATCTCGCTTCCCGTCCCCCAGGGCACAAAGGGCCGCAACCTCTCCATCGATCTCAAAAAGAACAAGATCAGGGTCAGCCTCAAGGGCAAAGAGGCCATCCTAGAGGTGAGTGGGCGGGCGCGTGTCCGCTCTTGCACCGGATCCACTCCGATGCGGCGCACAGTCCACTGTCGCTGACCATCCTCACGCACCAATCGGGCATCGTCTCGGTGCTGCCGACGGCTTTGTCATCCAGGGCGAGCTGGCAAAGGAGATCAAGGAAGAGGACAGCACCTGGACAATCGAGGATTCCTCGCTCGTCCAGATCCACTTGGAAAAGGTCAACAAGAACGAGTGGTGGCCCCACGTCGTCACCCACCACCCAAAGATCGACACGACAAAGATTGTCCCCACAAATTCAAAGCTCAGCGACCTCGACGGCGAGACAAGGGCCATGGTGGAGAAGATGATGGTGAACGAGCGGACGACGCCGCTTCCCTGTAGCCGGTCGCAAAGCTACAGAAGCACTCGCTGACGTAACCTCGCCTACGCCTCTCCGTCTATCCAGTTTGACAACCGACAAAAGGCGCTCGGCAAGCCCACTTCTGACGAGCAGCGGCAGCAGGAGGTGAGTTGTGCAACGGCCTCATCTGACCCGCGCTTGCATAGCTAGCTGCGGCGCTGCCAGAGGCGGTTCTTCAACTGACGTTGGAATTCTCTTTTGGCACCATTCCCGTTCGCAGGCCCTCGCCAAGTTGCAGTCGGCGAATCCCGACGTCGACTTCTCTGGCGCAAAGTTCTCCTGACGGCCTTCCATGCGGTCAATAGTATAAAGCTTCAAAACGGAGAAAGGAAGTGCTGTTCGCGATCGTCCGCCTCACCCGAGAGTCTGCGGCTGCGTTCCGTTGCGACATCTGTGGAAGGGTCTGTAGCTGAGTGTACGAGAAGAGGTGTCATGCGCTCCTCAGACATTGATGCCGTCGTCCATGCTGCTGCGAAGGGGCCAGAAGCTTTGCACAACCTCGTCCGTCTGTCAGTTGTGTTCGCTCACGGAAAAGCGAGCGCGGCACGGACTGGCCTAGGTAGGAAGATCAATTACGGCCAGGCCCCTGGAGGGGAAACGTGAGCTCGAGAGGGCTTGCGGCACGCCGAAAGACGGCGAGCCAATCGAACGCCGAAGATCGGCAAACACCGGAGAGGGACAAGACGGGCTAAGACAAAGGTGCACGCCGGTGGCGGCGGCGGTGGAGAGAAGGTGGTGGTGAAGAGAAAAGAGGAGGGACCAGGTGCGGCGGCCCATCATCCCAGACGAGGACGCCCTACGCATGTGCTACGCAGACATCTGCTGCTTGGAAGGAATCGAAGGCGGGTGGGGATGGTGGGCGAACAGCCCGGACACTCTATAGCTACTTGGAGAAAGATTGATCGAATCTGCGATAGCCTTGTATCCCGCCGGGTTCAAGTGCAGTCCATCTCCCGAGTCGTACTCTGCCCTGATGATGGCTTTTTCCTTGGGATCCTTGATGACGCTGTCAAAGTCGAGGACCGCATCGAACAACGACGACGACGACGTTGTCGTCACACCGTTCCTGATACAGTTGTTGACGTTCTGCCTCGTCTTCTCTCGCAACGGGTGGGCGAATGCCTTGTTCTTGCCAAACGGCGTAGTCGTCGCTCCGATCACGGTGAGGTTTGCCGCGTGGAGTCGATCAATGATCTGCTCGTACGCCTCGATCAGCTTCAAGGTCACCCCTTTCTGGGCCTCAAGTGTAGCGTGGGCCTTTATGATGTCGTTGATACCTTCGAAGAGGATCATTGATCTCACTCCCGTCTGAGCGAGTAAGTCTCGGTCGAGGCGGGATAGAAGGCTGGGTCCGACACCGTCGTTGAGGATTCGATTTCCTCCCGCCGCCTGGTTGAGGTAGCCTCCCGTGGTACGACGGCGATAAAAGATATCCGGCCATCGGTTGTTTTCGTTTGTCGTGCTGCCGTGTCCGTCCGTCAGGCTGTCGCCCACGATGACGATCGAACCTGCCTCGAGAAGCAAGGCACTGTTGGTGATCACGTCGACATTGGAGAGATAGTACCAGTGGTCCACCGCGGTCGAGGCCGTTAGGTTCGAAGCGAGTGTTTGATCGCCCATGCCGAGGAAGGAGGTGGTGCGCGATCCAGGGTGGGATGTGATTTTATTTCCTCTGTCCCTCGGCGAGGTAGAGAGAGACCGAAATCGTACCGTCCAGATCGACGTCCAGATCGACTGCGTCAGACCAGACCAGCCCACCCATGGAGACGATAGCGCTGTTCCCTTTGCCAAACCTGATAGGCATCACGGTGTCCGGATCGATAGTTAGCAACGCCGACCGTCTTTGTGCCGTCGTGCCCCCCCCCCCCCGTACCCTCGACGTTTGAAGGCCTCGCGACGGTGGCTGAGGTGATATGGAGATCGCTACCGCCGAAAGCGTTGCTCAAAGCGAGTCTGAAGTGTCGTCCGCCAGCACTCAGCTTGAGCGTTTGTCGGATGGTGGTGTTGTGGAACTTGACGGAAGTGTCGTTGTACGGCGGAGGTGGAAGGCTGGCCGCGTCCGCTTGTAGAGGCATCGAGCACCAGCTGCCGAGCCAGCGTGGCTGAATTCGTTGCTGCTTCATCGTCGTCGTCGTATCGCGGTTACTCGGAGAAGCTGCTGCGACGAGGTGAGCGAGGCAGAGGAAGAGCAACAACAACGTGGCGACGCCGCTGCGGCCGTTGTGGACCGTCGAAAATGCCATCTTGTGCCTCGCTGCTGTGAGCGATAGGAAGGAGGAGATGGAAATCGAACGGGAAAGCCGTGCTGTGGGCTGCGAGAGGCGGTGCATATATGCCTAGGATCTGGGACCGGGGCTGCGACCATGTACGGAGGAGGGCAAGCGCCAGCGAGGCAGTTGCACGTCCATGTCTTTCAACGCGGTCAAACAAAGATTGCCAGATACATCTCCACCGGCGGACCACTCCACCGAAGTGGGAGGAAGCATGGAGATAGGGGCAGCACACGACCAGCGTTCGGCGACCGCAGCGCCATTGGCGTTGCTCTGCATGGCGTCGGCACGCGTGGCCGGCAATCCTTTGTTACTGCACTTCACAGACCGTCACGGCTCCTTCCCGCGCACGCAGTCTAGGTGTGCGGCTCAAAGAGCAGGGTTTGCTTCGGTTTGAGCGACAACGAAAGATTATGCAAGAAGTGTCCACAGATTGAAGGCGAAGAAAGCAAAGGAGCGTGGTGGCGTCCACGTCGAGGACGTGCGTGTGAGGATGGAAGCAGGGAAGCTGGGCGATCGCAGGCCTCGTCCCTTATCAGAGCTTATGAGGCGGGGTGGCACGAGTCTCCTTCTTGTAGCCAGCCTTGACGCCGGTGACGGAGAGAGCGATATTCGTCTTCCTCTCTGCTCCCTTGAGTTTGTAATGGACCTTCTCCCCGGACGTGACGGCGAAAGGCTTGCCCTTCTTGCGGCCGTCGAGCGACCACTGCGCTTCGAGCTTGACGCCGGGATCCCACCGTCCCACGCTCGCCGAGACCGTGACCGACTTGACGCCGGACCAGGGCGAGGTCGAGAGGATCTTTGGCTTGGACTGTCTCGCGAGCGCCGCCGCGTGTCCACCGCGCTTGATGACTTCCTCGAAGCGGTTGCCGCGCGTCTTTGTCGTCGTCATGCTCTTGGACAGCGGTCTCGCTCCGGTGGGGGCGTGGTCTTTTACCCACTTTTCCACCAGCTCGAGGTAGTTCCATACCTGACGACGCTGGTAGAGGCCTCCGTGGTTGGCGTTGGGGATCAGCGTGATGGTGGCCCAGTCCTTACCGCCGAGCTCCTCGATGCGCTGTTGGAACTGCATCACGCCTTCGTTGAGGAAGTAGTCGTCGTGCGTCTCCACCGAGACGTGGATGCGACCGCGCAGCGCCTCGCCGAGGTTGCGCGTACCGTTCCAGTTGGCGGCAAGGTAGGCCGCCATATCGAACGACTTCCAGTATTCCACTGCCTCCGGGTAGATTTCGCCAGTGACCTTGTTCCACGGCTCGAGCGGGTATCCGTTGACGCCCTGCACGCCAAAGACGGCATTCCACACGTCCCACTGGAGGCGCGAGCGCGTAGACGTCCCGAACGTCAGCTCCCAGTGGTTCTCCTGCGCCACGGTGGCGAGCACCTCCTCGGTCCCGTTGGCTTCGTAGGTGCGGATCGAAGCGATGGGGGTCCCGTCCGGGCGTACGTAGGCGTTGCCGCCTTGATGGAAGTGGATGGCCTGGTGGCGATGGAAGTCGAGCGAGTCCGGGTAGTAGGAAAACGTGGCGCCGTACAGGTCCGGACGGAAGACAATGGATACCATCGACTCCCAGCCGCCCGTCGAGCCGCCGTCCTGGATGCGAGCGTACGGCTGGGCGATGGTGTTGAACATGGCGTCGAGGTGCGGGACGAGCTCGTCGTTGATCGCATCTCCCCAAGGACCGAGGTTGGCCGTGTTGACGGCGTACGAGTCGTCGTACAGCGGCGTCTCGTGACGCCAGGTGACGAGGATGAACTTGGGCGTAGGCCGCGTCTCGGTGCCATTGACGATGACGCCCTTGTCCCACTCGGCGCTGAACTTGGCGTCCGGGAAGTCGTAGGCGCCGCGGCGGCCGTTCCAGTGATCCTGGGCGTAGATGACAGGGTAGCGCGTCTTGCTGTCCGCGGCATCGTAGCCGGTCGGCAGGACGACGGTGGCGTCGACAAAGACATCGCGCCTCCAGAAGCGGCTGAGGGCGTCGCTGCGGATCTTGACGTATCTGATGGTTTCGGTGTCCCTGTAGTTGGTCTGGCTGCATCCGCCGATCTCGCTGCCGTCGAGGTCGTCGAGCTTCAGCTCGGTGGTGTCGAAGGTGAGGTCGATCGTCTGGGCACGACCGTTGATGGTGACGTCCTTGACGGGAGTGGGGAGATCGCCGGTACCGTCTAGCTGGGGCGCGCCATCGCCGCAGGGGAAGCGAACGCTGACTGTGGAGCCGTCGCTGCGCGTGATGGACTGGTAGCCGGTGAAGAAGGCCTGGACGCGTTAGTCGCCGGCGGGTAGATCTGCCAGGCTGGCGTGCGGGTGTCCAAAGACGTCGACGTCGACCGTCTCGGGCGCCGCGTAGCCGCCAGAGAGGGAGACGGTGGCGCCGCTGGTGAGGTTATAGGCGTTCTTGCCGTAGAAGACGTTGGGGCCGGTGACGTCGGTGTCGTCGAGCGGGTCGCTGCCGGCGGGCGAAAAGAGGACGACGAGACGGCCGTCGGTCTGGCCTCGCAGCAGGCCCTGGCCGACGGTGAGCTTGATCTGAGGGCCGCTGCCCTTGCTGAGCGAGGCCGCCAGCCCGAGCGCCGAGAGGGTCCCGGTGTACAGCATCATGAGACGCTCTTGCTGAGTCAGTCGGGCCGAGTCGGGTCGTCGGAGGACAAGGATGGGGACGGCAGAGGGAGGGGTGGGACCAGGGGCGAGGGAGAGGAGGATGATTATGGAGAGGACAAACAAACAAGGGGCAGGTGAGCGATGTTGACGTTGCACTTGACGGTCATCTATGTATATGTTGAGCGACTGTCATTCCAGGTGTCATGCCCCGTAGCGCCCATTGAAGCGTAGTTTGTCGAGATGTTCCTGCTTGCACCGCATAGACAGCCGAGCCTCTGGACCAGGCGCACACACCAAACCAGCTCCGAGGGTCGGAACAAGGCCTTCCGACCATGCACCGCTCACATGGGCCCGTACCCCGGCTTGGTGCGGCCAGTGAGGCTCCCCTGCTCCCGACGTACACAAGAATTCTCGAGTGCCTCCGCCGAAAGCCGTCGGTTGGCATAGGGCCGTAGGGAGAGCAGCAACAGCGGCGGCGGCGGCAGCGGCGGTTTGCTACCGTGACCCACAGCTGCGAGATAAGAGCTTGGACAGGACCCTTCGCGCAGATCGCCGACTGACCCCGCCCTCTGGCCGCTGCCAATCAGTAGCGAGCTGAGCGTACCGCTATCCTCTCTCGATTGCATCTTGACGACCCTTGTCCCTCGCCCAATGCGGTACTGCCCAAGCAGCCGCCTAGAACCTCTCCTCGACCGGCTCAGGGAAGGTGACCACGACCTCCCTAAACCTGACCCTGAACGGCCAAGTCCCCTCGGCCGTCGGGAACCCTTCCGCATCTCCGTATCTACCACCGTCGAGAAGCGGCTTGGCGTAAGCGACCGACGTCGCGCCCTTAAACGTCGGTGCTACGCTTCTCTAAATCCGCTCCGGCGTCGTGCCTATGGAGGCTTCTGCCAGACTTTTCGCTGCAACCTCGTCCTTGCCGCTGTCGGAAAGGTTGCACGTGTAGGCAGAGGCGGAATCGAGCAGAGGCGCCTGTAGAAGCGGGAGAGCCGGAAAGATTCTCAGCTTCGTGTCGAGCGGAAGCGAGGGGAGGAGAGAGGGTTGCAGAGGCAGAAAAGAATGGCACACCGTCAGGAGAGGTGGTGTGAAGAGGAGACCCTATGGCATGTCGGATCGAGACGGTCTGGACCTCCAACGACGAGCTGTGAGGTGCGTGGCTCCAGGTAAAGTCGGCTACGTGCCTGCAAGAGACAGAAGAGCAGCCAGCAAGGTGGCAAGAGGGTCAGGTCAGCCTGCCCTAAGGAGCGCGGACAGGATGAAGAAGCTTGGACGCACTTGGGTATATCTGTGCTTGTGCCGAGGAAGGGAACGTTGCCCATCACGAGATCAGCTTCAGCTACACGATTCTTGACACCGACGACTACGACCGACGCAGGCTACTCACTCCAGTTCCTCCTCCCATTCCATACGCTAGCCTTGCTGGAGACGTAGATGTTGGTGATGCGCGGCGTCAACTTCTTGCCGTCAGGACTCTTGAAGAAGCCGGCTACGTACTTCAAAGGAAACAAAGAGATGAGCAAATCCCGACGAAGGGCCGCTGAGGAGTGAACATCGATGCAGTTGCTCCTCCGACCGGCTGAGGGGGTAGGGCGTACATACGATGAGTTCGTCATAAGGTCCAACCGGCGTTTCCGTGTAGCGGTAGAGTATCCAAGCTCCTAGTCTTCCGATGAACGCCCCTCCTTTATCTGGCTGCAGATCAGGGTAGAGGGCTTCGAGCGGATGGAAGGAGCCGGGAGGTAGACCCAGCTGTCGAGCGGTAGTTGCGGCATCCGATGTCGTAGCGTTGCCGCCTTGCTGTTGCTGCTGTTGTTGCTTCTTGACGGTGGCAGAAGAGGACCAAAAGGGGAAGAGCCAGCTCTCGGCTTTGAGTAGACCACGGTCTGTTCAATGGAGGAGGGGGAGGGGGAGGGGGAGGGGGAGGGAGGGGGATCGGTCAGTAGGCTACTACTTTTCGAGACACAGGATGAGTAGAGAACAGAGGGAGAGCGACTCGTACGGCAGGGCGACAGCGATGCCCTCTGGGGGCGACGGCGGCGACATGACGCGAGGTACAACGAACGAGAAGTTAGAACGATGATGGTGTCAAGGAAAGAAGGATCGAAAAACACAATGGAGCTACACAGCAATACGAGCTTCCTGGACGGGTCCGTGCGTGCAGCAAAGTCACAGTCCGCAGCACATCCTCGGTATCTGTCTAGATGGACGGGGGCGCGGCGCTGGCGACACAACGGCATCGATGCAAGGCAGGTAAGGCAGCGGTGAGGGGATCATGAAAGCACAGGTGCGAAGCGTTGTCAGAGGCCAAGGAGCGGTGTCACTTTGGTTCGTCGTCGCTACTTCACGAGACCTCTCGAGACTCTGCTTCATACTTTCACCAGAGAAGCTTACTTTCGCTATCGCAGGACAAGACCAGCATCGTCCGTCAGAAGCACCATCGATACAAGCCAACGAGATCCTCCAAAGACGAGGCGGCGCCCTGTCCTCCTGTCGAGTGCGTGCTATTCACTCGTGCTTCAGCACGTTGCTGATCTCCTTGACCACCTCGTCCGGCGCCTTCTCGGGCACGTAGTGACCAGACGGGACCGACCTCGCCTCGACCTTGTGCTCGCACCTCTGCTGCCACAGATCGATGCCACCGCCGTACAGCATTTCAATCACGCCCTTGCCGCCCCAGATGAGGTGAATCGGCTGCTTCACCATCTTACCTTCCTTTCTGTCCTGTTCGTCCACCGCCGCATCCTCACCGCCCGGTGCGCTAGCGCGGTAGTCCTCACACATCGCCGCTGCCGAGTCCATCGTCGCAACATTGCCCCTGTAAGCATTCAGGGCGGTGGGGTGGAACATTTCATCCTTGTCGTCGATGTGAGAGGCGCTGCCGGTAGAGGACGGCTTAGAGATGAAGTCTCCCAGCTTGATGAAGCGCATAAAATAAGTGTCCGGTGCGGCGACGAGCATCTCTTCGGGCAGTGGGGCAGGTTGGGCGAGAAAGTACCAGTGCCAGTACATCATCCCGAAGCGCGAGTCGGCCAGGCGATACATATCGACCGTCGGGGCTATGTCGAGGATCAGCGCAGAGCGAATCACTGTGGGACCATGATCGACGAGCATGCGGTGAACGATGCGGCCACCGCGGTCGTGCCCTACGACGTAGAAGGATTCATGGCCAAAGTGGCGCCTATCAATGCGGAATGGTACGGCAAGGTTCAACGAGAGATCAGCTTTGGACGGCAGCGCAACACTACCTTCTGGTGTCCAGGTCGACTGACATGACATCGACCAGATCATCTCCGCACCTCCTCTTCGTGTAGTTGGACCTTCCCTGTGCGTCGTGGATGGGAGGTTTGGAGCTCTGACCCATGCCGCGCGTATCGACCACGACGATCTCGCACTGTTCCTTCTCTTGCGCCTCTACCAGCTGGGCAGCAACGCGGTGCCAGATATGGTGCGTCTGCGGATGACCGTGGACGAGTAGAAGCGCCTTGGAAGGCTTGGCAGACTTGGACCTGGGGACGTAGCGGCGGCAGAAGATCTCGATGCTGTCTTGACGGTCCGGGGTGAGGGCGAGGGCGACGCGGTGCGTCTCGAATGAGGGGAAGAGGTCCGTCATCGCTGTGCTATCGAGCGGCTTGAGGGGAGAAAGAGCGTCGATCGTCGGTCGTGTCGAGGAAGGAGGATGCAGGTCTTGCGTATCAATGAGAAGATGACGGAGGCATGGAGGAAAGGGGCGGCGAGGCCCGACGAGGATACATAGCCCGCATGGCGCCGGACCGGAATTGCCCGACTGCCGGCAGCCCGGAGAGGCCCAGCGCGGGGCCCCACCCAAACTGCGGCCGCCCGATGTGTGGAGGCCGCTTTAGACGCCGCCGCCACAGCCATCTTCTCCCATCGACGTGGATCTACCCGAGACCCATGTCGACCACCGCAAATGCCACACCGTCGTCGTTCCCCTCTTCAAGTCCGCTCAACGCTCGATGACTTCGATGCATTCCCGATGCTAACCCCGTCCGCACTCTGGGCGCCTCGTAATTACAGGGATTGAGAGAAAAATCTGCCTTGCAAGGTGTCGTTTGAGCCCGCCGCTCCTGCTCCCGGAGAAACTGTCGCTATGTCCGCCCGCTGCTCCCCTCGCACGCATCGTCGAAGCGACATCGTACACATCTTCCCTATCAGCTGCGAGCGGGCCTTGACCTAGGGTTCCTCTGTCCACTCGTCGTCGCCCGCTCCCTCGCTTGCCTCCCTGTTCTCGTCCTCATCTTCGCCCACGTCCATCTCCTCCTCACTTTCATCATCCTCAGCATCGCTAAGCGGTTTCATCCTGGCAAGATCCAGCGAGCACAACACCGTTTCGCGCTCGTCGCTGTCGTCAACGTAGAATGCTCTCGTATCGTCCATCTGGGCGCAGCTGGACCTGTAGAGCCGCTCCTGAATTGCTCCTGGCAACAGCCTGGAGACGTTCATGTATGCGCTGCAGCACGGTGCTGGTGGCTCCGCTGTAGTTCCCGTCGTGTCGGCTGCGACTTTGCCCGGCCGCTCGAGATCGAATAGCATTGTGTGCAGCTGTCTCGTCCCCATAGCGGCGGTCAGAGAGATAAGCAGGTCTTTGCAGTCAGCCAATGACCCACACCGCTGCGCATCGAGTGCGGAGGACACGCCTGCCTTGCAGCGTACCGACTCACGTTGAAGCAGAAAGCCTTTCCGTCGTGGACGGCAAGCAATGCCGTTGGGGAGTTGTTCCAGACCAGATCACGGCTGTTCCAGGCCAGCGGATCCTGCGCTAGTAGCTCCCTCATTGCACTCTCGTCATCATCGAAGATTCCGGCCATAGGATGGCGGAACAGCAGCTCCTCGAACGCCTCGGGCCACTTGCTGGTGTCTTGGAAGAACTTCTTGTAGTCGCGCAGCAGCAGCAGCGAGCCTTGACCGAGTACAAGCAGCGTATTGGTCTTGACGTCTGGATGGACGGCGCTCCAGCACTGGTACGGCTTCATCGTGACCTGCGCATCGTTCATCCGGTTCAAGGCGGAAGACTGCCAGGCACCGGGCGGAGCCGCCTCCCACTCCACCAAACCGAAAGTCGGTCCAGCGCGCAGCCACTGACCGCCGACTGCCTTCCACGTCGACGGACCGGCGTGGCCCCGCTCAAAGTGCTCGCCGAGGTCCCATACCTTGTGCGAAGTGGCGCGCGAGAAGACGGTGATGTTCTTGGCGCCGTCACCGATGAGGAAGACGTACTCGTCGTCGAAGTCGATGTAGTTGATGTTGCCGGTGCTGTGGGCCGAGGCCGAGATGTCGATCGTCTGGAAGAGGCGGCGGTCCGGGACGTGCCATAGTGAGACGGCGCCATCCCTCGTGGCGGCTGCGAGCACAGGGTACTGGAAGCGGTACGCGCGGAGAGGCCGAGGAGAGGAGAGACGGGCGTGGGGCCGAAACTGGCCGCGTTTGAAAGGAATGCCGTGCGCTTCGTCCTCGGCGGCGATCCTCTCGCTTTTCCACACCTCGAAGTGATCCAGACCGATGCGATCAAAGATCATGTAACCGCAGGAGAACTCGAGGTGCGGGTATAGGCGGGTGCGGTCGGTCGGCAAGTGCCACAGGACCTGTGAAGTTTCTGCATCGACGACGGTGACTGCGCCGTCGATGCTCGTGAAGATGATGGTCTTTTCGACCGGATCCAGCTTGAAGCGCCAGAATCCTGGAGACTGGCCATTCGGCAGGACCACACTGTGCGTGCATGGGTAAGGCCTGAGAAAGGTCTGTTTGGCGGACCGTTTGTTGCCCGACGGCGGGCGCTGGAGAGGGTGGTGTGAATGCAAGCCGGTCCAGTGGCACTCGAGCTGCCAAAGCAAGCGGCAGAGACCTTGGAAGCTGTCGCAGGCGTCAAAGTACCTGCTGACGCTTTGATTTTTGTAGCGCTCAAGCGTCTGCTCGAGCAGCGACGATGCCTCTGCTGAGCCCTGAGGCCGGGGCTGGGTCTGCTGGAGCGTTCCGGCGGCAGACGTCACCGCAGTGGTGGCGGGGGCATTGCAGTAGCCCAGGCGGATGGCGACACGCCTCCATAGCTGCTCGTCGCAGATGAGGCGGTTCCAGCGCGAAGAGACGCAGCGTATCTGTGAGAGGGTATAAGGGTCGAGGTAGGAGAGGAGGTGAAGCGCCGTCTCCTGCGGCAGCAGGGTAATGACGGGGTCGACCATGGTGGGTGCGTGTGTAGTTTCAGAGGGCAGCGAGGCGTGGAGAGCGTGGAGGAGGTCGAGATGTAGCGGCGAGGGCCATTGTTCCCTGTCGTGAGCCCATAGGTTGGAGGCGAAGAGGGAGAGGACGAGGGCGGTGGGGATGAGAAAGCGGCAGGCGGTGGTGGTGGTGGTGGTGGAGGTGGAGGTTGGTCGGAAGGCCGGAGGCAGCCAGTGAGAGAAGAGTGGAAACGGGCGCGCCGCACGTGCCTTGGATGCGAGCTGCCCGCGCGAGACGCGGGGAAAAGGCGTGTTGTGCCGGCTGTTGTGCCGGCGTGGCTGGCTGCGTTGCAAAAGTGTTGCTCTCTCGCCACCACCTTCTCTCCTTTTCCTTTGCTTCTTCCATCTACTCGGCCGCACCCCCTCCCATCCCCGTCTCAACCTCTCCCTTCTCCACTCTCGCGCCTTCCGCAGGCCTCCTATCCATTCGCGCATACCCGACCGCACAGCGAGCAGCCCGGAATACAGCATGCCCGCCAAGACCCAGGCCTTCTCGGGCGACCTCTCGCTCCGCTACTTTGCCGCTCAGCAGGAGCCAGCGCAGCACGACTCGCCCTCGGCCAGTGAAGCTGCTAGACGCACACCCCAGAGTGTCCGAAAGCTCACATGTCGAAAGACGCCAGCCGTCCCGCCTTCGCCCTCGCTACGTGATCCGCCCGCCATCGTCGCCGACGACAGCTTCAGCATGCTCATGGACACCAGCCTCGGACAAGTCTCTACAGCCATTGCCAGATCGCCCGCCAAGAAGACCAGCGCGAAAGCTGCATCGCCAAAGAAGACAAAGCCAACGCCGCTCGCAGCATCGCCTCTCAAAAACTTTTCCTTCACCACCCACCTGCGCAGGATCTCCGAGGTGCCCGTCGTAGAAGACGACAGTCGCTTCCTCGACGAACTCGACACCAGCCAGCTGGAAAGGCTCGCGTGGGAGACTATGGAGCTCGAGCAGAAGGCCAAAAGAACGAGTACGAGGCTCAGCAACTCGAGTGCAGCAGCGTCCTCCTCCTTCTCCAGCGACGGCATCGGCGCCAGCACCACAGCCAGCAGCAGCAGCGGTAGCAGCGTACGCGTCAAAGAGAGCGCGCCCACCACTCGACCGTCTCGATCGCGCGAGTCCAAGCTCACCATCCTACAGGAAATCTCAGAGGACATCGAAAACATCACTCCCTTCGTCCAGCTGACGAGGGGAAGGAGCAGAAGCCCACGAAAGGCAAGACCGTCACTGGTCATGCCCGAGCCAAAAGCTTTCCATGATAATACAGCAGCGCAATACCCAGAGATGCAGGCCGCGAAGGAGGTAAAGCCGGCGTCTGTGGCTAGGAAGCGTGCTCTAGAGGAACACGAGGCCGTATCAGGAGCACGTTCGAAGCGAGAGAGGGTAGGGGATGCCGTTGTAAGTGTCGAGCAGCCCTACAGACTGTCGTTTCCTCTTTCCTTCTTCGCCGGTGGCTAACAGCGAGCTTACGCCTCCCTTGGCTTTTCATCTCGCCCATCGCCCTTGGCTGCACTTAGACGACCTCTTCTAACCGTGTTGCAAGCAAGACAACTGTCCAGGAGCCAGCCCACGGCTCAGCTTCGACCACAAAGTTGCCGACGAAGCGAGGCTCGCGCGTCTCTCTAGTTGCATCGCAGGAGTCGCGAGAGGAGCGGCGAAGGCGCCTTGGGCTTGCATCAACTCGCAAAAAGGAGCTAACGGCGACGTCGACGTCAACCATGACGGCAGCAGCGTCCGAAACGACAGTGCTGACCAGCCCTTTAATCTCTGCCGTTGAAGCAGTCCCAGAGTCAGTACCGCAGCCCGTGTCCCGCCGCCTGCCTTCGCCCCAGCCCTCACCGCAGAAGCAGGCTTCTTCTACTCGCAGAGGATCTGCCGCAGCTGCCCGGCTCAGCGCATCTCCGACGAAGCGAGCTCGTCTGCCTGCAGTGGCGAGGCCGGCCAGAGATGAGTCGGAGGAGAGACAAGCGGCGCGCATAGAAGATGCGGCGCCATTAGCACAGCCGTCGGAGCACGAGGTTGACCTCCTTCGCCAGGCCGAGGCACCCTATCTACCGTCTCCGCCAGCCCCAACTCCTGAGGGCTCTCGAACGACTAGACACAGATCGGCTCGCCTTAGCCTAAGGGACGCGGACCTTCCACCCGCAGCAGCTGTAGCTACCGCAACGGCTGCAACAACCGCGCCTGCGTGGGTGAAGGCGGGAGCTCCGGTCAAGAAGGCAGCGCGGTCCTCTATGACGGTTCCTGTCATGGCCGCGGTCAAGGAGGAGGCTGCAGTTCAGAGCGCGGTTGCTCAGGTGCGGAAAGCGTCGACAGCTGCTTCGTCCACGCGGGCCGCCAAGCCGGTCGCAGCAAGCAAGTTTGCTTTGGCCTCCGCGTCCTCCACCGCCGCCGCCGCTGGCGCCGCTCCCGTCGGCCAAGTTAGGACAACCACTCTTGTCGCCGCTCCCGCCGCGACCACCGCTACGGGCCGCGTGCTGCGCTACCGCAAGTCGCTCGTCGCCCCTCTTGCCGGTCCCACTACGGTGATAGGCGGCAAGTTCCGTCAGACGGCCAACGGCGAGCTCGTCCCCATCACCTCGCTCGAAGCGGCCGCCTTCCGGCTCTCTACCGATGCACGGGGCGCCCAGCATGCCGCCATCGCCCAGAACCGGCTGGAGAAGCAGGAGGCGGAGCGCAAGAGCAAGTCGACGTATAAGGCCAACCCGATCCCAGATTGGATGCGACAAAGGAAGCTGGAGCTCGAGAGGGAGGAAGAGGATCGTCTGCAGGCCGAGATCGAAGAGGCACGCCAGCTCGAGCTCAACAAGCAGAAGAAGAAACGCGTCGCTTCGTCGTCGCTCGAGAAGACGATCTCACTGACGAAGAAAGTCAAGACGGTGGCGGTGCCGTTCGTGTCGAGCGTGGATGCGAGGGTGGCAGAGAGGCAGCGGTGGGAGGACAAGCGCAAGAGGAAGGAGGCCATCATCGAGGCGGAGCGGGAAAAGGCGCGGAGAGAAAGGGAGGAGAGAGAGGAGGAGGAGTACCGCGAGGCTAGGAAGCGGAGCGTCATCAAGGCCAACCCGCTCCCCGAATACCTAAGCTACGTCGTCACCGGCGGCGCTCAACAGTCGAGCAGCAAGGCGACGAGCACCGGAAGAACGCGACGATCGGCCCGTTGAGGCTCGCCAGTCTCGCCGTGTATCGTTTCGGCGTACCTCGCCTTGCCGCTCTACAATACCCTGGCCCCGCCAACGAAAGCGCGCCTCTCGCGCCTCTAGGGGGTCGTAGCTGAGTGGGGTCTGTACCGTAGTCATACGCTTTCTTGACGGTGCGCGCCTATACCCTGTCCACTTGAAGGATGTCACAAGGAGATTTGTTTATCTGGTCGACGATTGAGAGGATTGGGCGTGCCTCAACGCCATGCAAGGTAGCCCGAACGCCGTGCTTGGGGGCCTCCTGGTGGATGTCGAGCGAGGGGCAATCGAGTGGCAGGGAGCGAAGAGCGAGGGTCTCTGTGGGTAGCCGGGCGGAAGATGAAGAGAGAGAAAACTGCGGAAGGGCGTCCAGCGTTGGCCCATGCGTAGTCGCGGCTGCAAATGCAAACGCCGCGATCGGGCATCGGCGTTGGGCCTTCCGCGTTCTGTGGGTGCCGCCTGGTCCGAGCGCGATGCAAGAACTGTTGGCGATCGGCCGCATCGGATCTGAGCCCGATGCGATCGGACGGATCGGGCTGCGGTGAGTCGCCGACTCGCCGTGGGAGCTGCTACCACCAGGCCTAGACCACCTCCTGGGCATCATCGTCGAGCTGGAATCCAATCATCCTTGACATCTATCTTCTACAAGAACAACTCTTCCAGCCGCCCCCACTCAAACTCCGTCCTTCCCTCAACACCACCACCACCACCATCACCATCGCCACCCTTCCGCTCCCCTTCCCGCCTTCGCACCACCCATCACAATGTCATCACACACCTCCGATGATCCCGCTCTCGACAAGTCCAAGCTCGACTATTCTCTCTACCTCGTCACGGGGCGCGAGCTGCTCCCACCTGGCGTCGATTATTACCAAAGCCTCGAACTCTGCCTCAAAGATGGCCACGTCACCATGCTACAGATCCGCGAAAAGGACGCAGAGACCGCAGAGTTCCTCGAGGTTGCCAGGCGGTCGCTCGAGATCTGCGATCGTGTACGTCCCGCCCTCTGCCCTCTCCCACTCCTCAGCTTCATGGTCGAGGCGCTGTGCTGACTCAACTCCTTACCACCGCTTTTCCCCCTGCAGTACGGCGTGACAATGTTGATCAACGACAATCTCGCCGTCGCCCTCTCACTCCCGCGTCGCGTCGGTCTTCACATCGGACAACAAGACATTCCCATATCCCAAGCACGTCGTCTCCTCGGTCCAGACCGAATCCTCGGCATCTCTGTCAAGTCCATCCCACAGGCCCTCGCCGCCAAGCAATCTTCGGCAGACTACGCCGGTGTCGGTCCATGCTACGGCACCGCATCGAAAAAGGACATCACAGCTGACAAGCTCATCGGAACGAGGGGAGCTAGAGAAATCGTCGAAGTGCTCGACAGCGACGCACAAGGGTCAAGGAGGATGCCGTGTGTCTTGATCGGCGGTCTCAACCAACAGACGGCAGCGCGCACGCTGTTCGGCGCCACTACGGCGAGAGGCAGCGCACCGGATGGTATAGCGGTCATCTCTGCCATCGTCGCGCGGCGCGATTCGGATGTGGCAGCGAGGGAGCTGGGCGAGATTGTCGCGACTTTTAAACGACGTCTGTTCCACTCCCTCTCCCTCCGTCCCAACGACCTTTCCGCCCCCTTCGCCCCTACCATCTCTCCACCGATCGACTCAGCATCCTACGTCACTCGTTGCGCCACCTTGCTGGGGCGACTTCGCACTCTCCCTACCGGTCCACCTCTGATCCAGACCATTACCTCGCATGTCTCCTCGACACTCTCTGCCAACATCGCACTTGCATTCTCCGCCAGCCCTATCATGAGCCACGAGGCAAAAGAGGCGGAAGAACTGAGCGGAGCCGTGGGAGGGCTGGTGTTGAACATCGGTACCATAGGACCGCCGAGTAGGGAAGGTATGAAAGTGGCTGGCAACGCTGCTAACCGCGGTGGTAAACCGGTCGTGCTGGATCCAGTTGGATGCGGAGCGACAAAGTTCAGAAAAGAGGTCGTCAACGGTTCGTCTCGTCCCTCTTCTTCCTCGCACGTCTCCATTCCCGTCGAAGACGCGACCTGACTCATCCCTGCCTTCTCCCTCACCCCTACGCAGAGATTCTCAACCACACGCAAGTGACCCTCCTCAAGGGAAACGCAGGCGAACTATCCTCCATCTCGGGTTCCTCAGAAGTGACTTCCCGCGGTGTCGATTCGGGTACGGGAACACTTTCCGATCCGATCTCACTTGTCCGTCGTCTCGCGATGAAAGAGAGATGTCTAGTTTTGCTGAGTGGTAAGACTGACTACCTATCGGATGGAGAAAGGGTGGTTCTTTGCGACAATGGACATGAACTACTAGGAAAGATTACAGGGAGTGGATGTGCATTGGGCGTCATGTTGGCCGTTGGACTTTCTGCATGCAAAGCAGATCGACAGGATAAACCAACGGGGTTGGGACAGAGCATGGTTACTCACGATGAGGATCTATTGGTTGGTGCTTTGACTGCGTACGTATCTCCCTCCCCTTATCCTGCCACACCGCTTTCGATGTTCGATGCGATCCCCCCTTGACTCCCTCCTCTTTTGCATTATTCCCACCTCAACAGTCTACTTTCCATGACGATAGCTTCGGAAAAGGCAGCTGCCAGACAAGATGTCTACGGTCCGGGATCTTTCATTCCAGCTCTCATAGATCAGGTAGCCGCTATAACGCCAGAGGATCTCGTCAAGTTGTCCAAAATCCGTATCGTCGCTTGACATCCTATCGACGCCCTCATCATTCTCATCGTTGCTCTCGAAAAAATACCTGATTTGTTGTTTTTGCAATCCTTTCTACGTCGGCTTGGACAACATGTCTACACCGCTCTACTGCACTTCACCCTTCTCCCTCGCATCCAGGAACTCCTTGTGCAACTTGACCTGCTTATTCCAATCCTTTTCCAGGTTCTTCCTCTTCTTCTTGGCCAGTTCGCTCCCGGCGCCATCTTTGGTGGGGAGACCACGTTCGTCCCACTCGGTAAAATCGCCCTCTTTTACATGCGGCGGTCGGAAGAGCTGCTCGGGCGCAACCCGTCCCTTTTCCAGCGTCTCGATGCGTTTCAGCCGCGCCTGCTCTGCCGCGGCTGCTTTGCGCGCTTGCTTGTCGGCGGCCAGCTGTTCCCTCTCCGCCTTGGCGGCTTGCAGCTGCACGGCGGGGACGAGCTTGACGAGCGCCCTGCCGTCTATGTGTGCGAGTAATAAAACAGATGAGAAAGGGCAGGCAGGCCGTGGTCAGACAGTCGGTCAGTCGGTCGCCTCATTAGGGAACAGGCTGCTGCCACTCACCCTCCTGGTCCTCAAGCGCGACACCAAGGTCGACCAGGTCGTTGTCGCGCAGCGAGTCGGCAAGCTTGAGGATCTCGGCGGCCGAGGCGCCGCTCCTCGCGAGCTGGCGCAGGTTGTCGCGAAACGAACCGAGCACGCGCAGATACGGCATCAGTACCTCATCGTGGTTCGCCGCGCCGCCACCGCTCCCCGCCGATTCGGCGTCACCCCATCCCAACTGGTCGTCGGCCGCGGCACCTTCGCCGAGCCCGAGCATCTTGAGCATGTCGCCAACGTAGCGCGCGACGGCCTCGAGCACACCGACATTCACCTCGGCCCGCCGATCCTTCTGGCCCTTTTCGTAGATGTTGGCCTTGCCGACGATGTCGAGCAGCACGTCCATCCCCCTCGGCGTGTCGAACGAGTCGCACATCGCCTCGCGGAACGCACGCTGTGCCTCTTCGAGCGACGCCATCAGCGCCTTTTCGCTCGCGTCGTAGTGGTGCTGGCCGTCGCTGAAGGCGAGTCCGCGTGCCCGGTGCTCCGAGGCCTTGGCGCGAACACCGGCAAAGAAGTTGTTGAACGTGCTCTCGGCGTTCTTGACTTCGCCGAGCGCGCTCTGCTTAAAGTCCATGCGCGACGACCACGTCTGGAGCAGGAAGCTCATGCGCAGCTGGCGCGCCGTGAAGCGCTCGAGCGCCTCGTCGATCGAGATGAAGTTCTTGAGCGATTTGGACATTTTGAGGCCCTCGATGTGGAGGTGTCCCGTGTGGAGGAAGTAGTTGACCCACTGGCCGCACTCGTGGTGCGCCTCACTCTGGGCGATCTCGTTATCGTGGTGCGGGAACATGAGGTCGACGCCGCCCGAGTGGACGTCCATCGTAGTCCCGAGCACCTCGCTCGCCATGACCGAGCATTCGATGTGCCAGCCGGGGCGGCCGGGCCCCCACGGCGATGGCCAGGCGGGCTCGCCAGGCTTCGACGACTTCCACAGGGCAAAGTCTGAGGCGGCGCGCTTGCCAACCGTTGCGGCGGCCGACGTCGAGAGCGAGCCCTCGCCCTCTTCCAGCAGCTCCTTGTTGCCCTTGCTCCACGGCTGGAGCTTGGCATAGCTATGGCAAAAGTCCGCGCCGGCGCCGGCCTTGGCGCCGTCGAATGCGCGTGTGTCAA
This sequence comes from Thecaphora thlaspeos, assembly GCA_900291925.1. NCBI lineage: Eukaryota > Fungi > Basidiomycota > Ustilaginomycetes > Urocystidales > Glomosporiaceae > Thecaphora > Thecaphora thlaspeos. The sequence goes on along the minus strand of UWYS01000007.1, from coordinate 143,509 downwards.
ACCAGACGTTCTTCTTGGCGTCGTCGGCGCCCTCGGCGTAGCCGTAGCCATTGGCAACGATGCGTTCGACGAAGGCGACAATCTCGGGAACGTACTCGCTGACGCGGGTGAGGGTGGTGGGGGGCTCGACGTGGAGGCGCTTCATGTCGTTGAAGAACTCGGCCTCCCAGAAGGCGGCGAGGTCGCGGAAGATGGCGGGGTCAGTGACGCTGTGGCCCGACGCCTTGTCGAGGTGGCTGCTGAGGACGTCCTCTGATGCGTCAATGAGCTGCCGCGCCTGCTCAGCCGAGGCATCACCGGCGCCCAGTGCCATGGCCGCTGCGATCTGGGCGCTTCTCGACCTTTCCAGAGCGGTGAACCACATCTGGAACTTGGGCTCCCTGTGCGATGCCTGCTTGAGCCAGGCGGCGTCGTGCCTGAGGCGTGCGACCTCTTCGAAGCCGGCCTCGCCCGCGCGTGCGCGCTCTGCCCCTGCGACCATGCCGCCGTGCTGCTCCTGGGGCGGAAGGGGCGGTGCAAACTGCTCGAGGTTCTTTGCGAAGTAGGCGGACCAGGCCTCCTGGACGGTCTGGAGGAGGGGTGGCGTGAGGTGCGGGTGCTGCGCGCGGAACGTCTTTAAGAGGTGGGACTGCCTTGCGCGCACGATGATCTTGTCGTCGATATCTGTGATGTTCATGACAAAGTGGACGTCGTATGCGAGGTAGTCGCGGAGGATCCTGCGGATGATGTCCTGGGTGACGTAGTTTCTGGCGTGGCCCATGTGGCTGGCATCGTACACGGTGGGGCCACAGTTGTACCATGTGACGGAGCGGCCGTGTACGGGTATGAAGGGCGTCTTTGTGCGCGTGAGGCTATTGTAGACCTTGAGCTGTGGCTCTTGGATGGCTTTTGTAGGTGTCTGCCACTCTGGCTGGGAGACCTTGGAGGCGGGAGTGGACGAGGATGGCGCCGCTGGCGTAGCTGGTGGTGGTGCTGTTGGTGTTGAGGCCATGTTGAGTGCTGCGCAGGTGCGGTGGTGGTGGTGTGTGCTGCGTAGGCTGAGGTAGCGGAAGGGGGATGGTAAGACGTGGGGGGCAGGGCGAGACGAAGTGAGAGTGCGGTAGGACCAGGAGCGAGTCAGGGTGGAGAGGGTCGAAGTGGTAGATTTGCGCAGAGACATGCACTGGTGGGCGAGGGCCGACTGAGACGGCTTGGCTTGGCTTGGCTTGGCTTGGTTGGCCGATGAGTCAGGGGGAGGATGTGTGGGTGTGGTGGGTGGTGGGTGGTGACGAGGGGAGAGAAAGGTGGTGGAAATGTCGCCGCCAGCAGGCAGCGCGCCTCGATTTCCTTCCAAAAAGCACAGCTCTCCTCTCTCTCTCTCTCTCTCCCGCCCTCTGGCCTTCTCTCCCGTCCGAGTCACGCTGGCCGCACGCTCGCTCGCTCGAGCACAGACCCTCGCCCGCCCTTAGAGCTGGCCGGCCTTTTTCTCGTCACCTCCACACACACTCTGTACTCTGAAGCCCTTTCTCTGCCACCACCACCACCACCACCACCGCCTCCTCGGCCTACTGCGACGATGGCAGCAACAGCCGCCTCGTCGGCATCCGCATCCGCCGCCCCCTACCAACACGCTAGCACCTCCTCCTCGCCACGCATCGCATCGCCCGACCCACACGCAGCAGCTGCTGCCTCCGCAGATGCTCCCCTCCCCACACCGTGGGACGGCCTCGACACCTCCATCCTCACAGACCTTGCAAAGCGCGGCCTCCTCACAACCCTAGACTCCATCAAAGAGCCAAAGACTCTCATGCTCGACCCTTCCCTCGCCGGTCCCCTCGGCCTCGTCGTAGACGTCGCCAGCCTCAAGCAACACGGCGTAGAGAGAATGTTCTGGCTCGACAACGCATCGCCAGCCTTCGTCCCAAAGACGTCCACATCCGCAGCTGCCACAGCCGCCGCCGCAGCCGTGCCATCAGCCACGCATGCCCTCAAGTCCATCAACGCTCCAACCCGCTCCATCGTCTACATCTGCCGCCCAGAGATCCGCTGGATGTCGGCCATTGCAGGTGCGTCAGCCAACAACCCCCTCCTCCTGCATCCCCTCGCTCCCTCCCCTGCTCGGGACAAATTAGCCCGATCCTCGCTGCATCGCCTGTCGGCATGCAACAGCGCACAACCGAGGATAGGGTCAGTCAAGGTCCACAAATCGAGCAAACAGTCGGATGCCTAGGTCCCCGGCCACCCCTGGCGACTCGTCCTTGCCCTTGCATGCCTCCTGCTCCCTCAGCGAGCCTGGATTCTGCCTTTGGACGGGCAGCCAGATCGTCAGAGGGGACAGCTATTCTCTTTCCCTCTCCTCGCCGTCCACTTCTGTCGAATTCAAGCCATCAGCGATCATTTCCGTTCAGCATCATTGACGCTCTTTGATCCTCGTCCAACCCTTCCAACACGATCGCCCGGCCGCCCGCCTGCTTGCCCGCAGAGCACATCCGAACAGACCGCGCCGTCCGTCCCTCGTCGCCGCTCCAGCACACCTACACCGTCACCTTTGTCCCGCACCGCACCGAGCCCTGCCTCCAGTTCCTCGACCGTGAGTCGGTCCTCTCCAACATCTCGCTTCTCGACTTTGGGCTCGAGTTTGTCCCGCTGGAGCGGGACGTTATCAGTCTCGAGGAGGACACGGCCTGGAAGCGCATCTTTGCCGACGGCGACCACACCTGCATCTTCCGCTCCGCCCAGGCACTCATGTCGATGCAGCACGCTTACGGCCTCTTTCCGCGCATCATCGGCAAGGGCAACCTCGCGCGCCGCCTCGCCGACCTGCTGATCCGACAGCGGCGCGAACATCTCGCCTCAGACCCGAGCAACCCCTCGCTGACGACGCCCTCGACGTCGATCGACAGCCTCATCATCCTCGATCGCTCCGTCGACCTCGCCACGCCACTCTGCACCCAGCTGACCTATGAGGGCCTCGTCGACGAGGTGGTCGGGATCCGCAACGCCCATGTCGAGGTCGACCCAGCGCTCCTGACCGGGAACAACCAATCGACCCAGCCCAACCTCTCAGCGCCCTCGGGCAGCGGGACGCCGCTCCAAATGACATCAACGCCAAAGAAGCGCAAGCACCGTCTTGACAGCACCACCGACCTCCTCTTCACCGAGATTCGCGACCTCAACTTTGCCGTGGTGGGCGAGAAGTTGCACCGCGCCGCTAAGCGTCTCAACGAGGACTACGAGGGGCGCCACCAGGCTAAGACGGTATCGCAGATCCGTGCATTTGTTGGCAAGCTTGGCGGGCTACAGAATGAGCACGCTTCGCTCCGTCTTCACACCGGATTGACGGAGAAGATTATGCAGTTCACGGGCCGCGAAGAGTTCAACCGGATGCTCGAGATTCAGCAGAACCTCGTCGCGGGCATCGACATGAACGCCCAACAGGCCGGGATCGAGGACATGGTCAACGAGGAGCGCAGCCTTGTAGCAGTGCTCCGGCTGCTGTGCCTCAGCAGCATCGTCGGCCCGGGCGGCGGCGGGATCAAAGCCAAGAACCTCGAGTTTGTCAAACGCGAGATCCTTCAAACGTATGGCTACCAGTACCTTGCCCTGCTACTGACGCTGCAAAAGGTCGGCTTACTCAGCCGCGCAGCGAGCGGGAGCAGCGGGAGCGCGGTGTCGAGCGCCGGCGGGGTGATGACGGGTCTGCTCGGCGGCGGCGGCGGCAAGGCGGACAAGGATACGGCGGCGGGCGGCGGCGGCGGTGGCGGCAGTCATGGCGAAGGCGGTGGAACGGGCCGCTTCTCTTCTGTTCGTCGAGCATTGCGGCTGATCAACGACGACGTCGATGAGCGCAACCCGACCGACGTGGCGTACGTCTACTCGGGCTACGCGCCGCTCTCGATCCGGCTGGTCCAGGCGGTAGCGCAGAAGGAGGCTATCCTCGACACACCCACCTTGCCGCACACCGGGCCGACCAAGCCGCGTGCGCATTCGATCGCAGGCTGGCGAGGATTCGAAGACGTCGTCCAGGGTCTGGTGGGCGCCACGTTTGACGAGGTGCAGACCAACCCTGCCGACACGGCGAAGGGCGGCAGAACGACGGCGACTGGGATAACGACCAACGGCCATGCTGCCGCACCGATCACCTCAGCCGGTGCCTCTGGCAGCGGCTCTGCCGGCGGAGATGGTGTGACCACGACGCTCGTCTTCTTCCTGGGCGGCGTGACATTTACAGAGATTGCGGCGTTGCGGTTCATGAGTCGCCAGACGAGGAACAGACGGTTTTTGGTGGCCACCACAAACACCATCAGCGGTGATAGCATGATCCGCGACCTTAGCCATGGCTGCCTGTAGCTAAACGGCCCTTGCCCACCGGCTCTGCTGCCGTCGTCTTTTGCATGCACAGCGTTGGTGGCTTTCTGTCGTGGCAATGAGCAGATACCCGTGCGGATCGTTGGGTTGGCTGGCCTGGCACGGCCGACCACCGGCGTGAAGAGCAAAATAAGTATTAATGAATATCATGGCCGTGAATAGCGATGAGCCAATCGAAAATATAAAATTCGGAGCTTGCGGCCTGTCGGGCGCAAGCGGACAGCCGCACGCGTGCGGAGGAACTGAGATGCCGTATCCGACAGACAGGCACCATCCGAAGTGCTCCCCGAGCCATATCAACGTCTCCGGGGTCGCCCTTCCATAATTTGCGGTGCGGTGCGGGGCGGGGATCGTCGCAAGATCGACGGGGCAGAGCAACGTGAGCCCGACCAGAGTGCCACGCTCCTAGCCGGAAAGGGGAAACTCTACCGCCCCCAGTCATCCTGCCCCTCAAGCGCCGAGCTAGTACTGTACAGTAATCTCACTCGTCCGCTTGCGAACCGCCTTGCACGGGAAGACCGCTTCGCCAGTGACACAAGGAGCTACGGAGCCTCCTTCTATCTCTCTCCTTCGCTCTCCGGAACCAAGAATCCGGACCGATTCAGTCATCCTGGACCCTTGGCTAGAGCGGACGAGAAGAGAAGCGGTTGACCTACTCCATTCTCGTCTTGACGGCCTCAGGTGTAGTGTACGCACCACCTCCTTCCTGCCGTGTCCGGCGCTGCAACCGCACACCGCACCGCATCGAAGCGTCGAACATCGCAACTGACGTACCATGTGTACGTAGGGTAGACGCCTCGCTCAACCCCCCTGTCCGTCGTCCCCCTTGGAATCAGCCTCCTCCCTTCTACTCGTCTAGCGAGACTTGGAGGTCTCTTCTCCTTTCGTAAACTCTCCGGCGATGTACAAGTGATGAATGGCTGGAAGCAGAACCAAAAGGACCTCTTGACCTCCCCTTTGCCTCTTTCTTCCCTTCTTCCATCTCACCTTCCCGTTCTTCGTTATCGTCCTTCTTCTTTTTCGTTCTCGCCACCTCGTTTTCGGTTGCTTGCAACGCCCCCCTTTTACTTGGACAAACGTGGGTTACTGGTTCTCCCACCTCGTCCAATCTCTTTCCGGCCCAACTTCAACTTCAACATCTTAGGCTTTGATCAGCACTTTGAGCCCCAACAAGAACGACCTCTGGGAGGTAGAACAGCATACCTTTGAGAGGATCAGGATCGACGGAGGGCCAACAATCGGTGGGGTGGAAAACATACGTACGGAGGAACTCAACGAGGAAGGAGAATCAGGTACTTTGTCCCCCATTCGCCCGTCGCAAGGTCTAAGGTCACGGCTTGAACGCCCAGCAAGCGACCAACCTTGGCTTTATATCCTCGGAGGGTGCTAGCGCCTCGTGCATTTTACGCGCCGACACCTGTCTCGCAACGCCACCCAACGCGTTCATTCGCTACCGCGCCGCAACTCGCGCCCAGGCTCTTTGAGCGTTTCTTTCCCCGGTCCATCCCTAGTTCTGTGTGTCCAGAGGTATCTGGTGAGTGTCTGAGAAACTTACACGTGGATGGAATGGGAACCATATAGCGACCTGAGGTGGCCGCCAAGGGATGAGCGACGCAGACCAATCGCAAGAGCTCTTAAGCTGACCTCGTGTCCTTGGTTTCCTCCTTTCCCTTCCCCTTGCCACTCTCCTGTACAAGCTCCGAACCATGTCGCCCCGACTGCCCCAACCCCGCTCCAGCATTTGCCGCGCCGCAACCGTGGCAACTGCCTCGTTAGCGGCTCTTTGCGCTCTCCAGGCCGTCTCTGCTGCTCCCCCAGGTAGCAACGGCGACCGGCTCGCCATCGAACGACGTCACCAAGATCCGTTCGAGTACGTCGACCTCCCCCGACCCATTACGGTCGATGCGGGCTACTTCACTGTCGGATTGGGCAACTCGGACGCTGTCTCGCAGGCGGTCGGACAATCTGGCGAAGTCTATGAAGACTCCGGCGACGATGCCGCCGATGAGGGCCAGGCTGCCCATACCGGTGGCAAGAGCGCCGGTTCGCACGGCGCCAGTGTCGATGAAATTTTTGCTGGCAACGGTCATGCCAGTATCAGCGATGACGAGAATGACATCTACGCAGGCTGGGACGGTGCTTGGATAGGTGATAGGTCGGTCGACGACAAATCGCAGCAAGACTCGCCTCCGTCTTCTTCCGCTACTGCAGCGGCGGCAGCATCTCCGTCGGCCAAGGGCGGAGAGGTGGTGTGGACCTGGGAAGCGGGAGCGCTCGGCTGCCCCGGAGTCGAGGACAGCAACGTCAAGATCTGCTCTGCTACATACTCGGCTGGCTCCACGCCCTCTCTCGAGGCTCGCATGGTCAAGCCCACGGGACGGAACGACGTCGCGTCTCCCAGCCGTCTTTCAGCTTTGACCGCCGCAGCCGGACCTACACCCACGCCGGCGCCGGCATCCGTCCACCTGCACCGTCGTCAGTCCGACCTGGACGCCGTCTCTGCCTCGTCGAGCGAGGCCGATATCTTCCCGCAGTTCACCTCGTACCTCACCTTGACGCACGCCACGTCGTCCTATGTCTACTTTGGACCCAACTCGAACCTCAACACCTCTGTCGCCATCCACAGGTCTCGCGCCATCAGCGATTCCGGCAACGGCGAGGCGCCTACGAACATCAACAATCCGGACTCGCCCGACCTCGGCTGGCTCGATACGATCGTCGGCGGTGTCCCGTACAAGAACGGCGATCTGGCCGCATCGGTAGTATGGATCCTCGCTACCATCTGCCTCATCCCGCTCCTGCTCATTAGGTTGATCCGCCGCTCGAGTCTGATCAGTAGCGTGCTGTTCACCATCGTCGTGTTCATGATACTGATGCTGTTCGGCTTTGGGATGCGCGCCAAGCTGTCGGACCAAACGCCAACGACCGGCCTGATGATGGCCATGAGCATCATCCTCGCCATCCTCCTACCGCTCCTCTTGGAACCGCTTCTCGCTCTGCTGGCTCTCTACTCGGGTCAGAGCGGTCGACCGACGGGTGTCCCCACCGCCGCCGCCGTCCTGCGCGTCCTCAACGTCGTGGTTTTCATCCTCTTCCTCGTCGCGGCCGCATACGATGCCTCGTGGATGAAGCAGTGGGACGACGCACTACGCAACCGATACACGGCTCAAAATTTGCCTCCGATCCAGCCGCCGGGCGTCGTTAGGATCGCACCCGTCGTGGCGAGTATCATCGAAATGATCCTCATCCTCGGTACGGCCCTCCTCATCCCCGTCGCGCGCGGCGACAACGGAAGGAGGGGCCCGGGTGGGTTCATCTTCCTGCTCCTCGTCCTACTCTTCATCGCTTGCGTCTACCGTATCCTTCAGACGCTCCACGCCACCGCACGTCTGTCCGAGGAAAATGGAGGTACAGGTTCGTCCTCTGACCTGCTCCCTTTCTTTTCGGGCGGATCGTCGAGTTCCACGACGGACGACGAACGTGTGGCGAACGGTCTCTCGTTGGCCCCGCAGGGAATGTACGGGCCCAAGTCCAAGGGTATCGCATGGGAACAACTCCAACTCACCATGGCTAGCAGGGGAACGCCGCAGACGCCAGTCATCTTCAACCTCGTCTACGTACTACCCATGTGGTTGATGTTGTTCTTGCTCTTCTTTGCACACGCACCCGGAAAGAAGGCAGACGAGAACAACGATGACGGTGATGCGACTGCGACGGCGGTGGCTTCTGCTTAGGCGACAAGCGCTGGAGGGTTGGGATGCAAGGAAGGTGTGAGCGAAGCGTGGCAGGTCCCCTCTGGCTGGTAAACTCCTTTTCCTGAAAGGCTCCGTAGATACTTTTCCTGTGTTTTAATCGTCCTTACTGTTTTATCGTAGATAGCCTTTCGTGAAACTTAGCAAACCATGTTTTTTTTCCACACCCTGGATGTCAAGGAACGTCCGCTGTCGTCCCGCGTCGCCATGCGCATCTTGCTGTCTGTCAATTGTTAACTCAAGGGAAAAAGTGGACGCGCAGGGTTGGTTTGGGATGGTGTTGAGTTACGGTGAAGAGACCTAAAAGGGAGGACGACGGTCTGCAGCCTCCTCTTTCACCTCTCCTTTGCGTCAACAACAAGGTATTTGCGAGAGCTGTATACCAGTCCGGCGGGTATTCGAAGCGCCAAAGGCTCACAGACAACACTTGACGCCTACGCCACCGCTCGAGAGCTCTCAGACCAAGTCCGATAGCCCCAGCTTGCTCTGCAATTTTGACATCCGTCACAGAGCCAAGGTGACAACCCGCACTTAGACGGGCTCCGGTTTCGGCTCCGACAATCCCCATCGATGTGGCCGTAACTAGGCAAGGAGAACCTCTGACCAATGGCTGGCTCTCTGTCCATGTTTGACGACTCAGACGCATCGATATAGATGATTGGTAGGATCGAATTGCTCTTGCCGATTACGTGACAACAGGTGCAAAGCGCTCGGGAGGAGTTTGGAAGACTAGGTGACATGGGGACAAGCTGACAGCTAACGAAAGCGGATTCTAGCGGATGGACTAAGATAGGAGCAGGGAGAGTGCGTAGCAGTGCTGAGCGCAATATCGTCGGGCGGAGGGCTAGGGAGGACGTGGGACCTAAGTTGATGCCGCCAGGAGGATGAACTGCAGGCGTCGATCAATCCCTCCAGCCAGCCGGCTAGTAGGGCTACGCGAGCTAGCCACAAGTAATCAACGAATCGTTTTGGGTGCAGACGTAGTCCGGACCGCTGAAGTAGGCGATTCTCGATGCGTCCGTACCTCTGGAATTGCGCTGCAGAGTCTGCCCCTGGCCAAAGAGGAGCACGCAGTCGTAGCGATGGCTGCTCCAGAAACGATGACGACCGCGAACCAGACAAGTTGGTCGTCAGTTCCACGTCACACGGCTGGTCTACAGCGAAAGTATTCAAGCCCAGCAGACGCTGGAAGACGTACTGGTAGATCAAGTGGTTGTTGTGCGCCTTGATGAACTGGTTCTTCTTGCCGATGCTATAGTTGCCGTTAACGCGGACGCAAGCGAAGGGCTTGGCCAGATTCGCCATTCTCTGAGCATGGTGATTGTACAGGCCCTTGGTGTAAACCGCGAGTTTTCGGGCTTGCCTGTAAGGGTTGTAATGGAAGGCGCTGCCGATAATCTTGGCGATGAAATTCTTTGCGTACGCCGGGTTGGTGCCAATGATGACGAGCGCAAGGAGGACATCAAAGAAGAGGGTGGTGGTGCGCATCGTGTGGCGGAGTGACAGAAGGCTGGTTTGCGGGAAGGACTTTGATGTGTGCGAGGAAGTGGAAAGGTGGAGCAGTTCTTGCCCTCCCTTTATACATCTTCTGGAACCGAGCGCCCGGATCTCGTCACTCTCTTCTCGACATCGGCGGCGTGGCTGCACAGAGGTCCGAGAATAAGGGGGAGGCAAACCTGCAGCTTGACCGGTTATTTGTGTTGGTGATCGGCCGCATCGGATCTGAGCCCGATGCGATCGGACCGATCGGGCTGCGGTGAGTCGCCGACTCGCCGTCGGAGCTGCTACCGCCAGGCCTAGACCACCCAGGCCTAGACCACCTCCTGGGCACCATCGTCGAGCTGGAATCCATCATCCTTGACATCTATCTTCTACATGCCAGACGTCTCCCTCTCCAGCGTGTCAACCCTCGCCCCGAGGGACACCGCCTTCGCCGTGGCATCCGATCATCAGATGAAGCCTCACCAGTGGTTCAGGGCCGAGAAGGCTGTGTGGGTCGTCAGTCCGTCGTGCCGTGCCGCACTGCTGGCAGCCGGCGAGGTGGGTTGCCAGCATGGTAGCTCCCTCTCCTGTCCTTCGCTTCGCTCTCGCTCTTGCTCTCGCTCTTGCTCTGCCCTCCCTCCTCTCTCGCCATACTCATTTCCCTCATGCGGTATTGCTCCGTCCTATGTTATATGCCCTCGCTCACTCCTGTACTCGCTAGCACGCTTCTCTTCGCTCTTCATGCGACGCTCGTCCAGCCGGCCCCTCCGGCCCAGGCTGGGAGCACGCGAGCGACCCCTACCTGTGGTTCGGCAACTAGTTCTCTCCCTTCGTGACAAGTCTCTCCTCCCTCCGTGCGTGCGGCTGTCGGGTTGACGAGGCGGGCATCAGAAATAATTCGATGCAAGGTGGAAGGGGCTGCCCGGACATTGCAAAGGGAGAGATGAAAGAGAGAAGAAAGGGTTAGGGCGGGTCGAATGTCGAGCAAGCATGCCGCCGGGCCAAGGACCCACCGTGAGCTGGGCAGCTGCCTAAACGAAGAGGTGGCTGAGGTGGCTAAAGTGGCTGTGCTGTCCGAACTATGCGTGCTATCCGGCTCTGAGAGACATGGGAGGTCGGAAGTAATCCCATCCCTTTCATCCGTCCTCCGTCGGACGACTTTACCTTATCGCCCACTTGTCTCGCCCTGACCCACCAGGTCCGTATCCACTCCCTTGCAATTTTCTATCCATCCTTTCACTCATCCCTCTTTCATTTCTTCTCTAGGCTTTCTCTGCCTCATGTCGGCAATCTCCTTTCCGTCGTCCGTCCTCCGATCCGTGTCCGCTCCCCGGCACTTTCTACTTGCTGTCCCTCACTCAGGCAATATTTTTTCCCACCCTCCCACCTCCCCTTTGCTTAGTTTCTTGCTCTTTGTCCTTTAATCTTACTCAGTCTCGGCGTCCTACGTTCTTGCCTCGCTATCACGCGTCCCAGGCTTGTCTCTCGCGCGGCAGGACGGACAACAGGCATAGATTCATGGGAAATGCGGGCAGAAGGGCGAGGCCTCTGAGCTCGGAGGCTCCCGGCCCGCCGTACGGCGAGCGGACGAGCGTACCAACAGGAGCGAGAAGGGAGGTGGGCGGGCAGCAAAACAGGTGTCTACAGGTGCCGGCCGGAGGCAGGGGGAAGGAGGTGATGGAGGAGAGGATGCAGCAGAAAGAGGTCGGCGGGCGGTTCAAGGCCACCACCCGCAGCGTGATCGACCGCCTCAGACGCCCACGTCGCCTGCTGGCACGTGACGCATTGCTCGATCTGCCGGCCTCGGCTCGGAGCACGCAATGATTCCTCCCTAACATCGACACTCTTGCTTCCAAAGCGCTTCTAGTTCCTTCTGCTGCTCTCTCTTACTTTCCCTTTTTGTCCGTCGACGGGCGGCGTCATCCGCTGTCATTACCGTTCAATTGCTGCATCATCAGGATGTGGTGGTACGGATGTGCAATCAGTATATAAACATACAATATATATGTCTAATACAACATTTGTAGGATAAGAAGGAACACGATGGTATCGAGCAAACATGTGCGAGGTTGTCAGAGACGAATGAAGTTGTCAGAGAAGCAATTGTCTCAACAGTCACAGTAACACCGTGTCATTTCAGTACCACCGTATCTCACATTGCTTCATTCACTCGTATTACAAATTTTCGTCAATATTCAAAGAGCTATGGATTGACTTTTTTTGTCAGCCGCAGTGCTCGAGGCGGTGATGTCGTCCATCGCAAGAGAAATGCTACTGGGCATGTCAACAAGACAGTCAATCTACCTTGAAACGACATCATTTGACCCGATCCAACCTCATCAGACCACACAAACACACACACAAGTGGGACGGACGTAGAGAACCAAATCTCAACGGTCGAAAAAAATTTAATCTTACAAATTCACCAACTGCATCGGCGTCGCCAAGCGTTATTATTTTTCGGACAGGGTAAAGCTACTCCTAGACCTAATCCTCGCTCCATATCTATAAAATACAAAAGGCAAAGGGATCATCAGAACGTTCAAACCTGCCAAAAGTGCACTGGCACCGACGACTCCTAGACCGTTGTACATCTGCTCGGCGAAGAGGGGGAACGCAGCTGCCCATGCGCTCCTAACGGCCGAATTTGCCGCCATAGCAGATGCCGCTACAGGTCGATAGGCATGCACGGTAAACGTAAAGATGCCAATAAAGGTATAGCCGATGCTGAGGCCGATTGGTACACCGGCTAGGATCGGTACGATCCAGTGAACAGAGGCGTACGAAGTAAAGGCGAACCAGAACATCCCGATCGGCATAAGTACCGCCCCCACCATGGCCACGGGCAGAAGCGCTTCAGGAGGAGCGTGTCCGCCAGCGGCTTCCTGTGCCGCCGAGTACTTGCGTGCCCAGTAGGGCATCGAGGCTAGAGCGAGCGCTTGGCCCAGTCCCAGGCCGCAGAACGAGAGTCCGATCTCTTGGAGGCTGAAGCCGTGCTGGCGGAAGACGATGGCTGTTGGCGCGGGTTGGCGCGGTGTGGTCAGGGATAGAGACGAGGAAAGGCATGGGGGAATCGCCGTCAGCAAGACAATATTCAGCGAGTTCAGCCGGCAACAATAGAGCATGGATAACTCACGGAAAGCGATAAAGAGCAGGTAGAGCAAGCCCAGCAGCAGCGCCGACCAGATGCAGAGCAGCGTGAGCATGTACTCGTGAATCAGCAAGAGGAATGGCTTGGTGCAACTGGTGGTAATGGTCCTTGCGACGCTCTTCTGTCCGATGTTGCGCTCGTGCTGGGCATAGAGCTTGTCGTCGCCCGTCGCGATCCTTAGCCTCCTCGCGCGCTTCGACAGGATGATGGGCGCGTACGTCTCGGGCGCAAAAAGATAGATGGCGACGAGCGTGAAGCCGGCCCAGATGTTGAGCATCCAGAAGGTCCAGCGCCACTGAACGTGCTGGTTGATAAAGCCCGAGATGAGGGGGCCGCACGAGGGGCCGATGAAGGGCGAGATGGTATAGACGGCCATGGGGAGGAAGATGTCGTGCTGGTCAAAGATGTCCGAGACCGTTCCGCCGGCGACGCTAAGGAACGCCGAGCCGCAGAAGCCGGTGAGGAAGCGGAAGATGAGGAAGACGGCCACATTGTTGGCGAACGAGACGGGGAAGCCGAGGAGGAAAAAAGCCGAGTAGGAGCAGAGGTAGATGGGACGTCGGCCGTAGAACTCGCTGAGGGGTGCGAGGAACAAGGGCGAGATGCCTAGGCCGAGGACGAAGAGCGAGAGGCCGAGGATCGCGACAACCTTGCTGATGTCAAAGTCGGCGGTGATGCCGCCGTATGCCATGCTGATGACGGATGATGAGCAGGTGACGCAGAAGGCGGAGGCCGAGACGAGGAGGACCGAACGCCACTTGCGCTTACTCGACCAGCCGAGCGGGTTGTCGGGATCTGCCTCGGGCGGACCAGGCGGCCATGTGACCAGCTTTTCGTCGCCGCGTTCGTCGTTGTGGCGATGCTTGGCCTGCTTCTCGGTGGGCGAGGAGGGTGATGTTAAAGTGGATGACGTTGTGGTATTGTGCGCGGAAGAGGATGCCTCGAGGTTGCGGTCGGTGGTGGGATAGGTGTGGTGAGGGAGATGCGACGATAGCGCGGGATTTGGTGTTGTGGAAAAGTGCGAGTCGCTGTTGTCGGAGCGTGAGGTGGCGGTCATTGTGGCGCCTGCGAAGCTGCTGGCGTTGCCGGAGCGTGGCTGGCTGTGCGACGTCGCCTCCATGCCGTACAAGGAAGCCGTTGACGAGTGACAGCGAATTGCGTGCATCGATGGGGTTATTGAGAAGCGTTGATGTGGCTGCAGATGCCCTGCCGGATGATAGGATGGATGCGGTGGTTGAGATGTTTCGTCTACCAGGGGCGGCGGGGCATACAGGCAAGAGGGGAGGGAGAAAAGCAGGTGGTGGAAGGGAAGCGAAAGGTCAAGAGGAGTGATGAGCAGCAGACTGGCGGTGAGGGAGTATGGAGGAAGGAGGCTAAGAAGAGAGGGAAAGCGAGGGAAGCAGCTTGGTGGGCGTACTGTAGGGGATGTGTGTCGGTAGAAGAGAGAGAGAGAGAGGTGGTGGAGGAGGTGGAACTTGAACCCTAGCGGCAGAGACGATGAGGCAGCATCGGGGGGCGGCGCCTAAACATTCTTCCCTCGCTCGCTCGCTCGCCGTGTTGGACGCCGCCGCGGGAATAATCCAAAATTTCGCCTTAGCTTTCTCATCTGCTCACCCGATCGGTCTCGGTCCGCCCTTTAGCCGCGCTGCCCCGCCGGCTTAAAGGACGGCAAATAGGCCAGGCGCCTCGGAACGGCACGCCAACTCGGCACGCAAAGCCGGTTGCGCCACTCCAACCCTCTTCCGCGCCCCCTCGAGCGCAGCCCAAGCAGCCACCACAAAGAGGCGACATTTCGTCGATGCAGACAAGATAAGGAGAACAACAAAACTCGACGTCGAGGCAAAACGAAGGCGATTGAGCGTCACAACAAGCGGCGACGCCTAGACAAACAAAACAACGAGCGGCTTAATCGCGGCTGTCCGTCGCCGCAACAGGGACGCAGATAGCGAGATGTAGAGAGAGGTAGCATCGGAAATAGAAAAAATCAAGTTAGTTGGCGCTTTGCCGCTATCGGCACTCGAGCAACCCTGGAGCGCCGTGCTCCTACCGACCATCCGCCTAGAAGCTAGGCCCGTTGTGCACGCTGTGCTGTCTGCGGTGGCCGGTGGATGAGCTCCGCGTAGAGCTAGCCACCGACTTCGGCGCATCGGGGCTTTCCTTTCGAACCGCCAACAGCAAAGGCTCGATGTTGCGGAAGCGCACCGCGTTCTCGTCGTTCTTCGCCGTCGCACCGCGACACGCAAAGCTCTGCGAGAAGCTCCGATGCAGAGAGCTGTCCGCCACGCGCGAGAGCGGGCGCAACGGCGAGCTTTCCTGTGCTCCCATCTCGGCATCCCTGATGCCACCGCGATGCGGCCGTCCGTCGTCCAGCGACTGGCCCGGTAGTAGACGTTCACCTGATGGTCGAGCCCGGTCCAGCGAGCGGACTGAACGCCGTCGAGAGTAATCGACCGTCCTGTCCTCCTTTTGAGCCACCGACTGACCATCTTTTCCCTGCGCCTGCCAGGTGATCGTGACCTCCGCTCGCGGTCCGACGCTACTCTTCGCATCGGCGCGTTCCAGGGTGCCCGTGGCGACGCCGGAGAACAACTTGCCGACCCGACGCGTCGACGCCGTGGCAGCAGTGGGTACGAGCAAAGACGTATCGCCACTGGGAATGGACCGCTGAACCTCCTGGCCAGCGCGAGCATTCGCCTCTATACACTCGTGGCTCTTTGTCTTGCTCTTCCACATGAACAGCCGGCTGGTCTTGGCGAGGCTCCTGCTTGTACGCGCGTCGGCGACGGCCGCGTGGCGAGTCAGGGGCGCCGCGTTCGTTCCGGGCGGCGTCCAGCTGTCCTGCAGGAGCGTCTGCGTCAGCTCAACGACCAATTGCGTGTCGCGCAGCGCCAGTGACTTCGGCGGCAGCTGCTTGTCATGCGTCGGACGGAATCCACCCATGTCGGACTGCCGCAGCGGCTGCGATATGTCGGAAATGTCGCCAGCATGCGTCCTGCTGCGGCGGTGCGAGGGCTCAAAGCCGCCTCCGCCGCAGCCGCTGCTGGTCGTGCTGCCCGTACTAGAGGAAGGGCGGCCCAGCCGGAACCTGCCTCCCATCAGGCGGAGCCGACGCGGGTTGTCCGGTGTCGCGTTCGCCGTCCTGGCTGAACCGGAAATAGCCTTCTTGAGCTCAAGCCCCAGGTCAGAGCAGCTGCGAAGATGGGCTCGCGGAAGGTACATCGGTGCAGGTCCTTCTGCTTCCACCGTTTCCAAGCGCATCGGCGCCTCCCTCGTTCCTGGAACCGGCGGTGATGGAGCCTGGCGCGGGTTCATAAACATCTTGCTGTCGACGGACCAGTCTCCGAGCGTGCCAAGGCTGGCAGAGCTGTCTGGCGTCTGCTCCTGCTTCGAAGAGCTGCTGTCGAACGCATCCGGGTTCGTGTTCCTGGGACGGCGTGTTTCTTTGGCAGAAAACCCTGCGAAATTGTCGTCCGTCGAGCGACGGGCCACCAGCTCCTGCTTGTCGTCGTCATCGCTCGAAGATACGCTAGCCGCGGCAGCCGACTTGTCCTGGTCGAAGCCGGGTGCAGCGGCCGTGCAGACACTGTCTGGGAAAACGCGATGTGAGGTGACAGCATGGGCGCTAGCAACATCTTGCTGTCGAGAGTCGCCGCCCATGTCGCATCCGCGCTCGCTTCCGACGCCGGCCAAGCCATTGTGTGTGGGCTGATAGACGTCGCCGAACGAGTCTCCGAGATGGGCGTCGGCGACGCGGAGCTCTATGTGGCTAGGAGTTGCGTCAGGAGCCTCGTGCGCTTGCATAACCCTGTCGAGTCCGCCGGCCATCTCCTGGCCCGACAGACGGCGGGCGCCGCGACCAGATGTCGGCGTGACAGCCTCTTGGGCTGATTCTGAGAGGGCTATGGTGTAGGCCTTCTGTATGGTGCCACGGCGGAGCGGCTCTTTTGTGAGCGAAGTGGAGTAGGCATTGCCCTGGGCCAACTGCAGCTGTACCGCGTCCGAGAGAGGCCGAGTAGAATGGACCATTGCTGAGCCTGATTTTAACGACAGTGTCCGGAGCTGATCGTACAGTGGAGTGCGAGGCGTCACGCTTTCTTGGCTGCTGTTTGAGAAGCGGTTGAAGGGTCCGTTGGCGTCCGAGTCGTCCGAGAGGGCCGCTTGCGAGTACGAGGCCAGGATCTCGCTGAGCGCCGATGATCTAAGGGAGGCGTGCTCGCTGCCGTCGAGCTGATGTTGATGGTGGGACATCCGCTGTGTCCCCTCGGACGCCGCCTCTTCTCGGATCGAAGGCTCGTTGCCCTCCTCCTCAACGATCTGCTCGAGGTGCGAGACGCGCAGCGGCCGTGTCGGCGAGTGCGTGAGGCTGGCTGGAGAGATACTGCTGTCGTTGCTGTTACTGCTACTACTGTTGCTACTGCTGTTGCTGCTCACAGTCGAAGCTCGAGTGCTGAGAAAGCTAACATCGGCGGCCTCTGCGCGGCGGGAAAAAAAAAATACACGATAACGACGCGAGGGGATGAACAAAATGCCGTCGAACGAGACTGCGCCGTTGCCAGGTCCGGTGGCGACTTACCTTCGTCGTCAGTCCTATGGAGTATGTCCCGCAGAGACGCTCTGGTGGATATTTTTCTGCCTTGATCGCGAAACTTGTGCAGGGGCAGGCAGCCAAAAGTCGGACTGCGCAGGTAATAGGTCGAAGAGTGTCGCCACAGATCCCCAGGCGCATGGTCTCCATTCACGTTCCGTTCCTGACCTACAACACCGCGCTCTTCGGTGCAGTCATCGGCAGGCTGGACGTCCGGCTCTAGCCGTAAGGCGGTGTGGCGGTCAAAGGTGGGACTAGGTAGCGGCGTCGAGGGATCGAGGTGGTGTTGGTCCAGCCCATTGTCGTGATGGCCGTGGACGGTCAGCAGCGCCAGCTCGGCGGCTTGGAGGGCGCCGAGAGCCTGCCTCACTTGGGCCAGGGCGAGTGCTACGGCCCCTGTACGGATAGTGTGTTCATGGTCGTAGCTCTGAACGGCGAAGCCTGCGCGCGAGCACGGCCGCTCTTCTCCGTCGTGGGGCTGAGCGCTGCGGTGAGACATGACGCTCCGCCATGCTCCGAACGCTACAGAGCGAGTGGCGCGCTGAGGCGTTGGTAGAGGAGTAGCTCGGTCGAAGAAGGTTGGGACGGGAAATCAGCAAGAAGTCCGGAGCTAGAGGGAGGGTGGTGGTGTTTTCGGAGGATGGAGTAGGTGGACAGGATGCGAGGCGTATGTGGGCTGACGACGGGACCATTGCGCGAGGGTGACGATGAAAGGGAAGGCGGGCGAAGAAGGGACAATAAGAGGGAAGCTGAGGTCGAGCCCTTTGCTGTTCCGCCTGGCTGAATTGATCGGTTCGTCGCAGTATCTTTTGCTGCTTGTGCCCCACCAGCAAGCCGTTTTATATGCAGGCGTCCTGTAGGTGGTCCGTCGCCGCACGGCTGGGACGCTGCCACCGACGGAGCTCACTCTGCGAAATTAGCTGGCGTCGTAACCCATGACTACGCGATATGTTATCGAACGAGCTCGAACTTGAAGTTCTACTTGCTTGAAACTTGAGCTTGTTGGGTGTGAGTAGCTAGAGCTGTGTAGCGTAAAGCGCCGAGCGCTGTGTCCACTTATGAAGGGGTGAGCGTTGCCGCAGGATGACTTCGCGGGTGAAATTCGGGAGGGCGGAAGCTGCCAGCGCGGGCTGCTCCTGTCGCCACCCGAGTTGAGCCGCGCCGCCCCTCGAAAATGCGCTGACAAGACACTAGAAACTCAAGTAAAATCCTTTTTGAGAAGCTCATGTGAGAGACTACTCTGGAGTGACAGAGCCACACAAGATGGAAGAAAGTGACAAACGCATTTCCCTAGGAATCCAGCCTCCCTAGGAATCTGGCCGAAAAAAGCAGACTGTCTACCACCCTCACTACCACCATCACTGCCATTATCATTGATGACTCTATTGTGTACCAAGCACTGGACAAGCAATGCAATCCATTTTGACACTTGCTGCATACTTTAGGCCATCAGAAACACTCAACCAGTCCACCATGGCCACTGTACAGGTCACTGAAATGGAGGTCTGGCCAAAGCAGGATTGAGAGCAAGCCAAGGCAGTGGTGGCAAGCTTGACAGGCTCAGCAGGTGCTGGAGGCAGTGGTTGGGCAATGTTGATGGCCTTCTTCTTGCCTGCTGCCTTGCTCAACTTCTTCTTGGTGGTCTTCTGCACACTGTGCTTGGCCTTGGTGGCCTTCTTTGCTTGCTGGGCCATTTGTCTCTCTTCCTCCTCATCTGCAGTGATGCACTCAGCAGTCAGGTGCTTCCCTGTGGCCCCTTCAATCATGGTGTCCTTCAAAATGTAGCGCCAGTTGCCTGGCTTAAATGTTGTCTTGAGGGGAGATGCCATGTGTCACTTGTGCTTGTCTTGCAGCTTGCAGCCATAGTGCCAGGCCTCAGCCACCTTCTGCAGCTTGTGGTCCATCAAGTTCTTTGTCCAGTTGTTTTTGCATTGCTTGAGGGCTTGCAGGAGGTCATGAAAGCAAGCTGAGTTGGTCAGAGTGTTGAAAAAGGGGCCCTCAACTGGCAGAGGGGTCTGATTGCAAGGCTTGAAGCCTGGCAGCTTGGCAAGGACCTTCTCTGCTGCAGCAGGCAAGGTGAGGCCAACGTCAGAAAAGGCCTTGCAGACTGATGTCTTGCTGATGCCCTTGCACACCTTGGTGTAGTACTTGGCAAAGTGGATCCAGTCAACCTTCTTGGTGCCACCATGCACTGTGACTTGGCGGCCATAGGAGTGCTTGATGGGCCCAAAGATGGCTGTGTTGAGCAGCTGGATCACATGCATGGTGTGTGCTGGGAAGCAGATAGGCACAATGCGCCACTTCCAGCACTGGTTGCAGAACTTGACCAAGACATGCAAGGCATGCCTGTCAAGCAGCAGGAGCCACCAGTCCTTCTCTTGAGGACCTGTTGGCCTTGTTTGCAGGTCAAACACCTGCTCCAGCCACTCAAGTGCAAAGTTGTTGCTTGTCCACCCCTTGGGAAAGATGGCAAAGTGCCAGCCTTTGCCTGGTCCCTCTATGCAGTGGTGGTTGCCAAGGTGGTGCCACTTGCCCTGCCAGATCACCAGTGGATCCAGAAGCTGCCCACTTGAGCCAATACAATCCACCACTGTGGTCAACTCATGGTTTCCTGGCTGCACATGGAAGGCTTTCTTCTTTTCCTCCAGCACAACAACCTTTTGCCTCCCCAAGAAGCCCATGATGACCCCTGTCTTGTCCATGTTGAAGATCTGGTCTTGGCCAATGTCATACTCATGCAGCATGTGGCAGAAGATGTTGAAGAAGGCAGTGAGGTTGTCAAGCAAAGCACCATCCATGCGCTGATTCTTGAGCACATGGTTGTACTTGCTGCATAGGTGAGGGTGGCAGTTGAGGAAGTACTGCACCCAGTTCTTGCCAATCAAGCCAATATTGCAGGGGATGTCAAGCTGGGTGGGCAACTGGATTGTGCTGGCATACTCACAGACCATTGCAGGGGTCAGAGGGAAGCCCTGGTTGGTGCAGCACTCAATGTGGCAAGCAAGAGCAGCTTCTGCAGCTGGTGAGAGGGCCTGCTGCAAGCCATGGGCAGTGCTCCTCACTGCTTGACCGCTTCCTTCTTGATGGCCTTGCAGTGTGGCAGCAGTGTCAATCTGGGCAGCATGGTGGGACATGGGTGGTAAAGCTCACATTGATGTGTCAGTGGGTGCTGAGAGAGGGCAGCGGGGGCAGTCAGGAGATGTGGTGGATAGTAGAGCCATCGACAACAATGGTGATGATGGTAGTGAGGGTGGTAGACAGTCTGCTTTTTTGTTTTGGCCGGATTCCTCGGGAAACGCGTTACATGCCTGGCTGGAGGAGGGAAAGTGGGTCGGTGGGTCGGTGGGGCGAAGAGGTGGCGGCGGGGACGCGCTGAGCTCTTCTTGCCTCCTTTGCCTCGGCCAGACGGGCGTCGACCAATTTCAAGAATCTGAAATCCAAACAGCGAGCGCGCTCAGGCCAGCTCGGCGACATCTTCGTGCCCCGCCCCGCGTGATGTGTCTGTCCGTCGCTCCACGATCATCGCCGTCTCCACCTTTCTCAGCTCACCCGCGTCCTCGCATCCTTCGATATCTTCCGTCACCTCCCTCGCCTCCGCGGCACAATATCCTCGCCGTTACTTGAACTTCCTTCCGACCCGCTCTACCGCTCTGCGCCGTTCATCTGCATCATCTCGGGCTCCCACACTCCGAGTTGAGAGCCTCGAACATCCCTACGCCCACACCACGAGCCAGTGCTCACCTCGTTGCGGGAAAGCTCGCTGTGACAGCTCGCCTCATTCCAAACTCATCGCTGCCGCTGCTGCTAGCACGGCGCTCGACACTGCCTCATCATTGACTCGACACCCGCAAGCCACTCTATACGCAATCGACGGCGACGGACGCCCAGCGCCAGCCTCCAAGACTCCCTCAACTGCCGCCTCCATCTCGGCACAGGCTCACAGACAGTCTCGGACCCTTCGGCACGCGCCATCCAAGGCATCTCACTGTCGCACACCCTAGCAGACGGCGGCGATAGCGGAGGAAGCGGGCGACCAGCAGCCGACTCCAACCAGAGCCCTGCATTGCAGCAGGCCCTCGGTCTGTTGCGGAGCAAAGCAACGACTGCAGGAACGTCCGATCTACAATCCACGACCGCCATCGCCACCCCTATCACGGCACAGCCCCCCTCCCAGAGCGCAACACCGCAGACAGCCAGCACCATTTCCGACAATCAGGCCGGTCGAGCGTCAGGTTGGGGGTCAGGCGCAGACGGCTTCGTCTTTCAACGCAGCAGCCCGAGCGACGGAAGTGCCGACCAGACGACGGCGCCCCCGATCACCAACACCGCCCCAGAGCCTCAGCCGAATTCGGTACCCTCTGCAGAGATGAACGGCCAAGATGGCGGTCAGCAGGCCCAGCAACAGCAGCAGCAACAGCAGCAGCAGGGCGGCGGTCCTCTTGATTCCGTCAGCCTAGGCCAACTCCGCAACTTTGTTAGTTTTCAGAAGCCAAAGGTGAGCAGCGATTTGCGTAGAGAGAGGGAGCGCAGCGGTGGGAAACAAGAGAGGTTGACTCCACTTGTGGCCTCTGCCTCATTTCGTTTCATCCTCTGACTCGTCCCATCACAGGCGCGGAGGTATGACTTTCCGACCGACGCTGACTCGGACTCGATCCGCAACGAGATTGACGAGTACTACTCGTACGTCGAGGCTCCGCAGACGGCAGAGAACCGCGCTGCCTGGGACGAGTGGTGCTCGCTACCGGCACATGTCCGCAGCGGAGGCGTGCAAGGCGAGGCGAGCACGAACAACGGCAGCGTCTATCCGCTCTCGGGCGAGCCAGCGGATCCTGGCCAGCTGGCCGAGGGTGGTGGAGCGCTCGGCCTAGGGCTCGGCTTCGAGAGCGGACACTCGGCCTCAGAGCAGGGACGTAAGGACTCTGATACTTCGCGGGCCAAAGGCGGTTCGGTCCTGGGTGGTGAGTCTCCGTCGGTCGGGCCGTCGAAGTTGTCAGAGTCCAGCTGTTGCCAGCCAATTGTCGCTGAAATTGACCTCGATCGCGTTCAATTTACCTCTGCTACCCTCCCTCTCCGCGCAGAATGGACGACGCTGCTCACCTCGGCTCGCAGGAGGACATTTCAAGCGCTGCTCTCAACGCTCGAGGTCCGCGATCCCGAAGCCCGCTTTCGAGCCTCGCGCGCCCTCCTCTACCTGCTTCAGGGCGCGTTCGCCGACACCTCTGGGCCGGACCACCAGCTCCACTGGCTGCTCGAAAACGCTCGGACCGTCAGGTCGCTCGGCGGCCTCGGCGAGATCTACGCCGCCTGCAAGATCGCTAGTTGGAAGCACGATTGGCTCAGCTCGCTGCCAGACCACATCGCATCGAGCGAGGGCGACGCCGCGGCCGGCACCGACGGCCGGCACCCCGCCCCGCTCCTGACGCCCGAGGCCAAGCTCGAGTACCTCGAGGAGATCAACCTGGAGCTGTCGCTCTACTTTGCCCAACTTTACTCCCTTATCGAGGCCTCGCGCGGCGACGAGGAGTGGGGCGACGAGCTGATGAGCCTCGATCCGCCTTTGCCGATCTTTCTGTTTGGGCTGGTCGCCTCGTTGCGCGAGAAGAGCGCCAAGGGCTACCCCGTCAAGAAGTTGCTGCTACTGCTGTGGAAATCGCTGCTATGCACGCTGGGAGGTATCAAGGACGTCGACCGCTGCAAGCTGCTTGCCCGGGAGATCGAAGGGCTCGGGCCCGTCGAAAAAGAGCAGAAGCGGACGGTCCTCAAGGCAAACCCGCTTGACTTCCAGGACTTCCAGCAGGAGATCTCAGCCAAGTACCCGACCTTCCAGCCACCACCAAAGCACCCGAATGAGCTGCCTCTCGACAAGCTCGCCTCGGCGATCGCACCGATCCCCGTTCGGAAGCCGTACGGAGGCTCGAGCGACGGTCAGCAGATCGATCCGCGGACCGGCCAGCCTGTCGGTCAGCCGGCACCGGGAGGGCAATCGGCGGCGACGTTCTCGGGGACGCCCGCGCCGTCGCCGCCGCCGTCGCCTAAGCCCAACAAGCAAAAGTACCAGACCGACCAGACGCGGCCGTTCGTCTTCCCCTACAGCCGCACCGTCCAGGGCAATCGCCTAGTGCCCAAAAGCATCGACGAGGCGAGCCGGCTGTTCAAGGAGAACATGCACGTCAGCCTCGAGCTGTGGCAGACCTGGAGGATACGCGAGCAGGCAATCCAGGAGGAGAGTGGTGTCGGCAGCGCGGCTGACGGCTCGCGGATAGGCCTTGGCATGCAGCCGGGCGCGCGAGGCAGCGGTGGCGGGAGGAAACTGCCGTCTGACGGCTTCGGCGGCGCGGGCACCTCCTCGTCGCAAGGCAGCAAGAGCCCCACCGGGACCGAGCCAGCCCCGTTCTTCGCAGCAGCCCCGCAGAGCAGCTCGTTCAAGGTCAAGGGCGAGGCGACGATGGAGCACCTGCTCGAGATCGAGGACGAGATCGAGACCGAGCTGCTCGCCGTCGAGAATGACCACATGCTCGCCGCCCTTGACAACCCGCGGCATACGGAGCTGCTCTTGAAGCTGCAGCAGAAGCGCGCCGACGTCCGGTGCCTCCAAAGGGTCGACATGCTGTACCGCGCCGTCCTGCCGCAGCTGCAGAGCTCAGTGATCGTGTTGCTCAAACTGCTGCTCGCGACGGTGACCGCGATCAACACCAACAGCGCCCATGCGGCCGCCATCGCTGACGGAACATCTATCGAGGACGCGCCGCCGCCGACGCTCGAGGACGTCGACGTGGCGCGCCACCGCGAGATCCTTACAAAGGCCGTGAGCGCCATCCTGCTCCTCTCCCTCAAGTGGTTCAAGGCGAGCCACGTGATGAAGTTCAACTATCTCTCGCAGATGCTGGTCGACTCGAACGCGCTGCTCCTCATCCTCAAGATCTTCGGGCTGCAGGAGGTCGCGCACGCCGTCAAGACCAAGAATGAGGCCGAGACCTTTTGCTTTTTCAACTATTGCTACCTCAACGGCGGCCGCGAGGAGCGAGGAATCCGCGCCGAGGACTCGCTTCTCTCGCGACAGAACATCATCGGGCCCGTCACCGTCAACCCGGGCACCACCAGCCCGCCACCGGGCCGCCTCACGACAAGGGCGGACGGGACCGAGGTCGAGATTGTTTCGGACTACTCCTGGCGCAACTTTTTCTCAAGCATCAACTTTACGCGCATCCTCCAGAAGCTGACCAAGCGCAAGGTCCATCGGATCCTGCTGCTGGTTCAGTACAAGAGCTCGGCCATCCTCAAGCGCTCGCTCAAGGTGCCGCAACCTGGCCTCGAGCTCTACGTGCTCAAGGTCATCAAGAGTCAGATCCCCTTTTGTGGGCGCAAGTGGCGACAGTCCAACATGCGCGTCATCACGTCGATCTATCTTAACTGCCGGCCCGACCTGCGCGACGAGTGGCTCTCGGGCTCCGACATCGAGGCCGACGTCGAGGACTCGCTGCCGCAGGAGCAGGCGCTCCGCTCGCTCGTCAAGTTCTACAACGCGACGCGGTTCGACCAGGGCAAGAGCAGGGCGGGACTCTTCGGGGCCCAAGGTGCTGGTCAGGGACACGGTCACCGACGATCGATCAGCGCCGGCATGGCCAACGCCCATCTCTCGGACCAGCAGAGCGCGGGCGTTCAAGGCGAGGTGGGATCGGACCCTTCACAGATGCTGTCGCCGGGCAGCCGCAACGGCAACATGAGCTTCTTTGAGAGCGACGTGCTGCCTCCGCTCCGTCGGACGCACCAGAGCAGCGCGCCCGGCGGCTACATCCCAGACGACGTCGTTGAGGGCTACCTGGACACATACGAAGACGTGCTCGGCGAGGTCTTTGGCGACGGTGTCCACCTGGGTGACGGTCAGAACAGCGGCGGCAATGATAACGGCGGCGTCGGTGGTGGAGGAGGCAGCGGATGGAGCAGCGGAAAGTGGGGTTTGACGCAGGAAGGCTCCAGCACCGCATGGGCGCGTCTCGGCGAGATCCTGGGTGATGCCGATGCGATGAGCGATGGCGAGTCGATCGGCTCGATGGCGGGCGAAGAAGCGGCGGGCTCGCCACGCCGCGACGAAGGCAGCGAACTTGACGACGGCGAGATGGAGAGAGAGCGCGATCCGAATCGCAACGACTGGGAGCATCTCAGTCCCAAAGAGATGCGGTACCTTGCTGCCGGTCCGCCCGCCGCACCCGGCTCGCCGCTGTCGGGCAGGAACAGGAGACGCTCGTCGGCTTCGAGCGGATCGAGCCGGTCCAACTCGGAGTCGTCGCCGCTCAGACCGGTGCTGGAGTTCATGCCGGAGCTGTTGACGGCTGATGATGATGGAATCGCGGTCGAAGATGAAGAGGAGTTGCCGAGACCGCTGCCATACCCTCAGGCTGGTGGCATCGACGAGGTGAGTGGACAGCGCGGTGTTGTCCAGACGCCAGTGTGGAAGATGTTGAACTGACACGGACCGATTCTCCCAATGACGCCATACTACCCGTGACAGGTCGAGCACATCTTTGGAACCTGAACGAGCCAGACTGGCTTCAGAAGGAATGGGAAAAGCGATTCAGGAGATTCGAGATGGGCCTCTCGGACCGTGTCCGACGTTGTTTGTACGCATGATCAGGGGAGACGTAGCAATGCGAGCGACCTTCGCACCGAATCACATCCGTTCGACAGGGATCGACACAGTCCGCGAGCATCGCCCCTTTCTCTGCTCGTCCCTCGATCCTGCCAAGGACAGACAGATGATACGCAGCCATGAGGTTCAGGCGAGGTTGTACTAAGTCTTTCTTTGTTCGCATCCAGTGAAGGACTAAGTGTCAAAGTCTAAGACGCCGCTGCTGCAATTGCGTCTTCTCGATCAGGATGCTTTTAACCGTAGACGAGACTGTAGTATAGTTGAAGCGGAAGGAACAAGTCAGTCAGGATCGAGTCAATGCCAACGGTGCCGCATGTAGGAACGAGGAGCAAGTCAGGGATAGAGGGGAAGCGAAGGGAAAAACGTACCGGAAGACGTCGTTGTAGACGTAGAACGATCCGTTGTCCGAGTTGAGGGTGAAGGCCTGCGAGAACTTGAGAGGGTTGGCCTCATCGTCGACCTGTACACCGCGGTGTCCCATAACAGAGCCAATGTCAGTTCCATCTTCGCTGTAAGTGGAAGAGAGGGGTGATGGGTCACGTAGATAAAACGATGGACGTACCAGAAGGGCTCCGGTGACGAGGACAAGGATGCTTCCACCGCTACCGGTAGGTTGAGCATCGAGCGATCCAACCTGGTGCTTGACCTTCTGGAAGGGAAGGTTCTACAATTCTCCCCATTCGTCGCCACCGCAAAAAGATCGAAAAGGACCGCGTTCAGTCTATCGAGCGAGACGGAGAGAGAGAAGGAGAAGGAGGCCGAGCGGAAACGGGAAGAAGACGCACCTGGAGCTTCTCGACGATAGCCTGAGCGCCCATGGTCTGGGCTCCCTCGAAGGTGAGCATCGAGTTGTCTCGCTACAGAGTCGTTCCGCGTATAGGAACAGAGAAGAGGAAACCGTCAGTTTCATGAGACCAAATGTAGAGAGATACATGTAGAGAGACTGGGAGAACTTACGTAGAGACCGCCCAGACCAGACCTCTGACCATCAAAGGTCGTGTAGTAGTAGTTGGTGAACTGCCATCGATACATCCCGATAAGCGTCCAAAGTCGCGGTCAGCTCTCTAGGCTCTCCCTTTTCCCTGCACTGGACGAAGCGTCTCACCTGCTCAGCGACGGCGTTGATATCGGCCATTTTGACGGTAGCTTTGCGGAGGAGGGATGTTGGGGATGGTGGAGCAAAGCAAAAGGCGAGCGGATGTCCAACCAGAATTTGAACACCTGCAGCCAGAGCCCGCTCAGGCCGAGCAAGAGTGCAACAAGCACCAAGGAATAAAACAGAGACCTGGTCCGTGTTCCGAGTCTGTCGATCACGCTGCCAGAGGTATCGGGCGGCTGCCCCGATACCAGCTAGGACCTGTTGAGCAGGCCTCAGCGAAAGAGACCCAGACTCGAGCACATGCTTGGACAGAGACGGAGTGAGATGCGAACAGGGCTAGCTGGCATGTGGAATCAATGATGTACAAGTAGGCGTAGCGTTGCGTGCAAGTAGAGAAGGGAATGAGGGATAGAGGGACAAAGAGAATCAGAAAGAGGGACGTTCTCGTCACGAACGTCAACTTTGAGCGATCTTTCTCATTCATCTTGGTTGATCTCCGTCCCATCCGTCCCGGTCATCTTCCCTCTCTACTCGTCGTCCTTGGCGGCGACTGCGGTCGCGCGCTTCTTCGTCGCGGTGTCCTTGGCCTGGACGGCGGTGGCCTTGGCGCTCGAGGCGGCCTCCTTGGCCTTGGCCGCGGCGGCGCTCGTCACGTCGACCCTCTTGCCGTCCTTGGCAACGGTCGAGTTGGCTCCACCGAGCATACCGCCGACCAGGCCGACCAGGCCCAGGAGGCCGGCGAAAGCGGCGCCAAGGCCGCCGGCGACCTGGGGCATCTCCTTGACCGCCTCGAGCGGGTCCTCGCGGGCACGGGCGATGAACGTGTTGACGGTGCCGCGCACCTGATCAACGAAGCCGGCGCCCGTCTCAGCGGCCTTTCCGGCGGCCTTCTCAGCCTCAGCCTGGAGACTCTCCTCCTTCTTCTGCTCGATCGGCAGCTTGACGTCGAACGTCTCCTTAGCAAACTCCTTGGCCTGAGCTGGGTCATATCCGACGTAGATGTTGTCAAATAGGATGTCCTCGTCCATCGTCCACAGCTCAAAGCCGACGCCTCCAATCGGGTTGAAGTCGGCCGGCGACTTGTCCTCAAAGAAGGCCGGGTTGGCGATCTTCCGGGGCGACCAAGGACCCTTGTAGTCCGGATTGTCAATCAACGGCGCCGACCACTTGCCCTTGTAGTTAGGGTTGCGGATTGTCGGCCTCGTCCAGGGTCCGCAGCCGGGCGCCTTTTCGCAGAGCGGGTTAGGGATCTGCGGGGCAACCCACTCGCCGTCCTCCTCGTCGTCCCACTCCTCGGGCTTGACGGCGTCCGGGTCGAGGATGCTAGCGGCCTCGTTCTCGAGCCAGCCCTCAGGCATCGTCGCGCTCTCATCGACAATCTCGAGCGGCGCGTCCTCGTCCCAGTCGTCGGGCTTAGTGGCGTCCGGGTCGGCAATCTTGGGCGTATCGACCCAGTCGGCAGGCTTAACGTCCTCAGGGTCATCGATCTCCTTGGCGGGGTTGACCGGCGGCTCAAAGTCCTCGAGCAGCGAGCCCTTCTTCTTGGACTCGTTGTTGATCAGGATCTCAAACGTTTGGTCCGGGTTGACGACGAGCGTGTAGAGCGTCGTCGTCTTGGAGATCTTGGGGTAGGCGGGGTGCTTGACGTGCTTCTCCTCGAACTCGCCCGTAACCGGGTTCTTGTGTCGGAAAATGAAGTGGACCTTGTTGGTAGAGCCACACTGCAGACCGCGGGCAGAAAGGGTTTATGGAGAGGAACAATGGTGCGACACAGGAAAGAGGTCAGTCACCATCGCCATGGCTGCCAACGTTGCACACTCGGCCGCCGCCGCCGCCGCCGCTCGAGCTCTCTCCATTTGCACTCACCTTGTCGGGACCAAACATGATGGTGTAGGGAGTCTTGTCAGAGAATTCCTCCGCCTGGATGCCCTGCGCCGACTCGCTGAGCAGCTTGATGTAAGCACCGCCGCATCCGAGGCCCTTTTGCAGCTTGACCTCGTACTGGACGACGAGCGGCTTGCCCTTGGGGTCGATGGGCTGGTCAAAGAGGTGGGAGATGGCGTGCTGCTTGGCCTTGCTCTTGAGCGTCAGGCCGACGTCGCCGGCCAGACCAGGAAGGACCGAGGGCTCCGCAACGGCCCACTCGCCGTCGTACTTGAAGGCCTCTTCGTCGCCCTCCTTCTGGAACTTGGAGGCCTGCGACGGCTGCCATCGCTGCGACCAGTTCTCGTCAAACTGCTCGACAAAGGGCGCCTTGATCGAAGTGGGCTGCGGTGGGGCGGTGGCGACAGCGGATTTGTCGGAAAAGGAAATAAAGGGAAACAAGATGTTAGTGCAGATGAACAGAAGGGGGAGAGCTGTCGATGGCCTCCTATACGGCGACTTACAGTGAACTGGGGTCGCTCTGCATCGGCGAAGGCGACCTCAGCCAGCACAAAGGCGGTCAGGGCGGCGGCGGCAACGGGCTTCATTTTGTGGGCGAGATGCGGGAACGCTGGAAGGTCGAGGGAAGTTGAATGGGTTCGATGCTGCTTGCCGGGTGTACGCTGATGGTATCGTAAGGAAGCGGTGTGAGAGGGGAGGAGGGAAAGAGGGAAAGGAGGGGCAGGGAATAACGATAGCTAAGATGTATGCGCCCAGCGGCGGCGGCGTCGGGGCTAGGCGTAGGCTGGCGTTCCAGCAGGTGCCACCTCACCTTGCGTGCTCGCTGGCGTTTCTTCTCAGCGAGCAGCAGCTATGTACAGCAGCGTTGCCGGCTGGCGAGCACGGGCCCCCTCGGCAGCTCTTTCTGGGGAGGCTTGCCTCTTGCTGGCAGGCGCTAGGAGGTGGGCAGTGTTCTCCCCCGCCCCACCCCCGGGCCCACGCCCTGGAACTTTCGCGAAGACCCGCAGACGGACCAATGGACAGGCGGAGCCGAAGCCGCCTCCTTCGCCGCCAGTGCCACAGCCGGCCGTGAGCGGCCGCCTTCCTGACCCTGCATCGCCTTCGCGTCTGCCATCGTCGTATTGTTCTTCCTTGCCATCGGAACGAGAATAGTCGATCGCTCGACCTTGGCTTCTGACGGGTGAAGAGTCCAACGTGCTGTCACCACGCTTGAAGGACATGCTCCTCGTTTTCGGGCTCAGTGGGCAGCGGCGGAGGGTCCGAAAAAGAAGCAAGCGATGAGGTGGCCAAAAGGGCGCGCGCGGGCTGAGCCCAGCACAGCCCCCTCTGTCGCCCCTTCCGCCTCATCAGCCTTGCGTCGGAGGAAAGCAGCAGCGCTGGCCAAGAGCGAGAAAGCGGAGAGAGCAACACACGAGCCCGCACCGCCCGCGCGCCTGCCTGCCTGCCCGTCAGCCCGGTCGCGCTTGTCGTCGGCTGTTCGCACGTCTCTCCTCCCCCCAAATGGCCGCCCGCAAACTCCACTTCCACCTCTCACAGCTCTTTCCGAGCGAGCATCGCAAATCGGGCGCCGCCTCGACACGATTATTGTTCCGACGCACGGCGCACCACCATCACCACCACCACCACCACCACTACAACAACAACAACAGCAGCACCATCCGGCCACCGTCGTCATTGTCGTCGTCCTTCCTCTATTTTTCCTTCCCTTGACGACCTTTGCTCGACCTCGCGCCCCGATCCCGTCAGCAGCACACACGTCTGAGGTATCCCTCAGCCACAACTCTCCCTAGATACTCGCTCTTCCCGCCAGGTCCACGTCCACACACCCGACACCACCCTTCCAATCCACACGACAGAGAGACCGTAGCCATGGCGATGGACCAGTCCCTCATCAAGCTGATCAACAAGCTCCAGGATGCCTTCAACAATGTCGGCATCCAGAACCCTATCGACCTCCCCCAGATCACTGTGCTCGGCTCACAGTCGTCGGGAAAGAGCAGTGTCCTTGAAAACATCGTGGGACGTAAGTAGCCAGCGACGGCGACCGCTACGAGGGCGCACCTTCTCGAAATGTCGTGCACGTGGTGACGTCTGGCTCACCTATCTGCGATCCCGTCTTTATCTTCTGTCTATCTGCCTCCTCCCCGCGCAGGCGACTTCCTCCCCCGAGGAACCGGAATCGTTACCCGACGACCCCTTGTGCTACAGTTGATCAACCGACCGGCGGCGCCCAAGGCCAACGGAGAGTGTGAGTTCATCGGATTGCCCCCTCGCCGAGCGAAATACCGACAGCCATAGAAGTAGACCGTCTGATTGACAACTTGCCTGCCCGCCCTCCCTCGACGCCCCTCTTCACAGCAGCGGCACCGGCGGACGGTAGCAACAACGCAGACGAATGGGGCGAGTTCCTCCACCTGCCCGGCGAGAAGTTCCACGACTTTAACAAGATCCGCGAAGAGATCGTCCGTGACACCGAGCTGAAGACGGGCAAAAACGCCGGCATCAGCCCACAGCCGATCAACCTCCGCATCTACAGCCCGAGCGTGCTGACGCTGACGCTCGTAGATTTGCCCGGCCTGACAAAGGTCCCGGTCGGCGACCAGCCGCGCGATATTGAGCGGCAAATTCGCGACATGGTCCTCAAGTTCATCTCGAAGCCCAACGCCGTCATCCTTGCCGTGACGGCGGCGAACACCGATCTGGCCAACTCGGACGGCCTCAAGCTGGCGCGCGAGGTCGACCCTGAAGGCACGAGGACCGTCGGCGTGCTGACCAAGGTCGACCTGATGGACGCCGGCACCGACGTTATCGACATCCTGGCCGGACGCGTGATCCCGCTGCGGCTCGGCTACGTTCCCGTCGTCAACCGCGGCCAACGTGACATCGACCAGAAGAAGCTCGTCAGCGCCGCGCTGACGGCTGAGAAGGACTTCTTCGAGAACCATCCGAGCTACCGGAGCAAGGCGCAATACTGCGGGACGCCGTTCCTCGCGCGCAAGCTCAACACGATCCTCATGCACCACATCCGCAACACGCTGCCCGACATCAAGAACAAGATCGGGACACAGCTGGTCAAGTTCCAGGCCGAGCTCGCGTCGCTCGGCGGGCCGATGGGCGAGAACAACTCGGCCAGCGTCGTCCTTCAGATCATCACCGAGTTCTGCAACGAGTTCCGCACCGTCATCGACGGCAACTCAAACGACCTCAGCATCAACGAGCTTGCCGGTGGCGCGCGCATCTCGTTCGTCTTCCACGAGCTTTACAGCAACGGCGTCAAGGCCATCGACCCGTTCGACATGGTCAAGGACTCGGACATCCGGACCATCCTCTACAACTCGTCCGGCTCGTCGCCCGCGCTCTTTGTCGGGACTACGGCGTTCGAGGTCATCGTCAAGCAGCAGATCAAGAGACTGGAGGACCCGTCGATAAAGTGCTGCTCGCTCGTCTACGACGAGCTGGTCCGGATCCTGGCTCAGCTACTCAACAAGAACCAGTCCTTCCGACGCTTCCCGCAGCTGCGCGAGCGCTTCAACCAGGTCGTGATCCAGTTCTTCAAGAAGTGCATGGCGCCGACGACGAAGCTCGTGACCGACTTCGTCGCGGCCGAGGCGACCTACCTCAACACTGGCCACCCCGACTTTATCAGCGGTCACAAGGCCATGGAGATTGTCAACGACCGGCTCAACCCGCCCGTCCAGCCATCGGCGCATGACTCCAAGAAGCCTAGCCCGCACGCCGTCAACAACGACAAGGACCTTGACGTCTCGCTCAAGAACGAGGGTGGCTTCTTTGGCAGCTTCTTCCAGAACAAGCAGGCGACCCAGGCGACGCGCGTCAAAAAGGCGGCCATGGAGGCGCCGCCGCCCTCGCTCAAGGCGTCGGGCCAATTCAGCCAGCGCGAGCAGCTCGAGACCGAGGTCGTCAAGCTCCTGATCAACAGTTACTTTAACGTTGTCAAGGTCGAGACGATCTCGATGGTGCCAAAGTGCATCATGCTCAACCTCGTCACCCACGCAAAGGAGTCGCTCCAGCGCGAGCTGCTCCAGGAGCTCTACAGGCCCGAGGTGCTCGACGACCTGATGAAGGAGTCGGACCACGTCGTCACGCGCAGGAGGGAGTGCGTCAAGATGGTGAGTGTCAACATGAGCCCGGCGGCAAGCCTCGGTCGGCGAGCAGCTCTCTGCGTATTTTCGTCTGCTGACCCCTTGATCTCTTCTTCCCGCCACACCGACAGATCTCTGCGCTCGAGACGGCGTCTGAGATCATAGCCACCGTCTAGAGCGGCGGCGTGTACGGGCAAGACGGCTGTGCGAGCGCGCGATCGGGGGGAAAGGATGCGTGCTTGCACATACTTTCCATAGATAGCTCTTCTTCGATCGCCTGCGGTCTACCGCCGCCCCATCTCACTTTGTCTGTGGCGAGTGTAGCAGGCCACACCGACGACAGGACGGATCTTTTGTGGCGTTCATAAGGCCTTGTAGCACCGGTGAGGTCTTGATATTCTGAATGCCAAACAAAACTTCGACGAGGCTCTCCGTTTACATCAGTTGTGGATGCGGAGCATGGAGGGGGATAGCGTGGTGGAGACGTCGAGACTTGAAGAAGAGAGACGTTGATATATATCTTTACTCTTCGTCCCTTGCCCGCTTTCGAGCGTCGGCGCTGCAATTAAAAGACAAGGGGAGGAAGAAGTACGGTCAGCCTTCGAGCTGCACGCCAGAAATCACCAGAAGAGAGGGACAGCGAAGGGAAGCCGTACTCACGATTCGATACCGCTCCTCTTTGTCCCCCTTTTGGCATCGTCCAGGAACTGATTGATCGCAAATGGATCCGCGCTGTCCTTTTCGAACTGTACCGGTCCAGCCCTCGTCGCCTCTTCCGCCTCTGCACCCGAGAACGTCTTGCTCGTTCCAAGGCCGAACCTATCGTTCTTCAACTCTTCATCGAACCCTTCCTCCGTTCCACCGTGTACTCCATCGTTGCCCCCCACCGTCGATCTCTTGTAGATGGCCGCAGCTGCCGAGCTACCCGAGAATAGAGGTTTGTCGTACAAGT
Organism: Thecaphora thlaspeos; assembly: GCA_900291925.1. NCBI lineage: Eukaryota > Fungi > Basidiomycota > Ustilaginomycetes > Urocystidales > Glomosporiaceae > Thecaphora > Thecaphora thlaspeos. The sequence goes on along the minus strand of UWYS01000007.1, from coordinate 109,507 downwards.
TGTAATCATCTTCGTCACCATAGCCGCTAGAGAGTTTCTCCTGGTTGAAAAGTCGACTGTCCATCATGGACTCCTTTGACGTGGTGGGCTTCGCAAGGCCGAGAGCGACCTTTTCGGATATGTCGCGGTTCTGTTCCTTGGCGAGCGCCTTGGCGCGTTGTTCGGTACCCATGTTCGACATCCGCAGGTCGCGCTCGCGCTCGCGCTTCCGTTCGGCGCGGATGCGGTCGCGTTCGCGTGCTGCTTCGTCCTCTTTGTCCGACTCTGACTCTGAACCGCTGCCGCTGCCGCTGTTGCTGTCGCTGCCGTAGCCAGCCAGAGCGGCTGGCATGCTGCCTCCTGCCGCCCCAGTGACGCGGCCCTGTTGCCCGGCAGCAGGAATGGATGTCTCAACCAACCGATTGTCGCCGCCGCCGACCGACGAGGGCGTGGCAGAGGGGATGCCGGCACGTTCGTCTCGCGCGCGCTGCGCTAGGTTGCGTAGGTGCTCCTCCCTCGCCGCCTTTTCCTTGGCCGCGAGCTTCTGCTGCATGATGCTGCGCTGGCGCACCTCTTCGCGAGCGTGGCGGTCGGCCAGGTTGAGCGCCTCGGAGAACTGAGCGAAGCCGTCGTTGATGTGCATGTCCTGCAGCCCGCGTCCATCGGCGGCGAGGCGCTTGTCGAGCGGGATAGTGTAGCCCTTGTTGTTCTTCCAGTTGGAAACGTCCGGTGGGATGTTCCACTCCTTGAGCTCTTCTGCCGTGACCTTGCGCGGCGGCGAGCGCAGCACGGGCGGCGGCGGGCTCGGCGGACCGAAGTCCTGCCGCCCGAAACGGTGTCGCGGCGGCTGCAATGGGTCCTCGGCCACCTCAGTCATCTTGATGATCCGCTGCTTGCCGCCATCGCCCTGACCCGGGGTGTAGCGGATGTAGGTGGCGGCCTGCTTGCCCGTGGCGACGGCCACGTTCTTTGGCTGGGTCGCCTTGATCTTGCCCTGGGTGATCTTCTCGAGCGCTAGCCGGGTGCGCTCGGCGGTGCTCATCACCTCTTCCTCCAAGGGCCGCTCGAAGCCTCGTTCTTTGTCCTTTCCCTCGCGCTGCGAGAGAGGGACTAAGTCCTTGAACGAGGACTGGACGATCTGACCCGACCGTCTGCCCTGCTGGACGATGGCGTCGTAGCGGACCGTCCCGTCGGCATCGACCTGAAGCGCGACCGTGTTACCACTACTGCCTGCCTTTTTTCGGCCCATCTCAAGCGGATACTGGGCGATGTGGCACTCTGGGTAGGCGCCGCCATCGCCAAAGTCAGCCTGGGCGCGCGGTTTCCATCCCGTTCGCTTTCCGTAGGGCGGAGTGTGCGAGGTCTTGGTGGCCAGCGCGGTCGATGATGACGAGGCGGTGGGGGCGGAAGAGGGGCCGTTGTGGTAGTGGTTGTCGTCGCCTTCCTCTTCCACTGTTACATTCGAGTAGCGGGGCGCCGGAAGGGCGGACGAGAGCGACGTCGCCATGGCGGGGCAGGGGTGAGGCGGGGCGGGAGTCGACGGCTTGTTGATGTCTCTACTGGCGCTATGGTGACCCCTGACGCGGAGCGTGGACGGCGAAGTTGACTCGGGGTGGGGAAGGGTGTGGTGGACGACGGACTATGGACGGCGGGCGGTAGGCGGTAGGCGGTGGAGAGTGGATGGTGGATGGTGGTGGCTCGAAGGAAAGGGCAAACTGCATCACGTGGAGCGCAGGCTGACTGTCCGAGGTGAGGCGCTGGGCCGCTGGGCAGACGATCGCCTCTTGTGGAAAAAGAAGCCGGCCCGTCCTGCCTCCACCACCAGCCCCGGATCTCTGGCTCGCGTCTGTCCCTGCCCCTGCTCCTGCTTCTGCCCCTGCACCCAAGACCTCCCTCCATCCACCTACGCCCACCATACCCTACCCTGCTCTTCCCAACCTCCTTTCCACGATGTGTCACTTGGCGCTGCCATTCCAGTTTTGCTTCTGACGACAAGCGAATTCACCACGCCAGCCAGAGAAACCCCCACCGTCACCATCGCTTCACTCGCGCGCTGTCTTCGGATCCTCCGTCAGCCGCGGCAGCTTCCGAAACGCTTTTGCCAAAACGCAGCACCGCCTCACGTCGCTTCGATCCGGCGGGCCTCCAATTTAGGTGTTGTCGAACGCCGCGCCAGCCGCAGCAGGCTCCAGCTCAGCTTCCAGCAGTGTAGTAGTCGCAGATTGCAACCGCACCCCGGTCCGACCGACGCACGACGTGCGCTTAGCCCGAAGGACGCCCCTTCTCCGGCCCTCCGTCGATCTCCAACAGCGCCGTTTAGCCCTCCTCTTTGCGGCTGCCTGAGGACTCCGGCCGACCATCCGCTCCTCTTTCCTCGCCTGACCCTGAGCGTCCATTACCAGCACGGAAGGGTTGCGCATTTCACTGCTACGGCCCTCTGAACCGGACGCTACAAGTAGCAGCTACCCTCACTTCTCGTACGGCCCCTGTGACGCCCGCCGTCATCTTTGGCCTAGGGACGGACGCTCCCGATCCTGTCTGCCGCCTCTGCCGACCATGCAGAGGGCGGGCGCCGCCTCGCGCGGCTACACGCTGAGCCACCAGCGCGTCGTCCTCGACCTTGGCTTCGGCGGGACGATCGCAGGCTTCACCGAGCTCACTATTGTCCCCACCGATCGCAACCTCCGCGTCGTCCACCTCAACTGCCGTCAGGCCGTCATCCAGGGCATATCCTGCTCTGGCATCGCGGCAGACTACTCGTACAACGATCACCTCACCGCAATCGGCCTCGCAGACAGCAGGGATGTCCACAAGTACCCGGAGCTCAAGCGCAAGCTCTTTGCCGCCGCGTCCGACGGCGCATCCGGCGAGCTGAGCATCCTGCTTCCGCCAGAGATCCATATCCAGCCGCAGAGCATCGGCGGCGGCGGGCAGCGCGCCGGCAGCGCCGTCCCCGAAGACGCTCCCACTCCAGGCGGATCCGGTGCGAGCGGCCTCGAATACACGCCCATCACCATCCGGATCGAGTACTACCTCAGGGACCCCGCCGACGGCGTCCAGTTTGTCCGGCCGACGGCCGACTCGCCCTATCGTGTCCCGCACCTCTTCACCGTTGCCTCGTGCCCGGACGCCGCCCGCTGCTGGATACCCTGCGTCGACAGTCTCTGGGAGCGCTGTACGTGGGAGTTTGAGCTCATCGTCCCCAAGTATCTCGCATCGGCAGACGGGGATGACGATGTCGGCGGTGGCGAAGGCGAGATATCTGCCGTCGGCCTTGAGGACTCGCAGGTGGTCGTTGTGTGCACCGGCGACCTGATGGAGCAGGTGGCCCATCCGAACAACTCGGCCAAGACGGTCTTCTGCTTCACCCAGCCCGTCCCCACGTCGGTCCAGCACGTCGGCTTCGCTGCGGGTCCCTTCCAGGTAGTTCGCATCGTTCCTTCTGGTCAGTACCCTGGCGGTCCCGATGCGCAGCAGCAACAGTCGGTGGCGGCGACAGCGACAGCGGCGTCGATGGCGGCCGCAGTCGAAGACTCGGGCCAGCCAGAGATGCTCGCCTTCTGTCTGCCAGGGCGCGAGGACGAGTTGCAGAACTCGGTCGCCTTCACCAGGCAGGCGATGGACTTCTTTGCGCGCGGCTTCGGCTCGTATCCGTTCGGCTCGTTCCGCTTCGTCTTTGTCGACGAGCCGCCACAAGACTGTACCTCGGTGTCGATGATGGCCATCTGCTCGAGCGACCTCCTCCACCCGGCCTCGGTCATCGACCAGGCGCTCGAGAACCGCCAGATCCTTAGCCATGCCATCGCCTTCCAGTGGATCGGGATCAACATCATTCAGGCGACGTGGGCCGACACCTGGCTGGTGAACGGGCTCGGCCTCTACATCACCGGCCTCTTCATCCGGAAGCTGCTCGGCAACAACGAGTATCGCTTCCGCCTCAAAAAGGATTGCGACCGCGTCTGCGCCTGGGACATTAATATGCCCCCGCTCTACACGGCGGGCGCCTGGGAGCCGCCGGACGCCGCAACGCTCCCCTTCATCAATCTCAAGGCGCCGCTGGTCCTCCACATCCTCGACCGCCGCCTCTGCAAGATGGGTGCATCGCTCGGCCTGGGCCGCGTCATCCCCAAGGTGTTCCTTCAGGCCATGACGGGCGAGATGACCAACAACGCGCTCAGCACGCAGAACTTCCTGCGCGTCTGCCGCAAAGTCAGCGGTGCCGACCTCCGGCTGTTCACTGAACAGTGGATCCGCGGGAGCGGCTGCCCGCGTTTCGTTTGTAGCGCCAACTTCAACCGCAAGAAGCTGCTGATCGAGATGCACATCCGCCAGGAGACACCAGCGGCCCAGTATGCGGCGGCGCGGCCGGACGAGGCGCTAGCTTCCAACGCGATCCCGATGTTCGAGGGCCAGCTCACGGTCCGGATTCATGAGGCCGACGGAACGCCGTACGAGCACGTCCTCGACGTCAAGGGGCCCGCCAAGCGGTACGAGGTCCCCTTCAACACAAAGTACAAGCGCGTGCGCAGGAACACCAAGCGGTTCCAAGCGCGGCAGGCGGCGGCCGCGGCCGCTGCTCAGGGCGACCAGGATGCGGCCGAGGCGATTGGACTGATCGACCTCGGCTTTGGCCTGGGTATGTGGGAGGACGAGCGGGCGCGCGAAGAGTGGAAGGTGGCCGACTGGACCGAAGAGGACGAGGAGAAGATGGCGTCGGCGCCGTACGAGTGGATCCGCATGGACGCCGACTTCGAGTGGCTCGCCTCGATCCACTTTGAGCAGCCGGACCACATGTGGGTCTCGCAGCTTCAGCGCGACCGTGACGTTGTCGCCCAGGTCGCCGCGGTCCACGCGCTCGCCCAGATGCCAACGCTCGTCACCTGCAGCATGCTGACCCGGACGGTGCTCGTCTCCAAGTACTTCTACCGTGTCCGGGCCGAAGCGGCCCACGCTCTCGTTAGCTGTGCCCTTCCGCAGCTCGACAACCTCGGCCTCTTCCACCTGCTCAAGCTCTTCCGCACCCAATGCTGCTACGACCCGCCGGACGACCCGACCATCACCGATCCGCTCGACGTCCCCTGCATTCCACGCGCCAACGATTTCAGCGACGCTTCCGAGTACTTTATCCAGCGCGCTCTGATCCACGCCGTCAGTCGCGTCCGAAACCTCAAGGGCAGGTCGCCGTCGCAGGTCAAGAAGTTTCTCATCAACCTGCTCCGCTACAACGACAACTCGACCAACCGCTTCGTTGATGATTTCTACCTTGCTTCGATCATCAACGGCCTCGCGAGCGCTTTTATACCCGTCGACTCGGTCGGCGGTTTTGTCCCCGCCAATGAGGATGAGGATGCGCGCGACGACGAGGCGCTGCTGGCCCACGCGGCGGCCGAGGTCGAGCGGCTCCAGGAGCTCGACAAGCTGGTACCCTCGTACCACAACGTCGTCACGCTCGGCGCCCTCGACTGGCAGGCGGCCATGATGCTGGCCAACCTGAGGCCGCGCGACCTCCAGGTCTTCTTCCTCTACACGCGCCAGGGCAATTATGCCCCCGTCCGGATCGCTGCGCTGAACTACCTGCTGCTGGTCGCCAACCTCGATCACAAGGTGGTGACGCGCTATTGCTTTGCGCTGCTGCGGAGCGATGAGAGCCGGGCAGTCAAGCGAGCGTTGGCGCGAGCGCTCTGCGAAGGTGTCGCCGTGGCCATCAGCACGGGCGTGTTCGGCAGCGGAGGACTGCGCGGACCAGAGGCGCTGCTGATCGAGGAGAATTCAGGCCAGGGGGGACAGGCGACCAAGGCGCGCGATACCCAGCTTGAGGCCGCGTTCAAGTCGCTGCGCCGCGAGATCGGACGGTCCGCCGGCGTTCGAGAGGGCTTCCTCGCAGCACTGCTGGCGCCCGGCGTCGATACCGAGGCGCGATGGTCGATGCTGAAACTGGCCGAGCTCCTCTTCCGGCCGGCCGAGGAGCGCGACCTGCCGCTTCAGCCAAAGGTGCAGCTGCGCGTGCGAATGCCCAGCATGGCTTCGATGCCTGCCGCGACGATCGAGCAGCCGCTCGAATCGCCAGGTCTCTCCAAGATCAAACTCGTCAGCAGGCAGCCGTCGATGGTCGACGGGGCCGCGGGAACAGCGTCGACCACTGCCGCCGCCGTTGCGACGCCCCGAGTCGCCTTCGAGACGCCAGAAGGCGGGCAGTCGTCGGGCAGCGCTGCCGCCTCGCCGTCGAAGCCATCGAAGCCGGTCAAAGTCAAGAAGCCGAAGCCGCTGGCGCCCGGACAGGCCTCTGGCATGTCATACGCCGACCTGACGGCGTGCCGCAACACGCTCAAGAAACTGATGGACAATCGCTACGCCTCCATTTTCCTGAAGCCCGTCGACCCTGTACGTGACCAGGCGACCAACTACTTTGACGTCATCAAGAACCCGATGGACCTCGGCTCGATCGCCAACAAGCTCGATAGCGGGCAGTACAAGGACAGGGCCGGCTTCAAGGACGACTTTGAGCTCATGATCCGCAACGCCCGGACCTACACGCCGGACCCCAAAGCGTGGGCTCATCAGCAGGCGCTCGGCCTCGACAAGGCCTTTACCCAGCTATGGGCGCGCATGGAAAAGACTCTAGAGCAGTCGGCGGCCAAGCAAAGGGTGGCTAACGGCTCCGCGGCGGCGGCCGGGGAGGCGACAGTCGGTGCGCCGGTCGACTCGGTGGTTAGAGCGACCGACTTTGCGTCGACCGACTACACCGGCAGTCCCAGCGTGCAGCCTTTCAGGGATCAACCAGACCCCGTGCACGCGCCCCCGGTTGCCAGCCCTGTACCGGGTCGCCTGGCGGTCAAGGTCAAGCTGAAGTCCAAAGGGTCGTCATCGTCTTCGGCAGGCGTCGACGAGCCGCCTAAGCCAGTCATCAAGCCGATGGCGCCCGCCATGCCTCCGCCCCCTGAGCCCGCAGCAAAGCCAAAGAAGCCGCTGATAAAGCTCAAGAAGAAGGACGCCGATTCAGCGTCACCTGCCCCTGCCCGTACGCCGGCCGCTGCGGCCGCCATCGCAGTCCCTACTCCTCCGCCTCCCCATGCTGCCTCTGTCGCCGCTCCGGCACGGGTCGCACCTCGACCGGCACCGAAGCAGAGCGTTGACGACGACATCCTCGACCTGCTCAGCGACTCGCCCGAGCCGGTCAGCAAGAAGGCGTCGACCACAGTCGTCAAGGTGAAGAAGACGGAAAAGGCGTCCAGCGCGTTGCCCGCTCCGACGCCGAGCAAGAAGCAGGCCAAGTCATCCAACGCCGCCGCTGCTGCTGCCGCCACCAGCGGCCTGTCCGGGTCGCCCGCACCGCTCGCGCCGGCCGCGGCCGCCATGTCTGCGCTGAACGGCGTCGTTCCGGCTCCTCGAGCCGCTGTGGCTTCGCCTTCGCCGTCACCCAACAAGCCCGGCGGCGGCGGCGGCACCAAGAACAACAACGCCGAAACCGACCCTGTCGGCGCGTCGATCGGGATCCCACTACAGGCCAAGAAGTGCAAGGCGCTGATCCAAACGCTGCGCAAGTTGCCCTACTCGATCTTCTTCTTGTACCCCGTCGATCCGATCCGTGACGGCGTTCCGACGTACCTGGATGAGATCCAGACGCCAATGGACCTCTCGACGATGGAGAAGAAGGTGACGCAGGGCGCCTACCGGACGATGGGCGACTTTGCGGCCGACATGCAGCTCATCTTTGCCAACTGCCGCCAATTCAACCCGCCGACGACCGAGCCTTGCTTGCACGCCGACGAGCTCGAGAAGCTCTTCCGCAAGGAGTGGGCCAAGTTGCTGGTGCGCAAGCTCGAGTTTAGCGAGAAGCGCGCGCTCCAGGGCTTGCTCAACCGCGTCAAGACCAACCCGGCCAGCATCCTCTTCCGCGAGGCCGTCGATCCGTGAGTACCAACCCTGGTCGTCCCTCTTCCGCCTCGCTCACGCTGCCTTACTGATACTTGCCCGTCCGGATTGTTTCGGCCCGTTCCGTCCCTTCCCATCGCCGACACCGCACAGCGTCGCGCTAGGCATCCCGACCTACTTCGACGTGATCCCCCGCCGTGACGCGCGGGACCTGTCGCTGATCGAGTCGAAGCTCAAGTCCGACAAGTACGACTCGATTGATGCTTTCGACGCCGACGTCCGGATGATGCTGCGCAACTGCTACACCTTCAATGCGCTCGACCAAGGCGTGGTGGACCTGACCAAGTCGTTTGAGAGCATCTACAGGAAGGAACTCAATGGCGTCAAGGCGTCGTGTGGATACAGTAGCGGGGCAGCGGGAGGAAGAGGGTCGTCTGATCAGAAGAGGAAGGATAACGGGCAGGCGACGGCTGATGGCGCCGGAAGCAGTAGTAAGAAGAGTAAGTTGACTTGAGAGGGCTAGGCCGCGTTAGTTGAGTGCAGTGCTCTCGTTCGATGTAGCAAAATGGAATGAGGAATTGTTTCAGTGAGCCCTTGTGTATGTGTGTGTGCAGTCGAGCGACCAGCCGGTTAGTGGGAAGGACGGGAGGAGCGGTTCCGACTCATCCCGTCTCAACGAGAACGAGGCGCCAACGTGAAGACGAAAGCGAGATGGTGACCTGAGGAAAGGAAATCGTTTCGATACAAGTACACACGACCATACAAGCAGCCCCTCTGTCGCCATCCATCCATCCACTCCAACCTTGTCCGTCGTCACGAGCGATAGCCATGTCCGACGATGCGCCTTCAATCCTCGGACGAAACTAATGCGCCTCTTTCCAGCGATCCTCTCCCCGCACCTACGATCGACGGCGTGCCTGCCCTCCTCCCTTCGGCGTCCTCCCTGATGGACGCAACAGTCGCGTTGCTCCCCTTGCTCTTCCTCCGCATAATTCTACCTTGCACGTCATCGTTTGTGGTAGAGGAGGAAGAAGACGCAGCAGAAGCTTGATGCCCCGGTGTGAAAGCACCGTTGCTGCCGTTGCTAGCAAGGTTGGAAAAGAGTTGTTTCTTCTGCGCTACACCTCCCTGCATGCTAGTGTGGAGAGAGGCGGAACTGAATTTGCGTGAGGGTCTCTGTCCCGGTGCCCCACCACCGGCGCCGCTGTTGTTGCTGCTGCCACCTGTGCCGGTTTGGCTTTGGGATAGACTGAAAGGGAGAATCGAGCCCGGTCCGCCGTAGTCAGAGGGGAGGCCGTACGAGCCAGGCGAAGAAGAGTAGGTGGGAGACGCTACGCTCGATCCGTTGGGATGGTGGTGGTTGGAATGGTGTACGAACGCCGAGTTGGCAGAAGGTGGTAGACCGAGTTCCTTCATGAGCGGATCGAGCGACGAGATTTCGTCCTTGATGAGCTGTCGTGCGAGCGTGTCGATCTCCTTGACCGTTTGGTTGAGCAGCTTCTTGACTTTAGCATCGGCCTTGATCAGTAGATCTTGCGTCGTTGCGCTGAGCGGGACGGGTTTGTCGAAGGTGAAACTGGACTCGCCGTGTGGTGGACTGAGACTGAAACCGTAGGACGACGACATCCCGGCTGCGGCGTCGAGGTGGCTGATGCTAGTGCTGCGGTCTCGCTCGCTGGTTGGGGATGTGAAGGGCGGGGAGGAGAGCATGGTGGTGGAGCCGTTGACGCTGTTCATGCTCGATGTCCCGACACCGCCAAAACTGCCGCTGAGAGAGCCAAAGCTCGAGTCGCCACCCGCAGCGACTGCTGTCGCTTGGACGTGCTGTGGGAAGCCGAGGGTAGCGGGGCCTGCGCCTGTTGCGCTGGGGATGAAGGAGAGGAGCTTATGGTAAATTTCGCCGAGGATGTCGCAGAGCGTGAAAAACGTCTGGAAAAAGTCGAGTTGAAACGGCTGCGTCCGGGTCGGAAGTGGCCCGAAGGGGAGTCAGCGAGGGCGGAACGTCAGCAGCATACCCTAAGGGTGGGATGAGGCACGGGCCGAGCCGATGGCCGGTGACTCACAATGTTGGGCGTAACGAGATAGGAGTAGTCGCGGTCGAGGCCACCTATCGAACTGCCGCCACCCGCGGCGCCAATGCTCATCGAGAGGCCCGTCCCCATGCCCGAAGACCCGGACGCTCCGTCGAGCGAGCTGAAATCACTCAGCGCCTGGCTCGCGGCGCTGCGCTTGAGCGTCTTGGATGACGACTTGAAGAAGTTCTTCATCTTTGGCTTGGTCGTCCCAAACGAATTGCCTCCGCCGCCGCCGCCGCCGCAAACCCCGCCCGTCCAGCCGCCGCCACCGACAAGGTTGCCTATGGTGTCGTCCGTGTAGCCCTCGAGTTCGTTGAGCAGCGACACGACGGCACGTGCCATGTCTGCCGGGTTGGAGAGCTCGAGGATCGACGAGAGGCTGATGCCGAGGAGGGTGAAGCGGGCGGTGCGTTTCTTGAGGCGCTCATGATCGAATGCGGCGGCAACGTCGAGCTGATTTATGATGACAATATCGAACCACGCCTGCTTGCCGCTGAGGGTGCGCTTAAGGTAGGTGAAGCTGTGCAGCCGCTTGTGGAATAAGTCGCGCAGGCTCTCCTGCGAAGCGTTGACGAGCGTCGAGGCAGAGGCACTGCTGCCGACCGAGGGACCCAAGGTTGTCGTCATCGTCGTCGTCGTCATTGTGGAGCCGGATATAGAGCCGCACTCTGCGTTTGGAGAAAAAGAGGGGAAGCCGTCATTGCTAGCGAAGGTGGTGGCCGATAAGGACGAGGAAGCGGCCTGTGGCAGCACCGGGAAGCCGGTCTGCGGCTGGTGAGGCGAGGTGGTGGCCATATCGGTTGCGGTGTGGTCACCGCACTGTCATCGTCTGCCTGTGCTGGGTCGAGGGGATGTTGGTGGACTGTTGAACAGCAGCAGAGGGGATGTAGCGAGGATGTAGCGAGGGTAAGGCGCGTGTTGAAAGAGGCGGAGCGCCTCGAGGCGAGGTGGACCGTGCCGCGTCGGGCACGCCGGAGGCGGGGGGGGAAAGCTGACGCAGCGGGTGAGCCGGCAAAGAAGGGTAGGAACGGAGAGGTCCCACGTTTTCGTTTTCTCGCGTCAGGGCAGGGCAGAGGCGAAGCTACTCAGCCCGCACTTCTGGCGCTTCTTGGCTGGGCCTCGACCAACGCTCGTGCTGCTTTGCCCACACCCTCCACCTTGCCACCGCCACCACCACCGCCACCAACTACACCACACATCCCACCACGCTCCCAGCTGCCTCCCTCGCCCGCCTACTAAACGTCCCCTAGAACGTTCAACTGGCTCCTTCGATCGAGACTCAACCCCGACAGCTCGACGTTTCATCTGCCATCTCTCGCCACCAGCCTTCCCCAGCCTGCTACAGCAGCCACGCCACCAGGCAAATCCGCATCGAATCGCGGGCTACGACTTCCTTCGCTGCATCGCCCTGCTTTCCACACCACTCGAGCAGCTGCGTCCGCATCAGCCGGTTCCGCTTGTACCCCTGGCCCTCTTCCCATCGGACCAGAGAGCTAGCGTACAAGCCTGGATCTTAGCTGGTGCTTGGACCACGGCTCGATCCCTCTCCTCGTTGCATGGTCGCTCCAACTCTCATCGACTGCTGGCATGTGCGCGACCTGCAGAGGTTCCGCGCCGTCCTCAAGGGCGGTGCCGACCGGGCCGCCGCCAGTGCGTTGAGTGGCACCGCCTCAAGCCTTTCCAAATCTCCTCATAGCTCCTCGAACCACTTTGGCGGTCCCTGCCCACCCTCCGAGGTCAATCGGAGGGACCTCCTCGGCAGGTCGGCGCTCCACCTCATCGCCTCGAGCACCGAGCCCGCTAGCGTCGACTACCTTCACGCGCTCCTCGCCCATCCCAGCGTCAACGTCAACCTCCAGGACATCGAGAACGGCTGGACGGCCCTCCACCGCGCCCTCTACTCTGCCAACCTGATCACCGCCCTGAATCTGCTGCGCCGATCCGACGTCGACACTCGCATCAAGGATCTCGAGGGCCTGACGCCCTTTGACCTCTATAATTCCACCGTGGCCGGGACAAACCCGCTCCAAGATGCCCTCAGCTGGGACGCGTCGACCAACATCAAGGGGCGCACCTTCTGTCAGCTCTACTCCTGGGGCTCCAACCGCAACTTCACTCTCGGCCTCGGGGATGGGGACGACCGCCAGCTCCCGGACCGCGTCAAGCTCCGGCGCGAGGCCGACGAGTGGGAGGCCTCGCAGCAAGCGCTGATGGCGGGCAAGCGGTTTGACCGGATTGGAGTTCGCGACGTCGCCATGGGACGCATGCACACGGTGATCCTGACCGACGAGAGGGTCTCCAACATCTGGATCTGCGGCATCGGTGGAAACGGCAGGCTCGGCAGGGCGCCCCAAACGCAGCCCAGGCTGGAGCCGCTCCAGGACTTCCGCGAGACGGCGCGCAGCATCGCAGTGGCCCAGGACCACACCATTGTCGTGACCGTGTCAGGCGCCGCCTACACCTTTGGCCTCAACCGCTTCCAGCAGCTCGGCTACACGGTGGAGCAGGGCCAGGGCACCGTCGCATCGAGCACAAGCTCGAACAACGCTGGCGATTTCGATGTTCAGATTTCGCCGAGGAGGGTCGCCGGCATGCTCAAGAAGGAGACGGTACTTGGTGCCGCGGCTAGCAAGCTTCACTCGGTCGTCTTCACCACCGATGGCCTTTACACCTGGGGCACCAACATGGGCCAGCTCGGCTATGACCGGGCCGGCACACCCGTCCAAGTGCTCCCTAGGAGGGTGACGGGGCTCGCTGTCGGGACGGGCATCAAGCAGGTGGCGGCCACCGAGTTCGGCACCGCGTGCCTGCTGAACAGCTGGGACGTCGTCCTCTTTCACAACGACACCCACTACCGCATCAATTTCCCGCTATCTCGCTTCGCCAGCGATATATCCGTCTTTCGACCGCGCCAGGTGCAACCGAGGTCGTGGATCACCAAGCTCACCAGCAGTGGCAACACTTTTGCAGCGCTCAGCGACATGGGCGACCTCTTCACGTTCAACCTCGAGCACCCGTCCGAGTACGGCGGTGCCTCCGGCCAGGCCAAGATGGCAGCCGCGCAGACGGCGCCCCGTCCACAGCTCGTGTGGTCGGTCCGGAAGAAGTTCACTGCGGTCCGCGATGTTGCGATCGGATCCGACGGCTCCATCATCCTTTGCACCGAGAGCGGCCACGTCTATGTTCGCTCGCGCAAGGGCGACGGGAGCAGCAAGGCGGCGGGCAAGAGCTTCAAATTTCAGGCGGTCCCGTACTTGCAGAGGGTAGTCAAAGTGGCGATCAACGAGACTGGCGGACTCGCGGCCATCAAGGTCGATCCGCCGCTGCCCGAGGTCCGGATGAAGGGCAGGACGATCGAGGAGGTGCTGCGTGACCTGCTCCCGCACCTGAAGGCCCGGACTATCACAGAGGACGGCGTTGTCAAAGAGCAGGGCATCAGCACCGAGATGGTCGAGATCCACGATGCGTGCAGCAATTCCGCGTCCGACGACGACGGCGACGGCGACAGCGACGCCGATTCCGATCACGGCCACGGCCGCGCGACGAAGAGGACGGCCCACGACCGACACGTCCATACTGCGCTGCTACTCGCCGAGGCGGCCAAGCGCTGGACCTCTGCAGCCGGTTCCGGTTCCGGCAGCGGCAACGGGCGCGACGATGTGAATGCGAATACAGAGGAAGGAACGACCTCGCAGCCGGCCAAGATGGGGAGAGGCTTCTACGGCCCGCATAATCTGACGCCGCCCTTCGGCTGCGACGCCTTCCTGAAAGGCGGCGGTTGGTACCTGCCGGTGCATCGCGTCATCCTGGCGGCGAGAATCACGGCGCTGCGCGCAGCGCTAGCAGATCCGACCGCAAAGATCCGGCTTCCCGAAGGTGTCCAGGTCAAGAAGCTCAGCGAATCGGTCGCTTCGATCGTCCTGCCGGCGTGTAGCTTCGGCACCGCCCTCTTCTTCCTGCACTACATCTACAGCGACAGCCTCCCGCCCATCTGGACGGCGAGCATTGGCATCCTCGTCGAGCGGGAGCTCAAGGCCGCCAAGATTGACCGGATAGTGGTGCAGAAGCAGCTGATGCAGCTGGCCGAGCTGCTCAGCCTTCCGGTCCTCGAGGCGGCGATACGCTCGCCGATCCTCAATGCGCTCAGCGGAACGCTGCGCGACGAAATGCTCGGCTTCTTTGCGGCGCACGTCGACGTCGACAGCGTCGAGTCGTCGCCGTTCCGCGACGTCGAGATCGAGCTCGAGGATCGCCTGATCCCCGCGCACTCGGTCATCCTGCGCCGATCGCCCTTCTTCAGCGCGCTGCTCCAGCCACAGTGGACCGCGACACGGTGGAACAGCAGGAACATCATTCGGATCGACATTAAGCACCTGCGCTGGGAGGTGGCGCGCATCGTTCTGATGCACCTCTACACCGACGTCGGCGAGGCGCTCTTCCGTGGGACCGACAAGAACCGGACGATGGAGCAGTTCATGGACTTTGTCGTCGAGGTGATGGCGGCGTCGAACGAACTGCTGCTCGACAAGCTCAAGCTGGTCTGCGGCGCGCTCCTGCGCAACCGCGTCCTCAGCCAGAACGTCGGCGCCGTCATGACCGAGGCCGGCTTCTACGAGGCCGGCCAGCTCAAGGAAATTACGATGGACTACTGTACCAAGAACCTCGAGTCGCTGCTCGAGACCGGCATGCTGGTCGAGCTCGAGCACAAGATGCTGTCGGAGCTGACCAGCTTCCTTCGGCGTCGCCAGGACGAGAAGATGCGGCGGACGCTCGTCCAGGACAGCGTTCTGGCGCTCGTCGAAAAGCACCGCGACTACTACGACGACCTTGACATCCCGCCGGCCAGTCTGCACCTGGTAGCCAACAAGGTTCAGCTGAAAAAGGGTCCGACACAGGTCCAGCTCCTCTCGCCTCGCCTCACGCCCGCCGATCGGAGAAGGAGCGCGGCAAACGGGCGCAACTCGTCGCCTCCCTTCACCAGCCCCGAACTGCGACCGATCAGCGAGGGAATGCAGTCGAGGAGCGGCGGTGGCGGTGGAGGCGGCGGAGACCCGTTGATGATGTTCTCGATGGATGAGGATGAGGCCGAGTTGTCGCGCAGGGACGGCAGCAGCGGCACGCCGTGGGCCACACTGCCCAACATCGCATCGCTCAGCCTCGACGAGACGGTCACGCAGGCCGCTCGACCTACGCCACCGCCCGCCTTGCAACCCTCGAAGCCATGGCGGGCCAGGACAGTGGAGGCGGAGAAGCGAGCTCAGAGCACAGAGTCCAGCCCGTCGCTGCGTCCGACGCGACCTCTCGACAATCCGTCGGACCTCCGCAGTATCATGATGTCAGAGGAGCAGAAGCAGCACCAGGCGCTGAAGCGCTCGACCACCGCCTCGCCGACGGTGTCGGGGACTTCGACGCCGAGCGCGCGACTGACCTCGACCGCATCGGCCGGCGTCGACCTCACGCCGCTGGCACTGGCCTCAGCCAAGCTGTCGCAAAAGGACCGCAAGAGGCTACAGCAGCAGCAAGTTGCTGCCGCCGCCGCCGCCGCCCAGCAGCCGAGTACCAGCAGCAGCTCTGCATTTACACGTCCAACGACACCGGCAGCGTCGCCCTGGAAGTTGCCAGCGGCCCCGCAGACGTCTCCTGGCTCAGCTGCCTTCTCCCCCGAAGGTGCTGCTCCGTCGAGCTGGGGCGCGCGGGCGTCTGGGTCGACCGATGCGATGTCGACGCCACAGAGACGGCCGAGCGTAGCGCCTCTGCAGTCCTACGTCGCCGGACGCGGGGGGACGCCCTCGGAAGGCGGCTCATCGAGGGGCCCAACTGCGGCACCAACAACGCCCCTGGGCCCCACATTTACGCCCACGCGGATGCAAAGCAGCTCATCGCAGTCCCAGCAGCAGCGGCGGACGTCGAACGGCGATCCGGCATGGGCCTCTCCAGCGGTTGCCCCGCCTCTTTCCTATCTCGGCAACTCTTCGCCGTCCGTCACCGCTGCACGGGAAGGGGGCGTGAGCTCAGATGCGCAGCAGCGCAGGTCAAGCAGCTCTACCTCACAGCTGCACCTACAGCAGCAACGGTCGTCGAACCTGCAGGGGTCACTCGGCGGCGGCGTACCGAGCTCGTCGCGAGGTCCCGCCTCGGCAGCGACAGACGTCGGTCCCTCCGCCGCGCTCTCTTCGTCCGCCAGCTCCTCGAGCGCGCTCACTTTTGCACAGATTCAGGAGCAGCAGCGCGCGGCCGAGAGGCAGCAGACGGAACAGATGGCGGCGATCTTGAAGCGCAGCTTCATCGATATCATTGCCGAGGAGAAGGAAGAAGAGGCACGACGCAGAGTCGAGCAGCAGCAGGCGGAAGAGTTCGAAAAGTGGTTCGAGGAGGAGTCGAAGCGCATCCAGAGCGAGGGTGGCGGGCGTGGCAGCAGTGGCGGTGGAAAGAAGGGCAAAGGCGGTGGCGGTGGCGGTAAGAACGGACAGAGAAGCGGTACAGGCGGGGAAGGAGAGAGGAGAGGGCAAGGTCCGTCGAACCCCGCTGGGGGCGCCGCCAACGGTGCAGCCACTTCGGGCGGGAAGAAGCCGCGGCAGCAGGCGAAAGCATCGACTGGCGAGGCGGGTTCGTCGTCCGACAAGACGAGGGGACCCAACGCTGCCGGCAAGAAGCAGCAGTCCGACGGTGCGTCCAATGGGAAGCCGCCAAGAAGCGGTGAAGGCGGACGCGGAAAGGACAGAACGCCCGCCAACGGCAGCGTCTCTGCGCCACCTGCTGCCAGCCAAGCGCAGCCCTCTCCCGCCGCCGCATCTTCACGGCCAACGCCCACACCATCACCAGCACAGCCTCTGTCGCAACCGTCCAAGCCCAACTCGAATCCGAGTTCGGTCCTCTCGATCCGCGCCCCGACCTTTGTGCCTTCCCGTCTTTCGCAGGGGTAGCGACCGGACTTAGGATTTATAGAGACGTAATCATCGATTGTGCTTTCGTACAAGGTGCTGCTTTGCCCTGCTTCGTTATAGAATTGGCGTGGGTTGAACAACGTGCTCGTCTCAGGGACCGGGAAGACGTAGATCGGTGTGCAGCTGCGCTACGATGGTGCAGTAGTGTGGCTCTTCTTCGGGCGTGAGGAGGTTGTGTCGAATGAAAAAGTCAATCAGGACTGGTGGTGAGGCGATGTCGATGGTGTGGGTCGGAAGGAGGGAGGTGTTAGTTCATCAACACCTAGGAGGTCAGGCGCGCCGGGGGGGGGGGGGGGGGGAACAGAGGGACAAGGGAACCTACCAAGCGAGCAATTCGCCTTGAATTCACCTGCCTTCATCCTCTCCTTTACCTCATCTACACCCATCCTTTCGAATCCCTCTGCCTCTCCATCACACGGTTTCAACACCGTCTCCTCTTCCACCTTCAAGTCATACACGTACTCCACCTCTGGCTGAATCCATCCCTTCCCCTTGGTCTTGTAGATATAACTCAACACTCCCGTCGTCTTGATCCTCTCCCTGGTATACTCTGGTTCCAACGACGCTTCCTCCTCGCACTCCCTCACCATGCTTTTAAATGGTAGATCTCCAGCTACGATACCACCTGCTACGGAATTGTCGAGGTATCCGGGCCAGGTTGATTTGGTAGCTGCCCTACGAGGTACCCAGAGGAGGTAGGAAGGTGTATAGGCCGTCAGGTGGACGCCGAACGTAGCTACGCCAAAGAGGGCGCAGGCGGCTCGTTCCAGCCTAAAGGCGATCGTGTTGCGCGAATGCAGGGAAGAGGGGGCACCGTAGACGCCGTACAGCTCGGATCGCCAACCGTCCAGTGGGTCCGGGAAGAGACGAAGGTCGCGCCATCGTGTACAGACCGAGGAGATCCATTCGCTCCGTGCATCCGGCGTAGAGAGGGTATCGTCGAACGTCACTGCCTTCTTCACACCACCGCTGCTTCCGCTGCCGGTGTTGAAACGACCGATTTTCAGCACGGGCGGGAGACCTTGGTCGCGCCGCCATGCAACGTCACACTCGCAGGCCTGCATCACCTCCGGCTTGAGGAAGCCGATCTGCGCACCATCGAGGACGAACGGGTGGAGTGTGTCGTCCGTCCATGGATCGCAGTTGTGGCACTGGTGGACAATGTCGAGGTAGCTCGGCTCCTGGCCTGCCTTCACGTCGATCGCAAACGTATCTCCAACAACGTCACGGCGTGATTCAATGGTAGGTAGCAGCTCGGGGTGGTCCGAATCGTCGCCCTCGTCGGCCGAGGCGGAGAAGAGGACCGTGTCCTCCCCCCTGCAATGCGGGCCGGCGGTCGAGACGCTGCCGCCGTCTTCATCGCCCATGACCAGCTTGGCGATTGAGGAAGACATGATTGATGAGATGTGCGAGTCGCGTTCGCGTTTATCTCGAGACGGGATCGCCGAGGTTGCAGCCGCGTTCAGCTGTTTGCGTCTTGACGACAACGACGACGACAACGACGACGACGACGACGACGCGGACTTGGCGGTTGGCGCGGTGCTGTACTGCTCGAAGCGCAGGGGTCTCCGTGAAGATGTGGAAGAAGAGGTAGCAGCAAACGACGATGGCGCGTCGTCGCTAAAATTGAGCGGCGACTGGACGAGCGATCGATGTGATCGAGTCGAAGTTGCCGCTGCCGCCGCGACTTCCGCCTGTCCAACACCGCGTGGCGCCGCTGTCGAAGGCGTGGACAGCGGCACCACCTTGCTATGACCAGAAGCCGGATCGTAGGAGCTCGAAGACGCCTGCTTGACCGTGTTGTCGCCTCCCTCGAGAGGTGTAAGCAGCGTCTCCAAGATGTTCGACACCGTCTGATAGGGCGCGGTCAGCTGGGTGGTGTCCCACCGCGTCGGCAGCTGCTGCAGCAAAAAGGCCACATTTTCGGCACGCGTCTTGAAAGCGCCGCTCGGCGAAGAAGATGTGGTCGCCTCTGCCACCTTGCGGAGGCGTAGCGATAGCTGCTCTCCCTTGCCCTCCAAGGAAGATGATGAAACAAGAGCGGCAATTCTGGCGATGGCGGCTAGCAGTGAGTCACGGGTCTCGGCGTTGTCCGCTGCGCTGATCAGCGCGTCGACCAATGTCGAGAGGGACGAGGCCAGCGCCCTCTTTGAGGGCCAGTCTGCCGCCAGGTCTGCGACCTCCAGGTCGCAGCAGAGCGTCGCCGTCAGCCGTTTCGTTGGTTCGCCTTCATTCGATCGGGACACCGCTTCGATGAGGTTCAGCAGCATCGACAGCCGTGCGGCAATCGGCAGACCTCGGTAGTCCTTCAGCACCCTCTCGATGATCGCGGTCGAAGCGCCCGCTGCGCCAAGGTTGACCTTGGTGCCGACGGAACAAATGATATTGGCGTAGGACTGGCCTTGCTGTTCGAGCGTGGCGCGGTAGTCGTGCGCAGCCGGTGCCCCGAAAGTCTTAATGTAGCCCGCCTCGAGCAACCGCTCCGCCGTTGCGCTAATCTCCTTGGCGCTCGCCCGATCTCTCGGAACGTCTTCGAGGGTCTTGGTCAGCTGCCGCAGGTGGAGGCCTATGAGGCTGTCATCGATGCCGTCGAGCAGCCTGAGGGTGTAGCGTCGTACTGTTTCGTCACGGTCGCTGAGCAGGCTCATCAGCATGGCCATATCTCGCTCGTCAAGGCTGAACGGACCGGCTACCGTTGCTATGGCTGCGTCTGGAATGTCCGCGGTCCCCGCCCATCCCGTCGGGACGAGAGCGTCGAGCAGGCGAAGGGCGGCTACCTTGCGATTGGCGTTGGGCGAGATGAGCTGGAGCTTGACGTGTTGCGAGAGCGATTGCCACAGCGAGGCGAGCGACTCGACATTGAAGGAGTCCGTCTGCAGCGCCGACGCTGCGCAGCGGTAGTCCCGTCTTAGGTGTCTGTGAAGCTGGCCAAGGCAACGGGCGGCCGAGACGCAGACGGCCAGCGACGCATCACTGCCCTGCGATGCCCGCCGGTAGATGCAAAGCAGCGACCTCTCCAGCTCAGCAAAGACCCTAGCGCGGAGCTCGGCATCGAGGGACGCGGCCGCTTCGAGTGCCGACGATGCCAGCGATGCAGCGATGCTGTCCAGAGAGGCCATTACGACCCACGGCGCCCGCAGCCCGTGGTAGTCGTGATCCTGGCCTAGTGTCGCTCGGGTCTGATCTGCGATCTGGACGCGGCGGTCGTCCAGAGCCCGAACCGCGCTCGCGAGGGTGTCGCTGGCACAACGGCCGACGTCGAGCAGAGAAGAGGACGTCCATCCGACCAGATGCAGCGCGTTGGAAGCGAGCGCTATGGCGTCTACCGGCGAGAGGACGTGGACTTGCCTCGCCAGCTCGACGACACGGAGCGCAGCCCTCAGGACAGAGGGTTCCGCCTCGGCCCTTGTGCGGACCTGCAGCAATGCGTCCCGCTGCGACGGGCCTTCCGACTTTGCCATGAGCTGTTCGAGCGCTTGCGGAGAGGCGAACATCTCTCTGGCGACTTGGAGAGCAGCCTGAATCATCTCACCACCCTCTCGTAGCGGCAGCAGGCTGTGGACCGTACCTCCTTGCTCTTGCGCGTCTGCGTCCTGCAGCAGCTCGTCTTCCTCGTAGGTCGCGCACCGCCACATGGCATTGAGCGCATCCTTGCGAACTTTGGCGTCGCGGTGGCTCGTCAAGCAGAGCAGCGGCGTCGCGAGCGAGGGCAGCACCGAGGTGCCCGAGGGGATGCCGGCCGCCACCGAGGCGAGCGTCGCGGAGATTCGAAGCAGGCTGGAGGGCGATGCTCTGCGAGGGCGAGACGACGAAAAGGCGGATGATGCGAACGAGGATGAGCGGTGGCTACGGTCTTTTCCGCCCTCGACGAGGTGCTTGCGGAAGGTGTTGAGGAGGAGCGACGGTCCCTGGAGGCCGCGGTCTCTATGCTCGGTGATCCGAACGGCCGACTCTGGCTCTGACGCCGAGGTGGAGCTCTGCACGTCGACGAGGTCCCCAGCAGGGGCATGCGTGCTCGCTGCAGCGGGGACGAAGGTGGTGTCGGCCGATGGTACGAGGAAGGCGAGGAGTGCGTAGCCGACCAGGAGATGGGACCAGCGCGTCGAGAGCGAGACGAGCTGGAGTGCGGGGAGGAGGGCAAAGGAGATGTCGAGGCTTTGTGTGGTGAGGGGCGAGAGGGGATAGTGGTGGAGGCAGTGGAGGAGGGGCAAGAGGGTGTCTGCGGCGCCGCTGGCATCCGAGGGCGACTGGTTTGCGAGCTTGTGTCTGATGGAGGCGACGGTGTCGAGGATGGCGAGGTCGGCCGTGCGGTGGTCTGGGGCATCCTCAAGGCGCTTGGCGAGCTGGAAGTGGGCGCGGGTGGTGCCTGACTCGAGCAGGGTGAACTGCGACATGGGGAGGACTGGGTGGCTATGGGTTGGATGGGCGAGAAGAAGATGGAATGGGATGGTCAACGTTGGTGGGGAGGTGTGCGTCTTTGTCCGTGTTGCTCCTCGCACGGACTCTCGCGGCGCTTGCGTGTGGAGGTGAGCATTTTCCTCGTAATTTCTCGCGCCTTTTCTTGCTGGTGCGGCTGGCGGGACGTCAGCTCACCCGCGCTCTTGGATACAGACCAGAGTGTGCTGTGCTGTAGTAACAGCCATCTCCGTGCGTCGAGCGTGCGCCTGTGCGGCTCATCAGGAGCTGCTCAACTAGCCGCACCCGCCCGCAAGGCAGGCTACGCTGGCTGCTAGTGCAAAAGGCAGCGAAGCGGATACGCTCATGCTTGTCTGCGTGAGGAGCGGCAAAGTGTTTCTCTGTGTGGGTGGAGCGGTGCTCATCCAGACTGGAGAGCGTCAAGGAAGATAAAGAAGGGCGCGTCGCGCACAGAGAAGCAAGCGTCAAGGGCCAAGGTCGAGACCGCGCGCCAGCCATCCCCCAGACAAAGCCCGCCGCTGGGCCAATCAGAAGAGCACGCACGGCCAGTGTTGGGCGTGGCACGTCGGCTCGCCCGCAACGAAGCGCGACAACCAGCCAGCCGTGCCTTAGGGCCACAGGGCGCACGGCGCAACCCAACAAGCCCGCCCCGCTTTTGGAAGAAGGCCGTCAAGGGTTGCCTGCCGCCGCCAACCCCCTTCCGTCCCACCATCACCATCACCATCACCATCACCACGTCCTATATATTCTTGCCGCCCTCCCTTCTCCTCCCTCTTGCCTCCTCCGCGTCCCCCGGTCACCCCTCCGCCAACATGCGAGTCTCTAGCTTCATCGCCGCCGCCCTCCTTGCGCTCACACCCGCTGCCCTCGTCTCGGCCCAGGCCAACGACACCCCCGAGCTCGGCGTCGTCACTACCTTCCCCACCAACCCTGGTTCCAGTAAGTGCCATGCTCGCCCGCTCCGTCCTTCCCCCTGACATCGCCATCCGCTGCTGACACATCCAAGCACCTCTTTCTTCCGCCCGCCTTTCCCGCCTCGCAGTCGTCAAGAACGGCCAGCCCAACACCGTCGTCTTCTCCATTACCAACCCTCCCAAAGAGGATCGCCTGCTCACTCTCCAGTCCATCACCGGCGCCTTCCTCAACCTCAAGAAGACTGACGGACAGAAGGGCCATGTCGTCCGCAACATGACCACCACGCCATACAAGTCGCGACCCCTCCGCGTTGTCGGTGGCAAGCCCATTCAGATCCCCTTTGACTTTGTTCCGGAGTTCAAGCCACAGGAGATGGGCGTCGAGTTCAGCCTGCTGGTCAACGACGAGCAGACCGGAAGGAAGCACAGGATCCAGGCTTACCGCGGCAAGGTCCAGGTCATCGAGCCGCCCAAAAACTGGTTCGACTGGCAGCTCCTCTCGGTCTACGTGCTCGGCCTCGTCTTTTTCGCCGGCGCTGGTCTGGTCGCATACAACACCTACTTCGCTCCCCAGACGACCAAAAACACTACCTCCAAGAAGCCCGCCGCCGTCGTCGGACAGGAGAAACAGGCCAACCGACCCAACTTCGTCCAGACCAAATCCGGCGGAGCTTACAACGAGGACTGGATCGTAAGTCATACCGTCGCGCCACGGAGACGCGCTCTGTCCCAATCTTGCTGTCTACGATAGACGTCCAGCATGCTGACCATCCACAAAGCCTCTTTCCGTCCTTCATGACCGCAGCCCCAGACTCACATTCGCGCCCGCCAGACGCGCTCCACCACCGCCCTCAGCAGTGGCGACGATGAGCCTACCTCGCCCGGCCGCAAGCAGCGCAAGGGTCGCAAGTAAGGTGCCACGGAAGAGACACAGGTGGATGCGTGCGGAATGAAGGCACGCGGCTGCCGCAGATTCATGAGCAATTTTTTTTTGCTACGGGATGGCGAAATGCCGATCCGCATGCTCATATCGAAAGGATCAAGTAGGAAAGATAGTCTACTGAGGAATACAAAGATACAAAACATGATTCCGAGAACAATCTCGCTCGGCGTAGCTCTTCTACCTTATCAATGTCTTTCGATGAGCTATCAGTTTCAGAACGTTCGAAAGATGAAGCTTCGACATGGACTGCGGCACTGGCTGTCACGAAAGACGACGATATCAGAAAAAAAAAATGACGCATTCTGAAAACTGAGACTAATATATGTGCCTGAAACGATGCAGGTCACTGGCCCACTTTCCAGTAGCAAATGTCTCCATCCTGGACGACATATGTCTTGCCCTGTTGCCTGTATTTGCCTGCAGCCTTGACGGCCGCCTCCGTACCGAGTTCCTTTAGATCATCAAACTGCATAATTTCTCCGCAAATGAACTTTTTCTGAGGTGTCCTCAAGGGTCGCAGAAAGATAAAGAGAGATGTCAGATGCTGCGCTGAGGTGTCGTGTTCGGTTCGGGTCAGATGAGGGCAGCTTCGCACTTACGCCGAAATCGGTGTGGATCAGAGCGGCACATGACTGAGCATTGAGTCCGCGACGGAATGTCCATGCTGTTTGGAGTATACCATAGCGCAGATGACGATCGGGTCAGCGTGATTCCCAGAGAGCAGGACATTGACACGACACCACAAATGCTCACCTCGAACTTCGTCGGGTCCCGCGGTGAAGTATCTATGCAGGTCAAGGCCATCGTAACCAGCCTTTGTGATCTTGCCCAGGGCGCCAGTGACATTGGGACCGAGAGTCTTGAGTTCCTCTGCTTCTGCTTCTGGCGAGCCAAGCTGAAGTAGTCGCTCTTCCAGTGCAACTGAGAATGGAATGATGAGATCGCCGGGGTTGTTTGCCTGTTGGAGAGAGAAGGAAAGTTGTTCAGCGAGTCGAGGATAAGGCAATGCGTCGGAAGACGCGACAGCAGCATCGAACGCACCTTGATCCACTCGGCAATCTTCGGGAGCCTGTTTGGAGGAAGAGATGGGTTCAAGGACGTCAGCGACGATCTTACGCGCAAGGTGATCCGGGACAAACGATACTCACCACTTGTTCTTCTTCCGCACGTAATCCCGTTCGCTGAGGTTGACGAGGTAGATGACATCCTTTGCTGTGAGGAGGTTGAGGTTGTTGAGCACCTCGACCTGTTTCGAGCGCGGAGAACGACGACGAGGCGCGAGGGAGGTCAGCTCTGTTCGGCACGAGTTTCTCTCCGTGGGGACGATGTTGCGTCGCGATGCGACGGATCAGTGTATTAATTCTTTTCTCATGCAGGCTTGATGGGCCTTCGACGAGCTGGGTTATAGATTATCGAGTGTCTCATGTGCGCACTCTTTATCATCATTTGGAGGCGCGGCAAGGCGTTTGGACCGACGGCGGAACGACGACACTTACCTCTGCGTTGTTCCAGTCACCCTTGCGGACGTCGCGGTTGTCCTCCTGGATGTGCTTGAGGATCTTTTCGACGATGACGACCTCCTCCTTCTTCTTCCTGTCCTCGAGGCTGTTGTTGCCGGCGGAGCGAGCGTTTTTCTTGGCGAGATCGAGGGCCTTTTCGACCCACTCGATGTCCTTGAGGCGGAGCTCGGTCGAGATGATCTCCATGTCGCGGATCGGGTTGACGTCACCCTCGACGTGGATGACCTCGGCATCGTCAAAGGCACGAATGACCTGGAAGATGCCGTCGACGGAGCGGACGTTGGAGAGAAAAGCATTGCCGAGACCGGCACCTGTTGACGCGCCGGCCGTGAGACCGGCGATGTCGATGCAAGTGAGGAAGGCAGGGACCTCGGACTTGGGCTTGTACTGCTCGCAGAGCCATGTGAAGCGCTCGTCAGGGACGGGGACGCGCGCCTCCTCTGGCTCGATGGTGGCGTAGGGGAAGTTGGCCGCCTTGCCGAGGTCGCACTTTGCGATGACGTTGAAGAGCGACGACTTGCCGACGTTGGGAAGACCGACGATACCCATCTTGAGGTTGTTCGACGGGCGACCCAGGCGGATCTTTTCCACGGCGACGGCTTTCTTGGGAGGCATCCTGGACGACTTTATGGGTTCGCGGGCGGGGGAGGCTGTTGTGGAAAAGCAGCGGCAGGCGGCCGAGCCAGCAGAGGCTAGCGAGGCTCTGTTGGGCGGTGCGAGTGCGAGAGCGGTGCGAAGCTGGCGGGCAGGTGTAGAGACGTACGGTGGTCTAGCGGTGCTGGCGAAAATGAGAAGGGTTCTTGTGGCGGTGGTGGCAGAGGCAGTGGCAGTGATGGCCAACGAGCTGACCATGTAAAAAAAGGGTGGAGCGCTAGGAAGGGTTGGCGGGGAGGAGGATGTGGTGGTTGGAAGGAGAAAAGAGAGGCGAGAAGGAAGCGGGGGCCTGCAGCTGTGACAAGGTCCGGCCTGTCGACCTTTTTCTTCGCTGTGTTCGTCGAGAGGCGAGGCGGGTGGCCAGCGCGGGCCTGCTTCGTCTTTCGCCGTGCAGTTGCTGCTGCTGCTGCTCGGTGATCGTGAGCTGCGGTGGCGCCTCTCGTGCGGTACAGCCCTTTTGCGCCTCGCCCCTGGGCCCCTGGCGGTCAGCGCGTCCTGCGAGACCTGCCGAGCCAGGGAACAACAAATCACGAACCAAGCAGCATAACTACATCGGGCACAGGGCGCCGGGTCGCCGCCTCTTTGCCTTGGTGCAGGGCACTCGCAGGCCACCGAGGCACAGCCAAGCAAGGTGCAACCACACGGTCGCCCACACCATCACTCTCTCGTCACTTACCCTCCTCTTCAACTCCATCGCCGCCGAGACCTAGTCCGCCCTCCTTCCACCACTCACGCACCGCCACGCTCTCCCACATTGGGACACACATCCTCCGCCGCATCAGCGAATCACGCCCACTTATCCTCCCGCACGCTACAACACAGACACGACCGCCCACTTGCCCGCAATGAGGTCCTCGATGCTCCTCGCCACGCTGGCGACCCTCATGGCCTGCCTCTTTCTCGTCACCGGGACGGTCGCATCCACCCAGTCTGAAGAAGAAGATCTATACGCTCGCGCCCTCCAGGGTCAGCTCGACTCCGACGCTCTCCTCGCGCTGGAAAGGCGACAGATCGCCGCCGGTGGTGGATCCGGCGTCCTCACAACCTACACGGGCGTCCAGACCATCTCGGGCTACAACCCTCCGCCCTCGCGCCCTATCCCCACCCCTACGCCTTCTGGCGGCACCATCATTGCGCCCTCCCAAATCCCTGGTTACGGCAACGCATCTTTGTCCAGTGGTGCCGTCTCTCTCGACAGCAACTCGCACAGTATTCTCACCTTCTCGACCGCGTTTGCAGTCGCTATGGCTGCTGGCGCCGGATGGGCTTTCATGTAAACCTGCGCACCCGCTTTCCGCGTCGAGTTCTTGGCGGGTAGTCGGGGAAGCGTCGAGGCAGCGTCGAAGGGCAAAGGGCGAAAGGACTACGGATGCTCCCCGCTCGCTAGCGCCGGCGCTCTCGCCTGAGACTTCTCTTCGGCAGCCGTTACAAGCAAAGGCATTACATGTTGCTCCGGCTGCCTCCGGTTTCCGGTTTCCATGGGCCAGCCAAGGGCCACTACCTTGCCCAACTCCGTAATCTCCTAACGCTGGCCCCCCTCTTGTCCTGCTGCACAGTCTGGCAACTCGACCTACAACTCCGCCAACGCCTCATCAAGCGCCACAGCCCGCCCCATCGAGATTATACCGCTTCTCAGAACACTTTCTTCCCTCTCCCGATCTCTCTCTCCTCTCCTCTCCCTCTTCCCTCTCCCTCTTCCCTCCGCGTCTCTCTCCGCAATGTATAGTCTGGTCATCTCTGTTGCCGTCTCCTTTTTCTTCCCTTGCATCGCCCGTCTCAGCATTCCTGACGATTCTCCTCGTGAAGCTTCCATCTCCGGGCCAGGAAGCGCCCCTTCTTCATGCTTGTCGATCCGTCCGTCGTGCTCTTACCTCGGGTTGCTCTCTAATGGACACTTTTTTCTCGTTCTGTTCTCATCTGTATGTCGGCCCTTGTCACTCGACGTTGGATTTCGCTGTGGTATTGACGGCTGGCTTGATGAGCCAAGATTCGAGCCCGTACAGAGTGGAGAAGCTTAGGAGGCCACGCACCAAACAAAGGTCGTGTGCGCCCATCGCCATTTTGCTCCTCAAACCGGCCGTGTTCCGACCGTAGCGCCTACACCATGTCCCGCTCCGCTGTTGGTATCAAATCAACCAGTCGGCACACCTCCTCCTTCCGCCGTCGCCGCACCTCCTCTTGACGCACCGGCACCCTTTGTCGTCGTCGTCGTCGCTGCTCCACCCGTACCGGCCGTAACTCCAGCGGCCGAGATGCTGCCTGCGTTCTCGGCCCTCTCTAGCTTTTCAATCTGTCGATCGCGTACCCTTTCCTGCCACCTGTGTAGTTTGCTAGCCTCGTGCACCGGGAACCCAAAGATGCGCGGGCGGTACCGTTCCACCTTGGCCGCTGCTGCTGCCGTCGAGCCCGAACCGGATCCAGTGTTCGGGTTGCCCGTTCCGGCTCCTCCACTGCCACCGCCGGCGTCCAAGCCGGCAGCTGTAGCGACAGCAGAGGGGTTGACGTTGCTGCCCCCCGCAGAAGAGATGATCGAGTCGTCTACTCCGGCCTGATCCAGGCCTCCCTGTCCACCACCACCGCCGTTGCCGCCGCCGCGGGTGTCATTGCCGGAGCGGTGTGCTGATGAGCCGCCGAGGAGGAAAGGCGACTGTGAGGGCGACTTGGCTGGCATCATGTTGGGGTAGACCATGAACTGCAGGCGGGCGAACGGCGGACGAAAGGGGTCAGTGTCAGCGCTCTCTCAAAACGTCGTGGCGCAGCGCAACCTTGGCATCAGCGACGGACCCGCACTCACGAGCATGTGCGGAAAGGTGCTGCCGAAAAAGGCGCCGTCGATGGTCCCGTGGCGGCTGCTCTTGGGGCTGTAGATGTCCTCACAGCGCGGGCAGTAGAGCTTGACGGCCTTCTGGAAGGGGAGGTCAGAGAGGCCGACAGGCAGCAGCGCCTGCTGGTAGCAGAGGACGCGCGGACACCTGCCGAAGTCGGCACGCTTGTACTTTTCCAGCATCTTTGCGAGGCCGCGGGTGGTGATGATGTAGCGCGCGTGGACGAGGCCGTAGAGGAGGCGGGCCTGGGCTTCTACCTGGTCGCGCGACTCGTCCTCGAGGTCATCTTCAAGCGCATCGGTGATGAGGTCGAGCGCCTGTGGGTAGTGCTGAACTTCGGCATTGAGGCCGGTCAGGTTGAAGCGGTCCAGGATGTAGTCTTCGTCGACCTCGCAAAAGTACTCGTTGCCCTTTGTCGAGAGGAACCAGGTAACCCACGAGTTGGCGGCGTAGTCCGAGGAGCCCGTCGAGAGGTCGTCCACTGGATGGTGTCAAGGGGGCCATTGATGATACGAGCAGGACGTCAGTGTGGGACTTTCGAGGTCATGAAGCTGGAGTTGGGCCAACTGGCTACTCACTCATGGTGGTTGCGCTTCGAAAGGTGGGGTGGCTGGCTGATGCGGAAGTCGAAAGAGGTGGTGCTGTGTCTGCCTGGAGGCGGATCGCCTGCGCCGTGGACCTAGAGAGGCAGCTGTTCGTACTGAGCCGATAGAAAAGCTTGCTGAAAGATGGAAGGTGGGGGCTGCGGAAGCGTGGAAGGGGGAGGGTGGTGGCCTAGGTGCACATTGTCCGCGTCGAGGGTGGTGAGCGTGCGAGGGGAGCTGGATGTCGCAGACGTGGATTCTGCTCGACTCGGAAAGCGGCCATCGATCCAGACTGCGCCTCCAATCGGGGCCCGAACTTCATGGACTGGCCACGGGCCATCGGGCCGATTGACGGAGAGAGCCGTCAATGGCGGCGGGGGCCACCCCAGCATTTCGGGCCGCGATTTTGGGGAGAGGACGCGGGTTGGTCGCTCCGTCGGCAGGCACAGGCGCGCAGACATTGGCGGGCTGGTGCCTTCCATCGATAGATACCACGCCCCCTTCCTTTCGCCGAAGGTGCGCCGAGCCGGCAAGCAGACGAGTAGGCGCCGCTTCCCTCCTTGAACCCCGCGGCGAGCACACGGGAGAAGTCCTGTTCTACTCTCGCAAGCCGTTGTTCGATCTTGTGTCATGCTGCCGTAAGTGTAGGATAGACAGGGGGAGGCTCCCACCAGGCGCGTTGACAGCCAACGAGGCAGATGGCGTCGGAAGTGTCCGACCGTCCCTCATGGCGCTCGTCTCATCTTTTTGGTGGTGGGGGAGCGCAGAGCAAGCGAGCGCGAAGAAAATCCAAAAAAAATCGGAAGCCCCGCTGGCCTGGCTAGCTCAGGTTACGAGAGAAAGAGAGGCAGAGGGAGAGCCTCGGGCCCACGCCTAACCTGGCTCTGCCCTCGTTTGGCCTGCACGGTCGGTACACCTTTCCTTGGCCGGCCTATCTCTCTTCGTCCCTGGCCTTTGATCGACAAGCCCTCTCGACCATCCCCCCTCGCCTCGGTCTGCGCCCTAGCCCTGACCATCACCACCGCCACCACCACCACCAGTCCCTCTCCTCGATCCCGTTCCTCTTGGTCGTCGCCACCGCCGTCGTTGCTCCTCGTCCTCGTCCTCGTCCTCCTACAACATCTCCGTCGCCCCGCCTTCCTCCTCAAACATGTCCGCCGCTCGCACCGCCTTCGCCTCTCTGGCCCGAGTCCAGGTCGGCGCCGCCTCGCGCACCCAGGTCCGCTGCCTCAGCAACTCGACCGCCATCAGGCAGCTCTCGAAGCTTCTCCAGAAGACGGCCTCCGTCGCCGCCGCTTCGCCCGTTGCCAGCTCGTCGCGCCTCACCACCAACCCCGCCGCCCTCACCGCCTTTATCCCCTCGTCCACCCGCAACGCCAGCACCGATGGAAAGCCCCAGGAGATGACCGTCCGTGACGCCCTCAACTCGGCCATGGAGGAGGAGATGCTCAGGGACGACAGCGTCTTCGTCCTCGGCGAAGAGGTCGCACGATGTGAGTAGCAGGGGTGTAGTCACACGGGGAAGCCGGAGGTAGTCGGCCAGGGAAATCAAGGCGGATCGCAGTATGTGGGGCTGGGCAACTTGTGAAGACAGGACACATGGCCTTCTCTCGACGAGAAAGATGCTGTGGCTCTGTGAATGGGGAGAGAGAGACTTCGGGAGGTGACATGCTTGGCGCTTGCAATGGTCTAAGCGGCCCGAACTGTTCGTGGACGCACTCGCTGACAACTTGGCTCGACGCCCTTCCTGCATCTTTGACGATCCTGCAACAGACAACGGAGCGTACAAGGTTACTCGTGGACTGCTCGACAAGTTCGGCGAGCGCCGAGTTATCGACACCCCCATCACCGAGGCCGGTTTCGCCGGTCTCGCCGTCGGCGCGGCCCTCTCCGGTCTCCGCCCCGTCTGCGAATTCATGACGTTCAAGTGAGTGTACGGGAAAAGGTCGTCGTTCACGGCTGCCGAGCGGCAAAGGAATTAGCGGCTGGCCTTGCCGGATTTGCTGTTTCCCGGAGCTTTTTGACTGACCGACGACTTGCCATGCCTAATCTCTCGCCTGCGCGCCCGCCCGACAGCTTCGCGATGCAGGCCATTGACCAGGTCATCAACTCCGGCGGCAAGACCTACTACATGTCTGGCGGCAATGTCCCTTGCCCGATTGTCTTCCGCGGCCCCAACGGTGCCGCTGCCGGTGTCGGTGCCCAGCACTCGCAGGACTACGCCGCGTGGTACGCTTCGATCCCCGGTCTCAAGACGGTCAGCCCCTGGAGCGCCGAGGACTGCCGTGGCCTGCTCAAGGCGGCCATCCGCGACCCTAACCCGGTCATTGTGCTGGAGAACGAGATCATGTATGGCACCAGCTTCCCCATCTCGCAGGAGGCGCTCTCGGACGACTTTGTCATCGAGATCGGCAAGGCCAAGATCGAGCGTCCGGGCAAGGACATCACGCTCATCTCGCACTCGATCGGCATGACTTACGCGATGGAGGCGGCCGAGATCCTCAAGAAGGAGGAGGGCGTCGAGGCTGAGGTCATCAACCTCCGCACCATCGCCCCGCTCGACATCGACACCATCCTCGAGTCGGTCAGGAAGACGAACCGCGCCGTCACGTGCGAGTCGGGCTTCCCCTTCGGCAGCGTTGGATCGGAGGTATGCGCCACCATCAACGACTACGCTTTCGACCACCTCGACGCCCCCGTCGAGCGCGTCACCGGCGCCGCCATCCCCACGGCCTACTCTGAGCCGCTAGAGAAGCTCTGCTTCCCCAACACTGAGCTTGTGGTCAAGGCCGCACGCCGCGCACTGTACAAGTAAAGAGGCACGTCTAGCGGCTGTAGAAGAAGAGGCGCGGGGAGTGAGCACCGCAGGAAAAATGACTTAGTCTTTGTTGTTTCTTTGGCAATGAATTGAATAGCCTGTAGATGGCGACGGTCATTCCGGAAGGAGAGTCTTCTTGCTCTGCCTTTTGCACGCCCTTCGCAGCTCTGCTGTATTCCCAAGCCATGTCTTCCGCTTCTTTCGTGCTCTTCCTTTGTTTTCCATTTTTAAAGACGTACATGCATCCGACACAGAAAGGGTTGGGTTCTGGTTGAGGAGATCGGCCGGTTTTAGCGTTTAGCGTCGCTGCGACAAGAGGCGCTACACCGAACGTGCACTCGACTTTTTGACACGATCGTAGACACGACAGAACAGCGCACAGACGTGGACACACAGCAAGACACAGAAGAAGGTCCACGAAGTCAATTGCGATTCCCCACGACCAGGCGGTACGTCTAGTACCGCTTTACGACGTCTCTAGGGTTTGTAACCAGCCTCGGCGAGCGACTCCTTGATGCTCTGGAGAAGATGTTGAAGGTCGCCTCGCTCCTTGTCGTTGACGACCGTGACGCCCATGTGACCGATGCGGAAGTATTCCTCCTTGCACTGCTTGTGCAGACCGGCAGCGACGACAATGTTCTTGGCGACGAGCTTGGGGAGCAAGTCGCTCGTCTTGAGACCCTGCGGGTACCTCACGGCCGTCATACCGTGCGCGCCGTCCTTGATGCCGTCTGCGACGAGCTGCTTGAGCCCGAGCTCACTGACAAAGTTCTTGACGCGATCCGACGCCTCGACGTGCATCTGCAGACGCTGTTCGAGCGAGGGCGAAGACTTGGTGATCGTGGAAAGGCTGGCGTGCAGCGCGTAGATGAGGTTGGTGGGCGGCGTGCCAAAGTAGGCTCCCGTGCCCGACTCGTACGCCTTCATCACGGGCAGCCACTTGGACCACGAGGCGTAGTAGCTCGTCGCTGGCGCGGTGCGGTTCTTGAACGCCGCGATCGCCTTTTTGCTCGCGGCGAGGATCATCAGGCCGGGAGGGCAGCCAAGGCCCTTCTGCGAGGCCGTGAGGACGACGTCGATGCCCCACGCGTCCATGCGGATCTCTTCGCTCGCGACGCTGCAGACGCCGTCGAGGACGAGGATCGTCTCGGGGCTGACGCGCTTGACGAGCTCGCCGAGCCCCTTTGCGTCGCTCAGCACGCCCGTGCTGGTGTCGACGTGGGTGAAGGTAAGGACCTTGTACTTCTTCTTCTTGAGCGCCTCCTCGACTTCGGCGAGCGAGGGCTTGGAACCAACGGGCGCCTTGATCTGGTCGACCTTGGCGCCATACACCTCGAGGCACTCGGCGAAGCTATCGCCGAAGTAGCCCGAGTTGAGCACCAGCGCCGACTCGCCCGGCTGGAGGACGTTAGAGGCGACGTGGTCCCATCCCAGCGTGCCCGAGCCGGCGGTGAGGATGGGCTGGGCCTCGGTGGAAAAGAGGACCTCGCGGACCATGCGGATGCAGTCGCCGAACACGGGGACAAAGTCGAGCGAGACGTGGCTCATGGCCGGGTGGGCGTTGGCGAGCAGCACATCGTCCGAGACCTCAATGGGGCCGGGGATGACGAGGAGTTTGTGGGGCGCCTGCTTGAAGTCCTGGGTCGACATGGCGTGGCGGAGCGTCGAGGGGAGGCGCTGCGAGGAGATGTGCTGAGTGACTTGTTGAATACGTGTCCTTGCTGTTGTTGCGGCCGTGGGACCAGCGGAGTTGGTGACGGTGGTCAAGGTGGCAGAGGGTTTCGAGGACGACGCCGAGCCGATGATGGGCAGTGTGATCGGAGTTGAGCCGGCGGAAGGATTGGTGGAGGATTTGTGGGACATGGTCGGAGTGGCAAACGAGAGTGATGGGCAGGAGAGGGGACGACGCAGAGGGAGCAGTGGAGACGGAGAGAGGGATGAGTGTAACCGTGTTGAGACGGAGAGGTGGCCAGGGGAGGTGTGGTGTGGTTGTGGGGTGGAAGACGACGTGGCGGGAGAAGGTCCGACGGTTGGTCAGCGAGGGTGAGGGTTGGCGGGTTGGAGCCGGGCGTAGCGCGGACCGCCAACGCGGGGGAACGCCGAACGGGCCAGGGAAAACGCGGAGGAGACATTGCCGTGCGAGAGAGGGTGGATCAGTGAACACGTAGGCGGTCACACGGCATTGGCGATCGAGGTCAAGCATCGCGACAGAGGTGAGGCAGTGTGCGTTGAGAGGTCGTCATCAACGGAGCGAAGAAGGTATTGGGGTGTGAAGGGCAAATGATGCAGACGTCGGTCAGCAGCCATACCAACACCTTGTGTGTCCGGCAGTCGTTACGGCGGTGCGGCTCCTCACAGCGGAACAAGGCCTGGACGACGGGCGGCCTCAGCATGATCGTCGATGGAGCGGCACTCACGCTAGGGGCAGTCACACTGGTGCTGAAGGTGGAGTGAGAGGTGAGGCGGTTGGAGGAGCAGTAAGGATGGTGGTGGTGGTGGTGGACAGAGATGGCAGGCATTGTTGAGCCTTGGAGGACGACTCACGGGCGAAGACGCTGGCTGGTGCAGCAACGCGAGGATCGGCCGTCGCCGGCCTTGTCCATCTCGCACTGACCCTTTACTCCGCCCCAGTCCGACCAGTGCTTCAGCCCGCCATACGGTCTCGGGCGAGAATCCGGGTCAGCCACGACGGTCGCAGGTTCGAGCCCGGCAGCGGCCACCTATCCGACTCTCTCGGTGCAACCCAGGCACGCGGCAGCAAGGCGCGTTGACGTTAGACTGCGTTCCGGCCAACGCTCGTCGCTGCGCCCGCCGCAAGGTGGAGCAGGAGAAGCACCAGACGACGCGCACGCCGCTTCCCGGCGGAAGCATCGGCGGCACCAACAAATAACAACAGGTCCTACAGGCGCAAACAGCAACTCCCTGCCAGCACTCAACTCTTGCGCCCACCACCGTCGCCATCGCCATCGCCATTGCCGCCGCTGCTACACAGCACTCCATCAACCAAAGCGTTGCATCCATCCAACGGAACACCTAGACGGCCCGGAGCGTAGGGCGCGGTAGAAGCGGACCCCAGCCTCCTCCACACCACCCATCGCCACGGACCAACATCGACCCCGCAGTATAGACCCCGCCATGGTCACCGCCTCCTTCAACAAGCACAGCGGCCGAGGCCCAAACACTTCTACGTCTTCTTCCACGAAAACCCCAGCGCAAGCCTACACGATCCCCATCTCCTCCCGCGCTCCCCAGTCGACACTGCTGCAGACGGCCCTCTTTGTGCTCGTCTTCGACTTTTGCATTCTCTCGGCCAGCCTGCTCCAGATTCTCTCCTTCCCGCTCTCCCTCCATCCGTCCACGCTTCCCTACTTCGAGGCTATTATTCGATACACAAAGGTCGCCTTTGGACGGGCGCTGCTCGTCATCTCGCAGTTCTTCGGGCCGACCCGGCTGGTGCTTAGCTTCGGAGATGGGAATGGCGGATACCTCGATCCGGAGCAGTTTGTCACGAGAGACAAACAGAGCGGAAAGGTCCAACACGTCGACCTGCCCCGTAAGAGCGTGTGGATGTCCAACCATCAGGTGAGCAGAGATGCGTCCGTCACCCTCCTTCCGCGGTAGGTGAAGCTGAGTCGTCGCTGATCTCGCCCGCACCCGCCCCTGCGCCCCTCTTCAGGTCTACACCGACTGGCTCTACCTCTGGTGCCTAGCCTACTACGCGGACTTGGCCGATTCAATCCTTATTATCCTCAAGAAGAGCCTCAAGTGGATCCCCTTTGTCGGATGGGGGATGCAGTTCTACCGCTTCATCTTCCTCGCGCGCAACTGGGCAGCCGATCAGGGTCCGCTCGCCAGCCAGCTTCAGTCGGTCGTCGCTCACCGCGTCGACGAGGGCGAGGCGACAAAGAAGCTCCTCCTCCTCATCTTCCCAGAAGGGACGCTGGTCTCGCCCAACACGAGGCCGCTCTCGAAGAAGTACGCAGACAAGATGGGGTACGACGATCTCGAAAACCTGTTGCTGCCCAGGAGTACGGGGCTGTTCTTCTGCCTGCGGACCTTGGGTAGGGAGGTCGACGATCTGTGGCTTGCCGTGAGTAGATTGAACCGGGGCTGTTTCTTGAAGGCTGCGGTCTCAATTCTGACAGATGGTCTTCGATCTCGCGTCCGCCTTTCCTCGCCGCTACAGGACTTTACCATTGGATACCCCGGTATCCCGCCTGCCGGATACGGCCAGAGCTACTACACGCTCCGTGAGTCCCTGCCCATCTGTTTGTCTGCCGGTCCGCCTACCACGACGGCAGATGTCGGCATTGGCATCGGACGCTTCGCCTCATACTGAAACCGCCTTCCACTCCTTGTCTCGCACCGGCCCCGTCACGCTCCAGGCTCGGTATTCATGCAAGGCGTTCCCCCACCCGCCGTCCACCTACACTTCACCATGACCCGTCTCACCGCGCCCAAGCCCTCGGGCCCTTCCTCCAACTCTTCCTCGATCTCCAACGTCTCCACATCATCGCACGACGTCCCTCCCCTCGGCGACCTCTCGAGCGCCGACTCAAGCGAGGCCGAGAAGAAGGCGTTCGACGACTGGCTGCGTAACCGCTGGATCCGCAAGGACGAGCTGATGCGCAACTTTTACAAAGACGGCGATTTCGTCCAGGGCCAGTTTGACAAGGTCGCGAAGAACGAAGGCGTAGAGACGCAGATGAACGAGAGGTTCGTCATTGTGCCCGCCGAACTGAGGAGTTTGAGAGAGGTCGGCGATGCGTCCTGCTGGGGCCTCGGAGTCGTTGGGACGTGGTACGTTGTCAAGAGCCTGTACCGGGCCTTGAGCTTGTTCAGGTAGCAGCGAGCGTCGACAATCCTGCTCGCGGCAAGAGCAGTCTCTCCATCGTGGTCCTAATTTATCGATCTTCTAGCAGTCGTCGATTATTATTTCTGTAGACCCTCGACCAGCTCAGAGGGCACGTCGATGGTACCTTTGATGATCCTCCTGGCCGTTCTGTAGTAGACTATCGACTCGGGAACCTGTCCTCTTTCCCCTCCCTCTCCCTCACCGTGTGCCAATCGAATCGAAGCAGACGAGACACCCGCCGGCTGCCCCACTGCGATGCTCTTGACGTCACTCTGTCCCTTGGCTTCGCCCGGAGGAGAGGTCGAGGTCGATTGCTTGATCGTCCGCTCGATGGTCGAATCCGCAAACGCGCGACCGCAGGCTAGCGCAGAGAGGCACGTCGCAGGGACGGTGCGGTGGATATTTCCGACGCTCACAGCGCGGATGAAGAGGTCCATCTCGTTGCCCTGAACACGCTCGCCTCCCGTCGTGACGTAGCCATCCGGGTGTGATGGATGGACGAGACAGATCTTGGGCGCCGATGGCGAGATAGCCTTTTGGAGCGCGGGCGAGATCGTCGCGGTCGCCTGTCGGATCTCTTCTAGCAACGTCATTAGCGGTCGATTGGCATCGAGGTCAGACGGCGTCAGTGAGGGAAGCGTCGAAGCGTCGAGTATCGATGCTGGCAGCGACGAGCAAGGAAGGAAAATGGTGGGTAGTCCGGCGTGGATGATGGTCAGGGGAAAGTCGTGGCCTTGCACGGTCAGCGTATCGAGCGAACGGCCGGTGGGGAGGACGGAGGTGTCCAGCGGCGTCAAGACGAGAATACCAGCGGCAGTGCCCGGGACGCCGGAGATGGTCGTCGTACCGCTGACGTCTGGCTGCCAGGAGGGGTCTTCCTGTCGTCCTGGACGTGCGACTGCAGTGACGGGCACGCTGGCGGTGACGACGTGTCCCGAAGAAGCGGCGAGGATGCGGACCGGGAACAGCATCTTGTCGCCATCCCTCGGAGCCGCCGCTGCCACCTCTGCGAAGTGTGCACGCATTTTGGCTTGCGAGATGATGCCCTCCTGGAGGGCAAAGAGGGCCACCGCCGAGACGAGGTTGCCGCAGGTGCTGGACCAGTCGATCTCGGTCCCACTCTCCATGGGCACCTGTCCAAAGCGGTAGACGACGTCCCAGCCACCCGTGACCGCTTTGGCCTCATCGTCGATCCACTCGCCTACATCGCCCATCCAGCGGTACGCCTCTCCTCGCTGCAGCACTTCTCTACGCAGCGACGACGAAGGTGGCCCGACGATGGCCGTCTTGGAGAGCGAGCTTAAGCCGCCGCCGAGGCCGTCGATCTGGCGCTTGTCCGGATCAGGCGAGCCCATCGCTCCGCAGATGATCTTGTCGCGCACCTCCAAGGGGTAACGGGCCAGGGTCGTCGAGGACCAAAGCAGACCTTTTGAGGTGCCGCCACGGTAGAAGGAGCATGGTATCGATGAAAGGCCCCATGTCAGCTGCTGCTGCGACGACTGTCGTGCTGCGGCGCTGACTGTGAGGAGTGATTTTTGCGTCTGCCCGGTGACGAACGACGACAAGGCTCGCCGGGACGGACTGAGGGAAGTCCCTGATCGTAACATGCTGCGTTTCACTTTAGCTTGTGGTCAGCAGGGGTCGCTCGATCGGCGTTTCCGAAGCTTGAGATGAGCGGGCAGGCCTCGATAGGCTCAGCAGCGGTCGGAGGAGTAAGCCAGCCAGGTCGTCGGGATTCGCGCCGACAAAGGATGCTCCAGCGTCTTCGGGCCGGCCGACGGGGCTGACGATGGGACGAGCGCACAGTCAGCGGTCGAGATGAAGGTGTGTGCGCAGATGGGGTGCGCTGATCGATATCGGCTTTCTTGCGGAGGCCGCTGTGTGGAGCGTTTGAGGCCCGCCGGTCGTCGTGCTCCGTCTGTCCGTTCGTGTTGCGGTAAAGACACAAAGGCGGTGTCGGCCGTCACAAGGCGAATACGAAGCAGTTGCTGTATCCCACGTTGAGCTGAGCGCAGGGAATTACTTATCTCGTCGATGAGAGGAACGTAGAGCTGACCAACAGGGACGCCGCTCGACCAGCAGAAGATGCCACGAGTCGCAGCGTTTCGTTTTCCCCGCCGTTGGGTCGGGAATCTTTCTCGAGCGAGCCCGCCGCCCGGCTGCCGTCCGGCTGGAAAATTGCTGCGATCCGAGCGTCCGTCGCTCGTGGGCCTTGCATGCGTCACGCCCGGCGCGCACGGTCAGAGCAAGCGAGCCCTTCGAGCTTCGCGAAGAACAGCCAGGCGGCAAAGGAGGATCCGGCCAGTCTCTTTCCGCCCTCTCCACCTTCGTCCTTCTCTTCTTGCCACCGTCGAACATCACCATCGTTCTTCCCCTTCCCTCTCACCCATATCCACGAACACAAGATGCTTTCCCAGAAGCCCAGGATCCTCATCCCCGGCGGCGCCGGCTACATCGGCTCGCACGTCTCCCTCGTCACACTCCTCACGCGCAAGTTCCGCGTTACCAGTGAGTGGAAAGAATTGGAGATCAGGGGCGGCCTCGAGGGTTCAGATCTCCAGTGCGAATGTGAAGCCGGTGAAGCCGACTCCATTGACTTTGTTGCTACCCATCCATCCGGCAACGCACGGCAGTCCTCGACAACTTCCACAACGCCTTCCCTACGGCCGTCAAGCGCCTCGAGAAGATCGCCATCGACGAGCTCGGCGAGAGTGCATTGCAGCAGGAGAAGGACGACTGCAAGGTCGACGTCTTCAAGGGTGACCTCAGGAACAAGGACGACATCCAGAAGGTCTTTGACGCCTACAAGGGCGAGGACAAAATCTGGGGCGTCATTCTCGTCGCCGCCCTCAAGGCCGTTGGAGAGAGCTCCGAGATCCCCATCGAGTAAGTCGGCCCCTGTCTTCCGAGCGCAAAGGCGCCGCCGAGCAGCCGATATCGAATTAGCTTGAGTGGACGCGCGCGACCTGGGAGCTGACGGTGGTGAACTCTTGTTCGTATCCCGCGCCGCTCTCCCTCCAGCTACTACGCTGTCAACGTCGCTGGCCTCGTCAACCTCCTCTCGGTGATGCACGACAACAAGTGCAACCGCCTCGTCTACAGTTCGTCGGCCACTGTCTACGGCACTCCCCCCAAGGTCCCGATCCCTGAGACGTCGCCGTTTGCGCCCGAGTCGGTCTACGGCCGCACGAAGTGGATGAGCGAGGTCATCATCCGCGACGTCTGCGATGCCTACCCCGAGTTCAGGGCCATCGGCCTGCGCTACTTCAACCCTGCTGGAGCGCACAAGTCCGGCCTGATTGGCGAGGACCCGCGAGGCAAGCCGGGCAACCTGCTGCCCCTTCTTGCCGCCATGGCGGTCGGCAAGTACCGCGAGGGCGGCCTCAAGATCAACGGCAACGACTACCCCACGCCGGACGGCACCTGCGTGCGCGACTACATCCATATCGAGGATCTCGCCGGCGGCCACGTCAACGCGCTCGAGGCGCTCGACAAGGACGACATCTTTGCGGAGGGCAAGACGGCGACTAAGGGCAAGTACCGCGCCTTCAACCTCGGCAAGGGCGTCGGCATGAGCGTCCTCAACATGGTCGAAGCCATGCGCAAGGTCTCGGGCTACGAGTACCCCTCGACAGTCGTCGCCAGGAGGGTCGGTGACGTTCCTGACCTCACCGCCGACCCTACCCAAGCGGAGAAGGAGCTCGGCTTCAAGGCCACCCGCACGCTCGACGACATGGTGAGTACAGGAAGGGAGAGAAACAGCTGTCACTTGCCGGAACCTAGAATGGGCATCGAGCTTCCACGTCAGACGCAGATCCACTGACAATTCTCACCGTGCCCTTTTCTCCCCGGCTTCTCGCCGCACCTTGCAGGCCCAGGACCTCTGGAGGTGGCAGAGCAACAACCCCAATGGATACGGGGAGCAGTAGAGCGCCCGCTTGCACGATGCTCGCGGATCTGTGACGTTTGTATTTTCGCGCTGCATCTCCATGGGACTACCCCTAATCTCGTCAGCTCTCGACCGGCCAGCAGGGCTCGTTCGACGACGCCGGAACAGAATCGGACCGCCAGAGAAGAACAGAAAGGATAGGTGACTCTTTGTAGACTACACTCTGACGAGCATAGAATCTAAAGGCCCTTGTAAAGCACTCCGGCCTGTTGAGAGAGAGAGTCTTAGGGTATTTTTATGGGATGGACGCCGCGGACGGCCCTTGTTCTTCCTGCCTCGAAGTCACATGGGAGGGGTCCAGGCTGGGCGGGAACTCAACGCGTGAACTGGGCGCGCAAAAGTCATCTGCAGCTGCTCCTGTGATGCTTTCCAACACAGCCCCGCCGGCCAGTCCACAGGGGCTCTGTGGAGTTGGTGCGCTTTTTTGCCCGACAAAAGGTCCCTCACCCCACTCGCCCCTGTCCTTCTACCGAGCGTCCTTCGCCTTCTCCTACAGACCTCCTGTTCCAATAACTTATCCCCTACAGCATCATTACCGGCAAAAGTCTGAACCAGAGCAGGGTTTATCTCGACCTTAACCACTACCACACTCGCTCTTTCGGCGACCGTTTCGACCGTATCATCTTACGACGTCAGGCCGACTATCCTCAACGCTTACCCTCGGATCGAAGCTAGGTTTGGCGAAGCAGTTGGCGTTGCGTTTCGGATCGAGCCGACTGTCACACTCAACGTATCCCAGTCGACGGCGCTTTCCAAGCAATTTCATCAACGCTTGTCCCTGCCAACGTGACCTTCGCAGAACGCGACATAGTCAAGAGGATCCAGCTGGCGAGATGGCTTTATTTGTGGGGACTAACTACCCCTCTGGTCCGTGCCGCCACGGCGCCGATGTCGTCTGCGACCGTTGCGCGGCCTCAATGCGGTCGAGCCGCTCAAAGGAGGATCTAACTCCGGGCTCGTCATATCAGCAGCGACCTGACCGCTGGGCCAGCAGGTAAGTCGCGGTCAAGTCACCGTCACAAGCTCCGCCCACTTGCGGAAGTGCCCCGACCCGTGCCCGCTAGATGAAGCCGTACGTGCGTGTTTACTCACGCCCGCCACTTCTTTCTTGCTGATGCCTATGGACACATCCTCATTCGCTTTTTCTCGACTCAGATACGTCAGCGGCACTTTTACGCCAGACGACGCCTACCTCTCCAGCAGCGCCAGCGGATCCAGTGTTGCCTCCGCCAACGGCAAGATCCCTTTCAGAGCCAGCACCGACCATAACCTCGGATTCGGCATGCCTTCGCGAATTTCAAAGGACTTGAGGTCAAGCTTCGGCGGTCAGCCAAGCTCGTCGCTGGTCAGTGTGCCAGAACGAGGCCGCTCGACCGAACGAACGGCATCCCAGTACCTCTCGACGCCTCCTACCGCAGCGGGCACGTCCAAGGTCAGCCCTTCCTCACGCGACCGCTCGCCTAACGGTGGCGACTACTCGGCTCCCATCCTCAAAGGATCGGACGGCGCCCTCTCCAAGGTCTGCGGAAGCCTCGTTGAGCCCTCGGACAAGCGCAACAAGTGGGCCTGTCACGACTGCAAGTCCGTCTTTGCCCGAGATACGACCATCTACGCCCCGCCCAGCTCGGCGGCCGGCGACCCGACACCGGAGGGCGCCTACTTCTGCAAGCAATGCTACAGCGATCGGTATGGGCTCGGCAAGTGCGAGGCGTGCCAACGCGACGTTCTCGGCAGCACAAAGGAGGATGGCAAGTTTGTCAAGGCCGCTGGCGGTCTGTGGCATGGTCGTTGCTGGAGGTGCACCGTCTGTGACAAGGGAGCCAAGAATGGTGTCGAGGTGCTGGTCGGCATGGACTGCAAGCCCTGCTGCGAGGGCTGCTTCGACAAGCCAAGGCAGGCGAAGCGTCCCTCGTTTGATCTTCACACCGAGCAACCCGCTCCGTCAGCCTCTTTCCGCTCCGCCGACTCGGACGTGCGGAGGCTGAGCCGTTACGGAGCCGCGGGCAAGGGCGCCATGGGCGCGACCATCGCCGAGCTTTCTAAGAAGTTTAACAAGAGCTGCGTCACCACGTCAGGATCGTCGACGGCGACGTCGCCCGTACTGCCGACCAGTCTGACGATGGGCGCCGACCACAGCATCTTCAAGAGGGGCTTCTCC
Source organism: Thecaphora thlaspeos (assembly GCA_900291925.1). Lineage (NCBI taxonomy): Eukaryota > Fungi > Basidiomycota > Ustilaginomycetes > Urocystidales > Glomosporiaceae > Thecaphora > Thecaphora thlaspeos. The sequence continues at coordinate 67,001 of UWYS01000007.1, read as the reverse complement.
TCAACCAGCAATCTTGTAGACATCGGTCGGCCTCCGTCGAGGGGCACGCTGCCGTTTCCGGACCTCGTATCGCGCTCGCCGACGCGCGGCCGCACCGGAGCCAGCATGAGCCGGAGCGGCAGCATCTCCGGCAGTCCGCCTAAGCCTCGTCCCATGACGGCCCAGTTCACCGGCGACCTCAACCTGGCTGCGTTCCGCCCCTCTTTCGGTCCAGGCGCGGACTCGGATCGAGCCTACCTAACGCGCAGCGACTCCCGCAGCCGCAGCTACAGCCCTAACAAGAGAGTTCCGCTCGGGAGCAGCAACCTCTCGTCGAACATTGCTTCGCGCAGCCGATTCAACTCCTTTGCGACCGACAAAAGCGCCGGACTGGACACGCCGTCGTCTGGGGCTGCGGCGTCATCCAAAGTCCCGGGTAGCCCCAACGTGAGGGCCAGCGACAGCCTACCTGCCGGCGGTAGCGCCGCTTCGCGACCCGCCGAGTTTGGTCGGGATCGGACAGCGAGCGGCTTCCCGCGTCCTCTCAACACGCCTTTCTCCAAGGTCAAGGATCCAAAGGAGCCGCTGCAGGGGAACAAGCAATCGACCGAGCTCGAGGCCGACTCTAGCGGCGAGCTGGACGTCCTTCCTCCCGCATCAGACGCGGAGGTGAGGTGCGCAGTCTGCCGCAGGCTGCCCTTTGAAGGGTCGGCGCCGGCCTCGACCACGACCGTCGGCGGAGACTATGGCGCGGCCCACGAGGTCGTGATGATCACTCTGTCGGGTGGTCAGGATTTACACGCCGACTGCTTCACCTGCTGCGTCTGCACGGCCAGGATCGACGGCAGTCGAACGTTCACGCGCCTCGAGGGCCTCGATGGACAGTACCGCGAGCTGGCCCCCGGCCTCGGACCGTTTGCGCACCCTCACTGCGCCCCAAGCGTCTGCCTGCAACGTGTCGTCCGTGCCATGGACAACCAGCCCGCTCGTGACGGCAAGCCGATCAACCGCAGCCTGGACCCAGACTCGGTTCGAAACCACGTCACGCACCAGCGCGAGCTGCGACCGAGTCCTACACCTTCTTCCGCCGCTACGGTTCGACATCCGTCGGTGTTGTCTTCCACTGCCGGATCCGCCTCTTCGCAGCGTGCGGACGCTCCTTTTGCCCGTAGCTCGAGCTCCGTTTCTTCGTCGTCCTCGTCAGCACCGTCAAAGCAGAGCGGGACCGATGTCATCCGTCGTTTCCACCCCTCCTCCGGCGCCGCTCCACCCACGCGCTCCACCATCCTCTCGCGTCCCCCTGCGCCTCCCAATCCAGCTGCTGGCATCTTCGCGCGTTTTCCTCCCTCCTCCGTCCCGTCATCCTCCTCCACCTCTCCCTCCTCTCCTACAGCCTCGACGTCGACAACTCGATTCGGCGGTATGCCATCGTGCGCCTACTGCGGTCAAAAGCTCTCGGCGCTGGAAAGCGTCGTGGGACCGCGCAGTACCAGCTGGCACAGGAACTGCCTCATCTGTCGAGGAGCACCTAAGGTCGCTCCGCCCGCCTTCATCATTCGCAACACGAGGGTCACACCTCCTGCCGTGTGTGGCAAGAAGCTCGACTCGGGAGCCAAGGTTAACAGGGAGGGCGAGGTCAGGTGTCGGGATTGCTACGATCGAGAGTGTTCAGCATTCAGGATCGCGGCGTGACGGAACGCGACCCAGCAGGCGCACCGTGCTGTTCCCCTTCCCCTACCGCTGGCTGTCCACCGACTGGCTCTCGTCAGAAACCTTACCTCAGAAGATTCTTACCCTGGTATCTTTCCGTAGTAGTATAGAGACCTCGTCACATCACATAGAACGGTCAATCTAGCATCTTCTCGCCAGTCCGATCGACCGGCCATAGCAACGACGTCGGAAGGACGCAGAACACGGATATATGCAAAAGTATGCATGCAAGCGTGCGTGCAAACGCTGTAACAGAGAGGTAAGGGTACGGTACATGAGGATAATGATGAGATGGATGAAAGATGCTGGTTGCTCGATGGATGTGTTCTACCAGAGGGCCGGGAAAAAATTAAAAAATTAAAAAAAAAAAAAAAAAAGTGAGGGAAAGGCGAGATGGGTTACCGCGTCGCCGGCTAGGGCAAGCGCATCGGCTTTATGGCGGACGGTATGGATCTCGATCCACCAGCATTGCTCGACTTGTTAGTGGGTGCGAGGCCGCCGCCGGCACCTCGACCTCCACCAGCGGCAGGCCTAAAGGACGATGTCGACGAAGACGCCGTGACGCTGCGCTTGTTTGCAGCCGCTGCTGGCGTCGTTACCGCTGCCTTCGCCGTCGCCGTCGTCATCGCCGCTCTAGACGCTGTGGCGTTGGTCGCAGCGCTCTTGCTCCTTGAAGGCGGCCCCTGGTCCTGGTAGACGTACAAAGACAGGTCGATGGCTCCGCTCGACCCACCGCCACCGCCGCCGCTCTTCGCGCCCCCTATCTTCGACGCCGCGCCCTTTGTGCCGCCCGCCCTCTGCCGGAAGTCGTGGCAGACCTTGACGAACTCGGCCGTGCGCTTGTACTCGATATTGCCATTGTCCTCGAGGACGCTTTTCAGCGTCTTCAGGCTGGTCGGAAGCGTCAAGCTCATGATCTGGAGCTGCTTGTCGCTGTAAACGTCGTCCTCCGAGCACCGCAGCTCGGTGATCGTCCGCCTGCGGAGCCGCGCCAGCGCATCGTAGCACTGCTGCGAGACATCGAACTTCTGCCGACGATCGTGGTCGACATCGACCAGCTGGAGCGGCGGTCGGGCGCGAGCAGCCCGCGATCTGTCGGGGCTGAGGTCGACGTTGCTGATGTCATACAAATCGTCGGCGTATTCGAATTCGTCCGCTGGCCCCCCCGCGGTGGACCTGCTGGCGGGAGAACGTCGCGGAATCGTTGCCGCCGTTGCCTCGGTCCTCGCTTCCAACTCGATTTTCTGCTTGCCTTTCATCACCTTGTTGGCATTCGGCCCAAGCTGCATGTAGTACTGGACGTAGCCGCCTCGCCTTTGGAGCGACTGGTGCAGCGCCTTCTGTGAGTGGAGCGCCTGGAAAAGCCGACGGGCGTGGTCGGGCGAGAGGTGTGACCCGACGCCCCAGAAAAACTTGTCCCGGTCGTGCCCCGCGGCCTTGACAGTACCCTTCTTGGAGCCGCGGAAGACGTCGGCGCAGTGGATCAGCGTGTGGCGGCCTCCGCTCTCAGTGACCGCCTTGACGAGCCGGAGAGCTTTCTTGGCGAGCTCGGTGACGTCCTCCATCCTGGCGGGCCCGCTCCTGCTGGTGCAGACATCGCAAGTGCCGTGGCAATTGTCGGCGGAGAACGTCTCGTTGAAGTAGCGAAGGATCTGCACCTTGCGGCACTCGGTCTGGTTCTCGCAGTAGTTGTGGATTTCTTGGAGATTCTCGAGCAGCTGAGTCTTTTGCTCCCGCGGGACGTCGTCCTTTTCAATCTGACCCTGCAGCGTGCGGTAGTCGTTGTAGGTGTAGTAGAGGACGCAGACGGAGCGATTGCCGTCTCTTCCGGCGCGTCCCGTCTCCTGGTAGAAGCCCTCGACCGAACGCGGGAGCGAATGGTGGATGACAAAGCGGACGTCTGGTTTGTCGATGCCCATCCCGAAGGCGACGGTCGCGACCACGACCTCGAACTCGCCCGACTTCCACTGATCCTGGATCATGGTGCGGTCGTCGTCCGAGAGACTGGCGTGGTAGTGCTTGGCGCGGATGTCGTGCGTCTCGCTGAGGTCGTGCGCGACCTCTTCGCAGCTCTTGCGGCTGTTGCAGTAGATGATCCCACTCGTCCCGGCATGGTGCGTCTTGATGAACGTCGCAATCTCCTCCATCAGCTTGCCCTTGCTTGGCTTCGCGCGCACCTGGTACTCGAGGTTCGGGCGATTAAACGACTGCTGCAGCAGAACAGCGTTCTTCATCCGAAGCTGGTGGGTGACGTCCTGAAGGACGCGCGTATTGGCCGTCGCCGTCAGCGCCATGAAGGGTACATTCGAGTACTGGTCGCGCAGCTTGCCGAGGTCCTTGTAGTCAGGCCTGAAGTCGTGGCCCCACTGGCTGACACAATGGGCCTCATCGACGACGAAGCGGGCGAGCCTCTTGCGGCGGTGGAGGAATCCAAAGATCTCGGGGGCCCTGCTCGACCTGCCGACGAACTCGGGCGTGAGATAGAGTAGGCGGATCGGCGTGTCCGGCTTCAGCAGGAGACGGTAGACGTCCTCCTTATCCGCGACCGACATCTTGCCGATCAGCGCGACGGATGGGATGGAGCGCTCGACGAGCGTCTTGATCTGGTCGTGGATCAGCGAGAGGAGCGGCGAGATGACGACCGTGACGCCGTCCTGCTTGCCCGTGGTGCAGACGGCGGGAATCTGGTAGCAGAGGCTCTTGCCGCCGCCGGTTGGCATGAGGCAGAAGACATCCTTGCCGCCGAGGGCCGCGTTGATCGCCTCGAGCTGATTCTTGCGAAAGTCCTTGAGCCTGAAAAGCTTGCGGAGTGCTTGAACGACCTGCTCCGACCACGGGTAGATCAGCTGGTTCCGCGTCTCCTTACGCTTTGGTAGCTCGTCCATCGACGGGCCAAGGATCTTGGCCCTGACCTCAGGCGACGCGTCTTCGTAGTTGAAGCCGTCGTCGTCGCCACCGTAGAGCTTGTCGAGGTCGATGGCCGCTTCTTCTTCTTGTCCTCCTCTTTTATCTCCTGGCCGCCGCGCGTTCGAGGGGCCGGCATCAAGCTCGTCGGGCACGTCGTTCCACGCGAATGCATCGTCATCGAAGCCGAAGTCGTCGTCCGGGATGGGCGATCGCGGAGCGTCCTGTCCGGCGTTCTGCGGACGAGACGTCGGCGTCGCAGCTCGAGGTCGGTGCTGCTCGACATCCGGCCGATGCCGGACAAGCTCGCGCTCGTCGGCGCGAGGCGCAGGGCCCGGTCGTGACGGCTCGCGGCGCCCGACGGCGTCTTCCGACGTGCGAACGGCGGGCACAAACACGCCGCGCGCCGGGACAGTGCTGGTTGCAAGCGTGATGGGCCGCACAGGCTCGATGGTGGTGATGGTGCCCGAAGATGGGGCTTGCTGTGATGGTGATGGCGGACGCAGCGGCGTCGACGCAGAGGTGAAGCTGGCCGGATCGATCCCCCGCGAATCAAGCTCCTCCTGGATTTGCTTAGACCTTTGGTTTAGGAAAGCTTCCTGCATCCTGACGTATGTCTCGTCGGCCGAGGTGGGATCGTCGAGCAGGCCGATGAGCTCTTGTAGCACGCGCTTCAGGTTGGCCTTGTTCTGTCGCCACAACTCGACCAGGTCGCGGTCGGACCTTCTCGCGAGATCGTCAGCCGGCTTGCTGCTGCTAGCGCTGGCGCTGCCCGTCGTCGAGGCGGGTCGGGCCGGCGAGGAGGCAACGTCGTCCTCCTTGGCCAGTACATTGCGGGACGAGGTGGTGGCGATCGAGGCGTGACCGGACCAGCTGCTGCCTTCCGCGGAGGCCCGCGGCCGTTTCATTGGTTCTTCGACGCCGCGGGGCGTGCTCAGGAGCGGCGACGAGCGCTTCGCAGGGACCGTCATGACGTCGGTCTCATGCTTGACGGAAGCTGCTATGTTCTCGGTCTTGATCAGTACGACGTCGTCGTCGTCATCGTAGGGGCACGCGTAGTCGTAGTCATTGAGGTCGATGGAGATGGTTGGACTGCAGCCGGGGACGGCCGGCTTGACGTCCGCCGCCGCCGGTCCTGGCGATGGCCACCCGGACACAGAAGCACAATGCCTGCTCGGGCCAGCCGTGGCCACTGGGCCTGACTGAGCGGACGACCGCATGCCGGGCTCGGTCGATGCCTCCTCCCGCTTCGGCCTGGCCGCATAATCGTCGTCGACGTCGTCGCCATCGTGTCGGCGGAGCTCGCGCCTCAGGCTGCTGGAGGTGGGCGTTCGTGTCGGCATCGCCGCTGTCGCTTCTTCCGACTCGTCCTTTCGCAGGCGCGTGACGCAGTATATTACTTATCTGGGGAGGTAGGAGGCCGATCGTGGTGGTGGAAGTCGAGGTGGAACAGAATGTCTCGGTAACCTATCGCGAGCGCATTTAGCTGAGGATGGGCGGCGGGACCGAGGGTCGATGCGGGGCTCTTCTTTGTGGCCACGCCACTCTCTGTCGGATGAAGCGGTGGAGACAGCCTCGCTTGCCTTTCGTCGGTCGGTCGGTCGGTAGCTGCGTGCGTACGTGCGTATGGAGTCAGCCGGCGTGACAGTGAAGGCCGGTCGAATCGATTCCGAGCGTGAGGCAGCGGAGGAGAGGTAATAAGTGCTCTTCCGCAGCACCTTTGACAGACTCGCAAGGGCGGAAGGCGGGCCGGGCCGATGCGGAAGCTCAGCTCGCTCGATGGGATTGTGGCGCAAGCAAGACAGGTCGGGCGAAGGTGGACCAGTCGCGGACAAGGGGCGGAGAGGGCGAAGGGCTGAGGGCGGAAGCGGGCCGTCAAGGCTAGACTGTGGTAGACCGAGGTGGCGAGACTACCTGGTGAGGGGAAGGAGGAGTGATGATGATGGTTGTCGGTGGCAAATAGGACGGCACGCAAGCAAGCCGTTCCAGCTCCCAGCTGTCGCGTCCGTCACCCTGCTTGCGCCCTTGCGGCTAGCCTGCCGCGACGCGTCGCCAGAGTCCTGGCCTGCCTCAACACCAACACCTCTCTGGACGAAAGCCAGGTTTAGACATTTGGCCCTCACGTGTGGCGGGCGCGTGTGGCGGGCGCCTGGCGCACAGGTCGGAGGGGGGTTTTTTTTTTTTTTCTTTTTGGAGAGACGTCCGGTTTTGTGTCGCTGGACCTCGTCGAGCGTTCTCGAGGAAAAAAAAAAGTTGAGAAGGATCTTGACGAGACGACAACAGCTCAGCCTCGACTCCATCTCTCTCTCTCTCTCCTCTCTTCGACCGATACGGAACAAACGTCACCTCCTCCTCCCCTCCTCCTACGACACTTCAAGAGACATCGTCCGTCTCCATTTGCAGACCAGCAAGACAGTCGCCCATTCGCTCTCTCGCTTCTCGGCCCTGCACGGAACCACGCACACGTCCCAGTGAGTTGACAAGAAGAAAGAGGGGAGGGAGGTGAAAAGGGGGGTTGGGGGGGTGGTCTCAGATAGTATCCGTGTATCACAGCTTACCTAACAAGCTTTGGGCTGCTGTCCTCTACCGGCCAACCAACTACCATGTTCATCGGACCAGATCCGAACCCAGATGATTCTCTGTCTATAGGCGAGCCACCGCGGCCCGCAGTCATGGCCAGCCCGCCCACCGCCACGGCTCCGGAATCTCTCATAACGGAAACGTTCTCTCTCGACGGAGCGTGGGGCCCTACGAGCGGCACAGAGCAGGCCACCATGTCGCAGGCAACGACGCCAGACCTGGCCCGATCGCTGTCCGGAGACGACGACTCGGCCTGCGTGGGACGGACCCCGTCCGACACCTTTTCCGCCGCCACCAGTTCCCGCCAGATCAAAGATGTTGGCCTGAGCTTCCCATTTGGTCCAACGGAGCTGCCGCAGTCGGGCGCCGCTGTGCAGGCCAGCGACGAGGATGAAGCAAGCCACATCCACGACATCGACCTGCTTTTCGGCGATGGGCCCCTCGCCACGACTGAAGCGACCGCCAGCAACACCATTACTGCCCCGAGCAAGGATGTCGAACCGTCCGGACCGGCAACAACCTTGCCCCACGCTGCTGAGGGAACAAGTAGCACCACCAACAGCGCTGCCGCTACAACGAAGCAGCCGCAGCAACCTCTGCTCGGCGGCCTGGTGCTGCCGCAGGGCGATGGCAGCTCGCGGCCCCAGGTGCCGATCCAAGTAACACCGCGGGTCGCTGCGGAGCCCACCAGAAGCGCACCGTCTCGGCCCGCAAACGTCGGCCAGAGGGCAGTGGTGCCGATCGCTCCAGCGCCTCCCGGGTTCCTCACAGCCAATAGGGGCACGGCTGCGCGTCCAGCCGCTTTGGCTGCGCCTGCGGCGGTGGCATCCGCATTGTCGGTGACGCAGACGGTCGGCCTCTCATCAACGACGACCGCCATAGAAGCCATGCTGGGCCCACCGCCGAAGCGTCCGCGCGGAAGACCGCCAAAATACCCCCGCCCAGACGGCACTCCGGCGCCTCCCAAGAAGCCGGCTGCGGCCAAGCGCAAGGCCTCCGCGACCGAGGGCGGCACCGCCCCGAAGAAAGCGGTGAAGGTCAGCAGCGCGGCCAAGGGCAAGGGCAAGGCAGCCGCTGTCCCCGTGTCGATTGCCGACCTTGGTCGGATGATTCCAAAAAGCGCCTCGCCCGAGGCGATTCAGGCCTTCATCCAGAAGCATGTTCAGCTCTTTGCCGACCTCTTCATGGCGCTCCAGAAGCAGGCGAGCGATGGTCGCACCGAACGCGAACGGGCAAAGGACGAGCTCAAGGGGACCACCCGCAGCCGCTCGGTCGGCGCCGCTCCTGCCACTACGGCGTCGTCGGCAGGTATCGCGGCCGCTGAGAATGGCGCGCCGGCGTCGATGTCGCTGCCGCACCCACCTCCGCCGACACGCGGGCAGTCTGCTCCCCCACCCCTCCTTCCCCTCGGCACCTCGACCGGCCCAGGGCTCTTCTCGCCAGCAAAGGAGGGAAGCGGCTCCTCTGCTATGTCGTCGGTGCAATCTGCTGGCCTAGCGGCGGCGCTAAAGGCCCCGAGCGGTCCCTCCAGTCTGTCGATTGGCGATTCGACCGTTCTCTCGACAAGCCTGTCGACGAACCCGCTCGAGCGAGACTTTTCTCAGGTGGTGGCGCAAGCCGTTGCCGATGCCACGGCTAGCTCTGCCGTGCTGCCCGCAAAGCGCGCCAATTCGATCTCGGGAACCCTGGGCCAGGTTGCCTCTGGCTCCACTTCCGGCCCGGCGAGCAAACGCCGCCGTTCCGAGACCAACTCCGACCTTCGCGGGGAGGTCGAGAAGCGCATGACGGAGATTGCCTCAGGGCACGACAGCCTGCGCGAAGAGATGCTCCGGCTCAAGGTGGACAAGCAGTTTTTTGACAATGCGCAGAAAACCGTCGAGGAACGCATCCAGGTGCTACGCGACCGAATTGCTGCGCGGAGCCAGGACCTCTACCGCGAGCGTGAAGCCAACCGCAAAGCGAGGGAGGAGGCCCGGCAGGTCAAGAAGGACCGTAAGGCGGCCGAGCGGCTGAAGGATGCCGAGAGGACCGAGAGGCGACTCGAGGCCCAGCATCTGATGATTGAGGCGCAGATTGCCACTGAGGAGGAGGCGAGGCGCGAGCGAGAGCGCGAGTGGGAGGAGGTCGATCGCCTCGACGCCGAGGCCGAGGCCGGCGACGAGGCGCAGTATAGCACGGAGCTCGACTCTGCAAACGCCGGCGCGGCGATGTCGAGCGTCCTGCCGATCCCCGCCGCCCTCGACAGTCAAAGCGGGCCGGCGGTATCCCAGGGTCAAATCGTCGACGAGGCCGAACTGGCCGCATTTCTGGGCATCTCGCTCACTGATCTGTCCAACTACACGCAACCCAACTCCTCCTGCCCGACGGGCGCGGCGGCAGCGCCACTACCTCTCGACTCTGCTTTCGAAGGCGCACAGGCACTTTGCGCCACGACCTCAGCAGAAGCACCGGCGGCGGAGAAAGGCGGCAAGCAGCAGCAGCAGCAGGGGCTGGAGCCGATGGATCTTTCCCACCTGCTCGATGCACCCATCGACGCCGGCGGCGCGGGACCAGCCGAGCAAGGGGCCGAGGGACCGTCCCTCGAGGCTATGATGGACTTTTCTATGCCTGATTTCGACCTCGGGGCGCTGCTCGCAATGGGCGTCGTTCCGCAGCCACAGCCTGCCGTCGCGGAGCTCGCGGAGCCAACTGCCACCGCAGAGCCCACGACTGAGCACACCGCCTCAAGACTCGCCAAGACAGAGCAGCAAGAGCGATCTGAGCATCGGCCGCCAACGACGCTACAGCAGGGAGACCCGCTGCGAGAGCAGCAGCAGCACGAGGGAAACCCCGGCGAGCTCCGCACGCCACGATCAGAGTCTCAGACGTCCTGAAAAGCGTTCTCCGACCCACATCAGGCCCCCATCCATCACATGTCTAAAAAACATGGTCATCGTATGGCCTGATCAGGCAAGCACTACACCATCCATCGATCACAAATTGAACCGCGACATTGCTCTCAATCCATGTACTTTACTTCAACCTATCATCCGTTCGAAAGAAGCGACCGGCCGCCTTTAATAACAAGAAGATGTGAAAGATAACAATGCGCGCCATGTCCGAAGGTCGAGCTTGAGCTGTGTGTGGAAGTGAGAGCTAGAAGTCGGTAGCTCTTCCACCGTACGTCCATTCCTTTTCATAGGTCAGAGGGTCCTTCTTAGGGCCGCCCACCTCTCCCGTGCTGGGGTTCGTGTCGCCCTCAAAATCCGGTTGAGGCCTCTTCCTTGCGTCTGGGTGAAACTGTTCTTCTGCTGATGTGAACTGCAACGTGTCTATCGTCATCGACGGAAGCCTTAATATCAGTTTCTGTGTATCACTGTGTGCAGGCAATGTCTGAAAGAGATCGGAAAGGAAGACAGCGGGAGGTGGAAAGGGACGTACTTTGTTTCTCCTTTACCAGCTTTTCAAACTCTCGCTGCTCTTTTGGTGGAAGGGAGGGTGGGGCAGGTCGGTTGAATTTACCGCTACGGAGAAGCGTGGATGTGCTGAGGTAGCGAAGCGAAGATGTTGTGAGTGTCGTTCCCCGAGTGAGGCGGGATGAGAGGATGGTGCGTGATAGCATGATGGTGGTCCTTGATCGTGCTGGGATGTGCGGTGTGGTGGCGATTGTGTTTGCTTTCGTTTGTAATCTGTATGATATAGAAAGGAAGGTAAGAAAGGTCCATAGCGAGGTGGAATCAAGAAGGTTCAGAGGTCGCGCAACCCAAAAATGTGGAGAAATGATCCTGTATCACGTAAGCCCGGCGAGCGAGCCCCGTTTGCCAACCCGTCCTGGTCCTTGCCGGCCAGGATCGGGCGACGTCGGGATGCTCTTCAAACGCAAATCGGACAGCGACCAGCCCGACATCATCCCGATAACATGAGCAAAAAAAGACTCTACGAGGTCAGCCAGCCGCACGCACTACACAGCTACGACCGGCCGTTTCGACACTCCGCCGTGATCATGGGGGATAACCTCGGGGCGAGGTCGAGTGCAATTGCATCCAAGTGGTGAACTAACAAGGTAAATGCAGTCAGAGGAAGCATGTCTAAGCAGTGGTCGTGTCGTGTACGGGGTGTGAGGGCGCGCCAGAGGTCTACCGGACACGCTTGACGACCTGTTCGTTGAGCTTTAGCAGGGCCTGCTTGGCGTCACTGTCGGGTAAGACGTCGAGGGCTTCCCTTGCCCGTCGAGCGTGGTCCTTTGCCAGCGAAGCGGTCCGTTCGAGACCGCGCGATTTCGAGACCAGGTGGAGCATCTGTGCGCGGGTAACAACGACGGCAGGGAGCGACGACAGGACTGGGTCAGCGAACAAAGAAACGGACGGACCCCCCTACTCGGGGTCTGTGCGGCTACGCCTCTTGCCTTCGACCGCCTACTCACCTTTTCTACGTCGCCGGGACCTTCGAACCGTCTCGCCACCATCTCTGCAATCCCCTCGTTGGGCGTCTCCTGCCACGTATAGAGGACAGGCGCTGTCGCTAGCCCGAGCCTCAAGTCCGCGCCTCCCGACGGCTTGCCAAACGCGGCCGACGTCGCCTCGAAGTCGAGGAGGTCGTCTACCAGCTGGAAAGCAATGCCGAGGTTGCGCCCGTAGCCGTAGGCGGCGTCGCGGACCTGGCGCATTCTCTCTGCGACGTCGCCCGACAGGCCGGCGCGGCCGATCGCCTCTGCGCCGCAGCCACCAAGAATGGTGGAAGCGCGCGTCGACTTGCCGATCAGGGCGGCCGTCTTGAGGTAGGTCTTCTGCAGGTAGAGGCTAAAGTGGGCCGGCGTCGGTCCCAGCTCCGGCATCTCGGACGGTCCGACGGCCCTGCCGCTCTCAATGCCCTGGTTGTGCGCCGAGAGGCCCTCGGACTCCCAGAAGGCGGCGTGGCCACTCTTTGCCTGCGCCTGCTGGCCGTCGCTGGCCGCCTGGCTCTTGAGCTGCATCACCTCGCCCTCGACCAGGTTGGCGATGACGGTGGCCAGCAGCTCGACCACCTCGTTGTCGCGCAGCCGGGCCAGCGCCACCGATGCGCGCCCCAGGAGGAAGTCGCCGCCGAGGATGCTGAGCTTATTGCCAAACGCCGAGGGGGCCGAGGGCGCGCCGCGGCGGAGCGTGGAGGCGTCAATCACATCGTCGTGCAGCAGCGAGGCGACGTGAATCATCTCGGTGATTTCGGCCAGCCGCCGCTGCGTCGGAAGGATGCCGCTAAAGTCGGCCGCCGCAGTGGTCGTTGTCGCCGTCGGCCCGCTGAGATCGCTCGGCGAGACACCGGACGAGCCGCCAAGCCCCAGCGACCCCTCAATGGCTTCCATGTGCGGGTTAAAGTCGTTGAGCACGGCCTCTGGGCTGAGAGGCTCGTTGATGCCCATGTCACGCTCGATTGCCTTGCCCGCATCGTCGGTGCGCCGCTCGGTGCGTAGGGCGTGGTCGACGAGCTCGGGCCAGAGGGGCGAGATGCCGTTCGTAGCCTTGCTCATCAGGAGGACAATGAGAGGGCGGACGTGCTTGCCATCTGCCTGGAAGTAGTACTTTGCTATTGTGTCGAGCGAGGGATGGCCGGAGCCGAGGAGCGAAGAGACGTTGGAGCGGAGCGACGAGAGCTCGGAAGACACGAGCGATAGGGGGTCGGTGATGATCTGGGCAGACGATGTAGAGGGTGACGTCGTCCCGAAGAACGACGAGGAGCCCGAGGCGTCCGGCGGTGATACTGATGACGACGGAGACGAGGGCGAGCTAGAGGGCATGTGTCGGATCTGGTCCTGGACGAGCGTCTTTGCCTGGTCGACGACGGCAGCCCATGTCGACTGCTGGCGGCAGCGCCGATTTACGCCACTGGTGCTGGTGGCGCAGACTGTTGCGCCAGGGCACTTCGAGGTAACGGCGATCCGTCTTGTGGCTGTGGAACGGGCCAGACTGGCTACCGAGGGAGGGAGCCTGGATGACATGACGTGTTTGCCGTATGTGTATCAGAATCGAGTCGCCGGATGGGCGGGGAGAGAAAGGAGCGGAAGGGTGGCCCAAGAGAGCGAGAGAGGGAGGGTGTGCGTCTGTAGAGCAGCGTGGCAAGGTGTGAGCTTCACAAGCAAGGATCGTGTGAATGTATCTCGAGGCTTCGAAAGGCCTCCGGCGCTAGCGCCGGAGGCTTACGTCAAGGCAAAGCAAGAGGCAGTCTAGGTATTGCCGGCCCACCGTTCTTCTCGTCGAGATGCGATCACGCCCACCACTTCGGGCCTTTTTCTTTCTTTCTTTTCTTCCTCTTCTGCCCGGAGGCGAGACGCCAAATGCGAAAAAGGACCCTGGCAGGGGCTCTCTCCGCCGTCTCCCGAGCATTTGGCAGCTTGCACCGTCTTTCTCTTGTCGCGCGGGTCGAGGGGGCGAGGCGCAACAAAGTTTTCGCTGGGCGGCCGGCGGGGCGAGGTGGGGCGCGGCGCTCCCCGCTTCTTCTGGCGGCGCATCACGAACTCCCGAGTCGAGCTCGCCGCCTACCACCTCTCGGCTCGCTCACGACCGACACCATCATCCCCAACTCGCTTCCCCTCTCCTCCGGCGTCTCACTTCTGCCGATCTGTACGCTTGCCCTCGAAATGAGGCCGACCGCAATCCGATCCATCGCACAATCGGTGAGCAGCACGCTCTCCTCTCAGACCGATGGCTCCAAGCCCTGACGACCTGTGCTGACCCCCATCTTCCCTACCACCGTCCCCCTCACCCACCTCAGGCCACAACACTATCGCAACGCCGACTCGTCCGTGTTCAGCTCATCGCCGATACTCCTGGCCTCGGCAAGGCCGGTCAAGTCTGCCTGGTCCAGCCGGGTCGTATGCGCAACCAGCTGCTTCCTTCCAAGCAAGCCATCTACCAGCCCCTCCCCACACCTTCCACACGGAGCCGCGAGGAGACCGCCTCTCGCCTCGTCCAACAGCAGCTAGAACAGGCACAGCAGCGCCTCGACAAGCACAAGGTCCGCGAACAGCTGCAAAAGCAACTCGGTCCCGTCCAGCTCCTCTCGCTCCGCCGCAAGCTAGAGAGCGTACCCACCGTCACCTACTCGCGCTCCACCACCGTCGCACCCTCCTCGACCGCCGCCGCCGCTGCTGCCGGACAGCTCTCCGACTCTCCGCTCACGATCCAGGGAAGCATTTCGACCAACGAGGTTGTCAACCACATCCGAGACACCCACGGCGTATTCGACCTTGAGACCAGCTTCGCCCAGCCAGGAGCAGCCGCACCCCTCAACAGGCTCACCGCACAGCAGATTGCGACGGCGTGCGAGTTCACAGTCGTCCCCGCAAAGGACAACAAGGAACCCGACTCGCTAGACAAGAGCGGCAGGATCAAAAAGACCGGAAGGTACAGTTGTGAGTGTCCAGTTTCCACCGACGCCGCCGGATCGGGTCCTCTATCGTTGGTGCCGTTGAAGGACGCCTCTGACCATTTCTTTCTTCACGCTGGTCGCCTCTCTTGGCAGTGCGAACACGCCTCCACGCGACCGAGGCCGTCGTCGACGTTCCCATCATCGTCCTTCCCAGCCTTTCGGCGACCCCTTCTCGGCCCACACCCAGTGCTTCCTCTAGCACCGCCAGCATTACCGGCACTGCGACCATGTCCGCTGCACCTACCGGCACGCGCTCCTTTTCCACGTCGGCCTCGCGCCGTGCCGCCCAGCCTACGGGCATGGAGACCTCGATGCGCTCCAAGATTGAAAGCGCCTTTGCCCCCGCCGAAGTCACGATCCGAAACGACTCGAGCAAGCACGCACACCACGCCGCCATGGCCGCGCAGGGTGGTGGCAACGGCGAGACGCACTTCTACATCGAGGTTATCAGTGATGCGTTCGAGGGGATGACGCAGATCAAGAGGCATCGCGCCGTCAATGCTCTCCTGTCGGACGAGTTCGACAGGGGCCTACACGCGCTCAGCCTCAGGACCAAGACACGGAAGGAGGTAGAGAGAGCCAATGTGAGCAGCAACTAGCGGCGCAGGCAACTTGGGGCGAACGAGGTGAGGGGTCGGTCCGGGATCGAGGGATGAGTTGAAAGAGGTGCGCGGCGGACGGCGTGAGGGCTTGAGGGCTTGAGGTGTAGACACATGCCCGCACACAGCTCCTCGATCTCGCATCGACCCTGCCTTCCTTCTGCAAACCTAGTCTTGCGCTGCGCATAGCCTATGGAGTCGACGGATAACTGAGGTGTCGCTATCTTTATCGTATCACTCTCCGCCTTTCTACAGCGCTCGACGCCCATCGCGCGCCGCAACGCAGAAATCGACGGGAGCACCTGTCCGAAAACGACCTCCTCGTCACCGCACCTCGCCTCGCCCATCGACGAACCAAGCGTCTGGACAGCGCCTCAATCGCATCTCCACCCATCCTCTCCACCATCATCCTCCTCTCGTCCTTCATCTTCTTCGCAATCGGCCAAATTCTTCCGTCGAGTAACGAAGAACGAAAACGTCCCGCCAGCACGGTGGCAACGCATAGCCAACTTGCTCGGCGGAATGGCCGGGGTAGGTTGTACGTTTTACCTGGTTGCCATGGCGGATTTCGGAGAACAGGAACATTGCTTTTCCCCCCTCCGAAGGATGCTTTTTGGTGATGAAAGGGGTTGGAGACTTTCGGATGCCTCAGTGGAAGAAAAGAGGATGGTATAGAATGCCTTTGTGTGTCGATGAGAGTAAAAATCAGATTAGATTGTCAATGGTACCTTGTATCGTGTGTATTAGAGAGAGGTGTGTGTGTGTGAGAGAGAGAGAGAAGCAGCAGAGGGAAAGGTTAGGAGATACTGAAAGAAGGAAAACCGCCTAGGGTGTTACAGTCGCACGAGGACGATCTGATTCTCGTCAACGTATCGCCTCTCCTAGCCGCCTCTATATCCGTCTCCTTTGTCCGTCTTGATTACCATTTTCACTCCTATACGTCTCCTCCTCCTCTTCTCCCTGCTGCTCCTCCTGCTGCTCTGTATGTTGTTGCATCTTCCTTCTCTTTTCCCTTTTCAACTCTCCAGCCAATCTATTTTCTTCCTCCTTTTCGAAAAACTTCTTTGTCAACTGTTCCTCCCTCTGCAAAGCCATAGCAGCCTTGGAATGTTTTCTTATCCTATCACCAAAGTGAAAGAGGAGAAAAGGTACACATCCAAGTACAGCGGCTAGAGAGGCTAGGACGGTCGAGGCGATTCGTGGTGTGAGTTGGTGGTACATGCCAGCGGAGAAGAGTGGGAAGACGCCTCCAAGGAAGTTTCAACTGTGCAGAAGAAGGGGCAGGAGGAATGGCGTGGGTGTTAGGAGAGGGATTGGGTGAAGAAGAAGATGAGGCAGGAAAAGGGGCGAGGGGGGGAGCGGGGACGTACAGGCATGATTGTGCCGCCATGGCACTAGAAACGTATCATTCGTAGACATCTCCAAGCTGTAACCAGCCGGCCAATCGAAACGAGTCATTTAACGCGTTTCCCTGGGAATCCGGCCTCGAAATCTACTCGTCGGCCTTCCTCACCACCACCACCCTTGCCGTCACTGCTACACCATCTGCACTCTATCAAGCACACCAGACAAGCACTGCAATCAGTTCAACACTTGCTGCAAATAGTACATGCTCAGCTTTGCTTGCCTGGTCCAGAACTGCTGCCAAATGGGTTGGGGAAGAGGAGCCAGGGGGTCATACAAGGCAAGAGAGCTTGGTCCAGCAGAAGCAGGATCAACAGCAAGTTGGGGTGGTGCTGGCAGTGACTCTGCAGGCTCAGCAGGTGCTAGAGGGGGTGGTTGCGCAACATCAGCCGCTTTGGCTTTGCCCTTTGCCTTGCTTGATGCTGCCTTCCTTGCCGTCAAAGAAGACGGCAAGGGTGGTGGTGGTGAGGAAGGCCGACGAGTAGATTTCGAGGCCGGATTCCCAGGGAAACGCGTTAGTAGTAGCTTACTGTAGTTTACACGACCGAGTCACTCCATACGTAACCTCTAATGACCGCCTCGTCAAGCCCTGCGCCCATGCCTGTTCAAACCCCCGGCGGCGACGCTGCCTTGGTCCATCCAGGAGCGCAAGAGCATTGACTCACCTCTGACTCGTTCCACCTCTGTTCCGTCAGCTTTACAACAGCCATGCAAGCTACACGTCCGCAGCCTGCGCCAGACCTTGCTCGACCGACTTCTTCAACTGTTGCCACCGTGAGCGTCACACAGCATGGCCAAGTACCACGCGTGATAGTACGTCCATGAAAGCAATCACAACCCTCAGTCACCCGTCACGCAGCCATCCAACACACGACAGCGACCCAACTCTAGCACTCACCTTTGCACTAATTTCGCCCTTTTCGCTAAAGTACGCCAACGCCAGCTCCCTCGCCACGCTGAACCCCTTCTCGCCCTCTCCGCCGGCGACAGAGCCAAACGACTTGCCATCGTACTCAAAGTGTAGGCTCGCCCCACGCTCGGTCGGCAGCAGGATCAGGTCGAGCGCCGATCCCTTTGGCACCGAGCCGCGCGGGAACGCCTCCTTGACAGCCGATACGCCACGCGAGAAGGCCTCCTCCGAGTCGGATCCAGAGACGATGGTAGAGTCCTTCAGAGCCTTCTTCAGACGACCCTGGAGCGCACGCACAAATCCGTCCCGCAGGTGCGCAAAGTCGGTCGATCGCACAGGGACTGTGGCGAAGGGCCCAGGGAAGAGGCCGACAGAAGAGACGCTATCAGCAACGCGACGGCGTCCAATTCGTAGCACATCGCGCCGAAGCGAAAACTCACCGATCCGGATAGCACAAACAGCCCCGTCGTCGATGAGCGCCTTGACCTTCTTCTCGATGCTATCGCCCCCGTCTGCCGCCGCGAGCTGCTGTAGCCTGTGCTCGTCAACGTAGAAAGCAGCGACGTAGACACGAACGCTGAGGAACGAGACGGTACGCACTCCCAGGCCTACCAGCTTCAGCTTTCCCGTACCCGCCGGCAGCGGTGAGGCGGGCGTGGGGAGGTAGAGAGGGAGAGCCTGATAGGTATCGCCGTCGACAACCATTTGAGACGAGCTGGGGAGGGAGAGGTGGTTGGGCGCTGCGACTGCTTCGAGGTGGATGGGGGAAGAGCGACTCGAGTAGTAAGCGTAGACTGCGACCAGGCTGAGGGATGCGGTCACGGTCGAAACGAGGCCGAACGACGCGCCAGCGTCCGAGGGACGGCTCCGTGTGGAGTGGTAGCGGCACGCGGGGCGGGAGCTGTTGAACGCAGCACGGCGGAGGGCGGAGAGGCCGGCTGTACGGCCCTGTCCGAAGAGGCTGGAGGCGATTCGGGGTGCGCTCATGGTCGTGGGTGGTACGGCGAAGGCGGCGAGGAGAGGCGAGGCGAGGTTAGATGGCGGAGGGGGAGGGAAAGAGAAGAGGACCGGAAGAAGAGAGGATCCGCGCGTTGCGAGCAGCAATTCGCTCGAAGAGAAATAAAAGAAAAATAACAAAGTGGAGCCAAGCCACGCACGCCCTGCCCTGGCCAGCACGGGCCAGCGCAGCGCAGCGCCACACCAACACCAACACACCAACCAACACCACGTCGCCATCCTCTCCTCCCCTCCTCCTCCTCTTGCCGCCTCCCGTCCACCATCACCGACGTCATTCCTTTCCATCCGCCACCGCAGCACAACATGCCCCTCACGCCAGACTCCGACCTCAAGCTCGCCTTTGACGCTGCACTCATCCCGCAAGCATTCAAGCACAAGCTCCCAGCCGGTCTCCACGTAAGTCTACCCCGGCCCCCTTTCCCTTCGTCCGTCCTTATGTGCCCCCCTCGCTGATTACCCTCCCCCTTTCCCGCTCGGCTGATTCTCTCATCACGCAGGTCCGGCCCCTCTCTTCGACCGACTATGCTCGAGGCCACCTCGCCGTCCTCGCCGACCTGACGAAAGCTCCCGACGTCGGCGTGGAAGCGTGGTCCGACCGTTTCGCCCACCTTCTCTCCATCCCAAACACATACTACCCCATCGTCTTTCTTGACACCTCCACCGACCGCATCGTAGCGCTAGGAACCATCTTTATTGAGCTCAAATTCCTCCGCGGCAACGGCATCGTCGGACATATCGAGGATATCGTCGTGCACAAGGATGGTCAAGGAAAGGGCCTCGGAAAGATGATCATTGAAATCCTCACCGCTATCGGTGAAGCCGTCAGGTGTTATAAGGTGATTCTCGATTGTAGTGTCGAGAACGAAGGTGAGTTCGTGGTACCAGCAGGAAGGCGATGCGGAGGAGTGTCCATCGACGGCTGTCTGACTGACGGTTCGACTGACCGGCTTGCGGCTCGATGATCCTTCTGTCGACTCGATCCCATCCTCTTTCGCCCTTCACCTCCACGTTGGCGCACATCCATCCACGTACCCACCGCACACCACTGCTAGCCTTCTACGAAAAGTGCGGCTACAAGAACGCCGGCGTAGAGATGGCAAAGTATCGCGTCTAGAGACGTTCCAGCCCAGTAGAAGACACGACATGCTTAGAGACAATCACACGACATCCGAAGCAACGATGATATTCACCTCACTCTACATATCTCCCAACCTCGACACGACAGACGGCTTCTAGACCAGCAATGCTCCCCTGTCCCTTTGTCTCGAGGTACGGCAGGGCGATCCAGTCTTCAAAGGCTTTGCGCCGATGCGCGTTGGGATCGCTCGCCTTGCCGTCCCGTTGGGCGGATGCATCTTCTCTGGCGAAACTCGCCTTGGAGATGCGGTTGGGTGCAGTCGACGACGGTACGTTCGACGCTTTGGCACGCAGAAGGATTGGGACCAGGAGGGAGAAGTGCGAAGTCGATAGGACGTAGGAAGGTGTGATGGCTGTCACGTGTGAGACTGTCAAGTCGAGCCGAGTCAAGACGAAGGGAGCGGCGATGGGAAAGGGGAGCAGAGGGAATGACGAGCGTGTGAACGAGACTGCCTTTCCCGGCGGACTTGTACGACCAGGCTGACCGCTGTCACTCACCGAAGCGTTCCAACGGCCACGTCCCCCACATTGGCTCCTCAAAGGCAAACTCGAGACCCTTGGCCTTGGCCACCTCCGGTAGGAGCGCGGCGATGGCGTCGCTGGTCTGCACGATCTTGGCCAGGTGTCTTTCCTGTTTGTTTTCGAGGTCGCACGTCGAAGGAAACACCTCAGCAGAGCACAAAAGGGGGAGGAAGCGAGAAGCGCTCTGAAGACTGCGCTCGCACTCACCAGGCTTGTGGTGACGTCGTTGAGGCCGACTTCTGCCTTTTCTATCGCGAGGAGGGCATCGGCCATCCTGCGCTCCTTGAGTCCGCCTGGACCGGTGACTGGATCGTGCGAAGCTGGGAGGACCGTGTTTGTCGTTGCTGCCTTCCACTGTCTGGCGCGCGGCGCTGCCAAGACCGATCTCGACCCTAGGTTCTTTGCTGATCTGCAGGGGCATCAGAAGGTGATGCGAAAGAATCCGACGTCAGTGTACAACTGGTGAGTTTCGGTCACAGTCAGAGCCGGTCGTGCGGACTGCCGAGGGAACTCACTCTAGATCCTCCCAAGCATCTACGGCCTGCTTTGCGTACTTGAGGCCATCGTACGTGACGACCTCCTCCCAAGCCTCTGCCTGGACGGCGTACCGCTGCAGCAACGTCCTGAGCTTGCGGTGGTACGTCGTCTCCTGCTCGCGCGGAAAGAGGGGCGATTCGGGTACACCGTGTCCTGTCGCTGCGGCTGCCAGGCTGGCGATCCGCTGGTTGTAGGGCGACGAAGAGCCGGAAATGGAGCGGTTCCCACTGCTGCTGCCTCCGCCTCCACCTCCATTGCCTACTGAAGAGGTGGAGGGCTTTGCGGTTTTGGGAGACGAAGTGAGGTTGTGGAGATTGGCCTTCTTTCCAGATGGAGCGGCTGTTGCTAAGGAAGAGGAGGAGGAGGGGGAGGGGGAGGCAGCGCCGGCTTTGGCGGCGGCGGCGAGGAAGGTTGCTGCGTTCTGGCTGTTTTTGAAGGGCGAGAGGACGTTGGCTGCCTTTCCTGCGCCCGGTGAGGAAAAGGGCGAGCCGTTTGACTGTGGCATCTTGACTGGAACGAAGAGGTGTGAGGGTGACTGGCGGTGGTGCTGGACGGTTGGTCGGTTGGTCGCCCGAGGGTGAAGGCGAATGTGGAAGGGACGACGGGACGAAGCAACGAGCTAAGCCTCCAGAAATCGAGGTAAAAATCAACGCGTCAAAAGGTGGAACAGTGGCCGGGCTCGGCTTTCGGACATGCGCCAGGCTCCCGGACCGCTTGGCCGCGCGCCGTTGCACGTTGCGTGAAACGGTCGTCTCGCCGGCTAGCTGGGCCGGAACCAAGCGGGCGTCGCCTTCCCCCTTCGTCCGTTCCGACCACGACCATCACACCCTCCCACCATGTCTGCATCAACAAAGCGGTCCGCCGCCGCACCGCAGCAGGAACCCATCTTCATCGACCCCGTAGATGACCCTACCTTCCAGTCCCTCCGTCGCCTCCTCGCGGCCCCGGCAACCAGCACACAACACCTCTCCCTCCTCTCCACAGACACTCTATACGGATCCATCACATACTACCTCTCAAAGCTCGAGATCGACCACGTTGCAGACTTTGTCGGCATTCTCACAGCTTCCGGCTGCATGTGGACTCCTCCCCCGCCTTCCCACAGCCCAGCACAGCCAGGCGCAAACAGCAGCCAGACGCAAAAGGAAGGCAAGGTAGCGTGGTCCACCGAGAGTCAAGAGACCACCCCTCCCTCCTCCTTCGCAGCCGACACACGCGACACAGAAGATCAAGCCGCCGCTTCTCAGCAGCAGCAAGGCACAACCAGATTACCCCAGAGTCTTTCGGCTTTCCTCGTCTCTCGCTCCGCTTCAATCTCGCACGCCGTTGCTGCCGCCTTCGATCGCCGCGTCGCGCTGCTCATCGACTCCAACGATGGCTCGACAGGATGGAGGGTCCGTCGCGCCCTCAAGCTGTGGATCGAGGCCATTGTCGCCGGGATGACCGACATTGAGGCGAGCTCACTGCCAGAGTCGTACAAGGCCGCCCGGGGCCTCCCCATCCCGCGCCTCGCCGTCCTCACGGGACTCCTGCAGGGGCTCTACCTCTTGCGTGATCAGCGCAGGCGCAGGCGCAACATGTCGCTCCTCGAAGAGATGGCCGCCCTCCGCGCCACACCCTCGCTCGCCCTCCGCACTAGGCCTTACCGCGACTTTGTCGAAAACGAGTGGATAGTCTCGTTGGCAGAGATCCTCGATGCACTCAGCGGCCAGTCATCCGACGTCCGCGACGGCGCTGCCGCTTTCATCCCTGGCTACCCTCCTCCCTCTTCCTCTTCGACCGGCTCTGCGGAAGATGGCGAGGCAGACGACTGGGAGAAGGAATTCCAGAAGCGTACCGCGCAGCTCGCCGGTTCGGCCCAGATCACCGCTCTCGCCTCGCAGTCGGACAGGCTGCGCGCCGTGCAAGAGATCCAGGACGTCCCGCTCTTCCTCGCGGCCCAGTTAGCACCGCTGATGCCCGACAGGAAGCTGCAGGCCCTCAACACCGAGCAGCTGGCCAGGGTGGCTTCGGAGGCGCTGCTGTCGCTGTTTGACTACGGTGACAGTGGCCACGATGCTGGCCAGGCCGGCTACAGCTTCCTCTCGAGCCTTCCGCAGGATGCACACATCGACGCCGACGACAAGGATGTGCGGCTCGATCCTGGCTGCACGACTGTGCAGAGGGCGCAGAGGCTGGTGCAGACGACGCTCTTCCCATCGCTGGGGCCCCTCTCGAAGCTGCTTTCCAAGGCGCTCGCCCGCGAAGCTACCTTCAAGGACCCAGCAAGCCTGGGCCTGCTCTTGCTTGGTGTCGACCACAACAATGACGCCGTGTCTCTCTCGCAGCAACGAGGCTGCGCTGCGACGGCGCCCATCCTCGTGCGGATGGACCGCCTCGCCAAGGAGCTCGAGCGGAGCTGGCTCTCCAGCCCGCTGGCCGGCGTCGCCGAGGCTGGGATCGCCGAAGCCTCGCGCGTCCACACGACGCAGCTGTGGACCATCTTCAAGACGCTCCTGTTCTCGTACACGATGGCATTCGACTCGCTGCTGGACGCGATCCTGCAGATGTGTCCCTCGCCCACCGTCACCTTTCCACCCGCGCCGGAGCGGAGCGGCTCTGATACGGCATCAAGCCGATGGCCGCCCGCAAACACGTCGAACCTGCCGCCGGCCTACGTTCAAATCGTCCAGTCGATTCTTGAGATATTTTCGCACCTCTACTGGATCACGTCGAGCTTCGGCGCGCATGGTTTCGACGTCTACCGCAAGGTCTTCCTCTCTGCGCTCGACGTGCTGGGCCGCGACGGCGAAGGATGCGTTGCGCTGCTGGAGCGCATCCGGCCCGACGACTCGCCGTCGCTCGCGACCGAGACCAACTCGGCGCGGCGCTCGCTCTCGACCTACTTCCTCGACGTCGCCGAGCAGCTGCTCCCTGCGCTGCCGGACGAGGTGATCGAACAGCTCCTCCTCCCCACCTGCCGCCCCTACCTCGAGGATACGCAGTACAGGGAGGCGTTCGAGTCGGCGCACTCGGTTGCGCTTGCCGTGTACACGCACCGGAAGCGGTCGATGTTTGACCTCGCGCCGTTCTACACCGACCTGCTGATACGCTGCTACCCGACGCGCCTCGACGAGACGCAGCTCGAGTTTGCGGTCACCATGGTCGTCGCTGCGCTGGCGGACAAGAGCGACTCGGTGTGCTGGTGGGTCGTCGAGAGGGTGGCCAAGGAGATTGACGACGAGCGGCAGAGGGAGAGCGACAGCGGCAAGGGCAAGGCGAATGAGACGGGTAGGACGGGAGCTGGCACAGAGCTGACGGCTACCGATCCCGCTGCTGAGCCAACACGGACCGAGCTGCTGCAGAGCGTCTCGGACTCTGCGTCGCCGTCGCCCGCGACCTCGGCCCGTTCCACTGCCGTCGCCGACAAGGCAGCTATCTACCCACGTCGAGTCACGCTGCAACTCGTCCTGATCGCTTGCGTCCCGTGCGTCAACCTGGTACTGCTCCGCTCGATCCTTTCCAAGGTGGAAGGGTACATTGTCCAACACAAAACGGAAGAGACGGAAAGCGTCGGAAAAGGGTATAGGAACGTTCTGTGCGAAAAGACGTTTGAGGCGCTGCAGGCGCTCAATGCCGCGACGAGGGAGGAAGGCGTGAGGTGGTGGCTCGATAAGAGGGAGGTGTTCGGGGCGTAGCTAAGTGGCGTGTGGATGTCCGGATGGGTGCAAGAAGGACTGAGCGTCCATCTGTCAACAACGAGCTCTTGATCATCTCTCTATCTGCCAAGACTGCAATGATCCACACCGTTCTCGCTCGATCCTCTGCCGTAGGTTTCGACGAGCTAAGAGGCAGAGTTAGCAGTGCCGAGCAATTTTTGTAGCGCTCAGAGAAGTGTGCTAAGATTCGTGCGTGGGATAGGGACGTAAAAGAGGATGGCCGTGGTGGCGGGGCGGGGGCCCGTTCGGAGCCGCGGCGAAGTGGGCGTCGCCCTTTTCGACGGCACGCGGTCGCAGCGCCAGCCGAGCGCAGCCTGCCTACGCGTCAAGTCCGTGCGCCAGCCGAGCCAAGACGAGGGCAGCCAGCCGCTCGCGAACCCGCCTTCTTCTTCCCTTCATCCTCCTCCTCCCCCTGCCCCTGCCCCTGTTCCTCCTCCATCCCCCTATACGTACATATCGTTCCGCCTCATCCCGTCCCGTGTCGTTCCCACCCGCCTCCCGTGACCGACCTCCCGCCGCCCGCCATGGCGACCCACTACGCCCAACAGGTAGCGCCCAACTACGTCCACGCCGAGATGCGTCCCTCTTCCTCGTCGACCAACAACGATGACAGCTTCACCTTCACCGTCGGCAAGCTCGACGCCGGTATGGCCATCCTCATCGGCGAACGCGCGTCGCTTATCGAGTTCCCATCTCTCCTCCTCCCACCCGGCGTGTCGTCTGGCAGCGTCGTCAACATTCGCGTGCTGAGGAATCAGGACGAAGAGAGGAAACAGAAGAGCGAGTTCGAGCAGCTCCAGGACGATATTCTCTCTACTTTTGGGACTGAGGCGCCGAAAGGTGAGCTTCGCAGCCGGCGATGCGACGGGGCGCGAGGCTTCGTCGTAGTCGTTGCCGTCGTCGTTGTCTCGAGCTTCCAACTGACACCGACTCCCTTCCACCTTGCCATCTCACCTGCCGTCAACATCCCTCTGCCACAGCTCCGTCGCTGCGCCTACGCAACGTCACCCAGACCTCGGTCACGCTGGAATGGGACCGCCTCTCGCTGGCCACCGCCTCTCTTCTCTCCCTCGACATCTACCGCAACGGCCAACGCCTCGCTCCCATCCCCAACCCTCTGCACAACACCTCTACCAAACTCTCCGGCCTAGAGCTAGACGCCGACTACACCTTCCACCTCGTCCTCAAGACGTCGGCGGGGACCTTTTCCTCGCCCATCATCCGGACGCGCACGCACACCATCCACCAGACCTCTGGCATCTCTGTCTGCTTCGGCCACATCTCCGACCCCGAAGTGCTGGCCGCCGCCAAGGAGGCACTCAAGAACATGCAGGCCAAGTGGTCGGATAGGATCCAGATCGATACGACCCACTTCGTCTGCACCGATCCGCGCAACCCGGGCGACACCAACGTCGGCACGAGTCAAGGCAACGGCTATGCCAAGGCGATGCAGCTCAGCATACCTGTGGTCAAGCCGCACTGGATCGTAGCGTGTCACGATCAGAAGAAGATGGTCAACATCTCGCCCTACTACCTCGACCAAGACCCGCCGAATGCCGCTACGTTTAGGGAGAGCATCGCGAAACTACGAGGCAGCAGCGCGGCGCCAGCACCGGCGACCGACGACGCCACAACGTCAGCAGCAGCGGCGGCGCCGGCGCCGGAAGCACCTTCGACGACGAAGACGACGACGATGGAAGAAGCACAAGAAGCAGCGACAACAGTAGCACAAGATATGGACACAAGCGCCGTCCCCCCTTCGCCTCCGCACGTCGACCCTTTGACGCTGACCAGCAATACCTCGACCATCGAGGCGGAAGAAAGAGAAGGAGAGACACACGTCCATTCCGATTCGGCATACGACCTCCCACCCATCCCACTCTCCATGATGAACACGACGACGCACGAAGCCATCGATACGACACCGGACCTTGCTGGTTCTGGGATGGAGAACATGGAGAACGAACCGGGACTTGACCTTTCCTCTTCTGGCGCTGCTCCTTGTGCTTCTGCTGCTGATCGAGTGGAATCAACGACAATCGGAACGGGAAGTCCTAATCCTTCGATTGAAGTTACTGCACCGGACGAAGAACGTGGTACGCTGATAGGATTCGATGAAGAGGGGGAGGAGATCCATCATTCCCGAACGGATCATCGCGACGAGGAGCAAGAGGAGGAAGTAGGGGAAGAAGAGAAGGAGGTGGAGCAGACGGTGACGAGTAGATTGGAACAACAGGTAGAGCAACAACAGCATCAAGAGGAAGAGGAAGAGGAAAGTGAGATGGATGATGTTTCCCTCAGTGGTGCCACTTGAGGATGTGAAACAGACGTCTATCTTGTTGGTTTAGCCATTTGCCTTTTTTCCCTTTTTGGCAATGAAAGGGATCCTTGTCAATCGCTCCGGGAAGATAGAGGGGAGATATGTCATGGTCATGGTGGTATTTCGATATCGTGGAGCAGGACGAGAGTGAACGAACAGAGAATTGCATGGACGGGTGGATCGATATGGGGAATAGAGACGAAGAGATGTTCGAACAGAGACGAACTGCGAAGCGAAGCGGTGAAAGCAGGGATATCGTTCGAGCTTTGACGTGCCCGTCTCATTGCCAGATGCCGCCATCGCCGTCTGCGTTGGTCTTGACTCCGCCCTTTGCGCGTTTACCCTTGACCTTTCCGCCCTTGTTACTAGCGCTCTTGTAGTAACCTCGCATCTCTTCCTTCGAGGTTCCACTGTCGAGTTCGGCCTTCCACTGCTCCATGCGATACTCGTGCGCCGTCATGATGCCCTTGTCCTGCATGCGTTGCGTCCTGCTCGGCGTGGTGGCTCCGCTGCCTGGAAGCGATTCGGCGCGCTCGGCATCACGCGCCTCGATGCGTTTTGCCTTGGCGAAGGAGGTCTTCCAGTCCGTCTTGCTCTCCTTGCGTGTCCACTTTGCGCCGCCGCTGCCCCAGGCGGGCAGACCTGGCTGGACGGTGAGGAGCGAGTCGATGGAAAAGGCGTGTTGGTACAGACGGTACCAGCAGTAGTTGAGCGTCGCACTGCGCCGCCAGTGCCGATTCACCTGCGAGCACGCCACTAGCGTCAATTGTGGGAGGCGGAGGAAGATGTGTTGCGAGATCTGCCGTGTGGAGCGGGGCGAGGCGGCCGGGGCGAAACGAGAGTCAGCGATCGTCGGACACCGGCGTCTCCGCACGGCAGGCATGCGGCGCGGCCACTCACCTCGCTGTTGAAGACATGCAGCGGATCAGTCTTGCTGTGCCTATTTCTGTTGCTGGGCTTGTCCCTCTTCCTGCTCGCGTCGCCGTCGGCGTTGCTGTCGTCTTGCGCATCCTGTCCTGCGGAGATGGCATAACTGAGCTTGGAAGCGTTGGGGCCGGGCGAGGATGGCCTGGACAGCTCGGCGGGAGTGGCGGGGGAGGTGGCGGGTAAGCTGGCGACGTTTACTATTTCGTCATCGCTGTCGACGGCCTCCCAGTCGTGGAGGCCCTTTTGTGCGTGCGAGGGGTGAGGTGATGCTGTGGCGTGATTGCTGCTGCTGCTGTTGTTGCTGTTGTTGTGCGAGCTAGGCGTGGATGGTGTGGAATGGAGGCTGGCGTTTGCGAGACGCGAGTTGAGTACGCTGTGGAGGAGGTTGGACATGGTGGGGTGTAGGGTGGATGTGACACGGGGCGAGGGGACAGGGCGGTGGTGGTGGTGGTGGTGGTTGGTGACGAGGTGCGTGGCTCAGTCAGGGTCGAGGCCAAAGCGCGGCGGCGGCGCGCCGTGAGGTGAGGCTGCAGCGTCACGCACGAGCGCAGCAGCCAAACAAGCGCCGATAATCTCGACGCGCCCATGTGCCCACAGCCTCCACACGACGGCCCTCGGCTCGCACTCGACACTTGAAAGGCGAGGGAATGGAGCTCCAGTCCCGCTTGGAGCAAACTTCACGGCGGTATCCATTTTTCCTTTCCCTCTCCCTCCTCCTCTGTCGTAGAGACGCAACACAAAGTGCTATACACGCCACACGGTCTAGCACCAACCTCACCTCCTCGCACACTCCATCCCTCCGCATCATCAAAAGGTCACCGTATCCTACTCCACTCATTCGACCGTCAAACTCTTCCTCTAATCGGTATCGTCTCTTGCGGATATCTCAACATCCAGGCACTTTCCAAAGTTTGGAAACCAACTGTGGTATTGAGCACGCATGATGAAGAGAAAAAGGCGGAAGGGTTGGTGGCTAGACTGATACAGAGGTCTAGATATACCGTACAACAGGTTAGAGAGGGTTTGGCAACGGGCGATGAGATATATGTTATTGCGCCATAGGCTGGAGAGATTGTTGAGATTGATTCTGGAGAACGATGAGGATGCGCGATAAAAGGACCCGGTAGATGCCCGTGCAATGCAAGAGAACTGCCACGTTCCTCGTCGGTGAAAAGGCATGCACACACGCGCCGACGCCTCACAAACGGCTGTCCTGTTCGTCACCAATCGTCACTGGAACCGTCATATCCCACCATCTCACCTATCGGCAAAGACCTGATCAGCCAGCTGCGCCAACTCTTTGAAATCCTTGACGACAATCTGTCCGAGCGAGAGGCGAGGGTGGGTGGGGTGTCGTTTCGCGTCGTCGCGAGTCAGTCTTCAAGACAAAGGGGCGTAAAGAAAAAGAAAGAAAAAAACAATCGAAACAATAACGAAAGAAAGTTGGGGAGAGACGAGTTTCATCGCTCACGTCGACATAGTCGGGTTTTCCCTCTGCTGGCAGATGGTCTTCGGTGGAGCTGGACGAGATAAACATTGTCGTCATGCCGTTGCGTTTTGCTGCTTCGAGGTCGTAGAACTGTTCGACGTTGGACGAAAAAGATGGTGCGGTGTCGTGTCGAATCGATCTTGGAGGGAAGGCGGGGCGAGCTGGCAGTACCGTGTATTCGATGTGCTCGGCTAACAAGAATAGGCGGACCGACGATCTTGACTCACGTGTGCAGCAACCATTGCGCCTTTCTCCGGACTCTGTTGGAGAGCCATGAGGGAGAGCGCCCTTTGGTACATAAGGTCGTTCGGCTTGAAGCTACCGAGCGCGTCTGCAGTGAGTATAAAGTGCCACGGAAGCCTGGCGTTCCTGGCCATGTCGACCATGAGGGATAGGTTGCCGTTGGTCAAGGTCCCCACGGCGAAACGCTGTCGCAACATCGTGAGAGCGTCTAGCGTGTCGCTCCACGCGTCGAGGGAATGCCAAGCCAAGGTGAGAGAGTGACGTGTCTCTTCGTTCCACGCTTGACCGAGTGCGGTGGAGAGCTGTGTGAGCTGCTCCGACGAAAAGGTGGTGTGATGCGATGACGATGTCGGTGGAAGATGGTCGATCAGCTTGTCGAAGATGGTTCGATGCATCTGGTCGACGGTGATCTTGTCTGGATTAGCGGTCTTTGCGAGGCGAGAGGTCGTGTCGGTGTAGCCTTTGCGCCAGTGACATGTGGAATTAACGCCAGTCATAGCTTCGTAGGGAAGATTGATTGGCTGGCGAGCCAGGGGGAAAGCGTTCGAGGTGAGAGACGAGGGAGCGGGTGATGGAGCCGTGGTAGTCTACCACGGTGCCGAACACGTCGTGGTAGAGCACGGTGACCGAGGCGAGAGGGTGGCCGGACATGGTGGGCGGTGGTAGAGGGTGGATGGACGGTCGGACCTGGTGGTGGAGGGAAAGAAAGCAGACACGAGAGGCAGCGTGAGTAATAATAACAAGACGAGAGAGGAGCAAGGAGCGAGGAGCGGCGGAGGCGGACCGGCTCTCGGGTGCGCTGAGCCGTGCCGGAAGAGAATAAAAACCTCCACCTTTCTTCAGCGCGCCGCGGCACGAGCCGACACAGACCTCGGACGGTGAGAGCACGGCACGCACGCTGACCTCTGAGCGGCGGCGAGTGCTGAGCAAAAAGGCACAAGGCAGGAGCAGGCCGCCGCCGTCGACAGGCGCAGCACGCGCACAGCACGCGCACAGCCAGCCAGCCAGCCAGTTGGCCAGCTGTGGCCGGACATGCCACCGCAGCCAGCCCGCAAGAGGCCTCTGTAAATTGGACTTGCTCGCGCGCCTCAGCCCTTTCGAATGGACATCGATCATCTCAGCCACACAGCCAGCCAGCGCCCCACACGTGCCTCGCCTTGCCTTTGCTCGTGTGTCCTCGTTCGTCTTCCTTCGTCTCCTGCCACTCCTCCAACTCTCAACTCTCCTCCACCCAGCACCTCCTCAACGGCGATATTCCCATCCATCGCCACAACACTTCACCCCAGCATCCCCATCATCCCTATCCTATCATCTCTCACCGCTCACCATCGCGCAGCATCGAGCCAACTGCAGCCACACATACACCCTGGCCTGCCCCTTGGCTCGGCCATCCAGACGCCATAGACGAGCCAAGGCTCAATTCGACTCGACGCGGTCTGGGCTCCCCTTTCGCCTTCATCCGACACTCTCATAGCCGCATCACTCCCACTACAGTGCTACTGCCGCCGACCACGCCTCCTCATCGTTGCATCGCCACCCACCTCTCCACTCACGCTTACCACGCCCCCACATCGTTGCCCCGCCACCTATCACCTACACTTTGCCTCGCCTCGCCTCTCGTCGACCTCGGACCCTACGTAATTGCATTGCCTTTTCCCCTCCGCCTCGCTCGTCCCCCTCAGCTGCAATCTGCTCCGGTCACAGCCCTCACAGCTCGCCCGTACACCGTCTCCATCGTCACTAGATCCCTCCTCCCCTGCATGAGCGCGCTCGGACATACCATGGCCTCCATGCCCGCTAATAGCAGCGTCAAACCGAGCAGCACCACCACCAATGGCGAGCCCCGCAGATCGCGCAACCACAACACCACACGCAACCATGGTCCGCACGGTGGCGGCGGCGGCAACGCCAATTCTGTCCAGCAGGCCGCCGGCAAGCGAGGAGGACAGAGGATGAATCACCTCCTCTCTTTCACCCTTCCGCCGCGCTCCCGCCCACCGCCACCCGCCGCCAGACGCTCGAGGCGCGCGGGAGGCGGCGCACCCTTCAACAAGGAGCGCTACATCAACGCACAGTACCGCTTCCTCGTCAAGCCCGCCGGCGACTACACCGCCTACTTTGCCGACTCGGACATCTACCTCAACTGGGCAGACATCCTCCAGGTCCTCATCCCCACCACTTCCGCTCTCTCGGGCGCCAGCGCAGCAGCAGCAGCTGCTGCCGCTGCTGCCGCCCATCCTCTCTTCCTAGATCAGCCGCCATCAACGTCGTCGGGCTCTTCCAGCCACGAGCATGAGGGCGCAGCCTGTCCCATCTGCCTCTCGCCGCCCACCGCACCGCGCATGACAAAGTGCGGACACGTCTTCTGCTATCCCTGCATCCTCCACTACCTCACCCTCTCCCCAGATGGTGCAGGCGGCGGCAGCTCCACCCTTGGCGCCGGCGCCGGCAACAGTCACGGCGGCACCGCCCTCAGCCACAAGTGGCGTCGCTGCCCCATCTGTTGGGACGCCGTCTACGCGAGGGACCTCAAGGCGGTCAAGTGGTGGAATCCGCGCGCCGTAGCGTCGCAGCACCAGGCAGAGGTCGAACAGGAGCGCCAAAGGGTCGAGGCGCTGCATCGGAGCAGGCATGAGCACGAGCGGCATCACGAGCAACAGGCCGGCGTCCGCGGCGACACCAACTGCAGCACCGCCGCCGTCGCTTCCGCCGATGCAGAGGGCTACGCCAGCAGTAGCTTCGACGCTGCCGCCTCTGGCCACGGTGCTGGCTCGAGCGGCGCGTCGCGCGGCAGCGACGAGGTGCTCGCGCTGAGGCTCGTCGAGCGACCGCACCTCACCACGCTCGCCCTGCCGCGCTCACCGACGTGGCCCTCCTCGAGCCTCGACCACCCGCTCATCCCGCTCCACTCTGCCCCTTGGCACTTCCAACCGGACGTGATGGGCTTCGCCAAGTTCATGCTGGCGTCGCCGGACCTGCTGATCGAGTCGCTGACCGGCGACCTCGTCCACCTCGAGCAGGAGCTCGAGACGCTCAAGGGCTTCGGCGCCGACGAGGCAAGCCTCAAGTTTGTCCGGCTAGCCGAGCGCAAGGTCAGAGAGCAGATTGAAAACGTGCAGACCGAGCTCGACACTGCGTTTGTCCGCAGCACCATCGGTCAGATCAAGAACGACCTCAAGGACCACGAGGCGGTCGAGTCTGGCAGGATCTCGAGGCTCGACGAGCAGATCAGCCGGAGGCAGCGAAAGAGGCTGGAGCGCCGCCAGACGGCAGACGAAGGGGAGGGAGAGGGCGACGAGGCACGGCTGGGCGGCGCATCATCGGAGCCAGGCGATGATGTCGCCACCGCCGCTGGCCTCAACGACGCCGGGAAGGGCGGACTGGTAGACGACGGCGTCGACGAGGGGGCACCAGAGAGGGCGCACGGAACCGAAGAGTTCCTCGCCTTGCGCTCCCAGGCGCACGGAGGCAACCATCCCGCCGTCGCCACCACCGCTGCTGTCGGATCGCAGGCCGCCGCCCCTTTCGAAGGTCAAGCAGCTGCTGCTACAACGACGATGACATCGGCGGCGACGACGATTGGCGGCAACGGCCAGCGCGCTGGTGGTGCAGCGCCACGAGGGCAGCACCATCGCCGGAACGTCAACCCGCCGCCGCCGAGCTCATCCAGTTACCTCTTCTTCCAGGCGGCGTCGGGCCAGAACATCTTCCTGCACCCGCTCGATATCAAAATCGTCCTGTCGCACTACGGCTCGTATGCGGCGCTGCCGCGCGACCTCTCGGTCAAAGTTCAGGGCGCGGACGAAGGGAGCATGAACGACGAGCTGCGCCGACGCTGCCGTTACCTGAGCCACATCCCGATGGCGACGGACGTCGTGTTCATCGAGGTGGACTGGGAGGGGATGGACCTGGTGGACAGGTCGACGCTGCGGTCGTACGAGCAGGCGCTGCGGCAGCGCAAGACGAAGCGGCGCGACAAGCAGCGTCGAGAGGACCGCGCCAAGATCAAGGCCGAGGAGGGCGGGACGGGAGGGTCTCGCATCGGCGGCGGCAGTGGCGGCAGTGGCGGCGGCACTCTGATGCAGCGCTACGGTCGGAGCGAGGCTGGCGATGGCGGTGGCGGCGGCGGCGGCGGCTTTGACAGCGAGATCAACTTTCCCTCGGACGGCTTGTCGTGGAGCTACGGGAGCAGCAGCCTCGCCAGTGGGCACGAGGGAGAGGGCGCTGGTGACGGTGCCGCTTTAAGCGGCGGCAGCGCATCACCTTCGTTCCGCGAAGCGGCGCTGTGGGGAGCGGAGCGCGACTTTCCGATGCACCCGGGTACCTCGGCGATAGAAAACTTTCCCGATTCGCTGGGTGCACTGTCGTCGCAGGGTGGCGTGGCGCAGCAGGGGCAGCAAGGCTCTGGCGGGCGCACTATCGCGTCGAACGGAAGCGGCGGCGGCGAGGGTGGCAGTGGCGCCAAGAAGAAGACGGTATGGGGCACGCCGGCAGCGCGAGACGCGTTCGACCGGGCGCCACGCGGCAAGGGCGGCGGTGGAGGCCAGGAAGAGTGGGACGAAGAGATTGAGGATGCCTGGCACGAGCTCGAGGAAGACTTTATCTTGGGCTCGACGGGGTCGGGCAGGCGGCCCAACGGCTCGGTGAAAGAGGGTCGAGGATTGAACAGGCAGATGAGTCACGGTTTCACCGGCGGTGGTGGAGCGAAGAAGGCTGGTGGGACTACGGGGAGCGGGAATGGGACGCCAAAAGGTAGAGCGTCGTGGGGATCTGCGGCGAAGGCAGAAGAAGAGAAGGACGCGGAAGGGACGACATCTGGCGCGCAGACTCCTAGCTCGACAGCTGGTGCGGCTGCGGATGCGGGGGGAGGATGGAAGAAGAAGAAGAGAAACAACAACAACAAGAAACTGGTGCTGACCGGTGGCGGGGGAAGGAGAGCTTGGTGAGGCTGGGCGAGGGAAGGACAAGAGGGGGGACAGGAGAGGGGGGGCGGGCATCGGCGCGCGTTGACGAGTTGCGCTGATCTGTCCATCGCAGCTCGTGATGAGCGCCCAAGCTGAAAGCCGAAACGCTCTGCTATTTGCTTGTGTGGTCGGTGTGCTTGCGTGGCGCGTGTGGTTGCGCCTTGGTCGAGGCGAGAAGGACGAGAAGAGCGGAGGAGCAAGAAGATTCTCTTGGGCCGACGATGGCGGCGGCGGTGGCAGCGCCACGAGGCTTGGGACCCTGAGTGGCGCGAGGGCGCGCTGCTCGACTTGTTTTTGGACGCGGCCTACTTTACATGGCTGTTTACCTGTACCAGCGAGCGCGCAGTGCGGGCTCCCACGCCAGAGACCAGCACACTTTCTTGCTCCCCTTCGCACCACCACCATCCACCGCCGTCATCTCTGAACCATCAAACGCCGGCTGGCCCCTTCGCACCACCACTCATACCCAGCCATGCTATGTTGACCCACCTCGCGCACATTGGCCCGTCCCGTCCCGTCCAGTTCAGCCCAAGCCAAGCCAAGCCACGGCCCCAGCATCGAGATGGGCGTCCCAGGCCTATGGTCCCAACTCGACCCAGCCGCGACCGACGTCCCCCTGCCCTCCTACCTCTACACCTCCTTCTACACATACTCAGCCACCTCTCCACACCGTTCCCTCCGTCTCGGCATCGACGCCTCACTATGGCTCTTCCACTCACAACAGTCCACCGGCGGCTCCCATCCACACCTCCGCACGTTGTTCTTTCGACTTGCCCGTCTCCTCTCCCTTCCCCTCCTACCCGTCTTCGTCTTTGACGGTCCCAAAAGACCAGAATGGAAGAGAGGCAAAAAGGTCCTCAAGAGACAGAGCGGTCTAGAGAGAGACTTCAAGCTCCTCATTAGAGCCTTTGGCTTCGTAGTTTGGAAGGCTCCCGCTGAGGCCGAGGCCGAGTTGGTCTGGTTGGAAAGAAAAGAGACAATTCAGGCTATCGTTACGGACGATGTAGACGTCTTTGTCTTTGGAGCTCAGACTGTCATTCGCAAGTGAGTACATAGGTTGATCGTACGTGCCCGCCTCCCGACAAGGGGGTTATCGTTGACACGCTCTCATCGTCTCTCTCCGTCTGCCCACAAACAGCTGGGGAAAGAACCTCTCCGGTACCATTGCCCGGACCAAGCGCGCGGCCGCACAGCAGCAGCAGCAGCAGCGGCAGCCACCATCTTCATCCTCTTCCTTCCTCTCCTCTGACGACGAAGGCGACCGTTCCAATCCCTTTCCCGCTACGTCGAGCGAAACCGCCATCCCACCGTCCGACTCTATGCTCCCCCTCACGGGCACGCTCAAAGACAGCTTGATCACCCTGTACAAGGCGTGGGACATCCGCCACATGCCTGAACTCAGTCTCTCCCACTCTGGCCTCATCCTTGTCGCCCTCCTTTCCGGCGGCGACTACGACGGCATCGGTCTACTGCGCTGCGGCGTCAAGATCGCCATCGCCCTAGCGCAGGCCGGCTTCGGCGACCGACTCGTTGATGCCTTCAAACGAAGCTATCCCTCTGCCCTCGTCGCCAGCGCTGCCGATGGTGCAGTCAAGAAGGGATGCGCGCGCTTCGAAGCGTTCCTCAGAACGTGGTGTCAAGAAGTGGAAGAGGAGCTGCGCACGGACTCACGAGGCTTTCTAAGAGGGAGGAAACAACCCAAATTAGCAGCGAGCCTCTCTGGCTTCACGGCGACACAGTCGTTGAGGAGGGTATTGAGCTACTACGTCTGGCCCGTCACTACTGGATCGCTCTCCTCCTCCTCGGCCTCGGGCTTAAACGAGGGAAAAGTCGAGATACACTGGCCCTCTACGCCCTCGCTCGAGGACTTGGTACGCATCGCGCAACACTGCTTTGAATGGAACGCAGATACGCTCCTGGCGCGCTTCAGATCGACAATCTGGAGCGGAATCGTGTTGCGCAAGCTGAGAGAAGAGATACTGCACACGGACGGAAAGGCGCAGGGATGCGGACCTTGGGCGGAACTCGTAGAGAGTCCGGCTAGCAAGGCGATCAGAAAGGCTAGGTGCATCGGCCGCGATGTCGTCCACACCGAGACATTGGCGAAAGCTGGCGAAATGCCGAAGGCCAATAGCCGGTACAAGGACAGTGACAAGGACAAGGGCAAGGACAAGGGCAAGGACAAGGAGAGATCCATCCACGACAGTCCACAGGCAACACGAATCACGAACTTTTTCGCAAAGGTGAATCTCGTCTCGTCGTCGTCGTCGTCGTCGTCGTCGGCGTCGGGGTTGTCGAAAGGGTCTTTTTCTCTCTGCAAGACCAGCAATAGCAGGGCGAACCCCTTGTGCTCCTCGTCATTGTCGTGCTCCTCCGAAGAGCACGAAAACGACACCGCCGACACCGCCGACGCCGAAACAAGACCAATCCGCATCCTGTCGATCTCACGACGACGTCATCACGTAGCGTATAGTCCACACGAGGAAGTACGAGCTTTGATTGACGTATCCCCCTTAGTGTCGGAGGTACGATGTTATATCGACCACGACGTCGACGCTACGCCTTCGTCTCTTGGTGATCCAGACGAAGGAGGACAAGTCGAAGAGGTTACCGAACCTCTTACCAACGCAGCGAGACGTGATGCCGACGTGGACGTCAATGAACCGATGTTATTATGGATAGTCGAATCGGTACTGCGCAAAAGTCAAAGTGGACACCGAGCCTTACGACGGTTCGAAGAGAAAACAAGCCAACAACCTCGACGGACCAAAGTGGTACGTGGTAAAAACGACACGAAACCAATCGGCAAGAAGAAAGGCAAGACACAGAGCACAATACGAGAGTTGATCAATGCTACCAAACCGACGCTAGAACGTACGAGGAAGGACGAAATGTTCTCGCTACCACCGATGCGACGCGGTTCCTTTGACGATATGTCCACGTCCAAGTCCAAGTCCCATTCGAATAGGGAGCGAGAAGAGGAAGAGAAGGGGGACGAGTCGGTTGAATTTGTACGATTCAAGACGATCCTACCTGCCGATCGTATGCATGCCGTCGAGGTGACGTCTACCTCTTCTTCTCCTCATCCAGACTGCACCTTTGACTTGAATAATTTCCAAGGCGATTCCATCGACAGGGTGTTGGAGAAAAGTCCAAGGAAGAAGACGAAATTCGTCGACGATCTCGCTATGGCTAAACGGTCTACAGGGAGGATCAAGACGAACTCGAACACGGACGTGGACGCGGACGTGAGGAGGGAGGAGATGGCGTCGTACAAGGTCATGACTTTGATATCTAGCGACGAAGATGATGACAACGAGGACGAGAAAGAAGCAAAGACAAGGACGACGAGGACGACGAAAGGTTGGCCGTCATCGGCGTTCTCGCGAACGACGAAGTATCGTGGTAGGATCAGTAACGCCATTACCATTAGTGATGATAGTGAATGACGCCGGTCCTGGTTTCTAGGCTATTGCTATTCCTTGATTGATTAAATAAACTACAACTTGCCCCTGTCACTCAACGACCCAGCCGCAGCATTATGCGACCAAGACTGTTGCAACCTGACATCACAATCCCTCAAGACCCCAGCCGTGATACTGACGTCGTCGTTGTGGTCTTGGCCAGGCCCGAGCTTCTGCTGGATCCACGACGTGATGATATCGACGAGTTCTTCGAAATATCCCTTGAAGTTGTGATTGGCACCATCTATCATCCGCAACGTAGCAGAACCTGGTCGACGCGAAGATGACGTCAGTGCGTTCATGTAGTAGCTCGCGTCGGAGACGGGCACCGTTTCGTCGGACGTTCCTGCGATTAGGAGACTACATATCACACGTGTGGAGAGGGAGGGGGCAAAGTGTAAGTAAGGATACCAAGGGAGAGAGGAAGAGAGAGAGGAAAGGGAGAAAAAAGGCGCGGCAACGTACACATCCGTCTTGGTCGGGAAACGTCGGACGTAGTCTTCGATCGGCCACGATGCAAAGTCTTCAACGTCTTTCGGAAAGATGTGCACTTCTCGCTCTTGTCCCGCCACCTTTACCTTCCAGCGGTAGAAACCTTCGGACGCAAAGGCGGGTGCGTAGATGCGGTCGCGGTCTGTTGAGGGCAGCAGGCAGGGTCCAGGGGAATCGGTAAGAAAAGGAAAGAGCGCAAGGCGTCGAGGCGGATAGAGTGGTCGGACCTACCGTGGATTTTCTGGTGGCGATGGATGGTGACGATGCGAAGAGGGGGAGGGGGAGGGGGAGGAGACTGGCGTCAGTCTAG
Organism: Thecaphora thlaspeos; assembly: GCA_900291925.1. Classification (NCBI taxonomy): domain Eukaryota; kingdom Fungi; phylum Basidiomycota; class Ustilaginomycetes; order Urocystidales; family Glomosporiaceae; genus Thecaphora; species Thecaphora thlaspeos. The sequence goes on along the minus strand of UWYS01000007.1, from coordinate 28,412 downwards.
ACGGTTCACGACGCTCAGCACGAGGCAGCACCACATCTCGCCGAGCGACTCACCTGCATCCTCCACCTTGCGCCCAACGCCACATAGTACGGCACCCGACTCTCCGGCGGGATATCGTCACCACACTCTGTCGCGAGGTACTTGAACGCATCGAGCGCGCCTCTGCTATGAGCTACGATGAGTTCCACCTGGTATCCCAACGTCTGCGTGAGGAAGGCGACACAGGTGCGGATATCGTGCAGGTCGAGGTCGAAGCTAGCCATGTTCCAGGGACCGGGCGTCTCGGCGTTGGCGCGGAAGTCGAAGCGGAACGAATCCATGGGCAGGCGAGAGGCGAGGAGACGGTGGTAGGTCTGGTCCTTGTGCGCCAATACGCCGTGGAGGATCAAGGCAATCTTGCGTCCGCGTGTAGTCGAGGGCGAGACGGGTGCGAGCGGGTACAGGATGGAAACACGATGGTCGACGCTGTCGTGCGAGGCATGGTGCTTGGGTAGGGAGATCTGTGTGAGGATACCGACGATGTTGATGGTAGAGCTGGAGGATCGATCGGAGCTCGAAGCGGAGCTGGTGTCGGACGGAGAGGGGAGGGTGAGTGGGATGTGCAGCTTCGTTTGGTGCATGGTGGCGAACATGTTGAGTTGCGGTGAGGCGGCGGCGGGCGGCGGCGGGCGGCGGCGACGTGGCTGAACTGTCAAGAAAAGTGGAAGGAAAGGGAAGGGCGAGGTGACGCTCGACCACCGGCGGCGTCCAAGCCAAGATGGGCAAGGATGGTGTTTGGTGTGCGTGAGCAAAGTGCGGGCGAGGGGGGGAGGGGGAGAAGGTGTCGGCGCTCGGCCAACGACCGGCTTTACGCGTCTCCCTGGGAAGCTGTGCTCGCTGGGAAGCTGGCAGATTTCTTATCCACCTCCCTTTTCTACCACCATCTCCTCGCCACCATGGCGCACCATCTCCTCCTGTATTGTTATTTCCTCTCTCTGACTGCACCGTTGCCAAAGTGGTCTTGACTGCTCTTCTGCCGTCATGCCGCGCCACACAGTCCTACCGTCACACCACCGAGCCGTCCGCAAAGAGGCAGCAAAGCTTGTCAACCTTGCCACCTTCTACAACGTCTTCGCCCGCACCATCAAGGAGTATGACATTGCACGGGACCAGCTGTACAACATGGACGAGACGGGCGTGATCATGGGCTTCTCTGGGAGGCAAAAGGTTGTTGTGCCGGCAGAAAAGAAGATCTCGACTTCTGCAACAAGTGCTGGGCGCTTTGGATTGTGCCGGTCTGCTTCCCTGCCCTTTGACCACCTCCTGTGCAAACTGCAGGGCAGCACAGATGAGAGAAAGGGCAGCCTTGTCCGGCGCAAGCTGCTCAAGGCAGCCGAGACTTGGCATCATGCGACCGAGCTTGCCAACGAGAAGAAGTGTCGCAGTGCCTCACCGCTCAAGACCATTGCCAAGCCAGGCGACCGCCGCTACATCTGCAAGGACCAGATGATCGGCAGGGCCATGGGAGAGTGGCTCACCACCCACAATGACCAACTCACTTGCACTGGATCCCTCCCTACCTGGGCCAAGCAGTCTTGAGGCCTACAACGTCCCCCTGATCTTCCGTGACCCCTATGGCGGCTGTGGAGGACTTGGCAAGCCGGACTAGTTGTGCATTGCATGTAGTTGCCTTTTTGGTGTGGTCATCAACACAAGAGATGGTGCGCCATGGTGGCGAGGAGATGGTGGTAGAAAAGGGAGGACAGCTTCCCAGGGAGACGCGTTTCCCCTTTCCCTTCGAGCCGGTCCAACGGCGCGCCAGCGGCCCGAGAGCAAGCCCGATCGAAGCCGCTGCGAAACGCTTTTCCTTTGCGCGTCGATCGGGGCTCCTTTTTGTTTTTTCTCAACACACAAATCTTGGAATTTCTGGCCAACTCAACCAGCTGCCTGCATCACACAGGCGGCGCACAGGCGGCGCACCTGCAGCCAGGCAGCGCGTGCGAAACTTTTGATTCGGATTTACCGTTCCCTCGTTCCTTCCTTGCCACCACCACCACCACCGACGCAACCATGGCAAAGGGACTTCGATCACAAGCAAAGCTCGCACACCGCAACGCCAAGCGGCGCGACGAAAAGTCAGACTACCGCGTCATCGAAGCGGCACGCATCAGCGCCATCCAATCCCGTCTCGCTGCCGGTCTCGCAGCTCCTAAGATGCAGGTCTACTCTGTCGCCGACATCCAAGCGGCAGAGGACGCCCAAGAGCAGCAAAACCGCGACCAAGACATGTACGACCAAGACCAAGACCAAGAGACAGAGCAACAAGGTTGGTATCGTCACGCGCGCCCACGCGCAGCGCAAGACGAGGTGCACCCCTTTCTACTATCCTTGGCACTCGTGCACCCGGATGAGATAGCGTGTCAATCCCTCGATCTCCATCCCTCCCAAGGCGGCGTCAGCCTCGGCCTCGGCGTCGTCCTTGGCCTCGGCACTGGCGTCAACCTGAACTGGCTACTCTCCGACTGATCCCTCAGTCGTACAGGCTGGCTTAAGAGGGAGGCCGCAGCCCAACCCCCCTCCCCACTTTATGGACATCCTCTCAACTGACACCACCACACCACCACCTACGCACCCTGTCCTTTTTTATTTTATTTTTTACTCTCTCTCTCCGTCTTCTTTTCCTTTCGGCAGCGACGACAAAGAAGATCAGCACCTCTGGACCAAGAGACAATGCTCGATCGCGCTGGAAAAAGACCAAGACCAAGCGCGGTAAACACACCAAGAAGGATAGCTCTGGCGGAAAGCGATAGAGCGTCTCTCCGCTTGACGGACGAAACAGTCTGGCAACGCTTTGCGACGCCACACTTTCCGTCTTATCGTCAGGGAGTCTCTCTTTCTCGCTCGCTCACGATTCTGCTCGCTCGACCATGTCCAAGGCGATCGCGACCAACAATCTCGACACTCTTGCGCATGTCTCCTCACTCCACCCGCACCTCTCGTTCCACCACACGATACACTTCCCCCCTCTCCGTCTGTCCATATCTTGTACTATAGCATCCACACCGAATACACCGCCACCCTGCAAAGCTCAAACACGTCCCGTCGTCTCGCAGAAACGTCGTGACACTGTCCGACAGGTCAGTCCTCCTCCCTTCACTCTCACATCGAGGTACAAGAAAAAGGTCACATATAGAATTACACACACCCTCTACATATGTACGCTCTCAACTTAACTCGTACAAACAACCACACCTTCCACGACCTCTCCATCCACCCCTTCCCCTTCTCCCTGTCTCGTTCCTTTTTTCACAGACGTTCCCCACCTCCCCATCGTAATGACCAACAACCCGGCAGCTTTAACGCTTTGTACCAGACTAGGAACGCGCGTCAACAGCGCAACGTGTACCATGATCCCGAGCAAGTTGTTGCTCTTTGCGAACCGGACCGCTTCAGAGATGGATTCGCGTCGGGCGTCCGTCTCTTGTCTCTCCGTAGGTGCAAGAACCATCGTATCGGTAGAGATGGATGAAATGCCACAGTGGGAAGAAAAGAATACCGGGTCTGCTTGGTCGTTCGTCCGGTCGGCGGCGTAGCCGTCTTTTTTTGTGTCAGTGTAAAATACTTTTGAAACGTAGGCGCGGCTGATTGGGAAAGCATGCGCTTGCACTCACAGTTGGGTTGCTTCCAGTTCAACGCGGTGCATACCGTCGGACTGGCGCTGCTAAAGAGAATCTTGCGGCTCTGCTGCTTGTGCGTCGCAGCTGCGTACACCGTGTGCAGGATGGTGTCGACGAAGGCGTTGACCTCCATCTTGGGCATGCCCGGCTTCGAGCGCACCTCGGCCGTAGAGGGATACTTGACTTCAATGTTGACGCCCATCGACACCGGCAGCACCTGTTGGCATCGCGGCGGCCGAGGAGCAGAGACAACATACCAGGTCAGACGCAACGCGCTAACGACCAACGGTGCTGGAGACACGCAGCGGCTGCTACTCACCTCAAAGAGCTTCTCGAGCGACGCCACGCTCCCCTTGAGCGCCGTCTTCCAATCCGACCACGACGCCTGCTCGCCCCTCTCCGCATCCCAGTCGAGCAGCGTCCCGCTAGACCGCGCGAGCGACAGGAACTCGGCCGCCGTCGCGCTCCCCACGTACATCTCGATCCCTTCCAGCGGCAGGAAGCTGTGCGGCCACACGACGGCGACGCCGTCCCGCGTCACCTGTACCACCACGCGCAGGTACTCGCCCGAGATCGACGAGCCCGTCACGAGCGTCGGCTGGGTGGGTGGGCCAGCGGCCACCGCCACTGGCGTCGCCAGCTGTGATCCTGCCGTTGCTGTCGCCGTTGCTGCTGCTGCTGCTGCCGTCGTCGTCGTCGTCGCCGTGTTCGATGGCCCGGCCGGGCTCAGGGCAAAGTGTTGGCCTAGGATCGACGACGCTCCCACGCCGCTGTTGGGCGTCATCCGCGTCGTCGCCCCGACGGCTGCAGCGGGCCCGCCGAGGCTGCCCGCCTCCGCGCCGCTCGAGGCAGAGGAGGCCGTTGCGACACTCGGAAGCATGCTCTTCCAATACGTCTCGACGCGTCCGCCAATCTCGAGCTGGACGTTGTCGAACGGCTTGACAAAGTCGAGCTCAAACGAGACCTCGCCCACCACCTTAAGGTAGACGTCCTGCAGCGGCAGGACGAACCGCTTCCGGTCCGTCATCCCCTCGAACGAGCTCGGCAGCGCGACCGCCTTGCCAATCACCTTGGACCCAAACATCGGCATCAGCTCCCACTCGATCGAGAACGTCTCGAGGCTGTCGATCTGGAACGAAAAGACCTCGCGCTCGTCGGCCAGCGGAAGTACGACGTTGTGCGGGACCGCCGAGTTCGACTCGCCGGGGCGCGACGTCATCACGAGCTTGAACGACGATGTCGAGAACTGCTCTGGCCGGTTCGGGTCCTGCTGCTTGTACAGCCTCACCGAATTGTTCGAGAGCGAGACCGAGACGAGGATGCGCTTGTCGAGGTAGTTGTGGCCGTACGTGCGGAACGGTATGATGGGCGGCGGCAGCGAGAGCGACGGTATCCCGTCCATCTCGCCGTCGAGGTCGAGATCTTCCATCGTCTCGTCTACGCTGCCGCTAGCGCCGCTGCCGTCGTTGACTGTGCTGTGGGCCTTGGCAGACGACGACTTGGACTTGGCGGCGGTTGCACCGCCTGGCGCTTCTTCTCCGGCCTCAGGGCCCGCCCTCTGCGCGGCGTCGAGCAGCAGCAACAGACACGCCACCTTGCCGTTCCAGGCGGCGTAGAAGGCGGCGTTACGCCCCTTTTCATCGACCAGCCCGACACGGCAGCACGCGTCGACAAGCACCTTGAGGCACTCGACGTGGCCGTTTTCCGCGGCGAAGAAGACGGGCGTCCACTGCGTCCCCTTTTCCGGTGCGTCGAGGTCGGCCCCGGACTCGACCAGCAGCCGGAGGACGTCGGTGTGACCCGCGCGTGCGGCCAACGCCTGTGGAAAGAGGCCCTCGGCGTTGGCGCAGATCCGGGCGCCCTTTTGCAGCAGCAAGCGGGTAATCTCCACGTGGCCGCCCGACGAAGCGAGGCAGAGCGGGATCAGGTCCGTCGTGTCGCGCGGCTCGACGCTGGCGCCGTGGTCAACGAGAATCCTGACGGCCTCGGTCTGGCCGTTCATCACGGCCAGCACCAAGGGCGAGAAGCCGTCGAGGTCGTGGGTGGCCGCTGTCACGCCCGGGAGCGAGAGGAGATGGGCGCAGACGTCTGTGTGGCCGGTCATGGCGGCATACGAGAGGGCGGTGCGCCCATAGATGTCCTGGCGCGCGACGTCGACGCCGTTGTCGACGCAGGCGCGCACCAGCTGGATCTTGCCGGCGAGCGCTGCCTCGTGGAGGCAGGTGCGCGAGCTGATGTCGTCGACGAAGGCGTAGTCGACCAGGCCCTGGGCCAGCGCCGCCTCGACGGCGCGCGGCGGCGACTCGAGCAGCGCCCGCCAGACGATGCGCGAGACGCTGGTGCTGTCCTCGTTCTGCGCCGCGATCCGCACCATATCGGCGGCCGGGCGCACCCGCCCCGCCTTGATCGCTTCGGCCAGGTTGGCCTCGAGCTCGGCGAGCGCGTCAAAGTCCTGGCTCTGGGCGGCGGCAAAGTCGAGCTTCTTGTCGCCGCTGAGGTCGCCGCCGCCGCCGCCGTTGCGGCCGTGCGAGAGGTTCTCGAGCTCGAGCAGGTTGGCGGCGGCTATATCGCTGAGCTCCGCGATGAACTCGCGGTTGAAGCAGGGCTGCACCTCGACCTGACGTGCGAGGTAGAGCTCCTTTGTTTGCGACTTTGAGCGCCTGTCCCACTTTTTGAGGATCTTGCGGAAGCCGATGGCGTTGATCTCGATGAACTGCTGCAGCTTGCTGAGGTTCTTTTCAAAGTAGCGGAAGCCTTCGTAGAGGGCGACGTAGGAGGGCGAATCCTTGCTGAGCTTGGCCGAGTTGCGCGCCTGGAAGATGAGGCGCTTCTTGTCGATGAGCGTCTTTAGGCGGGCCTTTAGCTCGGCTTCCTTTTGAAGGTAGAAAGTGTTGATCTTTTCCAGCTCACGCTCCAGCTTGAAGAAGAAGGCGGCTTTGTGGATCTGGAGCTCGTCGGAGCCTTCGATCTTGGGGAGCAGCTGCGGATCGGCATCGCGGGCCAGGGCCTCGGCGGCCTCGCCGCCGTCGGCTGTTGCATCTGCGGCGCTGTAGTCGGGTCGGATGCCCGTGGCGAACAAAGCTGCATCGGCCAAGCGTCCCTTTTCAAGTGAGTTGATGATCTACGAGAGGGCGAAACGTGACAAAGGCATGGGTGGGTCAGAAGAGCTGACCAGACGGCGGTCAGCAAATGTGCGCCTGCGAGGGGATGGGAGAGAGAAGCTCACGTACCTTTTTGAGGAACTTGTAGTCGAGATAGAATGCACCCCAGCCGGAGATCTGCTGGCTGAGGATGTGCTTTCCGAACTTCATCTTTGCAACTCGGTGCAGCCAGCCGGCGGCTGGGCGGTAGTGGGACGAGGAGCGAGGGAAGCGTCGCCGTGATCCGGAAGAAAGAGGGCTTGTCGCCCCGCCTCGCGGGAAGGAGGACGAGTGCGGAGGGTGGGCGTATGCCGATCGAGGGAGGGAAGGGGGTTACGGATGGCGCTGCAGCGCGGCTGTTGGCGAGGGGAGAGAGGCAGGCGGCGGGGACGCGAGACGACGACGGCGGCGGCGGGGGGAAGGCAGAAGAAGGGGAGCGGTGCGCTGGAGGGGACGATGAGGACGTGGTGGATCTGTGCTGAGCCGGTCTAGGTCGAGAGGTTGGCTGGTGAAGAAGGAAGCAGAGTAGGAAAGGCCATGGCTTGTCGTCGACGACAGGGAGGGTGGCGAAGCGTTGAGCAAGGGCCAGCCTCGAAGGAAGGCAGCCCAAAGGGCTGCGCCTGCTTTCATGGGCGAAAAGGGCGGGCGGCCACCGACGCACGGCTCCCCCCAGCGCCTTGCCCCGCGCTTGCAGGGTGCGCTCCGCCCATTCGCCCATTCGCCCGACAGCGCTCCCCTGCATCGGCTCCTTGCACTCTACACTACACCTTCCCCCTCCCCCTCCAACAACGCACCCAAGCCCACCATCGTCATCACCATCATCGTCGATGCGACGTCCGAAGCGACGCTCACCTCCAAGCGTGCCAGCCAGACGCCGCCAGATCGACTCGTCTCCATGATCTGGGCGAGCGAGCCTGACACGGAGGCAGATCAAAGGAAGCCAGGGTCCTGTGCTCGAGTGCCGGCGCCAAATGCTGTTACGTACATACGTTGCTGGTGGTGGCGCGATCCGCCGAGGCGGCTTCCCCGATAACCCTCAGAAAAGGAAGAGCGATCCGATCCGATCCGCTCGAGCGGCGACTTGCCTGTTGCCCACCCCTCTCTACATCGGTCTGTGTGCGGTAGAGGCGCTCCCAGCTTCGGTGGCAAAACCTTTCTCGACTAAGGAAGAGGTGAGGAGGCGGCCTCTGCATCTCGCGACGCAGCGACGAGGCGAGCTGTCAACTGACGTAGCAGAAGGTGGAGGATGATGAGCGCAGGGGGGCGCAGTCGCCGCCACCTCAGTATGTACAGGTCGGCGAGCCAAGAGCGCGATTCAAAATTGCACTCGACTCTACGCTGATGTCGGGATGAAGCTCGAGTGTGTGAGCCTGTCAGCCACCGGCCTCTTTGCGGAAAAAAAAAGGGTCGACGGACACGGCGCGCTGGCGCTGGCCGCTGAGCTGGTGGATCTTTCTCGACAGAGAAAAAAAAAAAAGGCCGGCCAGATGGGCCAGCGGCCCGGACACACCCACTCCCACACGGACCGACAGGCCCAGGCGACGCAGCGCAGCGAACCCTGGCCCAGAGCTACTGCGCCTTTCCTTTCCGATCCACTTCACACCATCTCCACCACCACCATCACCACCCATACCACCAGCATCACATACAGTTTCCGCCACCCCTGCCTTCCTTGCCGACCGGCCCCATCGCCGCCTGCTACCACAGCCGTGTCTTCGCCCCCCCTCCCTTGTCACACAACTCTTTCACGCCACCGCGCCACTGTGTACACCTCTGACCCACAGACCGCTCTCGTTACACCTCCCGCCACCCCGCCCTTACCCGTCCCGGAGAGACCCATTCATCCATCCGACCCACCCTCTGGCAGCTGCGTCAGCACCGGATTCCGCACCAGGCTCGACGCTCATTTGGCCACGGCGTCCCACTCGCAGATCTGCAGTCAATCACCATCGTCGTTACAACTCCGCAGCCGGACACCGACACCAAGATGGAGGCCATCCTCGACTTTAGTCAGGACCTCGACATCGGTCTTCTCGACCGCGTCGTCGCCGCAATGTACACCGGTGTAGGCCCAGACGTGAGTACCAACGCCACTTCCTTCTCCGCTGTTTGCCCCTGCTCCACCAGCGCCCTAGGCTGACCAAACCCTTCCGCCACCACCATCCCCGAACCGACCCTTGCTTGCCTTCCTGGATCCCGCCCGTCGCCCTCCCAACAGCAAAAGATGGCGCAGCAGACCCTCGCACAGTTTCAGGAACACCCCGAAGCGTGGCAAAGAGTACCCGCCATCCTTCAGCAGAGCGGCAACTCGCAGACAAAGGTGAGTCGGAGCGGTGCGCTGGCAGAGACCGTTAAACGCCGCTAGCCCGGTCCTCCTTTGGCCGGCCGATGCCTTGTTCGTCGTTGCTCGCCGCCGCTGACTATCTTTGCACTGCAACCTTCTCTTGCATCACCTCTCTCCACCTGCCTCGCTTATCTCCGCCCTCTGCCTCTGCCTCTGCTGCCGTCGCCGCCACCGCTGCCTACAGTACATCGCGCTTCAGATCCTCGACAAGCTGATCACGACCCGGTGGAAGGTCCTGCCCGAGGACCAGCAGCAGGGTATCCGCAATTTCATCGTCGAAATGATCCTCCAGCAGTCGTCGGACGAGGCCAACCTCAAGCGCGAAAAGACATACATTGGCAAGCTCGACACCACCCTCGTCCAGATCCTCAAGCAGGAGTGGCCCCACAACTGGCCGTCCTTCATCCCGGAGATTGTCTCGTCAAGCAAGGGTTCGCTCTCGATCTGCGAAAACAACATGACCATCCTCCGCCTCCTCTCCGAGGAGATTTTCGACTATTCGGCCGAGCAGATGACGACGTCCAAGACAACCAGCCTCAAGAACCAGATGTGCGGCGAGTTTGGCGAGGTCTTCCAGCTCTGCTCCGAGGTGCTCGAAAAGGCACAGAAGCCGAGCCTGATCAAGGCGACGCTCGAGACGATGCTCCGCTTCCTCAACTGGATTCCGCTCGGCTACATCTTCGAGACCAACGTCATCGACAACCTCATCGTCCGCTTCCTCGAGGTCCCAGAGTTCCGCAACGTCACGCTCAAGTGCCTCTCGGAGATCGCCAACCTCAACGTCGGGCCCGAGTATGACCAGAAGTTTGTCGTCCTCTTCAACATGGTCATGACGTCCGTAAACCGAATGATCCCGCCCTCGACCAACATTGCCGCCGCCTACGAGAAGAGCTCTGACGCCGAACAGGAGCTCATCCTCAACCTCGCCCTCTTCCTCTCAAACTTCCTCACTAGCCACCTCGGGCTCGTCGAGAACGACGAAAACAAGGACGTCCTCCTCAACGCCCACCTCTACCTCATCAAGGTCTCGCAGGTGCCCGAGCGCGAGGTCTTCAAGATTTGCCTCGAGTACTGGTCGAAGCTTGTGAGCGAGCTCTACAAGGAGCTTCGGGCGCTCCCCAACGCCGAGATGAACCCCATCCTCGGCCTCAATCTGGGCGGCGCCTACGGCGGTGGCGGCAGCGGCGGTAGCAGCCAGGTCACCCTCCGCAAGAACATCTACGCCAACATCCTCTCTAACCTGCGCCTGGTCATGATCGAGCGGATGGTGAAGCCGGAGGAGGTGCTGATTGTCGAGAACGACGAGGGCGAGATCGTCCGCGAGTTTATGAAGGAAAGCGACACCATCGTCCTGTACAAGAGCATGCGCGAGGTCCTCGTCTACCTGACGCACCTCGACGTGCTCGACACGGAGAACATCATGAACGAGAAGCTCCTGAAGCAGGTCGACGGGTCGGAGTGGTCCTGGGCCAACCTCAACACGCTTTGCTGGGCCTTCGGGTCAATCTCGGGCGCGATGAACGAGGAGACCGAGAAGCGCTTCCTCGTCACCGTCATCAAGGATCTGCTCGGCCTCTGCGAGATGAAGCGCGGCAAGGACAACAAGGCGGTCGTCGCCTCCAACATCATGTACATCGTCGGTCAGTATCCGCGCTTCCTCAAGGCGCACTGGAAGTTCCTCAAGACGGTTGTCAACAAGAACTTTGAGTTCATGCACGAGACGCACGAAGGCGTCCAGGACATGGCGTGCGATACCTTCATCAAGATCGCCCAAAAGTGTCGCCGCCACTTTGTGATGCAGCAGGCGGGCGAGCAGGAGCCTTTCATCGACGAAATCCTTCGCAGCCTCCACCGCATCACGCTTGACCTGACGCCGCTTCAAGTGCACACCTTCTATGAAGCGGTCGGCTACATGATCTCGGCGCAGCCCAACCGGCCGACGCAGGAGCGCCTCATTGCCAAGCTCATGGAGCTGCCCAATAGCGCCTGGGACAACCTGATGCAGCAGGCGCACAACAACGTCGACGTTCTCGGGAGCCCGGAGAACATCAAGATTCTCTCTAACGTCCTCAAGACCAACGTCTCGGCCTGCACTTCGATCGGTACCTACTTCCTCCCACAGATTGGCCGGATCTACCTCGATATGCTCGCCCTCTATCGCAGTGTCAGCGGCATCATCAGCTCCAAGGTCGAGGCCGAAGGCCTGATCGCGACGAAGACACCCCTCGTTCGTGGCCTTCGGACCATCAAGAAGGACATCCTCCGCCTCGTCGAGACGTACGTCAAGCGCGCCGACGACCTCGAATCGGTCAACGTCAACCTCATCCCTTCGCTGCTCGACGCCATCCTCGGCGACTACCACCGCAACGTCCCCGCCGCGCGCGATGCCGAGGTGCTCAACGTGATGGCGACGATCACGACACGCCTCCAGGACCTGCTCACTGACAAGATTCCGCCGGTGCTTGACGCCGTCTTCGAACCGACGCTCAACATGATCAACCAGGACTTTGCCGAGTTCCCCGAGCATCGCGTCGGCTTCTTCAAGCTGCTGCGCGCCATCAACCTCCACTGCTTCCCGGCGCTGCTCGAGCTCCCGCCGCCCAAGTTCAAGCTGACGATGGACAGCATCATCTGGGCCATCAAGCACACGATGCGCGACATTGCCGACACAGGCCTCAACATCTGCCTCGAGCTGCTGAACAACATTTCCGGCTCAACGCTCGAGGTGGCCAACGGCTTCTACCAACAGTACCTTCTCAACGTCATCCAGGATATCTTCTTTGTGCTGACCGACTCGGACCACAAGAGCGGCTTCAAGACGCAATGCGCCCTCCTTGCGCGCATCTTTGAGCTTATCGAGACGGATCGCGTCACGGCGCCGCTCTGGGATCCGGCGACCGTCTCGGACCCCGACATGAACAACCGCCTCTTTATCCGCCAGTACACGTCCAATCTGCTGCGCACCGCCTTCTCGCACGTCCAGCCGAGCCACATTGACAAGTTTGTCAACGGCCTCTGCATGCACTCGAGCGACCTGGGCGCCTACAAGCTCCACCTGCGCGACTTCCTCATCACGTCGCGCGAGGTGGCAGGCACCAACGGCGGCGGTGAGGTGGACAACGCCGACCTCTTCCTCGAGGACAAGGAGGCCGAGGCGCAGCGCAAGGCGGCGGCCGAGCGCGAGGCGGCCGCCCAGGTCCCTGGCATGCTCAAGCCGTCGCAGATCAAGGAGGAGGACGAGGAGCTGTGACTCATCCACGAGCTGTTATACTAGCGGACGGGACGGCGAAATGGGTGGTCAGCGAGAGGGGGGCCGTGACGCGGAGTGCGTCGCAAAGAACGAAAAGCTCGTCGACGTCGAAGGAGTCGAGCAAGAGCCGGCGGTCGTAGAAGAAGAACGCAGAAGAGAGAGACGTTTCCTTTCCCCGCGGCAAGCAATCAGCGACGACGACGAGCCCGACCCATCACTACTATAACCTAACACCACTACTATCCGCCGGTTTTCCCGCCCGCACTGTACAATAGCGTCTCCGCCGCTCCGCTCTACGACCTATTGTATGTGCCATGAGAAATGCCGCACGGCATGTCCAGCCGTATCCCGTCCGTTCTGTCTTAGGCGAGAGGAGCGAGTCGACCATCGCTGATCGAGGGCTCGTCACCTCGAATCGACTCGATGGAAAGCGAATATCATCAAAGCTTCGACTCTGCCTTTCCCTGAAGATGCGACGATCAGGTTGATGCAACAAATTAGATACATTGATGAAATGTGGAAGGACGATGGTTCTGTGCTTTTGGACGTGTATGGGATGGTGATAGGTGCAGATTTGGGATGGGATGGACGTTGTGAAGCGGAGAAGATGGAAGTACAAGACGAATCATGGTGAGTGAGATTGGCGGGATTTGCGGGATGGAGGGATGTTTTTTCGCAAGGTGGCATGGTCATCGCGAGGTCTTGACACATCGATTGTCGAGTGAGGCGTTTCATCTCTTGCCTCCACCCGCTGAACCCGCCTACACCTCTGCTTTCTTGATCGCTACGAGTGCCTCCAACTCCTCGCACACCTGCGTCATGCTCGGTCTCTCCCTGGGAGTATGATGCCACATCCTCTCCAAGAGTTCTACGATCTCCGCTCCGAACTGTCTCCTGATCTTGCCCGTATACGGTCTGACCTTCTTCGGCCCACCTACGTCCTGGTAGATCTGATGTTCATTCATGCCCTGAAAGGGATACCTTTTTTCCGGCTGATGCCACTGTAACGTCTCCCAAAACGTCATCGCTGCGCTCCACACGTCCACCTTTTCGTTGTAGTGCGGCTTCGCCACCCACAGTTCGACTGCTTGCCAGTTGACCGTCCCCACCAGCGAACGCATCATCGACCTCTGCGTGTTCTTCACCTTGGCCAGGCCGAAGTCGTTGATCTTGGCCGTCCGGTTGCGCGTGATGAGCACGTTCGTCGACTTGCAGTCGCGATGGATGATGGCCGGCGTGCGTGTGTGCAGGTACTCGAGCCCCCTCGCCGTCTCGAGCAGGATGCGGAACACCTCGTAGTCGTTGGGCGCCGCGACGTTGCGGATGTAGTCGAACAGGTCGCCATTGACGCACAGCTCGCTCACAATCATGCACGGCACGCTCGTCTTCGGGTCGTCCGGGATGCTCACGCCGATGAAGCGAACAATGTTCTCGTGCCTCAGGTCGCGCAGCAGGCTCAGCTCCTTGATGTCCATCTCCGTCAGCTGGTCGCGGATGTCGGCGATGGCGACGCGGTTGACGCGTGCCTTCGAAATGCGGTACCGCCCCACGTAGACGTCCTTGAAGCCGCCCGAGCCGATCTTTTCCAGCTTCTCCAGCTTCGACGCCGGGATCTCCTTGTCCAAGAGGTCCAGGCTCTCAAGGTCGAGCCCATTGAGCTCGTCGACGCCGTCGCCCGGCTCCGCCGCATGCCCCTCGTCGTTGCGACTCGTCAGCGGCGGCGTTGGCAGCTTGCTCGCCGACCCGACCTTGTCTGCCTGCCCGCGCAGCAGCAGCGGCACCTCGCTCGACGTAGGCTCGCGCTCGGCGTACGTCCGGCGATGGCCGCCCCCGCCAGGGACCCGCTTCTTCTTTTCTGCGGTGCGCGGTGTGGTCGCGTCGCCGTCGCCGTTGGCGTTGAAGTCGGACCCCTGCCTCGCCGTCGAGGCGGAGCTGCAGTCGGAGCCGGCGGCGTCGGACTGCTCGGCCTCGGCATCGGGCTCGTCGTCGTTGCTGGAATTCACCCGATGGTCCTGCCCCAGTCGTGCGGTGGCCGGCGGCGAGACGTGAACCGAGTACCACTGGAGCAGACGGTCGATCAGGTCCGCCTTGCGGTCGGCCTCGTCCGTCGGTAGGGCGCGGGCCTCGCACAGGTCGACGAGCTGCGCCCGCCGGAGCCGCGAGAGGGAACTGGCTGTCGGCTCAAACATTGCCTCTTCGATCGCCGGCGATAGACGGGTCCCACCGGCTGCTGTGGCGACTGCAATGCCCCGACCGCCATCGTCCGACCCGACATCCCCGCGTGCCACCGCTTCGACGTCGGCGTCGACATCGGCCGCCTCCATCTCGACATCGACCCCTCCCTCCTCGCCACCCTCTTTGAGCTGCTGACGCGGGCCGTCTTTGTCGTCGCCGTCGTCCCCGTTGTCGTCGTCAATGGCTATGGCATCGCGTTTCGACGGCGGCATCCGGAGCTTGCCGTTTCGCAGCTTGCGGAACTTGACCGGGGTTTCCGCTTCTTCGCTCGAGGAGATGTCGCTCGGAGAATCGTCCTCGGCATCATCGCCGATCGCCTCCCCTGCTTGGTCGGTCGTCGTGTCGGTCTCGTCTTCGCCATGTCCGCTGACGCCTACGTGACTCGACGCCTTGATTCCTCGGCGCTGCTGTTGCTGTCCGCTCTGCGATCCCCTTCGCAAAGCCCGCAGGGGCTTGCGGGCCGACTTGCCGGGTGTCTCCTCCTCGTCACCGATGTCTTCGAGGCCGTTCAGGCCGCCTTTGCGCTGCCCGCCTCGGCGTCGGGCCACATTCATGCTGCCTTCTTCATTCGACTCCTCGTCGGCGACGCTGAGCTGGCTGCTCACGAGCTCGCAGTCAGCATCGTCGGCAGATTGCTCATGCAAGCTGTTTTGCCGCGCTTTGGCCCGCGTCAAGCGTCTCTCGGGCCCCTTGGCCTCCGTCGCCCTGACTGCTGCCCTATGATCCCGCGAGCCGTTGCTGCGGGTGGCCGGATCGTTTTCTTCCTCCCCCTCTTCCTCCTCCTCCTCCTCCCAGTCCTCTTCCATGGTGTTGGGATCGCGGGTCCGGCGATGGCCTAAGCGGCTGGCAGCGGTGGTGGCTGTAGCTGCGGCCGTGGCCGTGGCCGTGGCGCGGGCGGCTGGCGCATCGTCGCCGCCAAAGAGCTCGGCCCCTTCGCGGAAGGCGACGGCGACGCCCCTATGCTTCGTGGTGCGGCGGCCAGATGGACACATCGCGCGCGAAGTCCGGCTGCTGGAGCTCTCCCCACCGCCACCGCCGGCAAACGTCCCCTGCAGCGCCGCCGCCGTGGCTCGCGTCATCGGACGGCGTCGGGCGGTCATGCCTCCGTTGCCGCCGCCGCCGAGGGGGATGCGCGAGCCGGTCGCCCGGACGGGCGATGAGGCGACAAAAAGGTTTCGCCTCGAGCCACGCCTGCGTAGCAAATGGGGCCCGAGCGGAGAGACGCCGGAACTGGTGAAGGCGAGCGAGGTGGTGGAGGAGTCGTTGGCGCCGCCGTCAGCGTCCGAGCCTCCAAATATCGATCGATCACGGCCGCGCCTGCTGGAGCGGCTGGCGGAGAGGATTGAGGCGGCCTGTCCAGCCCGCGACTGGCGGTGAGGACCGAGGCGAGGTGCGGCACAGTCCGGTCGCTGGCGTCGCCGCCAAGAACTGCCATCGCCGTCGTGGTCGACGTCCTGATCAGCATCGGTGGCGGACGAGTGCCGCATCAGCTCCGCCTCCTCGAACATCGAAGAGTCCATGCGACGAAGAGTACCGCCGCCGCCGCCGACATGAGGCCTCCTGGCCATCGTGGTCCTCCGCCTGTTGGCCGCTGCCCGAGCGGGCTCGGCTTCCGTCTCTTCGCCTCCGCCCTCGTTGGAGCCCTCGGAGTCGCTGGTGGCGTCTGCCCGACGTGCACAACCTCTCCTAGTAGATTCCCCTCTCTTTCCGCCCTGGACGGCGTCGTGGTGGACTGAGCCGCGAGTTCGAGAGCGGGAGCGCGATCTCGCTGCCCTGTCTCGCAGCGGTCTGGTAGGACTGCGCTGTCCGGTAGCGCTAGCGCTAGCGCCGCCAGCAGCAGCCGACCCGCGGGTCGCTCGGAGCGACGATAACGATGCAGAGACCGGTCCGTGGCCGTGGCTCTTCTCGGCGCGACCGCCGTCGAGATCGAGGTCCTCGGCCGCTGCCGCTGCCGTGTGCTTGCCCTTGCCTTTGCCCTTGTCAAGGCGCGAGCGACCGACAATGATGCTGTTGACGAGCTCCTGCTTGGTGTAGAGATCCGGATCGATCTCTCTGTCATCGTCTTTGTCGTCCCAGGCGCCAGCGAGTCGATTGAGGCGAATCAAGTCGACCTTCCGCAGTCGGGAAAGCTGCCAGTTGGGCGCCGTCGTCAGGAGGCGCTCGTCCTCTGCCTCGTCGTCTTCGTCTTCGTCATCGACGCCTCTGTCGTTGCAGTTGTGGCTGCGACTGCTGACTGCAGCAGGGTCGTCGATGTTGCGGTGACCCGTGGTGGAGCGAGCGTCATGCGGTCCGTGACGGTGTCCGCCGATTCTGCGCCTACCAATGCTGCCCTCTCGGCCGCCGCCGCCGCCACCGCTGCCGCTTGCCATACCTGTGGAAGACGCCGGGCCGTCCTCGAGCGTCATGCCGCGCATGCTCTGGCGCAGCGAGAGTTGATTCGATCCGTTGCCGCCCCTGCCGCCTCCGTTGATCCAGCTCTCGACGAGCTGGTCGTGGACGTCGCGGGCATCGAGGCGGTCGTGTTCGAGCAGAGTCTGGGTGCGCAAATTGGAGGGAGAGTTGGAGGCGAGCGAGGACCAGTCCGAGTTGTTGCTGGCGTTGGAGAGGGGTGCCTTTTGCGGTGTCGAGGGGGGGAAGCCCCTGCGGCGAAGACCCGTCGACACGCTGCTGCTGGCATCGCCATTGCCGGTGCCGGTTCCCTTCCCGACGCGGCCTCTCCTACTGCGCTCCGCTGTCGGTGCCGTCGCTGTCCGTCTGCCGCGGAGATCGGTAGACATGGTGGTAGAGGCGCCGGCGCCGACCCGCTTGCGCTTGGTGCCCGCACCATGGCCGCTGTTGCTGGCTGTTCCCATCGTGCCTGCTGGGACTTCGACGAAGCAGGAGACACGCTGAGATTGGTATGGGTGCGACGATAGGCTAGAGAGGTAGAGCGACGAAGGACTGGCCTCGTTGCAGTGCTTGAAGGATAGGGATGAGGACGATGCGGCGAAGCCAGCGCAACGGAACTGAGCGGTGTTGAGAAAGAGGGGCGAGTCCTGCTCTTCGGGCGACTGGTGCTGCTGGACGGGGGAGAGGACCTGGCGGGTGCGCCTGGCTATCATGTCTGGTGCTGCGGCGCTCGCTAGTCGATCGGCGACGGTAATGGGTGTGCAGGTGTCGGTCCGTGGACTGACCGAGGGAGGGTGAGATGGGGCAGGTGCGTATCCCTAGCCGTTACTCGTTTTACGGACAGTGCTAATAAGGGGAGAAGGCGAGTGCGGTGGTTGCTAGGAGCAGAGAGAGGAGAACTACGTGCGTCGGCTCATAGAGGGCGAGTGAGCTGGGCGGACGGCTTCTCGAGAAGAAGTGGCACGCGAGGACGGAATGCGAGAACGACACGTCTCGTGGGGCCGATGTCCGGGTGGGAGAGAGCGGGCTGCAAGGTGGCGCAGACACTAGCGTTGCGAGCTCATGCTACGATGGTGCTGGTTCTTTGCCGGGAGGAGAGCGGGTCTGGCGAGTGATGGCAAGGGGCGTGGCGTGAGGGCGGGGCGATCTCGATGGTGTGGAACGACGTGGACGGACGGGCGGGCGTCGTCCAATAGCGCGCGTGGGAGACGATTGAAATGCTGTCAAGACGACGAGACGGAATGGGAACGAATATGGAATGCCACGGGTCTGTCGGGGCTGTGTGGCGGAAGGAACGGCCGGTTGGTGGGTGTTGGTAGAGTACGTAGTGTGGTGGTCGGCCGGCTCGAGGGACGGTGCTGATGGCCGCGATCTCGGTGCGAAGCGAAGGCAAGGCAAAGGCAAGGCGAGGCAGGCTGAGCTCAAGCCACAGCCGGCCGGGCCTAATAATTGATTCGACCGCGGCTGGCCGCGCCCTTTTTGGCTCGCTCTCTGTCGGCGCGCCGAGCGACAGCCTGCCGTGCCGCCTCCGAGAGGCCGCGAATCGAGGAGCGCAGCCCAGCAGAGCGCTTTACGCGACGCTCTTCCCTCCCGATCCATAGCCCGATCCAACACCGCGCGCGCGTCTCGACTCTCTAGGCCCCGACCGAGCGCTCGGTCAGGCTCCGTCACAGGAACAGGAGGTGGCACATGCACGAGTCCGTCTATAGCAATTAGGCAGCGAGTTACACGAACCCTTCTTCACTCGCCACAATCTGTCGTTCTCGCTTCCACTACGCCTGTCGACCTGTCTATACTACATCGTTCCGCCTCCCGCGGTCCCGAACTATGCTATCGCACTTTGTCCGAAACGACGAAACGCTTGACCGCACGCAAAGGAAGCGCAGCAAGGCACGGGCAAGACCGATCTACGCGCGTCGGAACGTCCTACCGCTCGCCGTCTTCCGTTCCTTTTCGGCGAGCTCGGGCTTGGCGCGGTTGAGCACCTTGAGGAACTCTGCGACGCGGTGGCGCATGCGGCTGTGAAGGTAGGCTTTCGAGCATTTGACTGGACGCGTAAGGGCGGGCGTATAAAGGTGAACGTCGTGCGTTAGCGAAAGGTGGACGAGGACGGAACGTAAGCAAAGCGAATCAGCGCTGGCGGGTGGACGTACCGTGGTAGTGGAGGTAGTCGCGGAAAAGCTGGATGCGCGAGATGGTGGCGGCCGTAACGTCGGCGTTCTGGAAGTGGCGCGGGAAGAGGACTGTGCGTGCGGGGCGAGGGGCGAATAAGCCAGAGGGCGGTGGCGTGGCAGGTGGAACGGAAGGAGTCAGTCATGAACGGCTCATCTCTCTCTCCTCCGCACCGAGCGTCCAAGCCGCTGCAACTCACCAAACGTGACGTATCCCACATCCTCGCCCCTGCTAAGCCCCTTGATGCTCCGGATCTCCAAGGGAGGCTCACGATTCGAGTACAGGACCTGAGGTGCGTTCTGAATCGAAGGTTGACGCCGCGCATCGACGAATTCCTGGAGGAACACCTTGCCTAGGATCTTGTCGGTCTCGTCCTTGAAGACGGTGCTGAAGATGACAGTGACGCGGTCGACGGAAGGGATGACGTAGATGGCCTCGTCTTCGCGGTAGTTGACCGACATGATGTCGGTGGCATTTGCAGGCGGGGCGGGGGCGGATGGGTCGGCAGTCCCTTCGGCAAAGGCTTCGAGCTGGCGTTGGAGCGCAAAGGCGCGTTCAAAGGAGGCGGCCATAGCATTGCGCTTCAGGAGCGAGACCGAGTGAATCAGGGCATCTCGTTCGGCTGTCGGCAGGGGAAAAGGCGGATGCGCAGAGGATAGGGTTTCGAAAGAAGCGGTCAGCGCGATCAATGCTCGACGTGGGTTGGGGATGGCCGTCGACCGTCACTCACGACCGGCGGGCGGGACCTGTGCATAGTCGAACTGAAGCGTGACGCTGTACTCGGGCTCGATCTCTGGGCGGATCCACTGTCCGTACTCGCGCTTGAGGACGTCGTCTGCACCTGCTGCGGCGAGGTCACTCCAGCACTTGATGTCCATGGACAGGGTGAGCGGGCCGGCCTTTGTGGACTCGAGGTGGTAGGCTACACCATCGAAGTCGGTGAACGTCTGATCGACCGATGTGGGGCTGCGGGAGGGAGTGTGGAGGGCAGAAGGTGGAGGACGGCAGATTCAATGTCAGAGGGTAGGGTCAAGGTAAGAAGTGCGGGAGTGAGGGTTGGAGGGCAGTGCGCACCGGTTGAACTTATCCGTGAGGACATCGCGGATGATGATGTTTTCGGTGCCTAGAAGGATCATGGCGGGCGGGTCGGACGTGGAAGGCCTTTGCAGTGAGCGGAGGTGCGGGAAGAGGAGCAAGCGAGTGTCGAGTTGAGTCGGGCGAGGGAAGCTGGATGGGCGAGTGGTGATGCTGAAGTGGTCGACGTTGGTGAGGGTTGGAAGATGGGACGGCGGGGCACGCCATCGAGCGAGGCAGCCAGCCAGCCAGCGCTTGGGCGGCAGCGTGTGGAGTGAGGCCGTGCGCCACGGCTCGAGACCGCCTCGCCCGCCGCGCCGCGCGAGGCCGCACCACGCCAGCCCAACATGCGGAACCGACGCTGCCCCCTCCACTTGGCTTAAGCGCATCAACACTTGGCGCCATCCACACCTCGCACCCTCAACACCTCCCCGTCCACCGCCTTCAAGCATGTCCTCCTAGCCCCCCCCCCCCCCCTCAAACCTCTCTATCAGCGATACAATGACGCACCATCTCCCACCCATCGACACTCTCCGTCTCTATGCCTCTCACCCATCTACGCGTCTCTGTCCGGCCCCCTCTCCCTCTTCGACCGCCTCGTCGTCCTCGCATCAAAGCGCCACCCTCCACCTCCTCTCAACACGACGAGCACATCTCCCCTCTCTACCACCCTCGGCCTCACGCGCATCTCTCACACGCGCACTTCAAGGCTACCCACCGCTCTACACCAGTGCTGAAGCAGACCAACTTTCCGATCTCGAAGAATCTCTCGATGTGCTCAAAGATTCACTGGTCCGCTTCGGAGATCGACGTATCGTCCAGATAGGTCGACGTAGGACCTTGCACGAGGAGGAGATGAGCGAAGATGAAGACGCTCAGAGACCTTCCCTCTCATCCGGTCCAGGCGCATCGTATCGTGCAGGAGCCGAGGAAGAGGTCGAGGTAGACTTTGCAAATCCACAACACCACCACCACCACCAACACGCCAGCATGGGTGTGGGCGAAGATTCAGACCGTATCAGAAACAGCATCACAACCACAACAACAACAACGACGACGACGACAGCAGCATCCGCCGCCGAGACGGCAAGAAGACAGATGGAAGCGGTAGAGAGGAGAATAAGAGAGGCAGAGGCCGAAGCGACTCGCGCTGCCGCCGTCGCGGTTGCCGCGAGGAGTACCGCCGAGAGACAGGCGGCCTTCCAGATGGAACAGGACGCAGTCGACCTAGATGCCGACGTAGAGGATCTCGACGAAGATGACGGAGACGAGGTAGACTACGACTAGGCGGGCCAGGGCCGTGGCGGACCGGCACATAGAGAAGGAAGAGGAGCTGCTGCAATTGTATCGTCATCGGCATGGGCATCGCACTGGCAATCGCATCGCCCTCCTGCTGCACCTTTGACGCGCATCGACGAGCAGGCAGAGATTGACGCAGAGAGAGGACGGCAGAGCGAATAGGTAGGCAGCTGTCTTGTTTTTGCGCAGATGAGTACGTCGAGGAGGTAAAGCAAGAGAGACGAGAGACGAAGAGCGAGGGATTACGTGTACAGCTTTGTACAAGGCCAGACTGCCATACCACAACAGACGCAGGGAGAAGAGGGGACGGGGTTTAGTCCTGCTTCCGACCGCCCGTGGGCTCGGCCCGACTACTCCTTGGCGTCGGCCACAGCGTCCTGCCAGCTCCCGCTCCCGCTACCACTCCCTGCCGCACTGTCACGGTCGATCAGGTCCTCGGCCTCGTCATCGATAGCGACAATGGTCGATGTCTCGGGCCTGCCTTCGGTCCCTTCCTTCTCCTTGTCGGCATCACCCGCCGTCGCGGCCGTCTCGTCGCCCTCGTCGTCGACCACGAACCTCTGGTCCTCTTCCGCGTTCTCGTTCACTTCGTCATCCCTATACAATCGGTCGAAACCCCTCCCTTCCCCCCTGCCACCCGCACCACCAGCACCGCCCCGTAGCAGGCCCCGTTCGTCGCCATCCTCGTCGTCATCGTCCTCGTCGCTCCCGGCCGCAAAGGCATCGTAAAGCTCCTTTGTCCTCCGCTGACCGCGACCTCCTCCCCTTCCGCCTCCTCGGCTCGCCCCACGCTCCAGCGCCGACATCTGCACCCCTTCATCCTCGGGGACAAACTGATACTCGCCCGCACCAGCGCCCGCCCGACGCTCGCCGCCCTTCCTGCGCCGCAGGATGAAAAAGGCGCCCAGCGACGCTCCAAAGATGACGACGACGCCGAGCGCAACGATGATCCATGTGCTGTTCCTCTTGAATCCAGAGATGTAGCCCGTGTCCGCCTCGGGCCGGACCTGGTCACCGCCGCTGCCGTTGGTAAAGTCGATGTGGTTCTCGCCCGGCGCGACGCCGTGGTCGGCGGGGAGGTGGTCGGTCGGCTTCGACGGCCTCGCCGCGGTTGCGGTCGATGCGGCAGCGCCAGCGGCATCGGTCGGGGTGGCGGCCGCCGCGGGAACGGCGCCGTACACGATGGTCGTGGTAGGCGCAGCGGCCAGCGTCTCGTGGTGCTCGACCGAGTCCGACGGGAAGTTCCACGCGACGGCCTTGGACGGATCGATGCTCGCACCCCACAGCGTCATCGACCAGGTGTTGAAGTTGCCCGTCCGCTCTGGGTGGGCCGGGTCAAAGACGCGGATCGTCCATTCGCCGATCGGCGACTCGTTCCAGTGCTTGAGTGTCATGAAGCTCCAACCGGGGAAGCCGGTGGTCGCGTCATCATAGCGGCGCGAGCGCGCGAGGACGCTCTTGGTCCCGTGCGGGCTAGTCAGCTCGACGTTGACGTCGCCGCGACGCTGGTGCGTGATCCACACCTTTACGGTGACGTGCTCGAGCGCAGCGACATTGGCCGCCTCGAGCATCGGCTTGGTGATCTTCATCGTGCTCGTCGTCCCGACGTCGCTGATGAGCGTCTCGGTGGCAGGGATCGTGACTTGCGGGCTCTCGTACCACGCCTGTGGCGTCACCAGCTTGTGACGCTTGGCCTCCTCGACGAACTGATACGCGTCGACCAAGCCGTAGCCGTACTTGTGGTTGTAGTGTCGCCCTGCCTGGGTGCGCTGCCAGTCCTTGTCCTCCGGGTTGACCATGACGGCGCTGCGGATCGCGACGTGCTGCATGTCGCGCCACGTCAGCTCAGGCCTCGCGTCGAGGGCGAGCGCCACCACGCCGGCGACCAGAGGCGCGGCGGCGCTCGTACCTCCGTGCGTGGCCGAGCACCGGTTGATGCCGTTCCAGGCGACATCGGTGGTGTGTATATGGTCGCCGCTGCCCGAGCTCCAACCGGTGGCCAGGATGGCCGAGCACATTTCCGAGTAGTACGGGTGCTGACCCTCGCGGTCGACGGCAGCGATCGTTATCGAGTAGATGCTGTTGGTGTAGCCGTCAAAGTTGCACTGGTCGTCCGAGGCGCCGCCGTTGCCGCCGGCAAAGACAAAGATGCTCCCCTTGCCGTCGCGGCCATTCTGGATGCCGTTGAGCATCGCCTTGGCGATCAATCCCTTGGGCGCATCCATGCTGCGGCCGTCGTCAGGCGGACCCCAGCTGCAGCTGTATACGTGGTTGTCCTGGTAGGCGTAGTTGAGCGCGGCCGCCTCGTCGACGTCCGAGATGGGCCCCGAGAGGATCCGGACCGCGCTGACCTTGGCGCTGTAGGCGACGCCAACGCCGCAGACATCGTTCTTGATCGCCGCGATCTCGCCGGCGCAGCGCGTCCCGTGCTGGTCGTCCGACTCGCGCGGCTCCGGCAACTCGGTGTGGGAGTTGAAGTCGTACGATCCCGCCGCAAAAAAGTTCTCGGCGAGGTCCTTGCTGTGCATGTCGAGGCCGTCATCGATCAGGCAGACGTTGACCCCGCGCCCAAGGACGTTCTGTTTCCAGACGTCTGTCAGGTTGAGGTCGAAGCCTTCGCGTTTGTCGTTGGCCAGGTGCCACTGGTCGACAAAGATCGGGTCGGTGATTCCGTGCTCGCCCATCATGGACGCCGTCTTGGCCGCCGGTATCATTGGCGGCTTCCGCCGTTCCTCGTCGGTCCGGCCGTGCCATGCCCAGTCGTCATCGGACGCGCCGGACACGCGAACGGGACTCCGCACCTCTGGATAGACATCGGGCATCTGCGTGGGAACGTAGATCTTGTCGCGCTTGTGCCGAAGGCGGAGCTCCTGCCTCTCGACGCCGCGGATCGCGAGCGAGGCCCGGTTATGCCGCTTAGCGAGGTCGTTAAAGCTGTCGTTGCTGGCAGGACCGCCGCCGCCGCCAGCCTGTCTCCGTGCCAGCCTCAGATCCTCCCATCGCTTCATCACCGGGTCGTTGTGCAAGGGGTAGTCATCGCGTTTCTCAATGACATCGAGGCCGGCCGCCTTCGCAGAGAGCGCCGAGGGATCGCGCCTCTCGAGTGCCTCGCGGTCGCTCCGCTTCTCGAATCGCATCAGGTAGTGATGCTTGAGCTCGCCGGCCGGCTCGACATACTCTGCGTTCAACGCTGCAGCGACGTCCCTCGGGTCGACGCCCTCGGCGTGCCGCGGATCGAGCTCGACGACGTAGTGGTGGTGAGTGTCATAGGAGCGCTTCGTGGGGAGCGGAACGCTGCGGCGCTGATTGTGCCATGGCGGCGGCGAGCGAAGATAGAGGCTCTGTACGTAGGCGTCGCGGGCGAGCTGGTCGGTGTGCCCGCTGGCCGCCCGGCCAGGCTGCACCTGGTGGAGCGCCACCAACAGGCCACCGAGAATCAGCGAGAGGGACGAGGCGAGCTTCATCGCTTGTGGTTTGGACCGAGAGGTGCCGTCGCGGGACGAGATGAACCAACAAGCTAAACAGACGGGATGGGGTCAGAGTCTGTGCGAGGCTGAGTGTGAAGAGAGAGTGAGAAAGGGCGAATGCCGGTTTTGGCTGCTGCTGGTCTGCGGGTCCCAGGGAACGCTCTTTTGCCTCTGTACACTCGCCGGGGAGTGACGAGTAGCGCTGGTGGAGGGTAAGAGACTGGCTGGCTGTCTTACTGGAGTGATGGGTAAGAGACTGGCCGGAGCAACTGCTTTGCAATCGAATGGCGCCTTTGAGCGAGGCTAGGCACGTAGACTGTGCTTTGCAAACCGAAGGGGGTGGGGGGGGGGGGGGGGGGGGGGAGGCCAGAGGGCCTGGAGCGGGACGGGCCTGTCGGAACGCCGCAGCAATGCGGCTAGCCTACCTGCTGGCTCCGATGAGGACGGTCAAGGTCGCCGAGCTTGACGCAAGAGAGCTAAAGCTTGCCTTGGTGGGCGCTGCCGTACCAGTTGGGCCAACGGAGGGCCTGGAGGAGGGAGGTCGATAGAGGGTGAGGCCGGGAGTGGAGGCTGCGGCTGCGATGAGACAGCTGCCAACGAAGAAGGTAACGGGAATGCAATAAGGCAGTGGAAGGCCGGAGCGTTGCAAGTGCCGCCTTGTGCCTGCCCGGTCTGATCTTGGCGAGGTGAGAAGGACAAGGGTGGGCTTGCCAGCGAGCCGCCTCGAAAAATCAAAGGGTACCGGCAGTGTGCGGTGGCGATGGAAGGCGAAGAAGAGAAGGCCGACGTGGTGGTGGTGGGTGCGGTGGTGGCGATAGAAAAAGGATGGGTGGCGGGTTCTGCGTCCGTCTGGATGCTGAAGAGGCGGTTGGGAGTAGTGTGGGTCCAAGGAAGCTTGCTGCCTGGAAAGTGGGCGGGGCAGGCGGGTGAGTCAAGCAGAAGGAAGCATGAAGGGCCCTGTGCATGGCCAGGCGGCGTACGTGGCTGTCAGGCTTGATTGCGAGGGTTGCCAGCCAGCCTGTTGGTCTCTCTCTCGCTCGCCTGCTCGCCCAAGGCGCGCGCACACCGACGCACCGACGCACGCTGCCCTGCCCGGGGTCCATGCAAGGACGGGCCCGTTCCTCTTTGCGTTGGCGCCGCCCGTCCCCCTCCTAACGGGCCTTCCACTACAAATTTCTTGAATTGAAAGAGCAAAGTTGCCCTCGTCTGTTGTAGCGAAAGCTTTCACCATTTTAGACTCGACGCTTCGGATCAGCCTCTCAAATGCAAGATCGACGCGGACGCACCCTCACAGCCTTACAGTAGTAGCTTGCTTGCTAGCTTGTTGCCCTGGAAGCCCGGCTGGACGCTCCACCAGCCTATCGATCCGTCCATCTTATGTAGCAGCGGAGCATGGTATGGACGGCTGCGGCAAACAGCGGACGAGCTGGGCGGCGATGGCAGCGCCTCCTACTCCCGGCCCAACCGCAGTCACGACTGGGTGTGCGCGAGAGAGGAGAGCGGTGCGCTGGCGGTCGAGCGGGTCGTCGCGAAATAGTGGAGCGCTTTGCCGCGCGCTCGAGCCACTGCCGACGCACCAAACGGCCGGCAAAGGCGGCTTCTTTCGACGCAACGTCTTAGACGTCGACCCTTCCCTCACAGCATCCTCGCATCTCCATTGCCACTACCCCAAACCTCTTCCGATGTCTTTACGCAACGCCCTCAAGCCGCTGCTGCTGCTGGAAAAGGCCTCTGCTCGCTCGACGCAGCGGTCCCTCGCTGCTCCTGCCCCTGCCGCTGCGGCGGCGGCTGCCTCATCGTCCCGCGCATTTTACTTGTCGGCCGCCGACGCTCGCGTCGCCCCAACAGCAGCTTCTCTTCCCTCACCGTCTCATCCGCTACCGATGCAGACAGCTGGTCCTGCTAGGCCTCTAGCGTCGCCGCTCTCCCCCCGCTGCTATACGACGCCCGCATCTGACCCGGCCGTCAAGCCACCAGCCGGGCCGACGGGCGAGACCGTCCCACTCGACTACGAGTCCTACCACCCAAAGGAGCCGTCGTCATCCGCCTCTTCGTCCGATGCCAAGGTCCCTGGTCCGATCGTGATATGCCACGGGCTGTTCGGATCCAAGCAGAACTGGCGCTCGCTCGGCCGCGCGATGGCCTCCAGATTCGACGTCGATGTCTTTGCGCTGGACCTGCGCAACCATGGGACGTCGCCGCACGTCGACGGCTTGCACTATCGCGACATGGCTGCAGACGTCGGACGCTTTCTCGAGGAAAAGGGGCTCGAGGACATCGTCCTGATCGGACACAGCATGGGCGGCAAGGTGGTGATGAGCGCCGCGCTCGACGAGACGATCGGCAAGAGGGTCAGCAAGCTAGTTAGCGTCGACATGAGCCCGAGGCGCGGCCCGCTAAGCAAGGAGTTTGAGGTGAGTCGACGTCGGAAGGCGTCGTATCGAAGGGTAAAGCATGTCCTCGAACACTAACGTCCTTTGGGCCCCGGTTCCATATGGCACACCAGCAATACATGGATGGCATGGTCGAGATCGAAGCGGCAAAGTGCACCACCCGGCACGAGGCCGACCAGCTACTCCAGAAGATCGAGCCGGTAAGTCCGACGCTGTCCTTGAGTGCGGCTCGTTCGCTGTTGTTGCATCGGCGCGCTGACCCACCGTGCTTGCCCCTCACCTCCGTGACGCCCCGCCGTAGGACCTGGGCGTCCGCCAGTTTCTCCTGACCAACCTGACGCGCAACCCGCCGGACTCGCCCACGTGGAGCTGGCGCATCCCTGTCCGCACGATGCAGAAGCACGTTTCGTCGATCGGCGACTTTCCCTACGACGCACCTGGCGCCGGCGGCGAAGAGGGGGGCAGCGGCGCGGTGGCACAGTGGGAGGGCGACGTGCTGTTCATCAAAGGGGCCAAGTCTAAATACATCAACCGACGCAACGTCCCCACCAACCGCGCCTACTTCCCCCGCTCCAAGTTGGTCGTGATGGATACGGGACACTGGTGCCAGGCCGAGAAGCCCAACGAATTCGTCCAGGTCGTGGAAGACTTTATCGCCGGCAGGACGGTCAATCAGGCCGACGAGGCGCTGAAGCCCAGGAGCGCGTGAGGGGACGACGACATGGAGGCGAGGCGATCATGGAGGCTTGTAGAAAGAGACCGGGTGTGCGGCACCATCGACAACCCTAACACTGCCAGGAGGGTTAGGGTTAGGGTTAGGGTTAGGGTTAGGGTTAGGGTTAGGGTTAGGGTTAGGGTTAGGGTTAGGGTTAGGGTTAGGGTTAGGGTTAGGGTTAGGGTTAGGGTTAGGGTTAGGGTTAGGGTTAGGGTTAGGGTTAGGGTTAGGGTTAGGGTTAGGGTTAGGGTTAGGGTTAGGGTTAGGGTTAGGGTTAGG